>CM060433.1:185035293-186237541 GCA_030545235.1 Helianthus tuberosus | reverse complement strand
CCAAGTTCTTGGCTCTTCCTGTGAGACATAACACGCGAAAGACCAATCATTTTGTTGACCAGATTCTCGGATAGTTGCATATAAGCCTGCATTGTTGTTGTTTCGCAACATGTTTCTTGTTTGAACGCCACTTTGTACATTTCCGATGATGTTTTGTTGAGGATGGGTATTGTGAATCCTTGTTTCTGGATTATCTTGAACTGGAATGTTTATACCCAGATTTTTGAGATTGAGATCAACAACCAATTCAATGCCCGGAATTGACGAAGAGGATGATGCAGTAGCTTCAGCTGTTCTAGGGGCGTCCACTGGAGGAGTACCCTCTGAAGTACCATGAACTGCTGTTGTTGGAGCTTCTTGATCTGCATCTAGAAATTCATCATCCTCTGAAGATTCGTTCAATTCGGTAGCATCGTGAAAATCCTCATTGTCGAGAGCATTATTATTCACTGAAGATGGTTCTTGATTGACAATAATTGGACGAACCAACGGTGAATCTGTTGCGTTGTCACTCTCGAAAAACATCCTTGCCGCAGCATTTTCTTCAACTGCTTCAACATTGATCGAATTGAAAAAGTCATCGTACTCAAACATCCAAGGCTGACCAGGATTTCTAACTGGTAAAGTGTGCCTTTGTACTCTGACTTCAGACCATTCCTCGACCTTTTTAGTCTCTAGATTCCAGACTCTTAAGTTCGGGGTGGAATACCCAAGAAAGTATCCCTCAATGGCTCTTGCCCCAAACTTTCCATTAGGATCGATTAGTGTGCACGGAGCTCCAAACGGTTCAAGATATGACAAGTCTGGTTTCCGTTTGTTAATAAGCTCAAAGCAGGTCTTGTTGTGCCTTTTGACTGTAAGGACTCGGTTCAACGTATAACATGCAGAGGCCACAACTTCAGTCCAAAAAGGAATCGGCAATTGTGACTCTACCAACATAGTCCTAGCAGTCTCGATCAATGTGCGGTTCTTACGTTCAGCGACGCCATTCTGTTGAGGAGTATAAGCTGCACTAAATTCATGAAGAATACCTTTTGAAGTGCAAAACTCCGCCATGGCATGATTTTTGAATTCAGTACCATTGTCGCTACGTATCCGCCTAACCTTCAACTTATATAGATTCTCAATCTGAATGATCAAGTTTTTGATAATACCGAAGGTTTCGCTCTTGTGTGCCATGAACGCCACCCAAGAAAATCTTGAATAATCATCAGTAATCACGAGGCAATATTGATCATTCCTAATACTTTTGTGCTTGACAGGACCGAACAAATCCATGTGCAAACGTTCAAGAGGAACAGCCACCGTGTTGATTTTCTTTGTAGGGTGTCGCTTCTTCGTTTGCTTACCTTTCTGGCACGAGACACAGACGTCTTGAAGATGAAAGTTTTTAAGAGGAACACCATTCACCAATTCATTTGACACCAAATGATTCATTTTGCGTAAGTGAATGTGACCCATTCGTCTGTGCCAAGAGATTGAGTCTTTTTCTGTGGCTTTGGAAACGAAACAAGTTGCTTGTGCAGACGTAGTAATAGCTTGGCTCATATCAAGGACATACAGATCATTTATCCTTGGAGCCGACAAGAGAATCCATTCTTTCGGAATTTTGAAGCCGGGTTTCAGCACATAACATCCATTTGCATCAAAGTGTACTGAGAACTGCTTATCACAAATTTGAGAAACACTAAGAAGATTGTGATCAAGTTGTTGTACGAAGTTGATCTTATCAAAGCTAACAACCCCGTTGGAAATCATTCCTTCACCCGTAATATATCCGCCTTTATCTCCAGCAAAAGCAACATAACCTCCTCTAATAGATTTGACGTCGTAGAGAAGCTTCATGTCGCCTGTCATGTGCCTGGATGCCCCACTATCAACAATCCAATGACTACTGATAGTTCCTCCTGGAACACCCTGCACATGAACTCACATAATTAGTTGGAGATGGGGACCCAAGCCATTGTGGTCTTGGGTCTTCCATTTTCATCAATAACAATAACTTCTATTCTTTGATGATTCATAAATTGTGATGGTCCCCCTGAATTTGTGGTCAATTTAGGTTTCCATGTCTGTTGAGTTTTACCAGTTTGATTGTTTGACAATTTAACTTCGTGATTGTTTGAAGTTCTTGAAAATTTTGAGTTTTCTGGTTTAACTGAAACAGATTGTTTTTGAACCACATCAGTTTTAAGTGCCTTTTCAATTACCTTGACCTGTTGGCGTTTCTGTTTCTTTTCCCTTTCTCTTACAAGTCGGGGATCTTGTTTTGATGAAACAGATCGCTTGCGGTCATTGCGTTCACGGGGATCATCTTCTTTGGCTTTTAATTTATGAAGATACGGACAATTTCGAATAATATGTCCAATTGTACCACATTCAAAACATGATCTTCGTTCAACAAACCCCGAAGTCTCATGTGATCGTCTTGCCGATGATGAACTTTGTGATCCCGAGGTACTAGGTTTTGAACTATTTGGTTCATTCCTTTTCATCACTGTTGCTTTCTTGACAAAATCTAAGTTACATTGATTTTCAAATGTTGCAATTTTGTCCGTTCCCTTGGATTTCACAAAGTTCACATTTTTGTTTTTCTTCTGATTCGGCTTCTTTTGACTTTGAGTCGATGCTTTTCCTTTTGGTTTGGTATGATTTTGCTGTTTCTGCACTGTTGGTAATTTTTGATTTCCATATTGTTTTCTAACTTCAGCCTTTGGAATAGGAGGACACTGTGTTACTGTAACACGTGATCCTGTCTTTCCCAAAAACTTACTTGTTGAATTTTCAAAGACTTTACTGATTAAGGATTGATTAACATTCTTAATAGGAAAATCTTTGTCTGAATAAATTTTATTATCACCAACAAGAGTGTACAGCAAATCCACACTCTCCGACTCTTTTGCAGACGTGGACTCGGTTGCAGCAGTCTTAACGGGCTTTGCTGGAGGATCACATAGAATATGATTCTCAAGAGGTATGTCCTCTTCTTTGATTACCGCATCAGACTTTGCTGAATTAGTATCATCAGATTCATCATCAGAAGAATCAGCATCCTCAATCACAACTGGAGGATCCTGATTTTGTTCAGCAGTTACAAATGTATCTGCTGACGCATCTGAATCTGATGATACTTCCTTCTTGTATCCGAGTCCTGTTGCAAATTCCTCAACATCTAAAGGAACAGATGGTTCAAAGAAAACTCTATCTTCCTCATCCGGCATGGCATCATAATTATGTCTCACAGGAGGTGGACATTTCTTGTAACCTATGCATGTGACATCCCGTTTCTCTTTCTGTACGTCAATGATGTGATCCAACACATAGCTAGAGCTCAAATAACTGTCTAGCTTAAGTTGGATCGCCTCACTTTCAGTTTTGACACAAGCCATTTCCTTTTGCATTACCTCAAGGCGAGTTATATACAGATTAATGTCAGTTTGTTTTCTTGAAACCATTTTAGTTAACTCGGTTTTATCTTTCTTTAACTTTTCAATTACCGATTTAAACTCTTTTTCATGGTTTTCATAAAACATGTTGGCTTCAGTGCACTTCGAAAGATCAACGGTCAATTTCTGATTGTGAATGAATGTCACATCATATTTCTCTTGCAAAGCCTCGTGTTTGCTTTGCAATTCACACCACTTATCATTCAAAGAAACATGTTTGTCTTGCAAGTCAAACAAACTAGCTTGTAAAGCATCATGTTTGCCTTGCAACTCAGACATGTCTGCCTCTAAATCAGCACATTTAACATTTAAACTATCACAGTTATCACAACTAACAGAAGTGGGTTCATCGACACATACCTGACTTGATGAACTGTCGACATTAGCCATAAAGGCTGAATGGAGAGAAGACGAAGAATAAGCAGCTTGATCCACCAAAATAGATCTTCTTTGAATTCCTGCTGCAGCTTCTTCCAATAGCTCATCAATATCTGCATTAACTGATGCACTTGATGTGTCATCCAAATGATCATCGCCTGAACTCGAGGATTCTTCATCCGAACTTCTACTATAACCAGAAGAGTCTTCATCCTCAGAAGATTCACCACCATTGGCAGAAGATTCTCCACCACTGGCGTGATTTAAATCCTTAACCACTTCAGCAAAACATGCTGTTCCATCTGGAGCATCATTTCCCAACTGAATTGACCAATCACAACCTTCATCTACTTGAACCACAAGTGCCTGGTTGGCATTAGATGGTCCTGCTTGACTCTGGTTGTTGACAGGCACCAATGTGCGCTCATTGTTCCTTACTTGGTTCTGATTTGCCCTGTTGCCTTGACCTCTGAAAGGATTTTGGTTTCCATGTTGAGATGGCCTCGTACATTCACGTTTGAAATGACCACGTTCACCACAATTGAAACACTTGACAGCCTGCTTATCAAACCCATACTTGGTGTCTTTCTTGCTTTCCAAGCTGGTTCTGCCAGTTCTTTCCATGAAATCCTTTGCTCGCCTAACAGCACTGGCAAAGGCCCACTTGATGTCCATCATCTCCATCTCCTCTTTATCGATCTGCTGATAGTCTTCTTGTGTCAGATTAATGTTACCAATCTGACCTTCCACTAATCCACAGTATGCGCTCACCAAAGTGTTTAGCAGCTCCATGTGTTCCTTTGCTACTTCCACACTGACTTTAGAAAAGCTTGAGGTGTCGAGCCGTACTGTATTAGGCTTTGATTGCTGACCAGCAGATGATGTGCTTCCATAACACGCTTGCTGTTGAGGAGGAAGTGGATTCCCATACATGTCTGTTGGTACGGTAGATTGAGGAGGAAGTGGATTCCCATACATGTCAGTTGGTCCGGTAGATCGAACAGGTAATGGATTTCCGAACATATCAGTTGCTCTGATAGGTCGTTGGCTTTGCTGTTGTGGTACTGGTTGAGGAACTGGTTCAAGCGGATTTCCATACATGTCTGTTTTTGGAGGGACCGGAACTTGGATAGTATTGCCATACATGTCAGTGCTAGACACAAACGCTGTTTGAATTGGAGCATGTGAAGAAGTTTTTGTAGAAGAGCTAGAAGTTCCATAATACATTTCAGGATTTTGTGGCACTGGAACTCTTTTTGCCTTGAGAGTTTCTTCCTGATTCTTGTTTTCCAGGAGTTGAACAAAGTCATTGAAGCTTGTTGTAGCTAAAGTGCCATTGTACTTCATGATTTCCAAGAAAGTATTCCATTGAGGTGGCAACGCATCTGCAAAGTTTTTCACAATCTCTGCTGCAGTTGTAACAACCTCAAAATTTGCCAATTCAGTCAGCAAATGATTAAATCGACTTGTCAAATCTCCTAAAGATTCATTCTCCATACAAGTAAAACCATCAAACTCTTTCTTTAGCAGGTCTTTTCTCAATTGACGTGTCGCTTCATTTCCTACGCCCCTTGTCTTCAATGCATCCCACAACCTTTTCGTTGTCTTGTAACTGACAAATTGATGATAAATATCTTTACTTAACGCCTGAGTAAGAATGGCATATGCTTTCTTTTCCAAATCATAGACCTTCTTCTGATCTTCCGTAAGATCTGCAAACGTAGCAGCAGATGATGCGGCAACCTCTATTGTTTGATCGAAATCTGTGATGAACCGCAACCACAATTCTGTATTTTGACCAAGGACGTATGTATGAAATCTGTCAATCCATCCTGGATATTCGTATAAGTGCATCAACTTTGGAGGCCTATTCAAACTTCCGGTTTCGCTCTCGCTTAAGAGAATGCTTTGAACACTTGGAGTTTGATTTGATACGAATGCCCATTGACCGGTAGATATAGCATTAGCTTGCGAAGATGAATCCGGAGTCGGAGTACCAAAATACATTTCTGTATTTACCGGTCTACCCCATCTTGGATTCATTTTTTATCAAGAAAAATAATACCTGAGAATCACAAACTTGTTAAACATAAACAGACTAAGGATCGAAAGATCAAGACTTGTTCGAAGGATCAACAGTGTTCGAAAGATCACTGTTTATTTTCGAACAATGATTTCGAAAGATTCTCCAAACGAAGGATCCTTATCTTTCGAAAAAGAACTGTAGACCGAAAGATGTATGCTTCGAAAAGATTCCTTGGATCGAAGGATAAGTCACAGACTTCGAAGGATGTTCGAAGGATGATTATCTATCGAACCTCCTATGATCGAAAGATGATCTTTCGACTTCGAAGGATATCCTTCGATCTGATCTGACACAGTTGACAAAAGTGACAGGTTGGTGAAAAAGTTGATGGGTTGGTAGAAACTTTCGGCAGAAGGTATGTTCAGACCATACTTTCTGCCAAAACAGAGATTTTGAACCAATAAAATATTACTGAAAATCGAAGTAACAACCCAGAAACCGGTCACCGGAGTAAGCCGGAATTTGGCCGGAGATGACCAAACTTCTTAAAAACAAGTTTTTGAGTTACCCAACCCGTCTTTTAACACACCCGATTAGTTTAGAACACGTTTTAACGAACAGAAATGCGAGAAAAACACCAAAAACGGGTGCTAAACCAAGTGAGTTTTTGTCCAAAACACTCCAAAGCCTTGTATAAACTCGGTTTTTAACAAGGAAAAGAGCCACGGCTCTGATACCACTTGTAGGTCCCTCAGAGGTTGAGGTTAAACCTATTCCTTGTTATATCTAACACACTAGCTAGTGCGGAATCCAAGCTAGCATGCAAACCGAGATAGAACACGACAATGATAAACACACAACACTCAACGATTAACACCTCTTGTATTAATACGTATGAAAGGTCGGTTACAGCACAAGGTTTACAAATGTATTCTGCAAACTCTCTCTAACTCTCGTGTGTGTGTGTTTTTGCTCTGAGTGTTCTATGATGTCTCTCTTGTTCTACTACTGAAGTGAACACAACACATGGGTATATATACCCGACACAGCTTGTCTGGTCGAAGGATCAGATAGACTGATCGAAAGATCATCTATCGATCTGAAACAGCTCGAAGGATCCACATATACCTCGAAGGATGATATCCTTCGAGGTCCATCTATCGAAGGTTTATCTTTCGAGCTCATCGAAGGATCTAAACAATCCTTCGATGACACATCCTTCGACACAAACATATTACAACCATTGTTCAAACTGTTTGGCCAAGTCAAACCAGGAGGATGGTTGACTTGGTCAAACTTACATCAATCTTACATCAAAGACATCGTTTTGTATCAAGACGAAATACAGACAAAGTACAGACACAAGTGCACCAACAGTCAGATTTTGTCCTTTTGATGTATGTTGTAAAAGACAATCTTCCCAAATTTATCTTCATAATCCAGCTGATGTAGCCTTGTTTCCATTACTGACAGATAAAATCCCTTTACATATATAGGAAACTTTTGATTTGGAAATACAAAACTAAAATCTGTTTTTAAGTTACAAGGAATAAACTTAATTCTATGAAAGTTTTATCAAAACAAATCATGAATCCTTGATTTTTACATATGTGATTTTGTACCAAAATATATAAATGGATTAGTTTATAATTAAGAGAATAAAGGTTATACATAGGGGTCGGTAAATGTATGAAGTAAAGTATTTTTACATATGTGATTTTGTACCAAAATATACTTTAACCCAAATTAGGACCGTTAGGTGTTCATTTATTCAAAACAAAATAAGAATGTTGATTTATAAAATGAAATGCTAGAGGTGGTATATCTATTAGGGATCACAACGGGGACATTAAGCAGACGGGAAACTCGAAACATCCAAGACACGCATTCGCATATGGAGCTAGTTTTAAAAGGTTTGAAAGTTTAGGATATGTATGATACAAGGTGATACTTGCTTGACTATCAAAACCTGTTTAGCCCCATGAAACCAAATATATATGTTAATAAATTATAATATTAGAATAATAATGGTATATCTATTATTCTCGTACAACAAGTCAACAGGAGGTTGATTCATTTTCAGCAATTAGCAATTAGAAACCAACAAGAAAAGCAAAATAAAGAATGGGTTTTTTAATTTTCTTGGAACTGGCTTAAAAGGCAAGCAGGAGGCTTTTTTTTGGAAGTGTAGTTAAAAGAAAAAAGTGTTTTGTTTGGGGGCTGCATAGGTGGAAGCAGGTTCGAGTTTTTCGGACTAATTACGGGTTTAGTTTGAAGTTATTTTTCAGGTGATGAATAGTTAATTCACAGCAGTTCAGTGGCGAACCAGTGATGGTGAGGGAGGTTCACCCCAGATTTGTTTGTGTTTTATTTTCATCGGAGACCCTTTCTCGCCAAGGAGGAAACTCATAGCGAGAAGTTCGATTTTTTTGGCGGAAAAACCAACGGGCGTGTCGTGGAAGAAACGGAAGAGCGAGGAGGCTTAGGGATTCGTTTGACGACTAAGGGACGGAACAACAGGCGGTTGTTGTCTTTGTTGGTGTTTGATATTTGCGGGAAGACATATCAATGAGGAGTATGACAGGGTGGAAAAACTACGATCAAAGAAGGGTTCAATCTGTTTTACATAAAGTAAAGAGAACGGTTGTTCGGGTTAGCGGGTGCTCGGGGGCAGTATCGTTGGGAAAACGTTAATGGCAGGTGATCAGTTCAGTATGTTGTAGGTCCGTTTTGCGGATCGCCGGACAACTACGAGATCTTGTTTCGAATACCGTAACGAGTGCGGAATCCATGTTACGATACAAACCGAGCGAGAGATAAACACAACACAAAGATATACCGTTTAACGTTTGTATATTGATACGGATAGAGTTTATTACAGAAATATACGATACGAAATAACAATAAACTCTCGGTTCTCTCTCTCTCACTGTGTTCTCTAGTTTGTCTTCTGTCTTGTTTATATAGGACCAGGTACGACGAAACTGAAGCAGGGAGTCGACGAAACATGGCGAAACTCCAAAGTCGACGAAACCCTTGATGTTTCGTCGATATGCATGTTGAATCTAACTGTTTCGGCCCAAATGGAAGGTTTCGTCCAAGACTTTTCACAAATTCTATGACCATGACATCATCATGACATCACAATGATGATGTCATGGTGATGTGTCATCGGGACTTGGTTTGCGGCGCTCCGTGCTTCGCGTGTCGAACTCTGGGGCGCACGACGGAGGAATGTCGTGACGTCGGGCTTGAGCCGGACCTAACCGTGTCGAAACCAAGTTGAACCGAACCGAGTCGAACCGAGCCGAGTCGCGTCCACATAAAGTGTACCAACAAACTCACCCTTGGACGCTACTCGTGATGGTTCGTCTTCTGTGTCTTTCATGTCGGAGGATCTTCAAGGTCTTCACGCGTTGTAAGAAGAAAGTGTATCAACAAACTCCCCATTTCATTTAGGAAGTGTGTTAACAAACTCCCCCTTAGATTGAACTCTCCATTGAGTCATGCTCATGAATCATTTGATTTGTCAATTCTTCAGATCCTTGTGGTGTTGATGAAGGGTCAGCGGCAACTCGATCATTTTTATCTTTTGAGTGCCTTCACTTCGTGTCTTCATTCCAAAGCTTGTTATCGAACATATTCTCCTCGCCTTTAGCATCTGCACACGCAAGAAATCTAAACGCATAATGAGAACAACCGTTTATGAAGATGCAATTGTTTTCTGGCTTAAAATCAGGATTTTGGGTAGGATAGACTCGAGTTCCAACATCGGTCAATCAAAAATAAACTAGAAGCATTATAAAGTTTAAATTAAAACACACCTAAAATCTTTTTGGAATTTTTCATTTTTCAAATGTAAAGACGGAAAACAATAAATAAATATATACAAAGATGCAGAAACTAAAGCAGTAAATAAATATTTACAGGCATTCTTTTTGCGAGTTTCGAGGGTAAGAGAATCATATCAGTGTACGGTCATGCCAAAACACTCTTGGTGTTCTATTAGTTAACATTTATATAAGCATCCTATAACGATTATCGGTATTGTTGTCCACATAAGCTCAACTTATCAGATGTAATCATGGCGAGGGGATACGTTAAGGTATGATTTATACTTACCGACCGGTGTTCATCCACACACGACACATTCCCGTATCAAAGTATGCACGAGAGTTCATCTTACCGGTGAGTATACCGTTTATCATCTGTTTGACCGTATAAAAGATGTGAGAAACTCACTTATTTTGATTGAAAACAAGCCCTATGTGATAGAATCACTTATTGATGAGGAACTTGATTTTCATATGTATGAGGGCACAGGAGCAAGTCCGTGAACAGGTCAGTACTTTCGTACAGCAAAGAGACGAACTTGACTCCCGGATAAATATGATATATTATCACTTATTTGTTTGGACATGTGATTGTTGATCACTTATTGAGGTCGTATGCAGTATGTACACGTATGTACACGTATGTACACGTATGTATAGTATCATGGAAGATCTTAGACTTCGTCTCCGTTATTTTTCGGTAAAAGAAACAACCATGATACCCAGATGATAAGCAGCATAAAGACCGAATATCTCAGAACCTCGGCAATCTCTCAAACAAAATTTCGGTACTAAGACCATATGCCAACGTATGGTTCCCACCTTGTCTTCAGTTGATTTAGGATTTATATCACCCTGCACACTTTAATATGATTGTGAGCCTACCGATATATCTTATATAGAGCTTCTTAACATTTTTCATTTTAAGTTCATTTCAAAGAGGATTCGACAGACCACTGATGTACTATCATATTCTCTTTTTCTCGCCAGGAAACTCATTTTTGTTTTTCTATTGTTTTTGCGTTTTGAAATTTTTCGATGTTTTTGAATTTTTGAAATTTGGATTTACTCCCCCTAAAATCAACAAACTAAGATAAATTTTAAAAACACAAAGCTATTTACAAAAACGATTTCCCGATGTTGGTTAACTCATGTTTTACCTCAATGTCGTTTACCAAAAATAATTTTAATCAGAAATGATTTATCGAATTTTGGAAAAATCAGTTGGCACGTCGGTAAGCGGTGCGGACCATGACAACATTGACGAGTTTCAAATTGAAACTATCACGTGTGAGGTGATATTCGAGATCAACGTGTCTGGTCAAAGAGTGCTGTACGAGATAATAATTCACAAAGCAGCTTAAATATCAACAAGTATATGAGAGATTAGGAATTCAAAACCGTATCCTGCAACTGCTTCGTGCATTGTCAGGAATCTGAGTGCTCTCCCAAACTGGATATCCACCCGGTGTGGACTTCAAAGTCGATTTTTGTAGCTACTGAGAAATCTCTTGACAGCAACAAGATCATAAACCTTTGGGTCTGGCTGGTCTTCCACATTGCACCAGCGAAGGTCTTTGACTTTCTCTTTTTGAGAAGTAGTGTGCGGTTGTTCAATCCATGCCAAGGCATCCGCACACCCGGTTGGTTTGTTCAACAAACACATTTTCTTCAATCACACCGCGGAGAAATGTACACTGCACGTTCATTTTATTGATTTTGAACTTCAGACGTGCTGCAGGTGCGTACATTTTGATTTGAATCTATCCTGGGGACCCGATTAAAGCTTTGAAAAATCAAACTTTGGTATGATTTTCATTTTGTCGAAGGTTTCAATTTCTTTCGACAGACAATTCTGTCTTCTTTTTTTTTCTCTCCATCAAAGGCAACAATTTCTTTTGTCGCCGATCTTGTGCATGGACACTCCACTATCAACAATCCGATGACTATCGATAGTTCCTCCTGGAACATCCTGCACACTCACTTAGAGATTAGTTGGAGAGGGGGACCCAAGCCTTCATAGACTTGGGTTGCCCCTGAGAATCAATAAATGTAATTTCAATTTCCTGGTGATTTTCAAACACAGCACCTCCCCCTGAACTTTCACTCGATTTAGGTTTCCAAGTTTGTTTTTGTTTACCAGATTGAGTTTTGTAAACAGATTTTGAAACTTCTGGTTTTAATGATTGTGGTGTACTTGGTTCCCTGTTGACCGATTTGTCTTTAGATTTTAAAGCTTTTTCAACAGCTTTGATGTTTTGACGTCGTTGTTTCGTTTCTTGTTCATTAACAGTTCTTTTATCATGTTTTGGTGAAACGGGACGACGTTGAGGGTGAACCTTTTCAGGTGGTGCTTTCTCAACAAATTTCTCTTTTGGAGTGTTTGAGCAGTTCTTAATGATATGCCCAAACTCCCCACATTTAAAACACGTTCTCCTTTCCACAAACTTAGGAGAATCTGATCGACCAACAGATGTCGAACCCGTAGAACCTGAGGTACTTGCTCTTTCATCACACCCATTTGTATGTTGAGTGTAATTGTTTTGACTGTTACGTTTTAAAATCTTGACTTGTTGGATAAAATCGGTGTTTGATTTGTTTTCAAAAGTCTCAATTTTATCAGTACCATTTGATGCTACAAATTTAACATCATTGCTTTTCTTCTGATAACGAGCTCCTTTTGTTTCATATTTTGATTTAGAAACGTTAAGCCTTTGAGCTCGTTGAACTGGTTGTTTGCCCTTAGGAGCAAAAGGTTGTTGCTTTGTTGGTGATTTTTGACTTCCAAATTGTGTTCTGACTTCGGATTTTGGAATGGGATCACATTGAGTTACAACAACTCCAGGGATCGTCTTTCCCAAAAATTTGCTTGTATTATCTTCAAAAATTTTGTCAATTAAAGATGGATTGACGTTTTTAATTGGAAAGTCCTTGTCTGAATAAATTTTGGTATCACCAACCAAAGTATACAACACATTGTTACTCTTAACGGTAGACACAGATTCTTTTACTTCCTTGACATGATTAATCACTTGTTTGGCAACTTGTTGCACAACAGGAATAGGAGGATCACAAAGAATATGATTCTCAATTGGAATTTCTATTCCCTTCTTCTTATCAAGTGATTCATCCTGGTCATTCATATCTGATTCTGATTCATCATCAGATGACTCATAGTCCTCAATGATTGGAGGACTTTGTTTCGTAGATGTTGAAGTTTCTGTTTGCTCAGATGATGTACTTGAAGAACTGTCCGATTTGAACCCTAGGCCAGTAGTAACTTCCTCATAATCAAGAGGCACACCGGGTTCAAAACGAGGCATATCCTCTTCATCGGGCATTCTGGTATAGTTGTGTCTCAAAGGGGGCGGACACGACTTATACCCAACGCCTTTCACGTTCCCTTTCAGTTGTTGAACGTCAATAATGTGATCAAGCACAAATCGGGAGTTAGAATAACTCTCCAATTTGAGCTTGATTGCATCATGCTCGCATTTGGCAATGACTAGTTCCTTTTTGGTTTCCTCAACGATGTTAATGTACTCGTTAATACTAACTTGTTTATGATAAACAGTTTTGGTCACTTCGGAAACACTTTTCTTTAAGGTTTCAATTACAGATTTAAAATCCTTTTCGTTTCTAACCAGAGCCATATTTGCCTCTTTGCACTTAGACATTTCAATAACCAAACTTTGATTATGACTATGAAGCTTTTCAGATTCAAGCTTCAAGTCTGCACAAGAATTACAAACACTAGGAGCAGGAGTTTCAGAATTTACCTGACTCGTAGAGGCTAAGACATTTGCCATAAAGGCAGTTTGAAAAGAAAAAGATCCATCTTTAGAGAAGAACTTCTCCATTTCTTCAAATGCTACAGCAGCCTCCTTAATCAGAACTGATTTTTGACATTTCAACTCCTCCGCTTCATTCAACAAGTCATCAAGATCAGAACTTGCTTCTTCCTTCACATCAGATTCAGAATGATAATCGCCCGAAGTAGAACTTTCTTCATCAGAACTCCCGGTATAACCCGAACTGTCGTCACTTTCAGAAAATTCTTCCTTGTGAACGTGCTTGATGTGATTGATGATCTTTGCATAACATCTCCTCTATCTTGATCACCTTCCCCAAGTTGTACAGACCAATTACACCCTTCATCAGCTTGAACGGTCAATGCTCGATTGGTGTTTGATGGTCCAGACTGGTTCTGGTTCTGATTGTTGTTCACCGCTACCATCCTTCTTTCACGATTTTCTTGATTGACATTAACATTTGAAGTACTCGTCTGATTTCTGAATGGGTTCTGATTGCCTTGTTTGCTTGGTCGGGTGCACTCACGTTTGAAGTGCCCCTTTTCGCCACAATTGAAACATGTAACCGCTTCTTTATCAAATCCGTACTTCGTATCCTGCTTACTTTCCAAAGAACTTCTCCATGTTCGAACCATAAAGTCCTTCGCCCTTCTAACAGCACTTGCAAACGCCCACTTTATATCCATCAACTCCATTTCATCACGGTTGATTTGTTGATAATCTTCGTTGGTCAAATTAATGTTTCCAATTTGACCTGCGACCAAACCGCAGTAAGCACTGACCATTGTATTAATGAGTTCCATATGCTCCTTCGCTACTTCAATGCTAACGTTTGAGAGGTTTGATGTATCAACTCTGACTATGTTCGTGTTTATGGGTGGAGGATTGTTGGTATAATGAGCTTGTTGTTGTGGTTGGGCTTGTGGTTGTGATGGGATGGGAATATAAGCACTCGGATCGAACTGAGGTTGAGTAGTGGTAACTTGAGGTGGAGGTTGGGATGTCGGAATAGGAATATAAGCACTACCAAATTGAGGTCTAGAATAAGCCTGAGCTTGAGCACTCATATGCGCTGGCGGATGATAGGCACTCGGATCGAAAACCGGAGGTGGAGCTGATTGTGGAAACGGAAAAGAGATTGTATTTGACATAAACGCCGTTTGTAACTGCGGTTGCTGAACTGAACTAGAACTAGCTGAAGGAGCAAAACCAGGCAAATACATTTCTGTGTTTTGAGGAGCTGCAATCCTTTTAGCTTTCCGAATTTCTTCATCATTCTTGTGTTCCAGCTTCTGAATGAATTCATAGATATTGACATTGGCAGCATCTAGAACGCCCATATGCTTTAAAAGCTCAATGAATGGGCTCCACTTTGGAGGTAGAGCATCAGCAAACCGTGCAACCATTTCTGGTTGAGTTGCAGTAACACCATACGCAAACAGTTCACTAATCAAATGATAAAAACGTGTAATCATATCATTTAGGGTTTCATTTTCCAAGAACTGAAATGATTCAAACTCTTTCTTTAATAGATCATGGCGAGTCTTTCTAGTAGCTGCATTTCCTTCTCCTCTTGCTACCAAGGCATCCCATAAAGTTTTCGTGTCTGTACAATAAGAGAATTGATGATAGATTTCTTTGTGAAGCGCTTGTGTAAGAATGGCAAACGACTTTTTCTCCAAGTCATAGGCTTTCTTGTCATTTTCAAGCATATTATTAAAACCCGCTGCTGTTGATGCTGCTACTTCGAGGGCAAGGTTGCGTGGAGTAATGAAACACGTCCAAAGTTCGGTGCTTTGCCCTTGAACGTATGTGTGGAAACGACCTTTCCATGATGGAAAGTCGTTCATATGATTCAACTTTGGTGGGCGATTGTTGCTGCCCGTTTCGCTCTCGCTAAGCAAAAGATTCTGAATGCTTTGATTTTGATTTGATACCAACGCCCATTGAGTTGCACTTATGGATTGCTGACCAAAAGCATTCTTTACCCATGCTACTGCAGAAGTTTGATCTTGACCTGGTCGTGGATCCGTACTCCAATCCCACGGACTTGTACTACTCATATTTGATATTAGAACAACTGTACCTGATAAAACACTTGAAAACACAAAGTTAGAACAGTTTTGCAAGTCCTCTGTTTAAAATTGACAACAGATCTCGACGAAACACCTTCTACGAAACACTCTGTTTCGTCGAAATGTCTTATGACGAAACTCAATGTGTTTCGTCGAAGATGCTTTTGGCGAAACACTCTGTTTCGTCGCTTGTGCGTTTCGTCGTGGATAAGGTCCAGACAAGTGGGTCAAGTGGTGAGAGTTGGTAAAAATTTTCAACTTAAATCTTATCGCTTTACTGACACAGTACAAAATTTTCAACACTCAACATTTCTGATTCACCTAATAGTATGGGTGAATAATATTTAATCAATTTAAAACCTTTATCAATTTCCTTTAATTCAAATTCAAGGAATATTACCAGAACAGTTTGAATATACTATGAAGATTTGAAGATACAACCCAGAATATGAACGTCCGGTCACCTGAACAATTTTCCGAAACGCAAATCCGCACAAACTTTTACTGAAAAACCCAGTTTTATCTTATGAATAAGCAATGTAACAAAGGTTTTTAACAAAACTTTGGCAAATAAGCAAGAAACAAACAGATTTTAAGCACTTTTTCCAGAAAATATGAGTTTTTCGAGAACAAGATTTCCAAAAAATCATAAACAACAGTTTCCAATACTTGATAAAAATCCAACTATGTTTTATTTTAAACAAGGATAAGAGCCAATGCTCTGATACCACTTGTAGGTCCGTTTTGCGGATCGCCGGACAACTACGAGATCTTGTTTCTAATACCGTAACGAGTGCGGAATCCACGTTACGATACAAACCGAGCGAGAGATAAACACATCACAAAGATATACCGTTTAACGTTGTATATTGATACCGATAGAGTTTATTACAGAAAAATACGATACGAAATAACAATAAACTCTCGGTTCTCTCTCTCTCTGACTGTGTTCTCTAGTTTGTCTTCTGTCTTCAGTCTTGTTTATATAGGACCAGGTACGACGAAACTGAAGCAGGGAGTCGACGAAACATGGCGAAACTCCAAAGTCGACGAAACCCTTGATGTTTCGTCGATATGCATGTTGAATCTAACTGTTTCGGTCCAAATGGAAGGTTTCGTCCAAGACTTTTCACAAATTCTATGACCATGACATTATCATGACATCACAATGATGATGTCATGGTGATGTGTCATCGGGACTTGGTTTGCGACGCTCCGTGCTTCGCGTGTCGAACTCTGGGGCGTACGACGGAGGAATGTCGTGACGTCGGGCTTGAGCCGGACCTAACCGTGTCGAAACCAAGTTGAACCGAACCGAGCCGAGTCGCGTCCACATAAAGTGTACCAACATATGTTTCGGTGGCCGGTGGTAAACCTCATAGTATTAGCAATTTTCAATCCGGTTAATATCAAGACTCTGTCCTTCCAGCCATGGATAAGAACGGAGTAACCAATCTAGGTTGTTCTTTATGGCCGAAGTATCCGATTGGAATTTGCGGGTAGACAGATGGAAGAAGATCCGTTAAAGCGTATTAGCCTTAGTCAGTTTAGACTATTTGTTAATTATTATTATTGTCTAGGGTATTAAAGTGTAAATAGTTGTTCTTTATATTTAGATGTAATCCTTCATTATTTTCAAGTTTCAATAATACGATACCAATTCTATTTTGGTATCAGAGCTTCCTTTTTTTCTCT
This sequence comes from Helianthus tuberosus, assembly GCA_030545235.1. Taxonomy (NCBI): domain Eukaryota; kingdom Viridiplantae; phylum Streptophyta; class Magnoliopsida; order Asterales; family Asteraceae; genus Helianthus; species Helianthus tuberosus. Next base: position 186,220,276 of record CM060433.1, on the reverse strand, counting down.
AACCCTAAATTTCAACTACGGCAAAAAAAAACCCGCTCTTTTCCGGCTAGAAAACTAGTTCCGACTGCAACAACATCAGCAGTTTCTATTTCAGCAACAACAGTAGCAGTTCGATTTCAATTTCAACAGCAGCAGTTTCGATTTCAACAACAGTAGCAGTTCGATTCAGCAATAGCAATTTCAACAACAGAAGTCTCTGATTCAACAACAGCAGTGGTTCGATTTCTACAGCAGTTTTTTTTTTTAAACAGTAGCAGTCCTTAATGGCAGCAATCATCCAGTTCTCACATTAGGAGAAAACTATTCATAACTCTCACAAGTTCTCCTTCTCTCTCAAACCTACCAACTATGGTTATTGGAGATCTATGATCGAATCCTTTCTCACATCTCATAATTTCTTTGGTTATGTTGACGGAACCATACCATGTCCCGAACAGAAAATTACAAATGAGTCTGTAACTACCAATAATCCAAGCCACACCCCGTGGATCTGCAATGATGCTCATATCTGTATGCTGATCATCTCAACAGTTTCTGAAGATTCCTATAAGCACATTCAAGGAAAAACATCACGTGAGGTATGGTTGTCTCTTGAACGGGCTTATGCCTCTGTTACATTGTCCCATGAATTTACCCTTAAAAGTCAACTTCTGAGAATCACCATGAAAGGTGATGAAAAACCGGCAGAATATCTCAGCAGGGCTCAAGAGTATGCCACTTGTAAGGACTCTCAAAATTATCCCAAAAATAACCCAGAAGCGAAAACCCGAAACCCTGAAACACCACTTGTATGAAAAACAAAGAAATCAGAATTAGTGGGTTTCAGGCGGGCCGCGTAAGGGTTAGCTTAGCCTTACGCGGGCCGCGTCAATATGTGGGTTGACCGGATAAGCGTTCCCGAGCCACGTGGTATACACATGTCGAACCTACTCGTGACCAACCAGACCTATGCATAGACTAGGTGGCTACGCGAGCCGCGTAGGGTATGGCCGAAGGTTTACGCGGGCCGCGTGAGCCCTAAATTTCACCTATAAATAGATCGAGCTACGAGCAGTCCTCTGATGTTGAAACCATTTCACAAGAACGAAGTTCTACTGCCATAATTCGAAAATTACTTTCAATATAGAGAGGCGCTGCTATGATACCGGGTATTAACTCGATCGCTGCTACGATTCAATGTCCGATTGATTGAAACTATCCTATGAATGTTTAAGTGCTGCTCAAATCGGGTTTATACTTTGTCATTCGTCGTGAATTCGATGGATGTTTAAGTCTTGCACTTTGTCATTCGTTGTGAAGGTTTTAATCTCGTGAGTTATCGTAAATGCTGTATTAGTTACTAACCTAGTTCGTGTGTATTATTATTTAAATTAGGTTATCAGGCTAATCAGTAGGCTAAACTCTGCCCGTGTAAATCTGCAATGTGAGTCATTCTCTTTTTACCAAATTGCTTTCAAAATCATGTTTATTTTCAAAGTTATAATTACAGGGATTAAGTCTTTGTAATCTCCAAATTACAGCCGGTAAGTGGGGTTTTGTATACAATACTTGATAACCGTCACCATTGGACAGCGGGTTAGCCAAGGGGTGATATGACCATAATCACAGACACCATTGGACAACGAGACAGCCAATAGGTGGTCGAGTGATAAATACCGTGGGTAGATGGTTGATATGTATAAACATTGTAATCGCTCTTAATACTGTAAATTATAACAAAGCGTTGTTTTTAGTAAAAAGAATGATTCACCAGTATTTCCCCGCTGACAAAACCTTTTTCAAACATGTTTCAGGTGATCTGTTGTGATCCAGGAAAAGTGTCGCGAAGCACTGCAAGCTTAAGAAAGTGGCTCAATAAAAATAAAGGAACATGTTTTGTAAAATAAATATTTCCCAGTGAAATCACTTTATTGTAAATTACCGGGGTTTTATCCCGAATTATGAAATAAAATAATCGGGCATTTTCAGTTTAAAAAGATCCTGTTAAAATCTTCAGCTGTCAACTCAATTAATTAAATACCACGGGATTTTCTGTCCCGCGGCTCCTGGATCAATTCAAACCGGGCCGGGGGCCGTGACAGAAAAAGGTGGTATCAGAGCCACTGATTTAAGCCAATTAAGTATTTAAGAAAATACTTAATTTTACTGATTGCTATTTTGTGATTATGTGTTTTATTATTTAAATATTTGTTTACAGTATGGGTAAGCAAAGACTTTCGGATATCTATCATAAACTAGATACTTCACCGAAAGAAAAAGGAACTTCATCCTCAAAATGCCCAACAAATCCTGAGGAAGGAATATTTGTTCGAAAGGCACAATATGAGGAGCCACTTTCTCCTAATAAAAGAAGTTTGATTATTAGGAAAAGTCAGGAGAAAATAAAGAAATCACAACCAAAAGAAATGAGGGTTAATTAGGAAACCCAGGAATTAGGCAGTAACCCACCATGGGAAGACATGTTAGATGAAAAATGGGCAGATCTCTATATGTTAGCCACTGTAGCAGTAAATGCAAATTTTTAAATATCATGACCCAGTTCTAGCACTCATATCACCTACGAGCCAGAAACTTTACCCAGTAAATAAATAAGTTTATAATAAACCATAATATGTTTTAATTGTCAGTTGTCCTTTGTATTAATTTAGTCATGCGGTATGCAATAAATACTTGAATGTTTATATGTGCAATTTTGTTATAAAATTTTAACTTAGCATTTTTGTGCATTTTTGCATATATGCTAAACAGCATGAATGAGTTATCTGAAGCCCTTCAGAGTCTCAATCTCTATCCGGTAAAAGTAGAAGTTTCCAATGACTTTACTGGTTACATACCCGATGTGGAAGAACCTATGGAATTTTGTGCTCCACCTCCGGAGAAACCAAAGTCTAAGAAAAGGAGAAGATTCGTAGGCTGGAGGCGTGTACGCAGGAGGAAACCAGCAACGAGAAAGGTTCCCAAAATAGAGAATCCCATAGATAAAGGAAAAGGAATTGCTATCGGGGAAGGTTCTAGGGAAGTAGAAATGGAAATTGGAGAAATTTCTAGGCAAAATGAGGAGTTACCTTTGCAAGAAGAATTAGATCACATACTGGCAAACTGCGATATCATTAGACCTATCAATGAAAATCTCTTCCCTTATCCTGCTGAAAGCCAACTTCCAATAAACTTAGAACCAGCTATCACAGATCCTCTGATCCACACACAACCTCTCGGAATGGACGAATGGTGGACCAACGACTGGCAGTTTCAAAACCTCCTAAATAGTCCTTATACCTTTTTCCCTCAGTTCGACCCAGAACCTGTACCAAACCCACCAATGAGCAATGAAAACTTAGCTGAACTCCGCCATTTTGGCGAGGAGCTGATAGGTGCAGGGAATCGGATTAGGGAGGTAGGAGAACAGATCTCCTGGAAGTACGACGAGAGGGAACGTCGCTTCTAAAATACCCAGGGATAGGATGGTGGTGAAGCTGTGATTGTGTAATAGTAATAGTAATAATAAAATAAGTCTGTAAAATAATCTACAAATAAAACCTTTGTAAGATAACGGTGTGTAATGATGCATAATATATATATAAAATGGGAATCGAGAAATCGATAATTTTGGCTATATGTGTGTTGTGAAAATTTTATGATTCTTTTGTGTATAATTGTTATTTATTCTATACTAATAAATTATATATATTACTTATCAGATGGAAAACGCTAATAATGAACCAGTTAACGAGATTAACCAATCTGAGCAAAACCAGGAAGATCAATTTATGACTAGGCAAGGTATAGAAAATATCGTTGCTCAAGGAATAGCCAATGCTATTCCAGCAATCCTTGCTGCTGCCCAGAAACCTGTAGAACCTCAACAAATTATTCCTAGCAAACGTACTCATGAAGATAACTTCAGTAATAGCGTAAATGGAGGCAGTAATCATACTAATCACAATAATGATCCACGGCAGGCCCCATCCCCTAAGAAAATGAAAGCTGCAACGCCTAGTTGCACTTACAAAGAATTCCTTGCCTGTAAACCTGCTGAGTTCGCAGGCAATGAAGGGGCGACTGCGGCACTACGTTGGTTGGAGAAATCTGAAGCAGTAATTATGATCAGTAAATGTGCTGAGGAAGACAAGGTCATGTATGCGTCAAATCTTTTTAAAGAAGGGGAACTAGAATGGTGGAATACAGTACTTCAAGTCAAAGGAAGAAATACGGCTTATGCCATGAGTTGGGAAGAATTTAAGCAACTAATAGAAAGAAAATTATGTCCCGAATATGAAAAGGAACAAATGGCAAATAAGTTCCTGAACCATCGGATGATGGGTGTAGATTGTCGAGGGTATACTTCGACATTCTTCGAGTATGCGAGAGTGGTACCAACGATGGCTTCGCAAGAACCATTACTTATTTCTCGCTATATTTGGGGGTTGATTGGCGAAATCCATAATATCGTTAAAGCTGCAAGACCTCGCACTATTGACGATGCGGTAGAATTAGCTAACACCCAAACTGATGAGTTGGTACGCACAAGAGATGAAAACCGGAAGAAGGAATTAGCTCAGAAAAATACCCAGGGATTTCATGTGGGTAATAATAGCAACTTCAAGAAAAGAGGAACGGGGCAATCCTCAACTCCGCCATTCTGCAGGAATTGCAGAAAGAAACATTTTGGAAAATGTAATGTAACCTGCAACTTTTGCAAAGTTGTAGGACATCGTGAAGAAGACTGCAGAAAGAAAACAAGGGTCTGCTATAACTGTGGAGAAGCGGGACATTTCAAACTAGAATGCCCTAAATTGATTAAACCAGCAGACAATAAAGCCAAACCAGCTGACGGAGCTACCAAGAAAAATGTTCGAGCATTCCAATTAACTACTCTGGAGGTAGAACTCATTCCAGATGTGATAGCCGGTACGTTCCTAATGCACAACCTTTATGCAAAAGTATTATTTGACTCTGGTGCAAACCAAAGTTTTATAAATACTTCATTCTGCCAAGCTCTTAATTTACCCTTAACCAACCTTAGGCAGATTTTTACAGTCGAAACAGCAGATGGGAATTCTGTTGAAATAGATAAGGTTTTGCGAGAAGGAAAAATAGAACTACTAGGTCATAAATTTTCTGCAAACCTATTACCTATGAATTTAGCTGGATTCGATGTTGTGTTAGGAATGGATTGGTTAGTAGCCAACCATGCTCGAATCCTTTGTGATAAGAACTCCATAGAAATTCGGGCACCCACCGGAGAAGTAATCATGATTACAGGAGATAAACCGCGAAAACCTATAAAGTTCATTTCAGTAATGAAAATTGCTAGTTATGAACGAAAGCAAGGAGTAGTGTATATGATTTCAGTAATCATTAACACTAAGGGTAAGGAACTTAAGGACATTCCTGTAGTATCAAAATACCCAGATGTATTCCCAGAAGAACTTCCGGGATTGCCACCCGACAGGGAAGTAGAATTTAGGATTCATCTAATTCCTGGTACTACACCAATAGCCAAGGCACCTTATCGGCTAGCACCCACTGAAATGTTAGAGCTGAAAAAGAAGTTAGATGAGTTGCTAAGTAAAGGATTCATACAACCTAGTTCATCCCCGTGGGGAGCACCAGTGTTGTTTGTAAAGAAAAAGGATGGTTCGATGCGGATGTGTATCGATTATAGAGAACTAAATAAGGTTACAATTAAGAATCGATACCCATTACCTAGGATTGATGATCTCTTTGATCAACTTCAAGGAGCTAGATATTTTTCTAAGATCGACTTGCGCTCTGGATATCATCAATTAAAAGTACAAGAAGAAGACATACCTAAAACTGCTTTCAGAACTAGGTATGGTCATTACGAGTTTACAGTCATGCCATTCGGATTAACGAATGCACCTGCAGCATTTATGGACATGATGAATAGGATTTGTAAACCGTATTTGGATAAATTTGTAATTGTCTTTATCGACGATATACTTATTTATTCCAAAAGTCAGGATGAACACTGTCAGCACTTGCATGCACTCTTAAATTTGTTAAGAAAAGAAAAGCTTTACGCCAAATTCTCGAAGTGTGAATTTTGGCTACAAGAGGTGCAATTTTTAGGACACGTGGTAAATCATGAAGGTATTCACGTAGATCCCTTCAAAATTGAAGCAATCACCAAATGGAAAGTTCCGCAATCAGCTATGGAAATTAGAAGCTTTCAAGGATTAGCTGGGTATTATAGGCGCTTTATTAAGGATTTTTCTAAGATAGCTGTGCCATTAACAAAGCTAACCTGTAAAGCAGTTAAGTTTGAATGGGGACCTAAGCAAGAAGAGGCTTTTAGGATTTTAAAGCAAAAATTAACAAACGCTCCAATTCTAGCCTTACCAGAAGAAACAGAAGATTTTGAAGTTTACTGTGATGCTTCTAAACTAGGATTAGGATGTGTGCTAATGCAACGCAAGAAGGTAATTGCGTATGCCTCAAGACAATTGAAAAAGCACGAAGAAAACTATCCGACTCATGACTTAGAATTAGGAGCCATAATTTTTGCTCTTAAGATTTGGAGACATTATCTGTATGGAAGTAAGTTTACTGTCTATACAGATCATAAAAGCTTAAGATACATATTTGGACAAATAGAATTAAACATGAGGCAAAGAAGATGGATGGAAATCTTAAGTGACTACGACTGTGATATTCAGTATCACGAAGGAAATGCAAATGTAGTTGCAGATGCCTTAAGTCGTAAGTATCATGAGAAACAACGACGAGTTCGTGCTCTTAGATTAAATCTACAGTTAGACTTAATGGAACAATTAAAGAATATTCAAGAAACAGTGATCAAGGATGATGCCGAAGGAATGAAAGGAAGAATAAAGGAATTAGAGCAAGGGAATGATAGGATTTGGAGATTCCATAAGAAAAGGATTTTGGTACCTAGGCAAGGAGAATTAAGAAATAAGATTTTAGAGGAAGCCCATAAATCTAAGTATACCATGCACCCTGGTAATAATAAAATGTACCAAGATTTACGAAATAATTTCTGGTGGATAGGAATGAAAAAGGACATAGCTAGATATGTTTCTAAGTGTCTTACTTGTTCCCAAGTTAATGCAGAACACCAGAAACCTTCGGGTCTACTTCAACAACTAGAAATGCTGGTATGGAAATGGGAACTAATAACAATGGACTTTGTTACTAAGTTACCCAAAACCAGAAAAGGTAATGATACAATTTGGGTAATTGTGGATCGATTAACCAAGTCAGCTCATTTTCTACCCATGAAGGAAACCTTTAGCATGGAAAGGTTAGCCAAGTTGTATGTAGACGAAGTAGTATCCTTACATGGAGTTCCACTCTCCATTGTATCAGATAGGGATAGTCGTTTCACTTCCCATTTCTGGATAAGTTTCCAGAAAGCAATGGGAACCCGACTAAATTTAAGTACGTCATATCATCCACAAACAGACGGGCAAAGTGAAAGGACGATACAAACACTGGAAGACATGCTCCGAGCATGTGTGATAGATTTTGGTGGAAATTGGGATGACCACCTACCCTTAATTGAATTCTCCTATAATAATAGTTATCATGCAAGCATCGAAGCTGCCCCATTCGAAGCACTGTATGGACGAAAGTGCAGAACTCCGGTTTGTTGGGCAGAAATAGGAAAAAGTCAATTATCAGGTCCTGAAATAGTTCAAGAAACCACCGACAAGACTACTCAAATCAAGGAAAGACTAAAGACTGCTCGAGATCGACAAAAGAGTTATGCCGACAATCGACGCAAACCACTAGAGTTCCAAATTGGAGACAAGGTACTATTGAAAGTTTCTCCTTGGAAGGGAGTAGTACGATTCGGTAAGAAAGGAAAGCTAAGTCCACGATACGTAAGACCATTTTCAGTGATCCAACGTATAGGACTAGTTGCCTATCGCTTACAACTACCAGAAGAGTTAGTTGGAGTACATGACGTATTTCATGTATCCAATCTCAAGAAATGTTTATCAGACGAATCCCTGGTAGTACCTCTTCAAGATGTAGAGGTAAATGAAAAACTAAAATTTGTAGAGAAACCACTACAAATAGAAGACCGAAAAATCAAATTTCTCAAGCACAAGCGATTAGTACTAGTTAAAGTCAAGTGGGATTCGAAACGAGGACCCGAATACACTTAGGAGCTGGAATCGGAAATGAAGCGAAAGTATCCTCATTTATTCCAGTAAATCTCGAGGACGAGATTTAAATAAGGTGGAAAGGATGTAAGGACTCTCAAAATTATCCCAAAAATAACCCGGAAGCGAAAACCCGAAACCCTGAAACACCACTGTGTATGAAAAACAAAGAAATCAGAATTAGTGGGTTGACCGGATAAGGGTTAGCTTAGCCTTACGCGGGCCGCGTCAATATGTGGGTTGACCGGATAAGCGTTCCCGAGCCACGTGGCATACACATGTCGAACCTACTCATGACCAACCAGACCTATGCATAGACTAGGTGGCTACGCGGGCCGCGTAAGGTATGGCCGAAGGTTTACGCGGGCCGCGTGAGCCCTAAATTTCACCTATAAATAGATCGAGCTACGAGTAGTCCTCTGATGTCGAAACCATTTCACAAGAACGAAGTTCTACTGCTATAATTTGAAAATTACTTTCAATATAGAGAGGCGCTGCTACGATACCGGGTATTAACTCGATCGCTGCTACGATTCAATGTCCGATCGATTGAAACTATCCTATGAATGTTTAAGTGCTGCTCAAATTGGGTTTATACTTTGTCATTCGTCGTGAATTCGATGGATGTTTAAGTATTGCACTTTGTTATTCGTTGTGAAGTTTTTAATCTCGTGAGTTATCATAACTGTTGTATTAGTTACTAACCTAGTTCGTGTGTATTATTATTTAAATTAGGTTATCAGGCTAATCAGTAGGCTAAACTCTGCCCGTGTAAATCTGCAATGTGAGTCATTCTCTTTTTACCAAATTGCTTTCAAAATCATGTTTATTTTCAAAGTTATAATTACAGGGATTAAGTCTTTGTAATCTCCAAATTACAGCCGGTATGTGGGGTTTTGTATACAATACTTGATAACCGTCACCATTGGACAACGGGTTAGCCAAGGGGTGATATGACCATAATCACAGACACCATTGGACAACGAGATAGCCAATAGGTGGCCGAGTGATAAATATCGTGGGTAGATGGTTGATATGTATAAACATTGTAATCGCTCTTAATACTGTAAATTATAACAAAGCGTTGTTTTTAGTAAAAAGAATGATTCACCAGTATTTCCCCGCTGACAAAACCTTTTTCAAACATGTTTCAGGTGATCTGTTGTGATCCAGGAAAAGTGTCGCGAAGCACTGCAAGCTTAAGAAAGTGGCTCAATAAAAATAAAGGAACATGTTTTGTAAAATAAAGATTTCCCAGTGAAATCACTTTATTGTAAATTACCGGGGTTTTATCCCGAATTATGAAATAAAATAATCGGGCATTTTCAGTTTAAAAAGATCCTGTTAAAATCTTCCGCTGTTAACTCAATTAATTAAATACCACGGGATTTTCTGTCCCGCGGCTCCTGGATCAGGTCAAACCGGGCCGGGGGCCGTGACACCACTGCCCTTGCTAACATCGGAGAACATAAGGATCTTGTCATGCTCACTCTTACAGGACTTAGAGAGGAATACAATGGCCTCAAGGCCAACTTATTAGCCCGTGTTCCTCCCGTTTCCTTCCATGAATTACATGGTCTTCTGTGTGACCATGATTATGTCTTTACAAAAATGACGACTACTACCCCCCATGCTTTCATGGCAAATGCTCCTTTGATTCAACAATCATCATCGACTGCTGCCCCTTCGGTTCAACAACCGAATATTGATCAACTTCAACAACAACTACATAACATTCAACTAATGGCTACTCAATTGGGTTATCAACTAAACCCCATTCAATCTCCACGGCCTCAAGCTTACTTTGGTTCTTGGTCCTTCAATAAAAATCGAGGCGGTCGTGGATCTCGTGGATCTTCTCGTGGCAACTCACGTGGTGGTTTTAACAACCGCCCTCGGGATAGTAGTGGCACACGACAGTTTTCTTGGGCTTCCACCCAAAACACTGTTTATGGTCATTGCAACAGGTGTGGTATAGGACATTTACCATCTCAGTGTCCAACTCAATCGAACCAGTCTCAACCTGCTCCACAGGCCAACTTTACAACACGCTCAGAGGTTGGCCCATCTTCTGGACCTACTTGGAAGCCCGACACTGGTGCAACTCATCATGCCACTCCAGACCTGGCTAGCATGGATAACTCTGAGGCCTACTATGGTAATGATTCTTTACTTGTTAGTAACGGTAACTCAGTACCCATTTTTCACATTGGTTCATCCAAAATTTACTCACCAAACAAAACCTTTACCCTATCTGATATCCTTCATGTTCCTCAACTAAAACAAAATCTTTTATCTGTTCAAAAATTTTGTCTTGACAACAATGTTTTCTTTGAATTTCACTCCTTATTTTGTTGTGAAAGACGAGTCTACACGCACTACCCTCCTTTCGGGCCCTAGTGAGCAGGGATTGTACTCCATTCGTCTTCCACAACTCAAGTCTTTGCCCAAGGTTTCTTTCACTGCTGTCAAAGCCTCTTCAAACATTTGGCATCAACGCTTAGGACATCCTCATGCTCAAGTTTTTCGTTCTATTGTTTCTTATTGTTCTTTACTTGTTTCGGACAAATTATCAAATAATTTATGTTCTTCTTGTCAATGTGGAAAATCCTCCAAGTTATCTTTACCTGATTCTACTTTTCATAGCAATAATATTTTAGGTCTTGTTTATTGTGATGTTTGGGGCCCTTCTCCCGAACCATCCTTTAATGGTCATCGCTACTTTCTTTTGTGTGTTGATCATTGTACTCGTTATATGTGGATTTATCCCTTAAATAAAAAATTAGATGTTTACACCATCCTCACTAATTTTATCACCATGACTGAATGTCAATTTAACACCAAGCTTAAATGTATTCAATCTGACTGGGGGGGGGGGGAGAATTTCTACCTCTCACCAATCTTTGTCGCAACCTTGGCATTATCCATCGACGGTCTTGTCCTCACACCAGTGAGCAAAATGGATTTGTTGAACGTCGTCATCGTCATGTTGTGGAAACTGGACTTACCCTCTTGGCTCAATCTAGTCTTCCTCAACGCTTCTGGAACTTTGCTTTTGAAACAGTTGTATACCTCATAAATCCTCCCCTCTCGTGTTTCATCTTACAAATCTCCCTTTGAACATGTCTTCAAACGAAAACCGGATTACTCATTCTTAAGAGTCTTTGGCTGACAGTCTTTTCCTTACCTTAGTCCGTACAATCGTCACAAAATTGAATTCCGGTCTACTCCTTGTGTTTTCCTAGGTTACAGTCTTACTCACCATGGTTATCGCTGCCTTGACCCATCCACTGATCGAATCTACATTGATCGGCATGTTCGCTTCAACGAACATGTTTTTCCCTATCAGCCTTCACCAACACCACCACCACCCTCTACCCCTCCTTACATCTCTATTTTTCCCGACCCACCACCCGGCTTTCCACCCGAACCACCACAATCACCAACCCACCCATCACCACCTCCTCAATCTCCTCCACAATCTCCACCCATATCACCTGCTCCGGCCGCTAATACCAACATACCATCACCACCCCCACACCCACCACCACCTCCTCGGCCTCGACCATCAAACCTACGTCCTAATCCTAAACAACCAGATCGATACAACCCCGCTGCCTACACTGCCACCACCTCCACATCTCCTCCCATTGAACCCACTAGCTTTACCGTTGCTAACAAGTCTTTAGAATGGCGCCAAGCAATGGCCGAAGAGCTATCTGCGCTTCATAGGAATGGCACGTGGACACTTGTGCCCCATGTTTCCAATGCTAATGTTGTTGATTGTAAATGGGTTTACAGGTTAAAGACTGATGAACATGGAAAGATTACCAGGCACAAAGCCCGACTCGTGGCAAAAGGCTTCAATCAACAGCATGGCGTGGACTATCATGAGACCTTTAGTCCGGTCATTAAGCCTGCCACTATTCGTACCGTCCTATCTCTAGTTGTCAGCAACAAATTTTCTCTTCGACAGTTAGACATTCAAACGGCCTTTCTCCATGGAGATCTTGAGGAAACGGTGTACATGCGCAGTCGATCGTCGATCCACGGGGGGATTTGCTATCTATTTAGGCTCGAATCTCATTTCTTGGTCTGCTCGCAAACAGAAAACTGTATCTCGATCCTCCACAGAGTCCGAGTACAAGGCTATTGCAGACACTATTGCTGAATTGATTTGGTTGAAGTCCTTGCTTCGGGAACTTGGATTGGATAGCATGGCACCTACACTTTGGTATGATAATCTTGGCGCTACATACCTCACGCCTAATCCAGTATTTCACGCTCGTACCAAGCATGTTGAAGTTGACTACCACTTTGTTCCTGAACAAGTAACTCAAAGAAAGTTAAATGTCAAGTTCATCTCTACTGACGATCAAATCGCTGATATCTTTACAAAGCCCTTGTCATCCCAGAAGTTTGAGTTTTTGTGTTCCAAGTTGCAGATTGCTAACCGCCCTGAACTTGCGGGGGAATATTAGCCTTAGTCAGTTTAGACTATTTGTTAATTATTATTATTGTCTAGGGTATTAAAGTGTAAATAGTTGTTCTTTGTATTTGGATGTAATCCTTCATTATTTTCAAGTTTCAATAATACGATACCAATTCTGTTTAAGCGAGGAGGCTTTGAATCTTGTCGTGTCAAGCAAGGAAAGAAGAAAACGGAAGAAGCGGGGAGCCTTTTTTTCTTTGATTGGTGGTTAAGAACATGGATGTTCTGGTGACCCAGGAAGAGGAGTTAAACTTGGTCAAGGGATTGAAGTTATCGATAACGATGCAGATGTGAAAGGTTAAAGGGAAAAATGGTTTCCCTTTAAAAAAGCTGATTGTTAGAGAGAAATATAAAACTAAAAATAAAGATAACTGAACATTAAATATTGACATCCTTCATCTCTAAATCTAAATATAAACTTTCTTAAAAACTCTTAAGCAGGTTCATAACTTAACCCCTTATTAACAGGTCACATTCAGGTTAACCCATCTAATCGTGTTCATATTAACCTGTTTAATATAACAGATCATGTTAGCCATTCTAAAACCTGCGTTTTTTGTGTCGTATCCAAATCATGTCAAAAATTTCCACCCTTGTTCCAATGGTATTATCTTTTCATTTCAATATAAATTATTTTTCAATGAGTTATTAACTGTCTTATATTTCAGTTTAAAGAATCCTTGATTTGGTTTTGATAAACTTTCATAGGATTATGTTTCCAGATCAAAAGTTTCCTATATATTAAATGTAAAGGGTTGTATGTATAATGACAGTAATGAAGATCAAATGCAGGAATTGGGAAGGCTATCTTTTTCAAAAAAACATCAAAATCTGGTGAGAAGAAACCAAAACAATTCATTAATATTATATAATCGGCGATGTATCACAACAAAACGCTACCAACTGCTGCTATGCTAGTATGAAAAAACTTTCAATCAGTTTCGGTTTTCAGGATTTTGGTCTCCATAGCTGTTTAGGATGTTGGCTAGCATTACAGTCTCCAATTGCCTCAACTTGTAACATTTTCTTGAGATCTACATCTTAACACAACAACAAAACCTTCAATCAGTTTTTCTTTTCGGCATTTTGGCTTAGTATGGATCCGCAGTTGTTCATCGTTTGTGCATCGAGAAGACCAATCTCCCATAGCTTAACCATGAATACGTTCCAACACCTGCAGCCGATTCACAACTATGTTTTTAATTTAATAACATATAGATTATTAATTTGGGGTTAATTTAATAAACTATTTGCATGGTAATAAGAAGGGTTTGGATGCATACGTGCGCAATTCTGGACTCTGGAGAAAGTCTTGTCTATGCTGGGTTGAAAACGCCTCACAAGCCCACGGAATGTGTCCGTCTGCCACCACCCTAACACCACCACAAACAAACAATATTATTAAATCGTAAAAACGTATATAAGTGGAGAAGTGAATTACCTTTGCTTTCTCTTAAATGAGTTCCAGAGATGCATCAATCGCTTCTCATGTTGGGTAGCATCTACAAACCTATCCAGCCTCTGAATCCAATGCAAGAAAACGTCGTTATTTATTATCCATCAATGTTATTAATTGTTACAAGAACCTACCATTCTATCTTCAATATCAGCAACGTCATCATCAACCTCGTCTTCACTATCTTCATCACCAAACACCTGCTCTAATGCCATTGGCTAAAAGTAGACGGAGATTTAGATACTAATGGTGAATTGTAAAGTTAAATTATCGGCGATACATAAGATAGGAGAAAGTGGTAACCTGACCCGTACGAGAATGCACGAAAGTTCGTCTCAACAAGAGGGATTGGCTGCAACAAGAAAAAAGAAAATCATATTTAAGTTTCTATGAAAACAAACTTGAAAAAATGTTGAGCATACTTTCTAGCATCGTGTCCTTCATTTGAATCCAACACAAGTGGCCCCGCATGATTTTGATTTTGTCTCTCTAATTTCTTTCTTCGCATTGGCCGACGGCTGTGAAAATTGAGGTTAGGTTTTTTTAGTTACATAAAAAATGCATGTGTTTGTATTGAAGCAAAAACCCAATAGAACACAACAGCTCTAGGGGTGTTCAAAAAGCTCATGGCTCGAGGCACGCTCGAAAAAAGCTCGTTATGTTTTCGAGCCAAGCTAGCTCGTTTTGAAATCGAGCCAGGGTACTCGGCTCGTGGCTCGAATTGATGGCTTGGCTCTGTGGCTCAACTCATGGCCCGACTCGATTGCTCGTATGTATGTGTGTGTATATATCTGTATATTTTTTTAGAAATGTATGTTATAATTTTAATTTTTTTGTGAAAAAAATAATTAAAAAACTTAAAAGAAAATTAACGAGCCGGCTCGAAGTTTTTACGAGTCGAGCTTGACTTTTCAGCTCGAAACAATAATCGAGCCAAGCCGAGCTGACTCTTTTAGGTTCGAGCTCAAGCTCGATCCCAGCCTAGCACAGCTCAACTCGGCTCGATTACAGCCCTTATACAGCTCGTGACTTACCAGAAGTTAAACTCCTTTTCTCGAGGATAAAGCTTTCTTCCAACTATCTGATTTCAAGAAGAATGGAATGTAATTAAAAAAGAAGAAGAAATTGCATCCGTTTTATGCATTCATAGTCTAAAAACCTGCATATATTAACTATTATTGAAGAGCAGAAACAGAAGTATGACCTCAGCGGAGGATGCAGTGAACTTAGCAGATACAAACACAAATTGATAAGCCCCTTCACCCTAAACAACATTATAAGCTACGGTAAGTAGTCCATTTTAATGTGCAAACTAAAAACCATGGTGGGTTTGTGAAATTAACCAACCCGGAACTCATAGTTAAAGAGATCATGAGATGCTGGTAAGTGGCATGCAAGTCCCTGAAAAAAGACATCAAGAAACACACATCATCATATCATACCCTATAGAAACTAGGTACCGAAACATTTATATACAAAAGGTTCCAAATTTACCGTGTAACTTGCGCATTTTAGCAAGCAAAATGGGCAAGTATAATCTTCAGTAACTGCAAAATGTAAAACATGTTTCCAATCAAGAAAAGCTGAAACCATTATAAGGTTTAACTGCAGAGAAGCTGATTAAATTATAGCAAGAAATTTCAGGCAGCACGAAACAAGACATTATAGTCGGTAAAGAGTAAAACGTCATTTTCGTCCCTGACGTTTGGCCAGTTTTGCGACTTTTGTCCAAAGGTATGTTTTTCCGCATTTGAATCCAAAGGTTTAAAATCTTGCTGTTTTCATCCAGTTCGTTAACTCCATCCATTTCTCTCTGTTAAGTCAGGGGCACTTTTCGTCTTTTTGTTAACTAAAAGGGCAATTCGGTCTTTTTCACTTTATGTACAAGCATTTAGCATAATGTACTTAAAGGGCAGTTCGGAAATTGCCCTTTAAGTTAACAAAAAAGACAGAATACCCCTGACTTAACGAAAAAAATGGATGCAGCTAATGAGCCAGATGAAAATGGCAAGATTTCAAACCTTTTGGATCCAGATGCTGAAAAACAAACCTTTGGACAAAAGACTCAAAACTGGCCAAACCTTAGGTACGAAAATGGCATTTTACTCTTCCGTAAATAAGTACCTTGTGTCTTGTGCAGCCTATCATTGTTGTATATGTAGAAGAATATGACCTCTCTTGTTCTTGGCCTGACAACAAAAGCATAGAGAACTGTAATTTTATTTCGAGAATGCAATGAGAAAAGATACATATTACATAAACTTCAACATTAACTACCTTTGATCTTCAGGCAGCTTATCAGTAGAAGTATTGTTGTATGAATGCACGTCCAAAGGCGATATATTTTTTGCCCCGAGCTCTTCTGCCGTTACAATAACGCGTACTTGTTGCAATACAACAGCTTCAGAATTATGTGGAAACCGAAAAGACAGGCATTTCTCCCCATCTGAACAGCTCAACTGCAAAACCGAACATTAAGTCGATCCTGTGTTAGTATTGTATTATTAATGACTCTTAACCAAACGTGCTTAAAGACTTTACCTTCATATAACACGAGCTCAAGCTGATAGTCGACATAAACTGAGCTCTCCCTCCTATACTCATTTTAGGTGAATTCTCTTTTGAAAAATGAATAAAATCAAAAAGAGTCTTCCCCATTAAACAGTAACCCTCGTTTGCTGCAATGCATGATCAAACTATAGTTGAGATTTTGGATGGAAGAAACCGAACATTGCATGTGAAATAACTAATAAGCCCACAGTGTCAATTATATGAAGTATATCTTACAGGGTGAATCCATATGATCTTCTGTTAGGTCAATCTCTGTTCGGTTTGTTATGCCAGCTGCAAAAATCATAGATGTTAACAGCTAAAACAAAATATATATATATATTCTTCCGAATACAATCAAACTAAGGAACATACCAAAGCTAACTAACAGAATAGCAAGAGAACCAGATTTGAACTCAGTTGATAACTTATTTATCTCCGGAAGAATAAATCTGGCTCGTGGTGATCGCATTGTGGGTGCTACGTTAAAAGCAATCACTTTGCAGGCTCGTTTGAACCTATAACGGATAGATTGTAGTGCCTAGAAATCATACAAGAAAATCACACATTGCATAAGGGGAACTAGTTAACATAACATTTAAAAAACAGAGAGCAAATAGAAGAATAAAACCAAAACACACACACAGTCACACACATACATATATATATATAGTGAGTATATATGTTCATAGAACTACCTCCGCATTTGTTGTAGGCATTGGTCTTGCCAACACTACATACAAAGGAAAAATATGCATTGTTTGGGGTCCATCATCGAGAGGTCTGCTTATGGATACTGATAACTGTACCCTGAAAAAAGCACAAGCAAATCAACAAATAGTGATCATTTCGCCTTCATTACTCAACTATCCACACAAAACAATGTTAGATACAAGCTTAAACATGAAGAACCGAAAGATCTATAACTGAGTTGTTATGTAGTATCCCTTACCTTCTTTTGTGTTTCTCTTCTAATTTATAACGTAAACAATTTGCTCGAAACAATGGCTGCATGAAAATCACACCAACAGTTAATATACTCTTCAAGTGTAATCATCCTTTTTTCATATAATAGTTATTTCAAGAAATGGGGCAGCAAAGAATAAGTTAACATACAATGTAAATATATTAATTATGCCCTAAAAGCTAAATAAATGAAATAACGGAGAAGTATACTAATTACATAAATTACCTTTCTAGAAGCCCGGACCCCAAGACATTTGTACAACTCAACCGGCTTGAAATAAACAGAGAAGCTTTCCTCAGCTGCACTTTGTTCTTCCTCAAACCTGTAGTTAAAGATGTTGAAGTGTACCATTTATAAAGATGTGATTGAAGGGTAAAATGAGTATAACACATAATTTTGGTCATCACCACGTATTGAAACATCGATCCCCACTGCTCACAACTTAAAAATAGTTTTGTAAAAGTTCAGGACTTTCCACACTTTTACAAAACTATTTTTAAACAAAAGTCGTAGTTAACAGTTTATGATTCTAAAAAATGAAGAGCATACCAGATTGGAATTTCTGGAATCTATGCAGTTAATATCGGTGATATATCGGTTATCGCCCCCCATGTAAAATATCGGTGTCATATATCAGTCAAAATATCGGTACCGATATTAGCGGCGATATTGACCAATCTTTGACTGATATATCACCGATTTTCCTGATATCGGTACCTTTCTTCAGAGTCCTGCCATTCGTCTTTCTTCTTATTGCTGCTATTAGTGTTTTAAGTCTTAATCAGTTCCTACTTGCTACAATCGTTAGTGTTTTGCAAGTTGCAAAAGGTTAATTTGTTAATGGTAGGAGAGTATACTGAATCGCTATTGTTAAATTGCTATATATATAAATTCTGCATGATATTAAAATTACCAATATCCCACCGTGATTACATCATCATCATCATCATCATCGTACTCAGTATATCCCACCTATAGCAAAGCTAAGGTAGGGTCTGAGGAGGGTGGGATGTAGACAGCCTTACCTCTACCCCGTAGGAATAGAGGCTGCTTCCAATGAGACCCCCGGCTCGATTGTGGTTTTGCATCAAGCCTTGGACATAAGGCACATAACACTCAGCAATTGAGACAAACGCCAATTGGTGCATGTACCCCCTTGTCTTTCGGCTATCAACGCCACCACATGATGCCTGATTAACGATCCCCTCTTTTTAACGTTATTTTCACGAAATTAGTAAAATAACGTTAAAAATTAGTGCACTTTTGCTTTTGCCCCCCCGAGCGCCCACACATATATTACATTATATGAGCAGACCGCAAGCGGGGCTTCCCACCGTGATTACCTATATCTCAAATAGCGGTCCTTGACCAATATCCGATTTTTTACCGCATTAACTGCATAGGCTGGAATTGAAATCGATTTTATACGGAGTTTTCATTTCCGTGTCCTGTTTTCATTTCAAACGGTTATAAAAACACAAGATATTGAGTTTAGAAATAAATTTCTGGTTCATTCATCTCAAACAGATTCTAATAAACATCTCAACGATTTCTGAGACATAACTAATGCGATCCTCATTATTACGGCGATCGCCATTACTTATCGATAGATCTAATCAAAGAGAACTCATACAATTACAAACCAAATCAACAAATACCAAATCGGGTGGATAACAAAATAATTAAGCATAAATGGAGTAGATCAAATCGAATAACGCATATCAAACGAATAAAAAAGACTTGTACCCTGATTGTCTTGCTACGAGCGTTTTCAAACTCTCCATATTGAGTCTGCTTCAAAGTTCAAACCCTAAGTTTTCCCCTCTTCAAATGTATGATTTAGATTTTTGTGCTATCGGCCTAACACCGTATATATAATTGTACAAGTTTCAACTTAACCCCCTACATCTTAATTAGTTAAAATCAAACCTCACATTAACAAATAATGCAACTACAACCCCTAAAGACAGCTAAAGCCATGTATTACTTGATATGTGAGACGTTAATAGCCCTAGTAGTAATGTAGAGTGTATTTTCAGTAAGGTACAAGAGTTTAAGGACTTGAGTGAGTGTGACCAACTCTGCATTTTGGTTTAACGTTACCTAGCTGGCAATTTATATAAAATATGCCAATCCGACACTTTCACCATGATTCCGAAAGATCAAGAATCAACTCAACAAGGTTAAAAACAGATTAATTTACAAAAGTCCGTTAAACTGTGAAAACATTATTTTAAACCTCCTAATATTAAAAAAATGAGGATTTCATCATCTCAGAAAAGTCAAAATTAAAATTTATCATGACTAGTGAAAAATTTAATAAAGATGCAACAATCAAAAGTTTTCAAAACAAAGACATTTATTTTAGCTCTGTACACGTGTAAAAGTATTAAGATTTCCCCCTCACTAAAAACACTTTTAGAAAGTTAAATCTAAACATAAGTTTTATATGAAAATTTTGACAATCAGTTCCTTGTTTTGTCTACACATTAGAAAGAAATTTATGGTCCATTCATGTCAAAGAGATTCATAATAAATATCTGAATGACTTTAGAGACAACTACTGTGATGATCTAATTGTAACTAAATCCCCATTACTGATTGATTGATCCAAAAACAATACAGAGAAAATTAACATGACCCAGTATAACACCCTAGGCAAATCTCACATTGACCGTATCCTATGTTGTCAAAGACGCAAGGCGCAGGCGAGGCGCATCGGCCTCGCCCGGAGCCTAGGCGCAAGGCGCAAAAAAAGCATGGGCTTTTTTAAGAAAAGCGCACACCTGCGGACATAGAGAAAAAATGAGTTTCTGAGCTTGAATTTGGTTGAACTCATGCGTGCCCGCACCTGCGGACACGAATGCAGCTCCGAAAACCCGGGCCCGCGTGAGCCAGTTTTTGCACGCACTCGGTTTCGTCGTTTTTTACTGTTTTTAATGGTCATTTGTTCTGTTTTACCTTTCCCCTGCGCCTCAGGGACGGTTTTTTGCGCCTGGGCGCGCGCTTTTTTGCGCCTCAGGAGCGTTTTTTTCCAAAAAAGCCCATTTTTGCGCCTAGGCTACCACCAGGCGCTGTAGGTGTGCCTCGCTGCGCCCGGGCGCCTAGGCGCGCGCTTTTTGCGCTTTTGACAACATAGACCGTATCCAGAAAAGATCCGCGGTTGTTCATAAGAAATGTCATGCCTCTTATATCAACAACGCGTTTTGGGCGCAATTGGCTGTGGAGCATATAAAAACTCCACAGTTAAGTATGCTTAGCTGGGAGTAAGTAATACTAGGATAGGTAACCAAAAACAAATTTGTGAGCTTCTGGATGGGCGGAGGCAAACCGATATTGGTGGTACGAGAGGCCGGAGGATGTTACAGATCCACTCAAAGAGAACTCACACAGTTACAAACCGAATGAAGAAATACATAATCCAATAACGAGTAAAAGGAACTTGTACCCTAGTTTTCTCACTACAAACTCCTTTTTTTCAAACTCTTGAGTCTACATTAAACCCTAAATTCTCCCCTATTGGGATGTTTGATCAAGGTTTTAGTGCTATTGATCCAACACCGTATGTATAAATGTACAGGTTTCAACTTAAGCCCTAAGTCTTACTTAATTAGATACAACAATCTCCAGATACAGAATAAAAATAAAACTGAAACAATGAAAGAGTACCTGAGATGATGCGTGATCGTAATGTTTCCGGCGAGATTGTAGAGTTGTTTGATGACCTCTGTGACTGACGGTGGTTACGTCGCCAACTCTCTATTTGGTACCGGCACATGTTACTTTTCAGAATATTTTAGAGAAGAAAGAACGGACGTTTTTTACGTTAATTTACGTCATCAAAAGAGAGTATGGCTCAGGAGTTGTGGTGTGAAGTCATAAAAGTAAGAGTAAACTGCAATTTTACACCCTGAGGTTATGGGTCATTGGCATGTCTACCCCATAAGAAAATAATTACAGTTTTACCTTCCACTGTTTGACCTTATGTCGCACTTTTACCCCCCGGCGTCAAAATGGGTAACAGAACTGTTAAGTCTAAGTTGAAATGACTATATTACCCTTACATTTTACCCCCCAACATTCCTGTTAAGTCGCACAATTACCCCCCACTGGTAAATTACTAATTTGTCCTTTTCTATTACCCCCTGTACTTTGTGTTAACACACAACATTACCCCCTGAAATTTACAAAACCCTTCCCGCCAAAATCAAATACCTGTTCTTTGATCTAAAACCTAACAAGCAAATACCTGTTCTTTGAACACGTAATCTGAAACGTAACAATCAAACCTGTTCTATGCATATGTTACTAATTCAGAACTTGCACTAACAATTTTACATTTATATGCAATCAGTTATTTCTATAAGGTGTTCAAACCAACAAGCAAATACCTGTTCAACCAGCGGGAACAAAACAATCATACCTGCAATGTCAACATAATGAGTGTATACATCCAGAATCATAATTGCAGTACATAAGTGTATACATCCAGAATCTGATTAAGCCACTGTTGAGTGTGCTGCACAATTTGCAGCACATAAGTGTATACATCATCAACCAGGTCAACATAATGAGTGTATACAAGATCAACCAGGGTGTGTTCTATGGCCGGTACAATTTGCAGCACATAAGTGTGCTGCTAATGTGAACTTATGGCACTGTTGAGTATGCTGCTAATGTCAACATAAGGAGTGTAAATAAGCTGCAAATGCATACAATCAAACAAGCTGCAAATGCATACAATCAAACAAGCTGCAAAACATAATGAGTGTGCTGCTATTTCATTCACACTGATTAAGCACACCCTGCAAATGCACATGATTAAGCACACTGATTAAGCATTCACACTGATTAAGCACATCCTGCAAATGCACATGTGTAAGCACACTGATTAAGCACACTGATTAAGCACATGATTATGTGTAACACCCGTCTAATATTACTTGATTTTAATAATAGAT
This sequence comes from Helianthus tuberosus, assembly GCA_030545235.1. NCBI lineage: Eukaryota > Viridiplantae > Streptophyta > Magnoliopsida > Asterales > Asteraceae > Helianthus > Helianthus tuberosus. The sequence goes on along the minus strand of CM060433.1, from coordinate 186,197,697 downwards.
TATACCATTTCCATTAAAATAGTGCTTAAGTAACATAACTTTCATCAAAGAAGTACATAAATAGCATCAACCTTAGTCAACTAATGACTAAGTTAAAACGTTTCAAAAGTTGTTTAGAAATTGTTTACAACCCATACACAAAGTCTATCAAAGATTTAAATCATTGCGGAAGCTTCAAAACGAGTGTTCGGTTCTACAACATTAGCTTGATCGCCATCCGGATAATTCCCACTTTTACCTAAGGTCAAAACCATCCAAAACATTAGTTTTGACAACAATTTATATAATACAAACAAGTCCTGGTATCAAAATATGAGAAAACAAACAAATTTTCAGAAGTTACCTTGCCGCGTGTCACGGCAGGTTTAGTTCAACGCGTCGCGTGGCGCGGCAGGAACGGTTTTCCAGCAGGTGATGTCTTTGAGCTGCATTTTTCTGCCAGCTCCGGAAATTCAAGGTTTTAACTTCATTTGGCCATAACTTTTGACTCGTAAGTCCGTTTTAGGTGATTCTTTTTCCTATGCGTCTGTAAATTCATTACCAACATGCCTATTACGATTATCATACCGAAACATTTATTTACGGACCGAAAGACCATATGTCAATATGTAATTATTCGACCCATTCTAACCTTACACATTTTGCTACCATTTAACTAATAAACATATGGCGCCTTATGCCCAACATCCTGGGCTTATTATCACCCGCATTTCTTACCAATTTCATGGTTTAATGCCTTTGTGATTATTGTCGCCATTATCGACTACTAGAACATTTAAAACTACAACTTTCATAACTAATAGATCCGTTGGCTCATCTTATGGAACCATCCACTTATGATGACTACCAATTTGGTTCGTTGACTATACTAGGTCTATTAATTCACATTCCAACCATAATCAATATAAATTCTATCAATAACGCATAGTTTAACCATAATTCAACAAATGTAACGGATCAAGTTACATACCTTCAAAGTGGGCCTTTCAAACGTGGCTCGCCGCCCGCTTGTCCGCTTGACGCTCCTGCGCCCTTTCCTATAGAGTTCATTTATGACAATGTTTAGAACTCTCTTTAAACCACATATCGCATAATGCACCGAAACATCATAATTATGCGTTTAAACTTTTAATTTCAGTTTTAGGTCTTCTTAGAGGCATTTCAACAAACACTTTAAGGGCAGATTTTTCATGATTAAACATCAAATCTCTAGTTTATCACTTAACCCCAATTTTACAACATTCAATCATATTACATGAGTATTAACTTCTAAAATTCTGAAATCACTTCAAAATTGTCACATTACACTAGATCAACAATCTATTTCCTAGTGTTCATCAAATTACACATAGCCTACTAATCACCTACAATGGTGATCATAGTTTCACTAAAAATTCACATGATTTCAGCTTGTGTTTGTCTAGGGTTTGTCCCTAGACACTATAGTTGTTCCTAAATCATCATAACATACACATGCAACCATAATTTCAGATTATCTCAATTTCATGAGAAATTCAAGTTAAGAGTTTTCATCAAATTTTACATACCTTGTAATCCTCTTGCGATGAGGATCAACAATCTAGGCTTTAATTTCGATTTTGGGCTGATTTGAACCTTCAATTGATCAGTTTTTGTGAAAGTTAGGGTTTTGGTGGAGAGCTCTTGTCGCCCTCCTGCTTCTTGTACGACCAAGCCCTCTATTTGGGGTGTTTGGTTTATTTTTTATTTATTTCATCAAATTAAGTTTCAAGTTTAACAACTTAAACCCTTCCACTTTGTACAACATATAGTTTAGTAACTTTTAACCCTATTATAAGCTATTTCTAGACAAGTAACTAACTAGGTTAAAATTCCTAGTTAATAAATTCTCATTTATTTATACTTTATAATTCTAATATAAAGTTTTATATTTTCGGGGTGTTACATTATGCCCAAACTGTGACCAACCTACAACCAGTGTGTGTTATGCCCAAACTCTGTTCAACTTATGCCTACAACCTGCAAATGCACATGAGTGTGCTCCTAATTTTTATCAAACATAATGTCAACAAAAGCTAAATAAGTTAAGTTAGGTTAACCTACATATTACACAAAAGGTTCGATTAAGTTAAGTTAACCTACATATTACACATAAGCTAAATAACATCCATCCGCTCAACTCTCCGGTGGTAGATGGAAGTTAAGGACAGGCCTCCTAAACACGGAGACCACCAGGTGGAGCACCAAAGATGAGCTTGATAAGCTCATCGTCAGGTCAACTGTAGAAAAACCAACAGTGAACCAAATCAGACCCTAAACCCTGTTTTATAACATGATAATGACTAAATCTGACACTTATTAACTAACATTGGCCGATTATACCTTTGGTGTGGCGGATGATATAGCGGATTATCCAAAAGACCGACATTTCCACTGAGAATGAAGCTAGCGGCTGTGGTTGTTGTGATCCGACGAGGAGAAGAATGATCGGAAGAGGAAGTGTCGCCGTCGCCGGAGAGACACGGATCGCCGGAGAAGAAGGTAAGGTCGATGGTGGGAAGGTTGGGGGGTAATTATGCGGTGGTATGATTCTTATAGGGGGTGTTGTATCAAATAAGCTTGACATAAGAGCAAAATGACATTTATACCCTTTGACCGTCAGGTTATTATGTTGACTGGTTACCCATTTTGACGCCGGGGGGTAAAAGTGCGACATAAGGTCAAACAGTGGGGGGTAAAATTGCAATTATTTCCTTAGGGGGGGTAGACATGACAATGACCCCTAACCTCAGGGTGTAAAATTGCAGTTTACTCTAAAATTAATATAAACAGCTGTGTAAAGTCGTAAAAATAATATAAACATTAATATGGTTAGAATAGATAAAATAGAAATGTTATAATGTGTCGTATGTTGCGGTGTAAGTCGTAAAAGTAATTTCAACAAAATGAGGTGACAAGTTCTTAAGAAGAAAAGGTTGGAGGTCAAAGTTGTCAATTGCCAAAAGTTAGGAGATGTTAAGTTAATAAGTAGGAGAATGTTCGATGGTCAAAGTTGTCAATTACCAAAAGTTAAATGTGAATGTGTAACTTTAAGTTACTTAAAAGATGAAGGTTATAATTCTCAAGAAAAAAAAATCATAAATTTAAGTTTAAAAAAATTCAAAATTTTGCTATCTAACTTGGCAAAATTTGATGGATGGCATTTTAAAATTTAAACCAAGTTGACTCAATATGTGTAATAAAATTCTTATTGAGAAGGAAATATCATAAAAAATCAATATATTTTCTCATTTTTTTATAAAAGTCCCTCAATAATTTTTTGCATGTAAAAAACCAACATACTTTCTGTTTTGTCTCACAAAAGTCCCTCAATAATTTTTTAAACATTAAAGTCTCTTTACATGTGAAATTTGAACGAAATTATGACAAAAATAATTTAAACAACTTGGAACCGTTAGAGTCCATCGGTTCTTTTTGGTTTATTCAATTATTTGGTTCCTTTTATTCGGTTGGAATTTTTTTTAAATAAAAAATGGAACCAAACTAAACGGAATATAATTACTTCATAATTGGATCACAAACCACATTCGAATTTGATTTGGTTTTCGGTTGCAACCGAATACAACGAATTCATATGATTGGGTTTATTCAACTGAGTATAAAGTATGGTTTACTATGTTTATTCGGTTTCTTGGGCTACATATAAACCGAATTCATTTTATTTGGTTTGGGTTTAAACGTTTTTAGTTCGATTTTTGTCTTTAATTGTTTTCGATGCTATAACAATGACTAGGGCTGCAAACGAACCAAACGTTCGGCGAACAGTTCGTGAACCGTTTGGCGGGAAGTTCGTTTGTGTCCGTTCGTTTATTAAACAAACGAACACGAACATGAAATTTCGTTCGTTTAGTTAAATGAACAAACATGAACAGAGGCCGTGTTCGTTCATTTATGTTCGTGAACGTTCGGTAACGTGTTCGTTTGTGTTCGATAGTTCATTTGTGTTTTTAGTTTTTATATATATTTAAATTTAAATACTTCAAAATTCCGACAAATTATATATCTAATAAGTGTCAGTGTATTATGTATTCTGTTCATGAACGATTGTTTGTGTTCGTTCGTTTCCATTTGTGTTCATGAACATTAGTTTGTGCTAATTTGTGTTCGTCAACGTTCGTTGCCTAAAATTAACAAACAAACACGAACAAGTTCATTTCCTTAACAAACGAACACGAACATAAGATCTCGTTCGATAAGTGTTCGTGAACGGTTCGCGAACATATATATTTCTTAACAAACGAACACGAACGTCTTGTTTGTGTTCGTTCGGTTCGTTTGCAGCCCTAACAATGACATATGATGTTTCAAACATATCTTAGGTTGAAACATAACTTCATGAAACAAGTTTTAAAAAGTTTTTGTCATAATTTTGTTCAAATTTAACATGTGCAGGGACTTTAATGTTCAAAAAATTGTTGAGGGACTTTTGTGTGACAAAACAGAAAGTATGTTGGTTTTTTACATACAAAAATTGTTAAGGGACTTTTATGAGAAAAATGAGAAAGTAAATTGGTATTTTATGGTATTTGCCCTATTGAAAATCACCAAGTTATTGAAACCTAGCTTCAATAACTGACAATAGGTATGGTAGGATTTGTGATGTTATGAATACAACGGCATTGTTTGGCAAGCACAATTTTGCCATCCGCTACAACTTGATGTTAGACCAACAAGGCTAAGGAGATACTTCAAAAGCTGAATTCATCCAACAACAAATGCTTGGTAAGAACCATGTACAAAAGGTATGCGCCTTAAAAAGTATATGCTTTCATTTGATTGGTTATGGACGTTCATAACTTTATGGTTCCAGCAACAACCGGAACCAAAGAATGTATGAATTGCTAAACCAAGCATCAGAACCCATGTCCACGGCATAACAACACAACAATATGAACTTCCGCTCAAACTGCTAACATATACTGTGTTCTTACCACTAATATGAAAAAAATTATATTGAAACGCATCATCAATTTTCGTTTTCAGAAGGATCAGTTGGTTGGTTGGCTTCGATTTTGTTCCCGAAAGTTCTCTAGTATCAAGTGACAGCTGTTCATCGTCTTAGCATCAAGAAGACCATGGTTCCATAGCTTAATCATGAACAAATTCCAACACCTGCCGCAAATCACAATTTACAGGTTATGCAATTATTATATCTTAAATTAAAAAATTTAGTAAATACCATCTTTATGAGTTTATTCAAGTAGACATTATCTTAAATTAAAACTGAATCGAGTTAATCTGTTATGGATACCAGAGTACTTCTGGGTTCCGGATAAATTCTTCTCCATGCTGGGTTGAAAATGCCTCACAAGCCCAGGGAACATGTGCATCCGCTAGCACGCTAACACCACCACAAACGAACAAATTCAAAGTCAAAAACACATATTACATTATATACTGTATACAGATGAGTTTTATGAATTACTGTTGCTTTCTTATGAATGAGTTCCATAGATGCATCATTTGCTTCTCGTGTTGCGTAACATCGACAAAGTCATCAAGCATCTGAAATGTATCAAAAGTAAATGTTATATTCATAACATTTATAATTTGTTATTGGTGTTATCAGTAATTGTTATTATTTGTTAGTTTGGTATGCGTTTAAACAGAACATACCCTTCGGTCTTCAAGATCAGCAACGTCATCATCAACCTCATCCTCGCTATCTTCATCACCAAACACGTACTCTGGTGCCATTGGCTAAACATAGAGAATTTAAGAGGAAAAAAACAGATTAAGATAGTGATGGTGAGGTTTAAAGTTGTTTACCGACAATAAAGAAATACGGGGAAAAATGTGACCTGAGCTCTATGAGAATGAAAGAAACTGCCTCTATGCAACAGCGCTTGGCTGCAAAACAAGAAGAATAAATTATTTAAAATATATAGAAGTGTTTAAAATATAAATAAAATTCATCAACATACTTTCTAGGATCGGAACGTTCGACTGATAACTTTCTAGTTTTTGCAAATTGCAAGAGTGCGGTTGGTGCAATGCTGCTGCTTCCTGGTACTGATTGGGAAGTAGATTCGGGTCCACATGATGTGATACCAGCAACACTCGACACACCTACAGCATTAGGACTGTATATTTCACAATCCATACGCTCAGAAACACCTGAAATCCAGAAGAAAAAAATATCTAACATATTCAAAAGGAACTAACAAAAAGTCGTAACAAAAAGTCACCAAGTGCTGGAGGCATATGTGAACCCAATGCAAGTTGACCCGCTTGATTTTGTCTCCCGGATTTTCTGCTTCTCAAGGGCTTATGGCTGTGAAAATTGGAGTTACGTTCATATAAGTTAAATGCATTGATATGTATTAAAAAGTAAAAACTTAAAAAAAAAACAAGAGCAAACCACTTGCCAAAAGAAAAATGACTGTTCTCTTGGATCAACCGTTCTGCCGAAAATCTGTATTCCAGAAGAAAAGAAAAAAAAAACACAATTACTGTCTGAAATCGAGATTTTAAAAATCTCGATGAGCGAACTTTAAAAGAGTGGAAACAGCATTATGACCTCAGAAGTGGAGGTCGTAGGAGATACAACCACAACTTGATAATCCTCATCAACCCAGAACTCGTAGTTAAAAAGATCGTGACAGGCGAGCAAGTGATATCTCAGGCCCTGAAAGACATCAAGAAGATATGCATATCATAATCATACCAATATTTATAAACAGCGAAGTTCAAACAGAACCATATTTACCTTGTAACTTGCACATTTTAGCAAGCAGAAAGCACAACAATAATCTTCTGTAACTGCAAAAAAAAGTGCTCATGTTTCAAAAACCACGAAACCAACCAAGAAAAGTTGAAACCCTACGGTTTCAATTGAAAAACAGCCACAAACAAGATATTATATTCAGAGATTATATATTTATATCGAATAAACATGAGGTACCTTCACTCCTTTGCAGCATATTATTGTAGTATTTGAAGTTGAATATGACATTTCCTGTTCTTAGCCTGACAACCAAATTATAACAAATTGTGATTTCAATTCCAGAAGCCACAGATGATGATGATAAAGGAAATACTAGCGGTAACATAAGAGTAAACATCAATTACCTTATGACCTGAGACAGTTTATCAGTAGGAATGTTGTTGTATGAATACAAGTCATAAGGCGATATATCTTTCGCCCCAAGCTCTTCTGCTGTTATAATAACTGGTACTTGCTGCAATATACTCTGCGGTAATCATAAATTGGCACAATCGCAAGTAAGAACATAATCATTAAACAAGCTCAAAAAAATCACACCACAAAGCATTAAGTCAAGACGATACATACCACAGCTTCGGAATTATGGGGAAAATGAAACGATAGGCTTTTCTCACTGTCTGTACAACTCAACTGCAAACCCATCTAGCACCCATCAACGAGATTGAGGAAAATAAACATAACAAACTCTTCATGAAATATGCTTAAAAGGCTTACCTTCATATAGCATGATTTCAAGCTAACAGTTGACATAAACTGAGCTCGCTCTCCTAAACTTATGTTAGGCGATTTCTCTCGTGAAAAATGAAGAAAATCAATAGGAATCTTCCCCATTAAACAGTAACCGTCATTTGCTGCCAAGCATGACCAAATTATAGATAAGAAATCGATACAAGAAACTGAACACTGAAGACGATATATCATATATACCCATGATATCAATAATATGAAGTATATCTTACATGGAGAAAACATATGATCCTTTGTTAGATCAATCGCTGTTGGATTTGTTATATCAGCTGCAAAATTCATAGATGTTAACAACTAAAAATAAAACACAATATTCTTCTGAATACAATCAAACTAACAATTGTGCATTTGTGCCATACCACAGCTAACCAACAGCATAGCAAGAGAACCAGATTTTACTTCCGTTGATAATTTATTAATCTCGGGAAGAATAAATCTGGCGCGAGATGAACTTGTTGTCTCGGCTCCTCTAAAAGCAGTCAACTTGCAGGCTCGTTTGAACCGATAACAGTTAGATCGCAGCGTCTAAAAAGCAGACCAAGAAAGTGTACATGTGGCATCAGAGAACTTAGTTGAGTATAACATTCTAAGAAAAAAGATAGTGTTATTTAATTAACCCAAAAATATATACAAAATTTAAAATATACCTCCCCATTAGGAGTAGGCACCGATCTTGCCAACAGTATATACAACGGATAAAGAGACTGTGTTTGCAGTCCACCATCAATCTGTCTACTTATAGATACCGATACTTGTACCCTAGATAAAAACACAAGCAAATCAACAAACGGTATACCAACAATGAATATATAAAAGATTAGTTGAAAAGGCTGTGAGATTGTGTAGTATCGCCGTATCAGTTACCTTCTCTTGTGCTTCTCTTTTATCTTGTAGTGCAAACATCTTGATAGAAATAATGGCTGCGTTAAAATCATACCCACAGTTAATATAAACTCTTCATGTGTGTCACTATATTCATCTTTTGTAATAAAAAAATGAAGATGAAGAATGATACAAAATAGGTAGATTACATTGTTTTTGGCCCGGTCTTGAAGAAGGTTGTAAAATTCTACAGGCCTGCAATAAACTGAGAGGCTTTCTTCAGCTGCCCTTTGTTCTTCTTCGGACAAATGAACCCGAATTTCTGAGTCTCTAGAATAGCTGAAAACAAAAGTAGAATACAACATGCATCAATGAATTTAATCCGCAAGTAAATAAAATGTAATCTTTATAAAGAACAAAGCAATATAATGCAATCTTTACAATGCACAAGCACTTGAAAGGAACGTAAGAAGCATATAACTTGCATCGTTTCCTATAAGTAATACAATATGTTTCCTAAGAAAACAACTTTATATGACGTCTTGTGTCAAATTAGTGATTTTGTCTCTTCATTTTGGAAAAGAATTTTTTTAATGCAAACGGTTTTAGCAACTACTTCAGAATATAAAAAGGGTATTAGGACAATAGTGTAGCCATCAGACAAAAATAATAAAATGGAGAACAAATAACAACCGCGACAATAATAATAATGACAAGAAACACAAACTAATAAGTACACTCATGCCATGAACACCATAAAGTATCTAAAGAAAACTTATTTGCCCAAATAAATAGTGTAAAATGCAAGATAAACATACTTGGCTTCACGAGAAACTAAAGGTATGCCTGGCATACTTGTTGAACAACGCCAAATTAGACCACCATTGATTTCTTCACTTATCCAAGGTTGCAACTCGTTAGGGTCATTTTGGGCTCCTGCCAACCTGTGCATTTAATAAATGTGAAAATGATCCAGTTATAAAGATGTAGATGAAAGGCACAATAAGCATAGCACCTCATTCGGTTCATCCCCGTGTAGTGTAACCATAGTTTTAAAAAACGGTTGAGGCGTGCGCCTCGAGGCGAAACTCCCAAGAAACGATTTTGAGGCGCGACTTAGGGGGTTTATATTGTATGTGCGCCTCAGAGGGGCTGAGGCGCTAAAACGGATGTGCCTCAGGGGTTTTTGATATTTGTTTTTTGATGTTTTTGACTTTTTGTGTCAATTTCAAGCAATTTATGTATTTTTTGTGTGTTTTTGATGCGTTTGATGATGAATTTAGTTAGTATTATTATTTTTATAAGAAATATAAATTTCTTATTATTATTTTTTTAATTCTGCCTCAAGCTTACGCCACGGTTACGCCTCGTGAGGCGAAAGGAAAACGCCTCGAAACTTGTTTCCGTTCTTTTAAACCTTGAATGTACAATCCGAAACAATAAGAACTCAAAAGGATCGCACAAGTCAAATTGACTCCGGCATAATTACTCAAATCAAATTTCAAAACATATAGAGCATTACTGTACATAACACAAATTCGTAAAAACAATTCACGTAGACTGTAGAGTACTACCGAATGAATCATGCAGTTACGTACTCACATATGAGAAAGTAACATTTTCTACAAAGATTGAGTTCTAAAGTATACAGCAACTCTTAACAATTACCAAAAAAAGCAAGAAATATTTTATATATCAAAAGTAATTTTAGAAAAAAAAAAAAAAAAAAGCCTCATCCAAATGGAATGTTTACACAACTTTACCGTCAAAAAGATCAAAAATAACTTCCGAAATTCGTCATTAATTCCCGTTAGAAATTAAAAAACTTGTTAAAAGATTGGCATATCTGTTAGACAAAGCTCTTTGTCACAAAAACTAGACCTTCTATAAACACAACAGGGATTTTAGGAACAATCATGATAGATCTCGTCTTTCAATTAAAAATCCTACCACAATTTTTTTTTTTTTTTTTGAGCAAATTCAAATGGAATTTATATAAGTGCACAAACCAAATCAATAAAGTAACTAACTGAATGAGAAAGAAATCAAATAAACATAAAAGGAAGTAGAGCAAATCAAACTACACGTATCGAACAAATATAAAGAACCAGTACGCTGATCTGCTTGCTGCGATCGCCGACTCTATAGTCTCCATATCAAATTCTATAATCTGCATATTTAATAATTTAATTTTTAATTCTCCTTCAAGCCCTAACTCTTCCCCTCTTCAAATGTATGATTTAGGTTTTTGTGTTGCGGCTGCCGAACCGACACCGTATTTATAATTGTACACGTTTCAACTTAACCCCTGTCCCCTTGCATCTTACTTAGTTATAACCAAACCCCAAATTAATAAATAATGCACTATAACCCCTAAAAATAGAAAAGCAATGCTTTAAACCCTACAAAACATCCAATGCTATATACCACGTGGTACAACCTACAAGATATATCTCAAAAGACTCAAAACACAATTGTACTCATCGAGGACCAAAAAGTTCAGATACCAGCACTATAAACAAGCTCACTCTATTTTATAATAGACAATGCCCCTTAACTTCCCATAGCAGTAACATAATCTTAAAACCGCTATCCTAAATCCTCAATTTTACCATTATGAAATCAAGCAATAACAAAGTGTGCCAGTTATTCATTCATCGTAACAGAATTACCAATCAAAGTAAATGATGTACAGTCTCATTTGAGGCGTATGCAGGGCCGATCAACAAAAGAGAGCGGTATCAAATCTTTGACAGTGAAAAAACACAGCACAAAATGAGAATCAAATGAAGTCCACTCGACAGTCGTCATAAAATTCAAAGGTCGTTTTATAGATGAATTGGCACTCTTCTAGTTAACCAGTCAATAATTGATTTGGAAATATTAATCAACGCGACAGAAATCAATCACGCAGCTAACATTTCTCGGTTCAGTAGCTATCATTCTATCATACATTTGTTAGATTCAGATTCTTTTCTTTTGCAGTGGACATCTTAATGCTTCAACTTGTGATTTTTTTCAATACTGGTAGAATTTTAGTTGTTCAAATGTTATATTTCTTCGAGTAGCCTTATCAACAAGCTAAAACATACTGTAAGACATAATATCATAACCGATAATCAACCGAACAAGCGCCTACCTGAAACCAGACCGTCTTCAGCCGACAGAAACCCTCAGCGGTATAAATCCTTAGCCAATTCCAAAAAGAAACCTAAAAAGGAAAATCATCGTCACATTCTCTACAACAAACACTTAAATTAGGGCACGAAAGTGGATGATCGATATGAATAAGATCTTCGACAGATGATTTGAGTGTTTATATCTTTTACAGGTGGAATGAAATCAATTAAACCTAAATGAGTATAGATGATCAAATTGCAAACCCTAGGTTGAAAATAAAGCAAAGAACGGTTATACCTGAGATGTTAGTAGCCCTAATAGTGAGTGATGTGGAGAAGAGAAGGTTTATTTATTTCCGGCGAGGCCGCAGCGTTTGATGACTTCTGTGACGGTGATTGTGTCACCACTCACCAACTCCTATTTTGGACCGTGTTTGGTGGGCTTTTAGATTAGGTTTATGTTTAGCCCAAATGGGTAACCACCAGGCCCACTAGCGTCTAGCACTAACAAGTTGAGGTAGAGGTGCACAAAATAACCCGTTACTTAACCGTAACCTATATCCCCTCCCCCCATTAGAGATGGGCATAATGCCCGGTTTCAAACCCGACCCGGTAGAACCTACCTGGAACCGGTTTCAGTTTCAACCCGATGTATAGAAGAACCGATTCCGGGTTCAAAAAACCCATAGGTTTCTACCCGGTTCCACAATTTGTAAAAAAAATAGGGTACTACCCGGAACCGGTTCCAGTATAAACACAAAGAACCGGCAGGATCCAAGTGAGACAAAATACATTAAAACTTAAACCCAAACATCACAAGTCACAACCAAACGTTACAACCAACCATAAACCATTACCTACCTACCATAAACCATTAAAACCAAACATTATACCTAAACACAAAACACATAAACACAACCAAACTAACATCACATACACACTAAACCTTCGACGAACCGGTTCCGGATGATTCCCCGCCTTCACTTTTCTTCGCCGCAGCCTTTGTCACCGAGCAATGACGATCGGTGTGTTTTTTGAGAGTCGAGTTCGCAGTAGCCTTCATGAACTTCCCACAACCTTTGCAACGTGCCATTTCATGGCTATCAGACATCAGGCACAGATCAAAGTGCTTCCAAGCTTGGGAGTTTCTTTTGGTTTCCAAAACCATTACCACTTCGTAACTTGGGGGGTTTCTTTTTGGTTTCCAAAACCATTACCCCCATTGTGACGTCATCGTTGAGGGGGAGGGGGTGCTCTCTCTATCACGAGCACAATAACGACGGAAAACGAATGATTTGTAGGGCCCACTTCACTTTACACTTTAACCAAAAAAATAGGGGGCGTCATTGTGAGGCTTTAACTCATTTATTGGTTGTTAAAGGGGGCGTCATTGCTTACGTGTCGCTGATGTGGTGTAATGAAAGCCCCATCAGTACCACCCGGCCTAAGTACAATACTAAAACTATATTAAGTGAATAAGTAACGAGCTCATAATGGATCGAACAAGATTTTGTAGTCATGCAATATAAGTACATAACTACAAACAAGTTTTGGCAATCACTTAGAGCATTCACATCCCATTCATCAAAGTATCATCCATCTTTAAATTAAAAAAAAAAAAATTCTTCTCAAAACTACTGTTGATGTAATTTTCAATAAATGTAACAGAAAGCAAGAAATCATAACAAATGTTACAAACACCACAAAAGGCTTATCAACTATATAATCTTTAACTATAAAACATTTTGAAAAAAGAATTGAACCAAATTAGTTAGCATAATAAACTAAAAAAGATGGTTGATCATTTCACAACTAGTTTCCTATACTTGTTGCCAGCTTCTTCCCTTCCTCATGACTGGATATTCCGAAATCACCATCCGCGTGTGAACGTTCTATGTGAATCGCAGCAGAAGTATCAACTGTTTTCCGTTTTATTTTTCCAGCAACTAACTCATTCTTTATCGACATGTTAATGTCTGCATATCAAAATCAACACTGTCATTACCAATGATCATAATACAAAACTCAAAATTCCGAAGAACAAAAGATCGACAAATAGAAACCTAAATTCAGAAAAAAAAAAAAGACCTAAAAACAATCTGAAATTACAAATAACAAATTAAAATTTTCAGATACACACCGACCCGAGCCTCTTCATATTAAAATCTATTATGAATTTATGATCTCTCAATGTTATTTCAGATAAAATTTACAGAATACCCGAAAAAACCAACATACTTCTTTTTTTTCTCGTAAAAGTCACTTAACAATTCTTTTGCACATAAACAAACCAATATATATTCTTGTAAAAGTCCTTTAACAATTTTTTGCATGTAAAAACATATTTTCTGTTTGATAAAAAGCATAAAATGTGTTGGTTTTTACATGCAAAAAAAATGTTAAAAAGACTTTTACGAGAAAAAACCAAAAGTATGTTGGTTTTCTATGGTAATTACGTTATCTACAAATCGTGAAATATACCGTATAAAACTCACCTGGATTTGAAAACAACCATAGAATGAGAGCACATAATAGAAGAATGAGAGGGATGATATGAACAGATTTTTCTGAAATTCGAGCGCGGCCTAATTTATCCTTTTTAGCGGTTGAAGGAAGCGACGACGATTCATGTTGCGGTAATTCATTGGCTTCGAGAGCCAATGCTCTGAGGGCCGGTGACACTGCCTTTGACGTCGGCGAATGGTTGTAGATGCTGTAGTATGTATCGTCGGAAACTCTGCTGGTGCTTACCGATCTAAACATTTTTTGTTTGTTTGTTTTGGATTTTGTGAATATTCTTGGTTAATTTATTTATGAAAAGTGAAAATGGAAAAGAACCGAAATTTTGTGGTAAACTTGTGGAAAGGGAGGATTGAATGGTCAAAAGGAGTGGCTTGGATTTGGGATAATTTGTTGTGTTAGAATTTGGAATGTGGGTTTGGAGGTTTGACTTTTGCATGGATCTCAACAAAATAAGGTGTTTTGGACAATGGTTTTGTTATATCATTGTCATTTTTATATATTATAATAAATAGGTTACTGACTTAGGTAGAGGTTCCTGTAAAAAGTGTTCAAAGTGTGAGAAGTGTATTATATATAACACTATATATAATACTATATAACACCATATAAACACCGTATAACAATATGTAACACCATATAATACCATATAACACTATGTAACACTATATATCATTATATAACAAATATAACACTATAGTTTGTTTGATAGCATGTCTATAATAGATGTATAGTGTTATATTTGTTATATAATGATATATACTGTTACATAGTGTTATATGGTATTATATGGTGTTACATATTGTTATACGGTGTTTATATGGTGTTATATAGTATTGTATATAGTGTTATAATACACTTCTCACACTTTAGGCCCTTTTTACAGGATCCTTACCCGACTTACTTATATACTTATATATTATGTGGGTTGAATAATGAAAACGATACAAACAACTTGCTCAATGACTCATGCATACAAGTTCGTCTCGAGAATTGAATGCTTATGAGGTTTACTAACACTAAAAATTGGCTTATTAATCGCTAATTTCATATTTCACCACTAAGTTTATCAAGTAACAAGTCTACAACAATCTAATTATGATTATTTGAGCTCAAAATATGTGTTCTTTAGGGTGTATGTGCGTGAGATATTTGAGAGCGACTTGTTAAAATCTCAAAGAAATCCGAGCAAGAACCTCACTTGATCCTAAAATATAGATTGTTTAGTAAACGAGTTCGAACTCATGCTAGGCTTGTGAGCTTAAACAAATCTATTATTATATAAATATAATAGTATTCGTATAATATAATATATAATCACCAGATAAATATTATTTTTATTATTAATAAAACAAATTAATATATATAATTTCTCTATACGTAAAAACAATTAACTAAAAATCTAGCGAAGCCCAAGCTAAGCTAAGCTCGAGCTTGGTCAACCCAAAAAATCTATATATATATATATAAACATGTTAAATAAGGGCTTAGGTGTCATGTTGTGAGGGCTTGAGAGATGATGTGGCATCACCATATGCATTCTACAAATTGGTTTTGGCTCCAAAAAATTCCATCTTTTTTATTCGGGTTTACGCGGCATCCGAATAGCTTGATTCCGACCCGCCCATCAAAAAAATGGATCCGTATAAAAGGCAATACGTCAGAAACATTTTTTCTCTGTAAACCCTAAACTACATCGCCACTTTCATCATTCTTTTCATATCTCTGTGTTTTCTCCTCTCCATTGAAGCCGCTTCAATTATTTGAGGTGTGTTTAAGGTTTCCATTTTATAATCCTTTGCCTTTCTTGACTTACAGATCTGCTATTTTTTCAGATAGATTTGAATCAGAGAGAAGCAATGCAAAATAGGGGTTTTATTTGCCAGCTTCCTTACCAAACCCTAACACGCCCCCATCTTTGCAATCTCTCCATCTATCATCTTCGCCATTTCTTTCCTTCAGATAATGGTTTGTTGTTCAAATCGATTGTAAAAAAGGTATGATTTTCATTCTCATCCCAAACCATACATAGAGAATCATCCAAGCATCAATCAATTCGAGGGTCTTGCTTATGCTCTGTAATAGGTGATGGCATATTAGGTGATGAAAGTTCAGATGGCTTTGCTGCGAACTCAAATGGACAGGTTCTATTTATTAATTCTATATTGAATGATGTTTTGTTACATAAGTTTAGGAAGAATTATTACACTATTTAATTTCGAATAGTTGCTGAATGATGACGATGTGAGCATTGGAGGGACCATGTGCATCAGTTGGGAGTGACCTGTTTAGAATCAATCCGCTGATTATATGGCATAACAAGGTGACAAATATGTTTAGAATGAAGGAAATCTATGATTGATGAAGGAAGCAACGGTGATTTCAACTCATACGGTGACGGTGGTTTGGATTCCGTATGATACAAGCTCTGTTCTGGTTATCTTCGATTCTGACCAGGAAACACTCCTGAATCAGGTATCAAGCAAAGAACTTTACCGATTCAGATCATTGGGAGTTTGATTTTTCTATAGTAAATCATCATCTCAACCTAAAATCTCAGTTGAAGTTCTGTGAGGTAAGTGAATTTAACCTACAAATGCTTCTGTTGCTTGGTATCTAAGAAAATTGAGTGCGATGTTGGTGTTGTGTTCATGTTAGTTGAGTTTGGAGGCTGAAATGAAGAACTTTGGGCTCAACAGTAGGAAGTTTTCACCAACACTGGTGTTTCACATCTTCCTTCTTGGTAAGAAATTATGTTTAAACTTCATTTTTCACCCAACATGCTTTGATTTTTAATAAATAGGCCTTGAAGGTATAGTCTTTGTTTGTTTTTTTCTTCAGAATCATTATCATCACTATTTGTAAGCTACTTTATTCTATTAAAACTAGGGGTTGATTACTTTAAAGGAGCAAGTAAAGTTCATGGTCTTAAAATAGGAGATTATTTTCAAAATTTAAGCTATTTAAACTCAAAGATTTAGTTGAGAAAGTTTATATGGTCAAATTGTTTAACTTGAAATGGTTTTAAAAGTTATGCAGAGCTGAAAAAAGGGTGTTTTAAATGTCCTGTTCATCAACCCATACGACCAAATGGGCTGGATATAAATTTAAGATTTGTTCATTAGAAATTTTTTATTACAACAGATGCTTAACGTGATTTAGCATATTTCCAAAAAAATAATATTTTACATTTGACCCTAGGATTTCGTTTACCTTTGCACATTACTTTATAACAAGAAGAACACCAAATTCTGCTATTATTGGTATTTTTGGCCATGTTTTGCTACTTAGTTGTTGTGTGTGTTCCGTTTTTTTTTTGTTAGCTTTATATTTTTTTCTTGGTAATTTATTTTACTCCTGAAATCCTAAAATATTATATATGATGTCAATTTTGTGAAAGTCGAATGCGACTATCGCAGATTGATTTATTGATATCGAATTGGTTTCGTCTAAAAGAACTACATCCCCGGAGTGTAAACTAATTATGTTCAACACAAGTTCACCTTTTCGACTTACTCCAGTTGTGTGGTATGACAGTTCGCTAAGTAGCTTAAGGTTTATGTGTTGTTTTTAATTCTTCAAAAGTTTTTTTTTATATATTTAAAAGGGATTATTTGTTAACAGATGGTTTCGAACTTTGCATAAATGTTCTCAAAGGTGAATTACAAGAACTATGTAAATCTTATTGGGTAATTTAAAGAACAAAAACCTTTCCATTAAAGTTATGGTTTTTGAAAATACTCCAAATGGAACTCTCTTCGAGCACCTACACAGTAAGTTACTTGGGTCAACTTTGAGTTTTTCATCACTTTTGTTAGATTAGATAATTAGATTGTATGCATACCTTTTGTTTCAAAATTTTAAACTGATATATATTTTTTTGCCAGTCTTAAGATCGGTGTTGCAAGTATTCAACACGGACGACTAACCGATTCGTTAAACATCGCGAAACATAGCATCTGTGAATTGTGATTATGATAGTCATAAACACCATGACAGGCAAGTACTATGTGTAGGAAACAAATCCCCCACTAGGGGTGACAAGAGAAAGAACAAAGAAAATGAGAGGATACTTAGATGTCTTCACGACTTCACTAATGACAAGAAAACAACTTATCGTTATGTAAAGAACAAAGTAAGTCTTGCATTTAGTCATTTATGGTAATGATTTTACATCTAAATTATTTGTCATTTATGGTTAACCGGATCGTATTGCTTTATATACAGTTGGTATATACCTATATATTTTTTTATTGTAGGACAACTGATTATCTGTTCAATGCAGTTGGCCTTTTGGTCTTTTCGCTTATGGCTATCATGCTTGATATTCTTATAAAACACAAAATAAGCCATCACCGGGTAACACACTACAAATCGTATGATTCATAGAATGTAGCATCTTATAATAGTTGTTACCGACTCAAAACTGTTTCTAGGATTTTTTTTTTATCAGTTTGTAGGCCAGATTACATATGGTTGTTTGTAAGATGGGTCAACTTTCCTCACTACATCGCGTGGGCCAGAGGTGAAATGGATGCAAGCAGGTTAGTAACCAAACTACCCATTTCGGTTGAGGTGTAAAAAATGGCCAGTGGGGTTAACGGGTCGGGTTGGGTTTGAAACTGAAGATCCTTAAATATAGGTTTCTTAAAGCATAATCCTTTTAAATACAATTTCCAGTGGCCAATGGGGTTAACGGGTCGGGTTGGGTTTGAAACTGAAGATCCTTAAATATAGGTTTCTTAAAGCATAATCCTTTTAAATTCAATTTCTAAGAGGTGAAATGGTGCAAGTAGGTCAGTAACTAAACTTACCATTTCACTAGCGACGCAAAAATGGACGGTCCTAGAGGGTATTAACGGGTTGAGTTTCAGACTAAAACTTCTTAAATCTAGGTTTTTAATGCATAATTCCTTTTTAATACGATCTCTAGAAATGAAATGAAATGGATGCAAGCATAGTTGTTAATGGCGCATAGCGACAAATAGCGATAAGGTACCAATATGTTACATAGCGAATAGCGATACATAGCGGACGCTATTTTATACATAGCAATACACTTGAAAAAATATTTTAAATTTTTTTATAAGTATATTATATCAAAATACCATGGTATATATGGTATTTTACATGTATATTTAACAACCTAAAATCCAACTACTTTATAGATATATTTAATTGCTATTTATATTAAAAAAGAATAAATAAATTGTCTAATAGCTATCTATTGCTACAACCCTAATAGCGAGCCTATACCTATACGCTACGTAGCACACTATAGCGATCGATACACTCGCTATTGACAACTATGGATTCAAGCAACCCAGTAAGCGCATTTAATACTTCACTAGGGGTGCAAAAATGGATGGTCCCTAGGGGTGTTATCGGGTCAGGTAAGGTTTCAAACTCATGATCCTTACATTTATGTTTTAAAGTATAATCCTTTTTAATATGATTGTTGGAGGTGAAATGGATGCTAATGGGTCAGTAAGCAAGCCTAACATTTCAGTAGAGGTTTAACTATGGATGGTCCCTGGCGGTGTTAACGGGTAGGGTAGGGGCAGGTTTGGTTTTTACAGCATATTCCTTTACTAAAGCACATTCCTTTTTAACCACAATCATGTTATTTAACAGTTGAGGAAGGTAATGTAACATCAACTTCATTCAAATGGACTGTTTATTGAAACAGTGTTTTTTTTTACTAGATAATATCATCTAACATCAACTTTTTTATAGGCTTTAGACAAGATTCGTTTGAGAGCTTATTCATATTGTATCTAACAAAGTTAACAACACATTGACCATAATTGATAGTGGAGGTGGAACGTGAAGGAGTGAAAGCAATGACATTAATGGCATTACCTTTTTCAAAGTTGGTGAACAATCTTGGTACCATTGCAAGGTCTCGCCCTAAGATTTCATGGAAGCTATTATTGGTGGTGCTAATGTTTGCATGATTGGACGGTTTGATGTCGTTAGGTACAAATAAGTTGGTAGCTTAATTTTTATTTCACTGCATGATAGCTTGAAGGAAGTAACAACTATTTAGGTTCCAGTGCAATAGTTAAGTTAAAATCAGTGAACCATGTTGATGTCTCTATGGCGAATGTCGTGGTTACCAGTTTTTTTTTCCGACAAGTATATTTTTATCTACATCTCGATATAATTTTTCCCTAGATTGTGTTATGATATCAAACTGAGAATGATTCGGTTGCAGAAGCTTTGAGCTGTAAATCTGCCGTTGAACTTACCTTTGAAAGCTTAAATTATATGGATATGGATAACGTGATCAACTGGAGCTTGGGATATATCTTCTGTTTGGCTAGAAGAAAGCTTAATAGAAGGTGGATTTTGTGGGTGAGTCATGTGGCTTTTTGGCATTTTTATGTGCATATTATTTAAATAGTTTACAACATCTTTTGGTCTCTTAAAATACAGATGAAATGTCTTACATTTTAAAAGACGACAAATATGAGTTAAAGTACAAGACTGACTTAAAAGGTACAGTACCTAGGCAATACTACTTAGGAAAGCTTAGTATTGACACCAAAGTTTATATTATATAGTATCGACACTAAAGTTTATATTATATAGTATCGACACTAAAGTTTATATTATATACTTACACTTATAATTTGGTTCTTTTTTTTTTTTGTAGATGGAACTCAATTTACTAAGGAAAGGTTTTGGTAACTCGAAGGATATGCATCTTCAAAGGGACTCGACTATCTTTAAATTGTGTATCCACTGTATCACTAATTTATGTAACATGAGACTTTGTATTTTATTTTATTCGTACACTTGATATTTATCTTAATAGTTTTCTCCAACCCGGGTAGCACCCGGGTGATAACCTAGTATTGGGATAAATGGTGAGCGAGCGATAGAAAACATTGTACAAATGTGAACAAAATGACAGATTTTCCTGCAGTATGAAGCTTTCTATACACTGCTCTCCAATTGTTACAAAAAACAGGCCTTTCGAGTCAGTAATGTATACCAGTTTAGAAACATTAGTACCCGAAAATTAAATAATGAACATTAATATGTACAGGGATATTTTCCTCAAGACAAAAGTGTACCAAAAATTAGTCATATACAAGCATTGCAGCTAAATTTGTATTTCTGGCAGCATGTTTTAGTTTCTCCAGTGCAACAAGGCCAACCTGCCTAACTCGTTCCCTTGACAACCCCTTCCTGAAATTATAATGTGTATATATATAAGATTAAAATGCAATACATAGCACAAGTGGTGCATTTAGATCTGGAATAAATGAAAAAAAAAAAAATACAAGTTAAATGAAATTCCTTTTTTTTATGGGTTGACCAAGGTTCCAAGGCCCATCAAAATTCAGTTTTGGGCATCAAATTCAGAGTTGTCCATGTTAGGTTGCATATAAAGTCTAATATTTTTGTAAGTAATAGTATATTAGTGTGTCTCACATGAGACCAAATTACAAAACTATGTAATTTCAATAATAATAATAATCTGTTTTTTTAAATTAAAATGATTTTGAAGGTTATATGCATTAAAGATACACTTAGGCCACATCATCCCCATAGCACCCCGCACACCGCTGCTTGGGGGGGGGGGGGGGGAGGTTTGGTTGTGCTATGGATCAATGCGGCAAAGGCATAACGAGCTTTAAAGGGATGATTGGAGACCCACTTGCATATCACCAATCAAATTTCCTTTTTTTTAAATTTCTTTTTTCTATTTTTATATAATTAAAGGGGGCTTTATTCCACACCATGAAAGTTAACAATAAAGCCCCCCGCTTACGTGGCAATGATGTGGCATAAAGCCCCTCCATGCAGCCTTGCGACGACTTTAGCCCCCTTTTTAGCTTATACTATTGGCTATGCGTATTGACCCATTCATAGTTTCAAAATTATCAAATCACACCACTGTATGGCAGCGGATATGTTATACCTTCTACTGATATCCTCCCAAGTAAGATATTCATTGTCCAAACCATAGTAAAGATGTATGATCTCTCTTTCCCGTTCCCCCAGAGTCGTTTTAATGAGATTTCTTACTTCTTCCTGCAAAATACGAAAAAAAAGTTAATTTATTTTAGTATCAGAGGAAAGATCCATTATTTTAACTTTTACATCTGAAACTTGTTTAATGAAGAGCATGATTTCATGGTAACAAGAACAAAAGAATCAAAAAGAGAATAATGTATAAATGTGAAGTACCTTGAGAGCCCCTACATCTACCCCGTGCCATGGGTTGTTGTCCGGGCAATCGTCTGCGATGTACTGCAAAGAGTACAGAAGTGAGGTTAACGAAGTTTTTGAAAAAAAAAATTATTGGTTCATCATTTTGATTAATATTACTTACACTATGAAGCGTATCTCCAGGAATACCGTTCAAAGAAGGGAAGGCTTCCTTGTCAAGTGAGAACACTTTACAGACTGCCTACATGGAGAGACATGCATACAAGGGTAAGCACATAACAAACGAATTGAAACCGAAAATCAAAATTTAAAATACAAGTTTGTTAAATAATTCGAGTACCTCAGTGGCGTTTGTAACTTTCTTTCTTGACATATTCAGGGTTTCGGCAATTCTCTGCAGGAAAAAAAAATGTAAAAAAATATAAATAAAAAAAACAATAGAACATAAGACAGAAAAGCCCAAAGATACAGTTTCATGTCTTTAAATAGAAGTAACGTTCAACTTACATCGATTGATGGAGTTATTCCCTTTCTCTCTAGTTTGGCCTTGGCGCTTCGGATTGCACTCAATCTTTCATGCAAATGAGTAGGCAATCTAAGCGTTTTAGAATTTTCAAAGAAGGTTCTTGTGACCCCCTGACATAAAAAAGATTTAAGTTAACAAATACTGCTTCATTCGGATAACATGTTTAAAATCAAGAAATGTAACGTAAATTTGCAGTCCTCACCTGTCGTATCCACCAATAAACATACGTAGAAATCTTGTGCCCCCTAGATGAATCATATTTCTCTATCCCTCTTAGTAGTCCAATTAAACCGCCCTAGATGAGTACAAGATCAAATTATAAGTGAGAGAACATATAAATAAACAGTTATAGATGCTAGCATTACTAACATTTACCTGAATTAGATCAGACATATCTGCTCCCATGTGTTTATATTTTTGCGCAACAGACATCACCAGACGAATGTTGCTCAACGTCAACTTCTCTCTTGCCAACGTGCACTCCATTTGTTTGGTTTGCAAGTCAACTTGTGAAATCTTTAGAAAATCTGCAAGTTGTTTCTCTGACGGTTCAGTCCCCAATCTTTCCTTCAAACTGAAAATCATTCAAAGATTCGATGATTTAACGAGAGTTTTCGGTTCATAAGATAAGAACATTTGGAGAGTGCATTACCTTGACTTCTCTTCCTCTAACTGTAGACCAATTTTGATCTTTTCGGATAAAGCAACAACCTCCGAATGAATCAACAACGCTTCGTTTTTTACACCTTTAAGATACGCTTTTTGGTAACTTTGAAGAAGCTCCGGACTGATGATAGATCTCAACTGCTTATTTCCACCATCTTGACAATTTTTGGCTAGTGTTTTATTTTGACCATTTAATCGACGCCTTCGGGCAGATACCCCTGAACCCGTGACAACCTTTTTGCTCTTCTTTTCCGTAGTTATTGTCTCCTCGGTTGTTAGTGTCCAATGTTTTTCCAGTAAAGATTTATGTAACAATAGTAAAGCATCAACCGGAAACTCATGTTCCGAGACTTCTTCATCCAGATAGTCAAATCTATGAGCCCATTGATCTGTAGTTGAAGAATCAAGAGCGATATCTACATGTTCCTTTACGGCTCTAGTGGGGTGAGTATCGCGTTTGTTTACAAGACTACGGCTATAGTTGGGTGACTTCTTTGAAATGATTGAACTTGTAGTCGGGACAAATATGAACCCGATATTGCTACTGCAAGACAGCTTTTCGCTGACTTCAGAGTAACAAGACGATGAAGCTAATAACCGTTCTCCTGCTCTTAATCCAACAACTGCATTTGTAGCCATCATATACGTAACGCGAGTTAACTTAATAGAAATGGTAGCACATACTATGAGGAAGTTGTTTCACAGCAATCATAAATCCAAATGCTGGACTTCAGGCTTCTTGATGATCACTTAAAACTTTCTGTTAAAGAAGAGATGTATATAAGTGTGTTTACCAAAAAGGGGATACAGTTATAACTTATTAATGAGAGGTAAAGCAACAATACATTTCTCAGAAGTTATGAAAACCCAAAAATTATACTTGTTTGTCATTGTTGGCCTATTGGGCTAATAACCGTACTCGAGCATATGGGTCGGTATAGTGGGCCGCTGATCGCTAATTCGTGTTACGGTTTAACTGTTTAAGTGGATTACCGAGTCATGTTCTTTATAACCTAATCAAATTCAAAGTTGTGGATATGGTTATGAATTTGTAATTAGTTTCAGAGTTATATATTTTTTTGGTTAATAGGATTCAGAGTTATTCAATCCAAATTCATCCTGTGTTATTCGGATTTTTTTTTTTTTTTTTTGAACGGCTTAAATTACACCAAATCCGCCTTCGGCAGAGCTCGAACCTTGGACCTCAAGGGGAGCAACACCATAAAGGGTTTGATTGTTGATTAGGAGTTGAGTTATAATATTACTAACATTTCAGTTAAGATGTTGTAAGTGCAATAACATAAACCATAAGTTACCCTAGACATTCTGCCACTACTCTCAAATCAATTTAGAGAGGCTAATAAGTAATAAACTAATAACACACAGAAAGCAATCAACTATTTTGACAGCAATTTCTAATAATCAAACATTTTATAATTAATCATTGACAAAAACAACTAGTTACAATAAAGTGGCAGTAAACAGGTAACAAGTTGCGCTGCAACCCCTTTTGAACAGTTCTAATATCCGAACACTTCTGGAATCATATTATCATACTCCAGCACCATAAAACACAGATAATGATATGAGATCATAAGTATTACCTTAATGGATGTAGCTGAAAGAGATCTATAACAGAGAGATGAAGACGGTGGTAAATGTGTGGTGGTGGTTAACCAAAACAAGAGGGACTATTTATTATGAGTATGACTGTTTTAAACTACTATAAGAAGTTATAGAAATATATGTTTTGTATAAGATATATGAAAAAAAAATATATATATAATTTTGTATAGGATGTGAACTGTTGGGGATTGGTGGTGGGACCTATAAAATACATAGGGATAACGGGGCTAGTGATATTAGTGGATTCTTGGATCACATATCCAATCTGTTCATGCTTACGTGGACTTATCGACAAGTGACACGTCATCTAGTTTTTTGTGTGTTTCTTTCCTTGCTTCTCAGCCATTGTCGTCAACTTGAATGGACGTGTGGTGGCCATGTTTACTCTTTTTTGTTACATTTTTCGGTTAAAATTGCAAAAATAAATAAATAAATAAATAATAATAATAATAATCCTCCCCTCGTGGCCCAGTGGGTATTCCCACTTGGGTTAAGTCGGCCGGCCCTCCTTGGAGGTCACCGGTTCGACTCCCACTCGTGGTCTTAGGGGGGACGTCCCAATGATGGATCGTATCCTACCGAGGCATGGTGCGGTCCTGAGGGCAACCCGGTTTTACCCAGCTGTTACCCCAGCGAGTCTCTCGTGTGGGGGCAGTATGGTTTCCGGGCGGAAGTCAGCTTACGCGGGGGCCGGGGCCCAATCGAACATCGCGTCCTCAGATGCGGGGCTGACGGGGGATTGTCTTCGACATGAACCCGGTGACCACTGGTCAAGTACATAGAAAGTCACCTTCCAGAAAAAATAAATAAATAATAATAAAATAATAATAAACACACATCAGAAATCGTAGTTTAACTTGTTAAGGAGCCTTTTAAAACATTGTACTAATAACTGAATTCGAGTATAATGTCGTTTACCATATTAACCTTTTTTTTACTTTTTAGAATGATATCCATTTTCTACTACTTAGAAAATATGGTCTATTTACCCTCAAACAGTCAAACTAACTTCAAAAGTATTTTTGTCTTAACAGTCTCAGCCTCGGTCAAAGTTAGTCAACGAGAGTTAAATATGGTCAACTGTGGTAAACGAGAGTCAACGGCTGCTAACGGGTTCGTGTAGATGAACTGAATGAGCCGGAAAGGTAAAAACCGCACACTAAAAACGGTTAACAAAAGTTAGACGCATGGGCAATTAAATACGTTGAGCCCTAACGATTCGTTAATGACAAAAACAAAAAATAAATGGATATTTATTAGACGGGATATATTAACATGGACGTGAAATCGGTTAAACAAGAACTCTAACGTGACTAATGTTCGATGTGTACAAATTTTCTTATTGACGATCGATGTGAATAGTAGAAAAACAAACACGTGTTTATGTGTATATGATCCTCATAACTAGATAAAGGAAACACTAGAAGATTTTGCTAGGAATTTGGCCGAGTTTGCAAGTAAATTCAAAGCGTTAGGTGAGAGAACTTAGTAGATAAGCGGGTCATGAAGAAAAGTCCGGACAATATGCCAACTTGGTTTATAGCGATTGTTGCCACGATAGAACAATTCGTGGATCTAACAACCATGACAGTAGAAGATTGCATAGCCCGATTGACACACTTGCACCTCTCCGAGGACATGGTCGATGATAGGTGTTCGTGGAGACGTAGTTTTGTCTTAGGAGCCTAGCTTGTTAGTTTGTTTTAGTGGCCTTTGCATGTTATTGCTTGCATATGTGTCTATATGATGTGTTATTTGTCCCTTTTATGTGTTCTCACCTATTTCTTGTTTGGTAACTTTATAAAGAATGTTTTTAGGGTTATTGGATTTTATCACCCCAAACTATTGGCTATTGGCCGCTGCCACCCCCAACTATCACTTTGACGACCGTCACCCATAACTTAACACTTAGTGTGTTCTGTCACCACGTTGTTAACTGATCACTAACTTTTGATCATGTTACTATACTTTTTGGGGTGTCATGGGGATCTAGGAAGGTTCTAGGGATTTTAGGACAACCCCAAAAGTATAGTAACAAGATCAGAAGTTAGTGATCTGGTGACAGAACATACTAAGTGTTAAGTTGGGGGTGGCGGGCGTCAAAGTAATAGTTGAGGGTGGCAGCGGCCAATAACCAATAGTTAAGGGTGATAAAATCCAATAACCCATGTTTTTAGTACCCTATGTTATCTTTTCTTTGTTTTTGTTTTTAAAGTAGCAAATTGTAGAAACCTTGGCCACTATGCATGAGAGTGTAAGAAACCACCTAACTTGAATCAAGTTGAGAGAAAAGGTCTGGTGTTAATGATGGCTTCAATAGAGTATGAAACCGATAGAATCATGTTGCTTATAAAGGTACCTAGAATTCCTAACCACCTCTACAAAATCACATTAAAGGTGGGAAACCCAGTGTGTTTCTAGAACTCGTATCAGTGTATCACTGATCTAGCTTGGCTTTGGCATGCCAGGCTTAGTCACCTAAATTCATAGTCAGTTAAAACCATGGTAAGCAAGAGAATGGTTGACATCAAAACAAAACAAAATAAGGAGAAAAAACAATCATAACCTATTCCAATTCCAAAAAACAAACTGTCTTCTGTGCTTCCAAGACATATGTGGGTATTCACAATTAAGGATCAAAACAAGATGTGGGCTAACCTCAAGTTGTAACTCTATTTATGAACAGAATCAAAAAAAAATATATATATATATGGTGATCCTTCACTGATTCTCATGTTATGTCCAGCTAGGCGTATTTTTCCCTAAAAAATTAAAAATTATTAAATTTTGTAACTAATTCATATTTATCTATTATGCTCAAAAGAATAAATTACTTACTCGGTCGCTCGAAGAACCCCATCAAGAAATCGACACAGGCCGTTAATTTGGGCCTCTTGCAATGGTATGTTGTGGCCTCTCCTTCCACATTCCATTTGCTGTATTACAAAAACAAGAACCTCTTTAACTATAGAAATTATTAAAAAACCATGGTAAATCGTGACAGCACAGCAGAATTTGTTAGAATTATTAAACTTAGTTATGTTTGAATTATTATTCGGATTTATAAGTAGTATTACTTATGATATGTATTAGGTTAGCATATAATATGATTATGTAATAATCGGTGTGATATGCGGGCAAACATTTCAAACAACTGCCTTTGGCAGTTACCCGCCAAAATCAAACCGCCAAAACTGATTGTATATATTTTGATTTCCGACAACTATGTTGGTTATCAAGACATTCTTATTTCCTCTAAGAATTGTCCGTTTAATCACTGCACTTGTTCATCAATATCACTTCATCATGCATATCCAATTTGGATCACTTGTCTACAATAACACAAATCCCACTCAAAATCCTAACACATCATTAAACTCCGCTGCAAATCTGTCGTCTGATCCCCAACATAATTCTACCTCATCCACTTCAATCATGGGCATTGCCCGTGTCAAAAAAGATGTCAAGTATTGTAGCATATTCTTCATTTACCTTTTGTACATCCTAAAAAAACAAATCAAAATTTTAAAATCGGGATTAATTCTAAACTCAGAAACAAATTCTTATACCTGTTTCGTTTGTGCCTCTCTTCCAATAGATGGAGTCCTGGGAAGCTACGGATGTACTCTCGGAAAATCATAGGCTTTCCCCTCTGTATGAGTTCACGGCCATACACTGTGTGCTCAAACATGCAGTAGAGTTCGTAAATATCAAGATATCTTCCATTATCCTGAAAAAAAACAAGAAATGTTAATTCAAGAATTCTTGTTAAACTGAGACCAAAGTCAAAGCCCATAATGATGTTACCTCTACTTTTGAAAAGACACCAAAGACAGCCTCTCTTGATAGAGGCTTTAAAATACCAGGATAGAGACTAATAAAGTCATCCACCTACAAATTAATTTTTTATTATTTAATTAATATGTCAATTCGGATAAATAATAATAATCACAAAATTAAGAGACAATACCATATCTTGTGTTGTCTGAAACAAGTCAATCTTCATTGAATCCAGTTCCTGGATCACCTCAGCATGTCTAATATAGACATCAAGTTTCCATGTATCATTAATCATCCCATCCTGAGGAAGAAAAAAAAAATAGGTGAGTAAAATGATTTTTCCAAGATTAACCCTAAAAAATTGAAAACTCACAAGTTTGGTCTCAAAAGATTGAATCTTGTTCTGAACTGTCTTCATATAATGCCATTTCATCAACATTTCTTCATCACTCACGAATTGTAGCAACCATAACTTTGACAACAGTGTATTCAATGCAACATACTTTTCCTCAAGATCAGCAATGAGTTCTGGTAGTTCTGGTTCTTGTTCTGGTACCTCACCTACTTTCTAACTTTTTTTAACCTTCAAACTTTTGACATGTAACCCATCCTACCTCTACACTTTACTATAATGTCATAGGTAACCCTCTAACTTCAAGTTTCTAAAGTTTCGAGCTTACCCTAAAACTATTTTCTTACGCTTTTATTATTATGGACATATCGGTATAAATTCGATTTCTTCTACGCTTTAACATATTTTTTGTTTGAAAACGAGTTGGGCTATAAACTAGTATATAATAAAACTATCTCCAACCTGGTATTGGAGATAAAATTAGGACAAGCCACACCCCTTTTGTTGGGATTTTTTATTTTCTTCTTTTTGTACCAATTTGATTTTAAGTGCATCATTAATGTTGCATTATGTTAACTTGTACGTCAACTTCATTTTTAGTGTTGAGTAAAGTACATGGATGCCACTCTGGTTAAACAAAATTTTGGATTTGGTCCCTATCGTTTCAAAGATATGCAGATAGTCCTTGGGGTTTGAACTTTGTAACGCATTTAATCTTCATCTAACAAAAAATGTGTCACAAAGTGCACATCACAAGGGACCATCCATGTACTTTTGTAAAAATTGGGGACTAAAGACGTTACAAAGTACAAACCACGAGAACCATCCATGTAGCTTTGGAAAGCTAGAGATCAAGTTCGAAACTTTGGTCAACCACAGGGACCATCTGTTTACTTTACTCTTAAGTTTTAAACCATTTTAATGTAATAAATCGGGTAAAATAATAAAATTATGTAATGTTTTACTTTAAGTCATTTTAAAACATAAAATAATTTTGGAAAACAAAAGTTAAAATTCCGCATCAACAATGGAGAGGTTCGGTTTCAATCTCATTGGTAGGTGCAGTCGTGGTAATATCATTATTTTTCTTGCTGCCCTTGCGATGTAAGGTTCCAGCATAGACATGATTATCGGTTAGAGTCGATGCTAAATGGAGCATTTACGAGAACGGTAAAGGGGTAAACTCTTCATTCAACATCACTTGAAACTTAATGGGTAAGAGGCTTACAAACTGATTCAGAGGTATCATGTTAGCAAACCAAACACAAAAATGATGTCGTCTGATTTAGATGTACCCTCTTGATGGAATCATTAAAAGGTAACCAAACACCACTTTAAATAGGTGTAATTTATTAAAAACTCCTTAATAAAAACCCTAAGGAGTTAAATTAAAACATCGACCCTCAGGAAAATTGCATAAGCGGCAAGGTAATTAAGTGGGGTGATGTTACCCGCACGTGTTGCATAGAGGAAAATTGCCCCCATATGGCCATATTATCACGGAGTTAGTCTTTCAACTCGCGTGCAGCCTTAGAACACGGTCTAAGTAAGCCAAGCCGACTTAGTGTCGTTGGGTTTGGTTATGAAAGTTGCTAAAGGGAACGTTGGATCGCAAGGAAGTTGCTTGTAATACTTGAACACAAGTATACAAGAAAAATGCTTTGTATTATACAAAGAAAGCTTACAAGAGTGATGATGTTTACACGTGTTTGGGGATGCTTCAAATGAGCCCCCATGATCCCTATTTATACTACTTTGATCATCATCTAGAGTGTTCTATATCTAGAACACTCCTTACAAAATATCATGCTTAAATATCTAGGATATTTCCTACTAAATATCATGATATTATGCTGGATTCTAGAAAGTTCTTTGGGCAGATTTTTATGGCTGATGTAACCAGCCATTTCTAGCGGATTCTAGGCCCTTCTTAGCCGATATTTTGTGCTTCTTAGTGTCTCCATGTTTCTGGAACAATACAGGTTGTTCCGGAGTCTTCCAAACGACTCTTGAAGCGTGTAGATGGCCCCGGAAGGTTCTAGAAAGCTGAATTTTTGGGCTGAATTTTAGCGGGGCGTGACATCCTCCCCCACCTAAATTCGCAACGTCCTCGTTGCGATGCCTGAACGCCTCACGAGTCTTCATGAGTTGTATTGCGGATAATATTTTGCCTCGGTTCTTCGACTTCAAGGGTGCAGTGTGCACTTTATCGCCTTTGATGATGTAGAGTGTGTTCATGAATGGTGCTGGCATGGCCTTTTGTTCTCGAAAGAAGTCCACCCCGAGCACAATATCGTAGTCTTCGATTGGAACAATCGAGAAGTGTAACTTGCCTGCCCATGTCCCGATTTTGGTTTTTACGCCCCAAGCGATACCTTCGATCGGTATGGGATCTCCGTTAGCGGCTTTAATCCAGCCTTCTTGAGTTGTGATTCTTAAGCCGAGTTTTCTCGCCTCGTTTGTTGACATAAAGTTGTGGCTAGCACCGGTATCGACCAATGCTTCTAAGGTTTCTCCTTTGATTTCTAGATTGACAAAGCGAAGACCCTTTCCCTTCGAATTGCCCACGACTGTTGTCGGGTTAGCTTGATTTGCCATCGCCAATGGTTTTCCTTCCATTTTGGTCATAGCATTTAAAACTTGAAGTTGCATTGCACCTAGGCGAACCTCTTCGGTTTCCTCGGGTTCATCATCGCCGGTCCTTATAAGGGCCGTTAGTCTGGCTTTCTTTGGGCAATCTCGTGCATCATGAGGCCCATCGCAAAGGAAGCAACCTTTGTTTACGGCTTTTCCTTTGTTATATAATGTTAATGCCCGGTCATCATTCTTCCGGTATTGATTTTGGTTGGTGGGTTTTGCTCCCCCACCTTTTGCATCGCCAATCTCTGTAGTTGCTGATCTTGTCGAACGATTTTCATTACGGTCATGCAAGTTTTCAGCAACAGAGATTGCTGATGATAAGTCTTGAACATTTCGTCGTTCAAGTTCGGTTTTGGCCCATTGTTGCAAGCCATCGACAAAGTATATGAGAGCATCCTTGGGCGACAAGTCCGGAATCTCAAGCACAAGGGTAGTAAATTCATTGATATAATCTTTGATGCTACCCCTTTGCCTAAGGTTTCGTAGCCGAATCTTTGCATCGTGTTCGGCATTTTCCGGATAGAATTGCTTTTTAAGTTCTTTTACAAAATCAGCCCAAGTGTTGATGGTGCACATACCTTTTTCGATCTCCTTGTGCTTTCGCCGCCACCATAGAGCCGCGGTTTCCTTTAAGTATAAGGTCACCGTCTTGATTTTCTTGCCATCGTCAACGATATCTATAGCTTCAAAGTACTGCTCAATCTCCCAAATGAAGTCGTCAACGGCTCGCGCCTCCCGTTTTCCAACAAACGGAGATGGCTTTGGGACTTCAGACTTTGAAGAAATGATAGTGTCGCCTCGGTTTGCTAGTGCCTGTTTGCAAATGTTTAGCTCCATTTGCAACTCATTGAATTTTTCAGCAAACTTGCTCTCTATATTGCTTTGTACTTGCCCCAGTTCCTTCATAAACATCTCTTTTAATTCAGCTTGCATGACCTGCATAGCAAGTTTGATGTCATCTCTTAACTCGCCGAGCTCGCTACCTACTTGTTCCAGCGACTCAGCCTTGAATTCTTCAACTTGTGTCTTGAATTCAGCTATCGATGTCTCCACGTCTTCCATGCGTTTGTCTAAGCTTGCGACCAAGTCCTTGGACATGTCTTGATTCTTTCTTCCTCCTTTGCGAGTGTCACCGCGCCCACGGGTCTCTTCTCCAGTAGCCGTGGTTATAAGTTGGGTCTTATCATCAACCATCTTGGATGGATCGAAACCTGGCTCTGATACCACTTGTCACGGAGTTAGTCTTTCAACTCGCGTGCAGCCTTAGAACACGGTCTAAGTAAGCCAAGCCGACTTAGTGTCGTTGGGTTTGGTTATGAAAGTTGCTAAAGGGAACGTTGGATCGCAAGGAAGTTGCTTGTAATACTTGAACACAAGTATACAAGAGAAATGCTTTGTATTATACAAAGAAAGCTTACAAGAGTGATGATGTTTACACGTGTTTGGGGATGCTTCAAATGAGCCCCCATGATCCCTATTTATACTACTTTGATCATCATCTAGAGTGTTCTATATCTAGAACACTCCTTACAAAATATCATGCTTAAATATCTAGGATATTTCCTACTAAATATCATGATATTATGCTGGATTCTAGAAAGTTCTTTGGGCAGATTTTTATGGCTGATGTAACCAGCCATTTCTAGCGGATTCTAGGCCCTTCTTAGCCGATATTTTGTGCTTCTTAGTGTCTCCATGTTTCTGGAACAATACAGGTTGTTCCGGAGTCTTCCAAACGACTCTTGAAGCGTGTAGATGGCCCCGGAAGGTTCTAGAAAGCTGAATTTTTGGGCTGAATTTTAGCGGGGCGTGACAATATGGTCTCTTGGCTGGAGCATGACCAACAGGAACAACTTGGTTCATAGGAGCAACAGAGGTAGTGACAGGGAAGTTCTGAGCCTTCCATTTGTTATATGTATATTGGGATAGAAGTGCAAGGGTGAGAAAATTGTGCAGGAGAAGAAGTTTCTGGAAGTACACGTGGAGAAAGGCATGCAAAAGATCACATTTCTGGAGAGGCTGATGAAGCTGTATACTAACTACTACAGAAAACAACAATTGGTACCAAAAAACAACGGTAGCAAAACTAAGCAACAATTATCCTCGGAAACGCTATATCTGCCCTATTTCACACGCCGGCTAATCAGGGCATGTTTGGCCAAGCTTTTTGAAAACAACTTATTGACTTATTGGCTTTTTGGAAAAGTCAGTATGGAGTGACTTTTTGGAAAAGTCACTTTTCCCCTCACATACAACATGGTTGCCAAACATCATTTTGAAGCTTATGACTTTTCAAAAAGCCAATAAGTCAATAAGTTGTTTCAAAAAGCTTAGCCAAACATGCCCTCAAACCCGGTATCTGCCCTATCTCACACGCCGTGAGCTGGCTAGGTCTTCTTCCCCTCACCTCTTCCAATCAACTGCCGGTGAGCGCTATGTCGTCGGAATCCTCAAACCATCAAGCTGGAGACGTTCGGAATTGAAAACCCTAACAATCACAATTACGCTTGTTCTTTCGAATTTGTATATATACTTCTGTAAGAATACTATACCTAACTGTACATTCATCTGTTATTTCAGTTATATTCAATGAATTGCGTATACTACATTATCTGTTTTTTGTTCAGATCTGTTTCGATGCTGTGAATTTGTGCATACTATTTTGCAATTTCATGTTACAAGGTTGTAATTCGATGCTTTGATGATAATTGTAGATTGATTTGAAGATATTTCTACTGGCAGTAGGTTATTGAACTTGCAAACTGTTAGTTTCTGTTATTGAGGAATCTGAGCTTACTTAAGTAGTTATCATTAGGTGTTTGATGAAATGAGATTTTGAATATTGATTTAATGATTGTAGATAGCTTTCATATGCCTTTGGAAATTTATACTTTCGTAAGTTATATTTTGAGAGCTTTCATGATATGATAGGGTTGAATGATTTTTTTTTTTTTTCGTATCTTATTGGTTCAGATCCATTTCGATTATGTGAAACTGTGTCTATTCTTTTGCGTTTTCATGTTGTAAGGTTGTAATTTGAAGCTTTGATGACAATTATAGGTTAATTTGATGATATTTTTGCTGGCATTAGGTTATTGAACTGCAAACTGTTAGTTTCTGGAATCAAGATCTACTTCAGTAGTTATGATCACCAGGTGTTTGATGAAATGAGATTGTGGAATTTGATGTAATGATTGTAGATAACCTTCTTTTTCCTTTGAAAATCAAGAGTTTTCTAAGTGATATTTCAGAGAGCTTTTATGGTATTAATTATATAGGGTGAAAAGGTTGTTGATTGTGCGTTTGGATATGAGAGGGCCATTGATATATATATATATATATATATATACATACATATATTTTTGGTTTCTGGCCCTAGGCATAGACTGCAAAGGATGTGGTTAATACTTTGTGTACTTGTACTTTTGTCTAGATCGACTTCGAGTTCAATCGATTCTGTTACAATGGCTGTGAAACCTTCCATGCGAACTACTCGAGGTTGAAAGAGCAAGCATTAAGGTTTGTAGTTTGACTTTAGGAGTTAGTAACTTGAAGGAGCTTAAGGTTTGCAGAAAGGAAAGAGAGCACTATGTTCCTTGCTATAAGGTGTCTGCGAGTCTGATGATTGTGTTTGCAAATGGTGAAGAGTTTGATCGGCATTGTGAAGTTTCATAAGAGGAAACGTACTGTTTGGCTCATCCTCCAAAAGACTATAATCTCCTTTTTTGTGTAATATCAGGTTTTTGACTGCTGGTTTGAGAGTGGGTCCATGCCATATGCATATATCCGCTACTCATTTGAAAATAAAGAATACTTCAACAATAATTTTCCTGTACATTCTGTTACCGAGGACTTAGATCAAACTCGTGGATAGGTTGTTTGTATGTATGATATTATATCGTAAAAAAAGAGAACACGTTGCTGGTCAAAGCAGGCCAGGCTGTTTTTTTTTTTTTTGGGTTCTTTGTAAACAATTAATGCGTTAAGTATGGTTACAAGCAAAACCTGAATCGACTCTTTTATAAGTAAACGGTGCAAGTTGACAGCTCTACTAAAAACTCATTTTGAAAAAATCATGTGGTTGTATGGTACAACACTTTATCTTTAGCAGGTCTTCAAGCTATATAGATTTTTGGAAATCTAAGAAAGGGTTCATGGCTTGTGATTTCAGATTGCATCAGACTTCGCATTTTTACCATTTGGTGGCGGGCCAAGAAAATGAAAGGAAAGTTAATGAGCTCTATGGTATAAAGCGTTTGCCTAGGCGCTTAAGCGAGGCAAGGCTGTCATGCCTTGGCAGGCGCTTAGGCGAGGGTCTTTATCAAGCGCACAAGAAGCGCAAGTGAGGCGCAGTGGTCACCAGCGGTGGAGACATGAGGTTAGAAGAGAGGGGGGGGGGGGGGGGGGGGGAGGTGTGGCTTGCGAAATATGTGGAGTGTGCAGGTTTCGCCAAAGTTCAATTTAGCTTGAAACAACAAAAGTAATTTCAATTTTTGAATTGTTTATTATTAGGTTATTAATAATTGTTTATAATTATGTCTTGTATATTCGTATTTTTCTAAGCGAAATATATATCGTTTTTATTGTTTTTAACAGTGGGCTCTTTTTTTGTGTTGGGCATATGCTTTGCGTCTAGGCAACATGCAAGACCTTTGCGAAAATTTGATCCTCGTTAGTACAGTTCTTGGCCATCTAGCGAGATCTAGCGGGGCCATGACGGCAGATGAGATGGAGTGCCAGGTGTGTATGGTTTCATTCTTCCTACTATATGTGGTATTTTCTTGCTTTATAACAACTATTAATATTTATACCATCACATGTGAAAAATGCACAGAAATGGCTTGGTGACGAGAAAGTTGAGTATCACCGCTTTGCTGCTGCCCTAATCTTGAAGGTAAATGTTTGCTGTGTTGGGTACTGCCTTTGGAGATTTTGACACCATTTTTAGTGATTTTCTGTAGAAGTATTATTCTATTACTTTTTTTAAGCAGTACTATGTCAATAGCGGTTCCTAGTTGATGTTTCATCCTTTTGTATGAGTTTTCACGTTAACAATCATTATCAACTTTTTCCTGTAGTATCCTGATGAACCACCGGACATCATGATTATAGATTCCAAGGATCTAGATCAACAAAGACAAAAGAATCTAGTAGTCGGTATCCATAACAACGCTCATGAACTCATCTTCGACTTCGATGCTTGTAACACTACTGAGCGAAAAGTTCGGGGGGTCCGGCACCCCCAGCCCCTCTTAAGTTGCGCCCTGATTACCGGGTCATGTTTATTATAACCTAATCAAATTCAAAGTTGTGGATATGGCTATGAGTTTGTTATCAGTTTCAGAGTTATATTTTTTTTTTAATAAGATTGAGAGTTATTCAATCCAAATTCATCCTGTGATTTTTCCTTTTTTAACTGCTTAAATTACACCAAATCCACCTTCTGCCATTACTCTCAAAATCAATTTACAGAGGCCACTAAGTAATAAACTAATAACACACAGAAAGCAATCAGCTATTTTGACAGCACTTTCTAATAATCTACATGTACACCATTAAACCTTTTTTTAAACTCACTAACATGCTTAACACTTATAATTAATCATTGACAAAACCAACTAATTACAATAAACTGGCAACAAGTTGCGCTGCAACCCCTTTTGAACAGTTCTAATATCTGAACACTTCCGGAATCATATTATCATACTCCAGCACCATAAAACACATATTATTACATGAGATCATAAGTATTACCTTATTGGATGTTGCTGAAAGAGATCTATAACAGAGAGATGAAGACGGTGGTAAATGTGTGGTGCTGGTTAACCAAAACAGACTATTTATTATGAGTAGGACTGTGTGTAGAACATTTATGTTTTTAAACTATTGTTATAAAAAGTTATAGAAATATATATATTTTGTAGAAGATATAGGAAAAAATATATTTTTGTATAGGATGTGAACTGTTGGTGATTGGTGGTGGGACGCCGGCCCTGAGAATTCAGGTGCCCTGTTCGAGCCCAGAAAAATGTGCCCTTCGGGTGCTAACGAAAATATATAAATATACGACGTAAACTAATTTTTTAAAACAACGATTAAAGTTATAGCAATAAACAATGCAATTGCCAAAAATGACAAAATCATAGTATTTGAATGAGTAAATAACATATCGTAATAAACTAATAGCCAACCAATGATTCGTGAAGCTCTTCTACAATCGACCCGGCTTGTTTCCGAACTAAATTTACGTTAAAGCGTATTTTAAATAAATAAACTAATAAGTAGATGAGGTATGTAAAGCTAAATTTATACACCACATGTTAGAGTTTCATGTGTAGTTGATGAGTTCCATATAGCTCTGTTTTCAAGTCCCTCACCAAAAAAAAAAAGAGAACAAAATAGGGAAGAGTTAAAAAATAAAAGGATGCTTGTACTGGGTATCGAACTAGATACTTTGAATCTACAAACAAACACATACAACCACTCGGCTACACATTTTAGATGGTTGTCATTTTTATATTTAATAATATATAATATACATAACATATATATCGGACTTTTTAAAAAAAAATGTGCCCCCGAAAAACATGGGCCCTGGCCGGTGGTCCTCCCCGCACACCCCTAGGGCCGGCTATGGTGGGACCTATAAAATACATAGGGACGCATCCCATCTTCATATCAGACGCATCCCATCTCATCTCAGACGCATCCCGTTTTCAGACGCATCCCGTGCATTTGGATCCGTGATACCTCGTTCCAAAGAGGCATGAGTTGGCCATTTTGGTAAGTCAACCATTTTTCTGGCCATTTTCGTAATTTGCTCTTTTATTTGATATAGTTGTAACCCATGTTGTACTTTCATTTCATACTTTATTTGTTTCTCCTTTATGTTGTACAGGGGCGGAGCTACCTTATGCTGGGGGGCAACGCCCGCTACGGCTTGGCGCGGAAAAATTAGGAAAAATTAGTGTAAATTTTGGAAAAATTTGAGGTTTTTTCGATTTCGTTACGGCTTATTTATAAAACGTTACGGCTTGGCGGATTTTCTAGATCCGCCTTGTTGTATTCTGTTTCTAATCATGATCGGTACATTGAGACAATAAACTCAACAAAAAAATCACACAAGAATCAATGTGTCAAAACTAAATAGAGATTCAAATTCACTAAAGTTCAACGATAAAATAGTAAAACTCTAATCCCCATCATGATCATGAACGCTTAATACGACAAGGAGTGTTGAGTAGACTAACCCCAAGCGTATAAAACCAGATCAACTATCTAAGCTGAACAAATAGATGGAAGACATGATGAAAAATTCAACAACCCAATCAACCACATCCTTCAATCAAATGACAAATGACACATCATTATTAAATTATTTAGCCAACTTATCCAAACACGTTAAACAAGTTGGTGGGTAGTATTAAGTTGTAAACATGCTAATCGTGTCGATGGTTTGAAAAAAGGTTATAAATATTAAACAGGTTAGTGGGACAACGTTTTAACTAAAAAGGTTAGCAAGTAAAAACAGAATTTAGCATGTTTCGTAAAGTTAAACATGTCAACACAAACACAACCTCGAGCATAAAATTACTTGACTTGCTAACAAAAATTAGATTGAGGATAACGCCATGTCTAGACACCAAAATATAAAATGCTTAGTCTTGTTGAAAACGAAACAGACTTCTTTTTATGTCCAACCTCGAGCATAAGTAACAGGTAATGCATAAACTAAGTTAAGAGTCGATAGCGTGTCTTGAGTCTTATGTTGAACATGCCCATACAACTGTAAGCATGTAAAGGGCAACATGTCCTATTGTCGGACAACGCCATTTTAAGCATCACAAACACCCATAATGGTGGTACTCCTAGTCGAACGTTAGGCAGTTATACTTAACAAGCTATATGATGTGGTCATGTAATTATGAAAGGGTGTTCATTGATTAGGTTATGGATTACTTAGGAGGGTAGGGGCATTACCCTAACTCCCTAAGGTACCCTTCAATTGTGCAGTGTCACATCACTCCTATTCGTTACCTTAAAACACCTAATTTATACCGTCACTACCCTAAAACATTCTTTTCCCCTAAATAGTTTAAATTTCATCATATTATCTGATAATACAAATAGTTTAAATTTAAATATGTATTATGTTCTTCATGACTTTCCATAGAGTGGTTCATCTATATAACAATTTATTTTTTAACGTGGAACGAAATACATATGAAGTTATTCACCTTTGACTTCCTTAAGTTGGAACAAAACTGTATATCCGATGTCTAATTTACCATCCATAACAGCATTCATTCCACCCAACATAAAATCCCTATAATAGTGAAGCTTTACTTGATGAATGACTTAATTTGCTTGGCTAATCAAAACAACATCTAAAACTTGTTCTCCCTCAAAAGGTTCATGTTTTAATTTGTCATTTACTAGAATTACCACCCGCCGCAATGCGGTGGGGATTCATAACCGAGAAAAAAAAAATAACAAAATCGATCTCTGACTCGTACGTTGCGACAGACCTATCAAACGGGAAAAATAGACGCGCTGCGACGGACATGTCAAACAGGAAAAAAAATAGATGAAAAAACGTTGAACCTCACACGCACGTTGCGGCGTGTTAACTCGGAAATTTAGAACGACACGTTAAACGGAGAAACTTATGAAAGATGAAAAGTATATAAGAGACTAAAGTTGAAAGTAAAAAAAAGTGTTGAGATTAATTGCGAAAGATGAAAAGCTTTGGGTTGAAAGTAAAAAAAATTAAAGGAGTTAAATTGCAAAAGATGAAAACTTTTGAAGTAGAAGTGAAAATCAACTTAATCAAAGGGGTTAAAATACCAAAGATTGAAACTTTAGACTTAAATTGCCAAAGATTGAAACTTTAGAGTTAAAAAAAGAAATCACTTTTAGATTATGAAAATAAAAGAGATAAATAGATTTAGTTAAATTGATGTTTAATATTATTATTATTATTTAATAAAAGAGATAAATAAAAAAATAATGGTGAGAAATTACAACATGTGTCCAAAAAGAATTTTTATTTATTAGTATAGAAAGATATAAGCCAGTGTATCTTGTTTGACATCTTCCTTTGGCAAAAAAAACTTCTCCTCGCCCATTTGTGTTATGTTCCTCTAGCATTTTAGATACTATCCCGAAAGGCATTTCACTAGCTTAGAGAATTTTTTGAACAGCCAAATACGGATTATGGGTGTTAATTCTGACACGATTCAAACCTAACATAAAATTCACAGGTTCGGGTTAAGGCTAAACAGGTTTGGGTCATTTTAGGTTGATCTCGCAAACCCGTTAAGCTAAACGGGTTAGGTTTGAGTCAACCCAGTCAGGTTGACCCGTTTAATCCATTTCTATTATATTATATTTTTTAAAATATATTTAATGTCAAAAATAAAATTAGATATGTATTTTATGCTAAGAAAAATTAACATGAGATTTTATGATTTTAGTGTAATTTTATTATATAAATTTGTGTTTTTTTTGTAGTAGATGTTAATTTTAATATATAATTTTCTGAAAAGAAATAAAAAAATCGGGTTGAACAGGGTGGTACGTGTTCGTATGCATGACACGATTTTTGGGTTTGGGTTCATTAAAAGTTTCGGGGTTCAAGTCAGGTTGAACAAACCAAGCCATGAGCACAAGCCGTTTATGTATACTCATTTTAAAAGGAAGCGTGTTTATAGTTGATAAGTCATTTAAATCTTGGGTTATTAGATATTATCACTCTCAACTGTTCAGTATTAACTGCTCGCAACTATCAGTTTGACTCGCACGACTTCAACTTAACACTTTGTGTGTTGCGTCACTCCGCAAGTGAACATTTCTTACTGTTTGACTTGTGTTATTATTGATATTAGGCTACCACTTTGTGAAATACTAATGACCGAAGGTGAATCTGTTCCTAAAAGACAAAAAAGGAACCAAAAACCACTCAACCAAAGTG
This sequence comes from Helianthus tuberosus, assembly GCA_030545235.1. Taxonomy (NCBI): domain Eukaryota; kingdom Viridiplantae; phylum Streptophyta; class Magnoliopsida; order Asterales; family Asteraceae; genus Helianthus; species Helianthus tuberosus. The sequence goes on along the minus strand of CM060433.1, from coordinate 186,155,976 downwards.
GCACAATACACAAAGTGTTAAGTTAGTAGTAGTGAGAGTCGAAGGGATAAGAGTAAACGAACCGAACGTTCAACGAACAGTTCGTGAACCGTTCGGCGGGAAGTTCGTTTATGTTCGTTCGTTTAATAAATAAACGAACATGAACAAGAAATTCCGTTCGATAACTTAAATGAACGAACATGAACAAAGGTCTCGTTCGTTCAATTATGTTCGTGAACGTTCGGTAAGGTGTTCGTGAACATTCTTTCATTGCGTTCGTCTATGTTCGTATGTTCGTGTTTTAATTAAAGATTTTTATACTTTCATATATTTTATTTATACTTTTTATACTATTAAACTTTTATTTATATCATTACCCTAACAATTAAACTAGGAAACCCTCTTTCACCTTGTTTATGCACCATTTCCCTTTCTTTTCTCATTATTTACATCGACGAGTATGATCTACCTCCGTTCCACAATAAGGAATTCAAGTTCTATTGCTACTCTCTAGGCCATCCACCTTTATCCTACATCGCGTTCGCCAAATTTATTTGTGTTCGCTTGTGTTCGTGAACCGTTCGTGAACACACTCATTTCCTTAATGAACGAACACGAACATAAAATCTCGTTCGGTAAGTGTTCATGAACCGTTCATGAACACATTTATTTCCTTAACGAACGAACACGAACAAGGCCTCGTCCGTGTTCGTTCGGTTCGTTTACAGCCCTATGTATACTCATTTTAAAAGGAAGCGTGTTTATAGTTGATAAGTCATTTAAATCTTGGGTTATTAGATATTATCACTCTCAACTGTTCAGTATTGACTGCTCGCAACTATCAGTTTGACTCGCACGACTTCAACTTAACACTTTGTGTGTTGCGTCACTCCGCAAGTGAACATTTCTTACTGTTTGACTTCTGTTATTATTGATATTAGGCTACCACTTTGTGAAATACTAATGACTGAAGGTGAATCTGTTCCTAAAAGACAAAAAAGGAACCAAAAAGCACTCAACCAAAGTGGCACAATACACAAAGTGTTAAGTTAGTAGTAGTGAGAGTCGAAGGGATAAGAGTAATAAAATCCTATAACTTAAAGCTTTACTAGGGTTTTAAATTTCTATGAGTGTCTATTTCGGTGTTACATACTCTCTAACGACCAATGTTCAAAATGCCTAGGTATTCTCACCCACAACTAAATGTTGTGCCTTATGGTGTCATAAGATTAATTTAATTCCGGTGTTAATACATGAAAAATGTATGTTGTCATCATCATATATAAGAGTATTCTCACCCACAACAAAAAGTTGTGTCCAATGGTGTCCTAAGATTAAATTAATTTATAATCATTTGATGACAGACTAAGGGCATGTTTGGGCAAGCTTTTAGAAACAACTTATTGACTTATTGGCTTCTTGGATAAGTCAGGATTTTGTGACTTATTGACTTATTGGCTTTTTCCCCTCACATACAACCTCTTTGCCAAACATCATTTTAGAGCTTATGACTTTTCAAAAAGCCAATAAGTCAATAAGTTGTTTCAAAAAGCTTACCCAAACATGCCCTAACAAAATCTTACAATTGAAATTTGAATAAAACCCTCAAAAAAACAAAACAAAAAAAAAAGAATGAAAGAAAGAGAGAAAGACTGCTCAGTCAGCGGGTTATCGACACGCAAAACTCAATTAAGAATCCTGCATTCCGGTCTGTTGAGCTTGAATTTTTCTGAGGTCATCACTGCAATCTATCGGAGTAACAAAATCTTTATTAAAATGATTTAATAGCACTAATTTATAATTTTAAAACATTAATAATAAAAACTGTTGATGAATGTGGGGAAGAAATTGGTCAGATGGAATGATTTTAAAAATGGTTCGATTCTGCCAGCAGAGATTCCTCAGTCTAATTCAGAAGAGGGAGCTTTGTATCCTCATTGCAATCCTCTTCATTTCCCACAAACATCAACCAAAATAAACTATTAAAACTAATTAATTAAGATGAAAAAAGAGACTGAAAAATGAAAAGAGAAGATCGCTCAGTTCAGCGGGAATATCGACACGCAAACAGATCTGTGTAAAGAGATAAGCCTGCATTCCGGTCTGTTGAGCTTGAATTTTGCAAGTCGTCATTGCGATCTATATTATTTATTAGTAGTAAAACATGTAAACAAGAAAAAAATCACACAGGTAGTGGCGGTGGTTCATGGTTGGGTGTAGAAGAAGAAGAAGATGGTGGCGGATTGTTGTGGAAGGGGTGGGCTGGCTTATATAAGATGAAAATTAGGGTTTGGATTAAACGTCACATGTTTTAACTCGCGGTATAAGTTAAAAAAATAAAAAATAAAAATAAGATTGAACTAGTAAACTAGTTTATTATTATTATTATTATTATTATTATTATTATTATTATTATTATTATTATTATTATTATTATTATTATTATTATTATTATTATTATTATTATTATTATTATTATTATTATTTTGCACTAAATACTTGATTACCGTAACATTTTAAGTTCATGTCAAATGGGGGTAAAAAAAGAATAAGAGTGTTTTTTTCTCAAATGAGAGGTGTGGAGAAAACTTTTCACCAAAATGGTGTTTTATAAAATATTTATCGTAATGGGTGTTTTTAGTTAAAATACGATTTCTTTTATTTTTAATAAACCAAAAACAAAGCCATTGATGAATTTTAGGTCATCTAGTATCTCAACAAAAGTAGATGCATTTTTATGAGAACTAGTGGTATAAAAAAGGCGCGTTGCGCCTAGAATTCCCCATGCTACGTGGCGTGAATTTAATTAGTATCGGTTCGTTATGTTATTGTCCCCTTGATCTTGCTGCTTTATCCATGAGTCAAACCCACCTAATCATTATGAAAATTATTTCAAATGAATTCGTCTAGTCATTGATTTGGTTTACACATCATATTGACTTGTGGTTGCGAGTCTTGTGTTTCTTGGATGAACAATGGTGGGGAGCAGAAGCTTCATGTTGTTGTTAAGGACCCAACAAAAGATACACTTCATTTGTTCATTTCAGGATATTTATGGCTGGGGTTGACAAGTCAAGCCGACCCAGCTAAACCAACCGTCTTGGTTTAGTTTTTTCAAGAACCATACTTACTGGTTCGGCCCGGAAATTCCGTCAAAACTGGCCACAAACCACACCGTCAGCATCGCCAGAAAGTTTGCAAAATACATACATTTTGAATATTGGATTTCAAACTTGTTACTTATCGGGTACAAAACCATTGGATTTTGTATGTTTAGAGGTAAAAAAGATCAACATGTGGGCTGTAGCTGCAATAGCTGACATGTCAATCTTTCTTACTTACCGAATCCAAGATTATGCAATAAAAAAATCTAAATCTAAGTGTAAATGGTTATCATGAACGCTAATTATTGGTGATTATGCGGGAAATCAAGATTTGGGTAAATATATTACTTTAGCATTAGCAGCAAGGTATCCCAACAATCTCAAATCCATCACTCAAGATGTAATAGTAAGTTCTTTTAATATGTTCAAGATAGTCAAAGTCAACTTTAGCCCTTTTAAAGTTCAAGTTCATATCTTCATTCTTAGAAAAATGTTTTAGCTCAGTACATGTTGTAATGTAAAATTTACATAGTTATAACTTTCTTTTATGTGAACAAATATTTCTCATAAAGTTTTAGCACGTAGCAACTTGACTTTCAAAGTCAAACCTTTGTTATACTTGTTTGAACAAAAAATAAATATTCTTTAAAAAACTAATGAGAAATAGAGACTACAACGCAGCTTGAAGGACACAAAAACGCTTAAGCTAAAACCAGCACATTCAAAATCATAGCTTTTTGAAAGAAAAAAAAATTAACGGCTAAACTCATTGAAACATACTAACAAAAACCTGGCGGGCATTACTCGAGCATGCGATAGTTAGCCCTCGTGTCCTTTAATCCAACCAAAAATACCTGCAATAAAACCTTTTTGAGTTCCCAACAACATCTCAGCCACAATCAAATGAGTATGAAGTGGTTTAATCAGACATTATTTCCGACTATAATCATTAGAAGCAGCATGAAAGCCTACTATTGCTTCTGTGACTAAATCAATAAGCCTAGGTCAGGGAAAACCAAAACGGAATCTACAAACATCTTCTTCTTCTCTTCCTCAATTATATGGTTCTCAATTCCAAACGTCGTCACAATGATGGTCGTTTTATCAATGCCATGTTCTTTTGCAATCTCCAACCGATGAAATGGTTTTTAGATGTGCACGAAGCTGATATTTGATACCTCCGACATCGTGCACCTAAAACCAACTCAACTTAACAAAAGAATTTATATATATATCATTTTCACACTTTGATAAATAGAGCAAAATAATAAAAAGTTAATGAATCGAAAAACTGTGTAAAGAACTCTAACCTTGGGTGACCCAAATCTCCTTCCGTAAGTCTTCAGAGTCAACGAAACGATGCCCCAACTATGGCTGCAAAGGAGTTTGCAGGTGAACAGCTACCAACCACCCTTCAACGACACCAATCATTGACTCATAACTAAAAAATTCCAAAATCAGAAGGCCCACTTATTACAGCATTCAAAAAATGTTACTCTTCATATTTGACTATTAAAAATTAAGTACAGTCTATTTCAAACTCAATCACAGTCAACTGTTTAGTTTCTTACCATTTAGTATTTGTTAATTGGTATAATTTAAAAAAAAAAGTGATTTCATACACCAGTTACCCATTAATGTTTTTTATCTTTATTTCACATATGAACATTTACAATCACTGGTATATAAGTTTATATATTCATCTTCGGCATCAAACTCATACGAACAAATCACACAACTCTCCGTCAGGTCTACAATCTCTGTCGAAATCGCAACCTGTGCAGTGACAGTACCAATATCCACTAATCGTTAAACTAAAAAGGATACATGCATACCTGGTTCATGTCATCAGGTTCTCGTCAGAGTTAAGCGGAATTCGTGGAAATCCTCAAACTTCCAGCCGCCGTAGACCCATACCAAACCCTAACCCCTCAAGGCTGCCTTGATCTGGTGTGTTCATGTTGCACAGCTACAATCACCTAGATCGAACAGCGGTCAGTGACCACCGAATCCCTCAACTTGGTAGGGCATAAACACAAATCCAAGAAGGTAAAAATACCCAACCACATATCAAAACAAACATATACTTTTTATACACTTTGGTTACAAAGTAGTACCAATACCTAATTGATGAAAACAGCCGTCATTGACACATAACAACAAACACTTGGCATGCAAGACACAAATGCCTCACTAAACACGTTGATCTTCTTTCTTTTTCAATCATAACTTTCACAAATAAGATTACAAAACCCATTCAACATCAAACACCCATACGAATTTAAACACAAAATCTTGAAAATTTATTTAACAAATCGGTAAAAACAACAACTGGAATCTAGAATAATAATATTATTACATAAAAAAGAAGATAAAAGCATGTGGGTTGTTTATAATAAAATCTTGTAATTAAACTTAAAAATTTCAAATTGACAGCACCTGAATATCTCTGTTTCTTGAAATTTGGGGCCTAACTGATGAATCTTGAGATTGTAAAAGTGGTGATCTTGCTACATATTAGAGTCTTGAATTGCTACCAGAACTTCAAACCGCCTCCGGTGTTTGCCGTATTCAAGTGGTTGGACGGTAGAACCACAACAACTGACTGGGTTCTCACCGGAGTTAACCGGAATTCTTGTGTCGCTGCTGGAGTATGAGCCCACCTCTACGCCGAGACGCCGAGTTCACCGTGACCTCAAACCGCCTCCGGCGGTCGCCGTATCAAAGCGTCTCCGGGAGAGCCTGAGCTACCATGTCTTTCTCTCTCTTTATCGCCGACCAGTAGCCGGAGACTCGCTGGCTGAGGTTCTCTCTAGCCGCCTGTTTTTGTTTGGCTGTTTTGTTTGCATATAGAGGGTAAAATAGACACGTATATATGACCGCCCAAATCAATCAATAGGAGCAAACCACATCTATAAACCACTGTTCATTTCCATTGGGTTATTAATAGATATAAATTATAAAAATTTAAAGGGCCTCGACTTTCAAGTTAGCTTAGGGCCTCTAAAAATGTTGGAACGACCCTGGTCAAGATATCTTACTATACTAAAAAATGAAAATAAATTTTTGACACGTGTCAATTTTCTGGTGTTTCAATTACGGTTTTGTTCTTCAGCAAATCAGTAAGTTTTCAACAGGTAACGCTGATAAGAAAGGATCTATCGGACCATTTGGATCTGAATTCAGCAGCTAGTGATTTGTTGGGTTTCAAGCTTCAATCACACACAAACACACAAAGATAAACTCACTAATAGAGATTTGTTTTTACTGCTTAAAACCCCCACTCTTTATTCATCCTCAAACTTTCATATATATACAAACTCATGCTACGTAAATAAAGGAAAAATACTAACCAACTACTTGACTCAATCAACAAAACGTAAGCCATGACTTAGCCCACTACTTTACCATTAATTAAACATATAAAACATGTGACTAAATACACTAACTGCCGGCGCGTTTCAGACCCGAACCGAACCCGTCAAGATTATCCAACATTCACCCCCATAATCTTGACCCGTTTCTTCGTTCTTTCTTGCTAACTTTCTTGAACCACCCATGCACCTTCTTCACTTGAAATCGCTGAACCACACAGGTTCCGTTAACCACACCACAAGTCTCCACACAATTTTTTCCCGGCTGATCAAGAAAATCACGCAGATTTCATTCTTGAATAGATTACCACAAGTGTAATTCTGACCAGAAAACTCGAACAGACGAAATTGTTCTTGGCTGAGGATCGTGTTAGACACGGGTCCCTTAAAACAAATTTCGTGTCTCCCAGGAGAACACGTTTGTTTCCAGGATACAACAGCCGCAAGCAGTTGCACTGCCGGTCTTGACTCCAACCCGAAGGTGTACCTTGAGCTCTTGAAGAAGATGAAGAATTTCAGAGAGGAGATTGTAGAATTGCTAGTGAATTCGGTGTATTTGGTCTTCAATAGGATGCTCCTATTTATAGTTGCAAATCTTGAAGAAACTGAAAAATGAATTAAATGGGTGAATTAAACTGCATTAAACGTCTTTAATGCACTTTAATTCGTCACTTAATTCTCAATCAAACGCATTAACTTCGTCAGTTTCAAATGCTGAATGTAACTACACTGGCATTAACTGCAGCAGGAAGCTTCCGCGCGCGCAAGACACACTGGTGCGCGCGCAGGTCTGCACCCTCATGCGCGGTGCGTCCACTTGGCTCACTGCCATGCGCGCGTGCGCCATACTCACTCAGGTCCATGCTCGCTCATGTGTACTCGTTCGCGCGCGTATGCGCATGACTGCCACGTCATGCGCCACATGTGAAGTGCGAAGTGCAAAGTGCGCCATCAAAGCGCCACATTGCGCCTCATCGCCCACACCACGCGCGCGTGCGAGTGCGAGTGCGTGTGCGAGTGCGAGTTAGGGTGCTCCGCACCCTTTGCGAGTACACTAGTGAGTGTTTCCATGAAACAATAAGGATGGAGAGATCCTACTTAAATACCCCTTTAAGTTCCATCTCTCATCCGATGTGGGACAAGGTGCCACTTTCCCACATTTTCAGCATTCAAGTTTCAAACACCAAACTTTGAGCATCGATATCTCATTCATCTTAGCTCCGTTTTGGACGTGGTTTAGTTCGTTGCGAAGCCCTTCCAACGTAGAACACAAACCCACAAATAAATATATAAAACCCGCTCATTTTATTATATTTATTTATAGTCCAAAATAGGAAAAAATCATTTTCCTAATCCCCCACATGAATAGAAATCGATCTATCAAGTTTCAACGATACACGTTCAACGGTTGAGCATTGTAAGATAGGTAGGTGTAACCTTTGAACCTTCTTTTGTGAAGCATACTTAGCCTCCTAGGGTCTTGTAGACGCGGTGTCCTTGAACAATCCCCCATTTATGTAGGCGACAATATACATTCACACAATACTCTCCCTAGTCGAGTCAAGACCTCATGGTTGTGTCCGTTCATGGTCATGGAACACATTCCTGGTTCTGCGAGAGCTCTAGGATTTGCGCCTCCCCACAAATCCATTCGAAGCGACCCCACTTCTCTCTAACATAGGTGATTCCTCTGAATCATTAAAAGCATGATGGTTAATTTGGATTTCCTCAAAATCCTTAACCTCAACATGCTTAACCTTTCCTTCATGTCACTGAATGGAATGGACTAGGAAGTATACAACTCCCTTTATTGATTTTGGGGCTCCCCCCACAGTGACTCCCTTTGGGTTTATGATTAAGTTTGCCTATTAAACCTAGATCTTGGGATCTCCAGTCAACTAGGTTAGGTTTCCCTCATATTCCCTTCATCTATGGGCTTTAGTCCCATTCCTCTTGACAACCTATACACCTTATCTGTGCTTAAGCCTTTTCTTAACGGGTCCGCAATGTTCTCATTTGACCTCACATAGTCAACTTAGATAACACCCGTTGAGATAAGTTGTCGTACCGTGTTGTGTCTACGTCGAATGTGCCTTGATCTACCATTGTACATCATGCTTTGTGCTCTAGCAAGAGCAGACTGATTGTCACAATGTATGCAGATCGCCGTCAACGGCTTTGGCCATCTTGGAATATCTTCCATAAATTGACGTAGCCACTCCGCCTCTTCCCCGCTTTTATCCAAAGCGACGAATTCGGATTCCATCATAGATCTAGCTATAACCGTTTGCTTGGAAGACTACCAAGCTATAGCTGTGCCAGCAAGTGTAAACACATATCCACTTGTCGATCTATAATCTTTTATATCCGATATCCAGTTCGCGTCAGTGTATCCTTCGATCACTGCTGGATCACGGGTATAATGCGATCCATAGTCTCTCGTGTATCTTATGTATCTGAGCACCCTCGCGATAGCTTTCCAATGATCCTCGCTCGGATTACTGGTGTATCTACTTAGCTTGCTCACAGCATACGCTAAGTCGGGTCTAGTACATGTCATTAGATACATTAGACTACCAATGATCCTTGAGTACTCTAACTGAGAAACACTCTCGCCTCTATTCTTCCTTAGGCGTTGGGTATTATCAATTGGACTTCGAGCTATACTCGTATCGTCCGAATTGAATTTCCCAAGGATCTTGTCCATGTAGTGAGATTGACTCAACACATGTAACACCTCGGAAATTTACGTCCAATAATGTCTTGACACGTGTCATAAGCTTTGAATATGTGCAAATAAACTTTAGAGGGACTAAAGTTGACAAATGGTGAAACTATGTAAATTCAAGGGTTCAAAGTGTCAACAATGGATAAATAAGTCCTACAATAACCCTACATGATGTTTATAATCTTAAACGGGTAAATCATGGATCATACGAAGCGAAAAATGAAAGAAAGTGAGGAATTACAAACTACAGGGACTAAAAGTGTCAACATGTTGAAATTATACCTCTGAGTGATCTTTTGACAAACCCGAAGCTTTGTAATGATAAAATATACTCATAAGAATATGTGATAAAAATTTCATGAAGTTTCGTGAACGTATGAGAAAGTTATGATTAAAACCGTACATGAAAGGTTAAATACGATATCGTGAATTTCGTGACTTTTCGGGTAAGCGCAAAGTGAACCGAGGACTTTGTCAAGTTTATAAAAGCCCCAAGGTTCCTACAAATCAGATTTGAGGGTCTAGAGTGCTAAATAAACGAACAAAACACGTTACGAAAGATCAGGGGCTGAAGTGCAATGTTTGAAACTTGGAAAGCTGGTCGACCAAGCCCTCGCGTAGCGCGAGGGGGGTCTCGCGTGGCGCGACACCTGCCCAGCGACAGAATCCGCACAGATGTCAGTCAGGTCTGTTTTGAGAGTTGTATCCAGCTGTTTTCGACTCAGGCTCTTCACCAATGGATATACATGCATTCTTGGGACCTTGGACACTCCAGAAAACATCTGAAAACCTCTGCAATCATCCTCAAATCAGATCCAAACTTGCTTTAAAGTCACCAAGTTGCAAACTTTCAAGAACACTTGAACTTGCAAAACTCACAAGACTTCACCTGGAGCTTTCTGGACGTGAAGGCTGCTTCCTAGTGATATCTAAGCTCTATTAGGACTATTGTAAGTGTTCAAATCCTTTGCAAATTCGTTCTAGCTTAGTGTAATTACTAAAAGTCAAATATATCGTAAATCTAGTTTGACTTTACGATTAAACGAAATGTGCTCAGTCATATCTCGAATCAAAAGTACCAACAAGTTGGTATTTATGAGTATAACAAACCCCTAAAAGGGTATGTTCAGATTCACACTCTAAGCATGCTAATTGTCGAGTCAAAGTTCTTCATAAAAAGTCAACAGAATATGTTTTTGCAAATTTAAGCATAATCAGTAATGTAGGCTACATGCAACCTGTTTGATCATCAAAATAACTTTATAAATAATGTAAGAACATGTTTCAACTCGATCAACTCGACAATTTTCTGTATTACACCCGAATCGGAACCGAAAGTCTCATAAATGGACTTTTTCTTTGACTATTGGTTCTGATCCGTGCATGCATGTTAAGATCTGCATTTGAGCATATTTTAGACCAACTTTCATATATGTTAAACTCTCTGGAATTTTACATCTTGGTTCCATAGTTAACCGATTCATATGCATGTTACCGGTTTATGCTTAAAGTTGACTATTTTGCCCTTTTTAATATAAAACGTGATTTTTGAAAAAGTGAAAGAGTAGAAACCCTTGTTACTGATTTATAAACATGCACCGAAAATTTCATATCAGTTTGTGGCCTAGATTAAGAGATATGCTCAATATCGTAAATCACAAGCTTTATGTTAAATAAATAGCGCATTTAGCGCAAAGCCTATTTTAACCCACTTTTTGGTATCAAACTTTTTATACACTGATGTTATATAATATTTTGAGATTTTTAAAGATTTTTATTAAATTTTTGGAAGAGCATAACATAGGTCTTTAAGTTAAATTCGGTAAATACCGAAATTGCCCTTTTTGGCCATAAAACGAGTTTATAAATCCGATTGACCCCAAACCACTTCCTACTGATTTTATTTATTAAATAATGTATGTTGAACCTTCTGGAAGTATAAAAATCTCAGCTTTCTTTTACAAACCCGGAAACGGCTCCAAATCGCCTTTTTTTTAGGCATTTTTTTAACACATAATATATACTATAACTATATCAAGCATGTAAGACTTATACCTACTGATGTAATTAGCATATTTTCATATAAAAACAGTAAGTACAATGTTATAAACTCAGATTTCCAGTTTTGGCATTTTTAGCCCTTGTGAAATTACCAAAATGCCCCTAGGGTGCATAGTTTGATTTTAAATGATAAGTTTTACGTACGGGTCATATCATACTGTTATAACATAATAAGTTAAGTATATTTTCTGTATAAATCAGACCCATAACTCAGATTTACAATTAAACTCTTTTATAACCTTTTAAATGACCAAAATGCCCTTACGAGGCGTAAATTGAGTTTAAATACATTCGGGGCATAATAGAAGACATCTTGCGGATATTTTAACATATTTAAAGCATATCAACTCAGGAAACTTGCATATGACTCTCATGGTCGCCCGTAGCGCACTTTTCGCGTTCGGTTCGGTTTATGTAACTAGTTTACATAAATTGGCCGAAACGGGTCAAACATTATCATTTTTGTCTCAAAATCCAGAATGTGTTTAGTAAACCCATATTATACAAGTCTTCAAACTTTTCGGGTCAAATTCACATTCCATCCGGTCTTCGCTTAATCGTGCGTAAACCGTGTCATCCTTAAAACTAACCGGTCTAGGCTTAGGCTTAAATAAAGACCCGTTAGAAAATCTAATAGGTTATTATAAACCTTTGTTCCAGATTAGAAGCACCAGTAAAAGATACTTGCATTTTTCTTGATTGTGATTGATACTTATTCAGGTAAATACTCTTTGGCTTATTTTCCCTATACGGGCTTGGGTTACGGTATATAGAATACCGCTTGATCGGGCATTAAATCCTCCACCTTTACGTGGGTAGTTGGAATAATTTAATCGGCTCGTTTAAACAGTCTTGTTCACTTAAGGCCTTTGGGGGGTTAATTGACCATGTCCCGGATATCCTTGGCATCATCTTACGAGATGGCCGCGACCTGAGTACGGGGTGTAGGCGTACACCTGTCTGTATATAACTCTTGAATGTGGTGGGTCCATTGATCTTTAGCCCGGACTAGATCCGGGCCACTGAACGCAAGTAACATGTAATTCGTTCACATGATTATTATATTAAATAATTGACCCAAGTTAATAAAAATGTTTTGTGCATTTAAATCAATTTTCAACCTTTTCAAATGAGTCAGTCGAATTGTATTTACCAGTGTAAACTGACGTATTTTTCCCAAAAAGATTAAGTGCAGGTACTACACATAATAGGCTGGCAGGCTTCTAGAGCGTCCACAATAGGTCTCGCAGCTTGGACGACAAATAAACTGTTGAACAATTATCCTATTTTATTTCGATCCGCCTGTGGATCCGTTTCAACTACTTGTGATAATTAATATTACATCTTATTTAAAAGTTGAAATGAATCTATCTTTTGCTTCCGCTGTGCATTATTATATTGTGTTGCTTGTCTATGATGATACCAACTACGTCACGATACCCCCACCGGGCCCACCGGTGACACGTGGAAAATAGGGGTGTGACAGGTTGGTATCAGAGCCAACGCTGAGTGAATTAAACACTAGCCTTTTGTGTTTAATCTCAGTTACACAATTGCACAATCCTCGAATTCTCGAGTCTAGACAAAGAACTTAGGAAAGTTCCAAATTTTTGTTTACATTTTCTAACTTTGTCTTATATATATTTTGTTGTATCACTTGTTGTTTTTGACAGGTAGCTAAAACATGCCGCCAAGAATGAGAGGACGAGGAAGAGGACGAGGAGGATACGCAGCTCCAAATGATCACGAAGCCGGGCCTTCGCACCGGCAAACACCTTCGGGCTCTCATAACACAGATGCCCAAAATCTATGGAGGTCCTTCACTGAACCAGCCTCCACACCATCCATTCCCCATTCATTTGGGCCTCATTTAGACAATGAGCCCCATCACTCGCAGCAGTCCTACATTCCTCTAGGACCCCCATCACCTTTTGACAACACATCACCCACCTTTCAAGGGCTGTACAACCCTGATGATTACCTTCAAGAACCAGTGGGTTTTAACCCACTTGGACCAGAAGACCATTTCTCGGGTGGCAATGAGATGGAGGTCGATGAGGATACCGATCCATCCCTGCCACCATCCGGCACACCAAACCACCCCATCGAGATATCTGATGGGTCACCATTTTTGGGATCACCATACAATGGTCCCGATAGTTATGAGGAGATGTTCAAACAGTATGACTGGGTGTTTACCCCCAGTTATCATAACTCTCCTCTTCACCAGTCTTCCCATCACTCTCCTCTCCACCCGTCCTACCACAGCTCTCCCCTGCACCACCAGCAGCAGCCAGAGCAGCAGCAGAATCCATCTACGGATTCTCGATTTTTGGCAGTTACTCCACCGCCACCACCGCCTCCGACTCATCCTCCCTCGCCCCCGAGGCGAAGGAGAGGAACGAACGCGAGGGTGTCCTCGCGAGGAGGAGTGCGTATCCGCACCCCTCCACAGTCAAGCAGCAGCCGGTACTCACCGGTTCATGAAGAAACAGAGATGGGTGAATCTTCAAACCCCGTCTCTGAAGTAGCTACGGCGCCAGTCGCGCCACAGCCACAGCCACAGCCACAGCCTCAGCCTCCATTGGGATTTAGAGAACCAATCCCCGCTTACACTAATGCTGCAGCATTTAACCCCTTCGAGCCGCAGTTTCCCCCGGGCTACAACTTTTCTGAGGATCCCTACTGGTTGGCCTCAAGCTTCAACGTTCCCCAACCAGGAGGTTCATATGGAGGTCCCTGGGCTACAGGACCCTCGACCTATGGGTATCCATCATATGGGTATCAACGGTCGCAGCCTCTTCAACCTCCACAGTATCAGCAGCCGCAACCGCCCCAACCTCCGATTTACCAGCCTCCTCAGCCGTCATACTACCAGCAACCACCTCAGGCGCCGACAATGTCGCCACCCCAAGTTCAGGAGATCATACAGGAGATTCAAGGGGTGCGTCAAGAATTTCGGCAGGAGTTGGAGAATAATCAGAGGCGTAACTGGGGAATGATTCAGAAGGTGGTAAACTTGCTCAAGGGTAAGAGCAAGAAGGATTACTAAATCCTTTATTTATTTTAGTGATAGTCATGTCCCTGCGTGGACATATCTTTATGTACTCTACCCCTACGTGGGTAATTTTTCTTCTGTTTCGCCCCTGCGTGGGCAGAGCTTTTATTTCGACCCCTGCGAGGGTTTGTTATTTGTTTAGCCCCTGCGTGGGCATGATATTTATGAAAAGTCCCGTTTAGGGCAATTTTGTACTCATTGATTTTAAATTAGAATGGTAATTTCAGCTTTTCATTTTTAAAATTATATACATAAATATAATAAATGAATAAATGGAAAATAGCATTATTATTGTAATTCACCATTTTAATAAGGGTCTTAAAAGGTAAAACCTAGCTGTTATGTTGTCATAAACCTAGCCAAGACGGTATAACCTGTTTAAAAAGATTCCAATCTCTGTTAACATCTGTAAATATGTTAACATTCTTGACTAATGTGGTTCGCAAAATCACACATGTCACCCTTTTAATAAATTATCCAAGATTATATTTTTATATAATTGAAAGTGACATAAAGCCTACGGGTTATAATAAATGTCATATAAAACAAAAGGCAGCAGTAGCTTATAGACTCCCTGCCGAAGGAAGGATTGATTCGTTTTGATTATTCAAACCTTAATCCTATAAAAATCTGAATTTATAATTTAGAAACTGTCTACGTGACTAGGCCTAATGTGCCAATATATGTAATTCATTTTTAGGATAAAATTATTGACAAAAAGTCCTAAATGAAACTACTTAACAAATTAACTAATATGGTTTTTAATTACCATAGTTAATAAATCGTCAAGAACGATAATAATAGTTAGATTTCTAAATAGACTTTGTCCTTGTTTTATGTAGCATTTAAGACTACATGACTAAGTCGGAAGAAATGAATAGTCGTCCAGCAAATGACCCTGATAACACGAAGATACTAGTAACTGGTGCCGAATTGAAAGCATTAGTAAATGAGGCTGTTGTCGAAGCAATGAACAGACAGTATAGTGAATCCAACGAGACCCATAGTAGGACTCGATCTGCATCTCATCCCAAGTCAAAACCCAGGGTTCAGTCAGAGGCTCATAGTAAGCCGCCCTCTATGAAGGTTATACCTAAGAAAAAGGAACCCAAGAAAGACAATGACAGACACTCCTCCAACCAGAACAGTGTCCCCTCTAAGAAGATTGCGAGAAAGGATGCGCCTCCTGCTAGAGGATGCACGTACAAGTACTTTATTTCGTGTAAGCCCCGAGACTTTACTGGGGAAAAAGGGGCTGTCGACTGCATAACCTGGTTGGACGAGATTGATACAGTGGTGGACATAAGTGGATGTGCTGAAAGGGACATTGTGAAGTTCGTATCCCAGTCCTTTAAGGGTGAAGCCCTAGCATGGTGGAGATCACTGATCCAGGCCACCGGAAAGGTGCAATTGTATAGCATGACCTGGGAGCAGTTCGCTGCTCTCATCAAGGAAAATTTCTGCCCGCAGCATGAGGTAGAGAAGATAGAGTCCGATTTTGTATCATTGGTGATGACAAACCTGGACTGCCAAGCCTACTTAACGAGCTTCAACACGATGTCTCGATTGGTTCCATATCTTGTAACCCCTGAACCAAGGAGAATCGCTCGTTTTATCGGGGGGTTAGAACCCGCAATAAAGGCAAGTGTGAAGGCCTCTCGGCCAACGACTTTCAGGTCAGTAACCGACCTCTCCTTGTCCCTCACAATGGACGCGGTCCGACTAAGATCGCTGAGGAACAAAGAGGCCGAGAACAAGAGAAAGCGTGAGGATGATACCTCACGAAGGTCAGAGAAGAGACACAGAGGGAATGACGACCACAGGAAAGGGTCGGGATCGAAGAAGAATGGGCAACAATCAGGGGAAAAGCCCAAATGTAAGACTTGTAGGAGGTACCATTTTGGGAAATGTCGACTTGAGTCAAAATCCCAGTCTCTCGCGCGACCCTGTGGAATCTGTAAGTCCACAGAACACAAGACTTTGGAGTGTAGGAAGTTGAAGGATGCAACCTGTTATGGTTGCAACGAGAAGGGGCACATTAAGTCTAATTGCCCAAAGTATGCCAAGAAAGCCGAAGACGGGAAGAAGACCAATGCAAGGGTCTTCAGGATGGACGCTAAAGAGGCTATCCAGGACGACAACGTGATTACCGGTACGTTTCTTGTAAATGATATTTTTGCTAGAGTCCTGTTTGATTCTGGAGCAGATAAATCATTTGTAGATAATAAGTTTTGTGACTTGTTAAAATTGCCTGTAAAACCCTTAAGTGTGAAGTATGAAGTGGAGTTAGCTGATGGAACCATAGAAAACGCCTCGACTGTTCTAGATGGATGTGTTATATCCATTAGGAATCACTCGTTTCCATTATCCTTACTTCCCTTTAAACTAGCTGGTTTTGACATAGTAATAGGCATGGATTGGTTATCACACAACCAAGCCCAGATTGTGTGCAATAGAAAGCAAGTGGTAGTTAAAACTCCGTCAGGTGAGCCACTCACTATTCAAGGAGATACCCAGCATGGATTGCCTGAGCAAGTGTCCATGCTCAAGGCATCCAGATGTATGCAGAAGGGTTGTGTCATTTATATGGCACAAGTTACTGTTGATGAGCCTAAGCCGAAAATTGAAGACATCCCTGTCATTTCGGAATACCCTGAAGTTTTCCCAGAAGAACTACCTGGTTTACCACCAGATAGGCAAGTGGAATTCCGAATCGACATCATTCCGGGTGCAGCACCAGTGGCAAGAGCACCATATAGGTTGGCTCCAACGGAGATGAAGGAGTTAAGAACGCAGTTAGACGATCTGTTAGCAAAAGGTTTCATTAGACCTAGCTCGTCTCCCTGGGGAGCGCCTATCTTGTTTGTTAAGAAGAAGGATGGATCGATGCGTCTATGCATCGATTACCGTGAGCTCAATAAAGTTACTATCAAGAATAGGTATCCTTTGCCCAGGATCGACGATCTGTTCGACCAGTTACAAGGGGCAAGTTACTTTTCAAAGATCGACTTGAGGTCAGGCTATCATCAGTTGAAAGTCAAGGATGAAGATGTACACAAGACAGCGTTTAGGACTCGTTATGGACATTACGAGTTCCTAGTGATGCCTTTTGGGCTCACCAACGCACCAGCCGCGTTCATGGATCTCATGAACCGCGTCTGCAAGCCTTATCTAGATAAATTCGTCATAGTCTTTATTGACGACATCCTTATCTACTCGAAGAACAAGGCTGACCACGAGAAGCACCTTCGTTGTATTCTCAAACTCCTACACCAAGAGAAACTCTACGCCAAATTCTCGAAGTGCGAATTTTGGCTTCGAGAAGTCCAATTCCTTGGACATGTAGTGAGCGAGCGTGGTATCCAAGTGGATCCCGCCAAAGTAGAAGCAGTGATGAACTGGCAAGAGCCAAAGACGCCTACTGAAATTCGTAGCTTCCTGGGTTTAGCAGGATACTATAGGCGTTTCATCGAAAACTTTTCAAGGATTGCTGCGCCCCTTACTTCATTGACACGCAAGAAGGTTAAGTTTGATTGGGGCCCTAAGCAGCAGGAATCCTTCGATATTCTGAAGAACAAGTTGAGCAATGCACCAGTACTAACACTGCCCGATGGTATAGATGAATTTGTGGTGTATTGTGATGCGTCGCACACTAGTATGGGATGTGTGCTCATGTAGAAAGGAAAAGTCATTGCCTACGCTTCACGACAGCTAAAGATTCACGAGAAGAACTACACCACCCACGACTTGGAGTTGGGTGCTGTTGTATTTGCATTGAAGCTATGGAGGCATTACCTGTATGGAACCAAGTGTGTGATCTATTCAGATCACAAGAGCCTTCAACGTTTGTTTAATCAGAAGGACTTAAACATGCGACAAAGGCGATGGATGGAAACTCTGAATGATTATGACTGTGAAATAAAATACCATCCAGGCAAGGCAAATGTAGTTGCTGACGCCTTGAGTAGGAAGGAAAGAGTTAAACCAATAAGAATCAATGCCAAGCGCATTGAAATCAAGAATGATTTGAACAAAAGGATATTAGCTGCACAGAAGGAAGCTGTGCTGGAAGCGAATTATCCTGAAGAAAAACTGGGAGTAACTGAGGAGCAGTTATCCCATGACAAAGACGGAATGCTTAGATTGAATGGAAGAATATGGGTTCCAATTTTTGGAGGACTTCGAGATGTTATCCTCCAGGAAGCCCACAGTTCCAAATATCCCGTTCATCCTGGAGCTGATAAGATGTATCAGGATCTTAAAGCAAACTACTGGTGGATTGGTTTGAAAAAGTCTGTAGCTGCTTATGTAGCTAAATGTTTGACTTGTGCGCAAGTCAAAGCTGAGCATCAGAAACCGTCAGGTTTGCTACAACAACCTGAAATTCCCGTATGGAAGTGGGAGATGGTGACGATGGATTTCATCACCAAGTTACCAAAGACGAGAAAGGGAAATGATACTATATGGGTCATAGTAGATAGACTGACGAAGTCAACACATTTCCTACCCATCAAGGAGACTTATAGCTCCGATATGTTAGCCCAATTATACGTCGATAAGATTGTAGCTTTGCATGGAATACCTGTGTCTATTATCTCCGATAGAGATACTAGATACACGTCACATTTTTGGAAAAGTTTCCAACAATCGTTGGGCACTCGTTTGAATTTTAGTACGGCTTATCATCCACAGACTGACGGTCAGAGTGAGCGTACTATTCAAACTTTGGAAGACATGCTACGTGCATGTGCGATTGATTTGGGTGGTAGTTGGGATAAGAACCTACCACTAATTGAATTCTCCTACAACAATAGCTACCACACCAGCATAAAAGCTGCGCCTTTTGAGGCTTTATACGGTAGAAAGTGTAGATCGCCTATTTGTTGGGCGGAAGTTGGAGATGTCCAACTATCGGGACCAGAAATTGTTTTTGAGACGACGGACAAGATTGTCCAAATCCGCGATCGATTGAGGGCTGCCAGGGAAAGGCAGAAAAGTTATGCGGATCCACAGCGCAAAGATTTTCACTTCGAAGTAGGTGAAAAAGTGTTGCTTAAGGTGTCACCCTGGAAGGGGGTGATGCGATTTAGTAAGAAAGGCAAGCTAAGCCCGAGATACATAGGACCTTTCGAGATTATCGAACGTGTCGGGTCAGTTGCTTATAAGTTAAACTTGCCTGAAGAACTTAGCGCTATCCATAATGTGTTTCACATCTGTAATTTGAAGAAGTGTTCCGCTGATGGACCACCGGTTATACCGTATACGGATGTACATATAGATGAAAGCTTGAAATTTGTGGAAAAGCTGTTATCGATTGAAGACCGAAAGGTAAAGAAGCTTCGAAGGAAGCACATACCTATTGTTAAGGTCAAATGGGATGCCCGTAGAGGTCCCGAATATACATGGGAGGTAGAATCCACGATGAAAGAAAAATACCCTCATTTGTTTCAGTAAATCTCGAGGTCGAGATTTCTTTTAAGGGGGTGAGGATGTAACACCTAGGAAATTTACGTCCAATAATGTCTTGACACGTGTCATAAGCTTTGAATATGTGCAAATAAACTTTAGAGGGACTAAAGTTGACAAACGGTGAAACTATGTAAATTCAAGGGTTCAAAGTGTCAACAATGGATAAATAAGTCCTACAATAACCCTACATGATGTTTATAATCTTAAACGGGTAAATCATGGATCATACGAAGAGAAAAATGAAAGAAAGTGAGGAATTACAAACTACAGGGACTAAAAGTGTCAACATGTTGAAATTATACCTCTGAGTGATCTTTTGACAAACCCGAAGCTTTGTAATGATAAAATATACTCATAAGAATATGTGATAAAAATTTCATGAAGTTTCGTGAACGTATGAGAAAGTTATGATTAAAACCGTACATGAAAGGTTAAATACGATATCGTGAATTTCGTGACTTTTCGGGTAAGCGCAAAGTGAACCGAGGACTTTGTCAAGTTTATAAAAGCCCCAAGGTTCCTACAAATCAGATTTGAGGGTCTAGAGTGCTAAATAAACGAACAAAACACGTTACGAAAGATCAGGGGCTGAAGTGCAATGTTTGAAACTTGGAAAGCTGGTCGACCAAGCCCTCGCGTAGCGCGAGGGGGGTCTCGCGTGGCGCGACACCTGCCCAGCGACAGAATCCGCACAGATGTCAGTCAGGTCTGTTTTGAGAGTTGTATCCAGCTGTTTTCGACTCAGGCTCTTCACCAATGGATATACATGCATTCTTGGGACCTTGGACACTCCAGAAAACATCTGAAAACCTCTGCAATCATCCTCAAATCAGATCCAAACTTGCTTTAAAGTCACCAAGTTGCAAACTTTCAAGAACACTTGAACTTGCAAAACTCACAAGACTTCACCTGGAGCTTTCTGGACGTGAAGGCTGCTTCCTAGTGATATCTAAGCTCTATTAGGACTATTGTAAGTGTTCAAATCCTTTGCAAATTCGTTCTAGCTTAGTGTAATTACTAAAAGTCAAATATATCGTAAATCTAGTTTGACTTTACGATTAAACGAAATGTGCTCAGTCATATCTCGAATCAAAAGTACCAACAAGTTGGTATTTATGAGTATAACAAACCCCTAAAAGGGTATGTTCAGATTCACACTCTAAGCATGCTAATTGTCGAGTCAAAGTTCTTCATAAAAAGTCAACAGAATATGTTTTTGCAAATTTAAGCATAATCAGTAATGTAGGCTACATGCAACCTGTTTGATCATCAAAATAACTTTATAAATAATGTAAGAACATGTTTCAACTCGATCAACTCGACAATTTTCTGTATTACACCCGAATCGGAACCGAAAGTCTCATAAATGGACTTTTTCTTTGACTATTGGTTCTGATCCGTGCATGCATGTTAAGATCTGCATTTGAGCATATTTTAGACCAACTTTCATATATGTTAAACTCTCTGGAATTTTACATCTTGGTTCCATAGTTAACCGATTCATATGCATGTTACCGGTTTATGCTTAAAGTTGACTATTTTGCCCTTTTTAATATAAAACGTGATTTTTGAAAAAGTGAAAGAGTAGAAACCCTTGTTACTGATTTATAAACATGCACCGAAAATTTCATATCAGTTTGTGGCCTAGATTAAGAGATATGCTCAATATCGTAAATCACAAGCTTTATGTTAAATAAATAGCGCATTTAGCGCAAAGCCTATTTTAACCCACTTTTTGGTATCAAACTTTTTATACACTGATGTTATATAATATTTTGAGATTTTTAAAGATTTTTATTAAATTTTTGGAAGAGCATAACATAGGTCTTTAAGTTAAATTCGGTAAATACCGAAATTGCCCTTTTTGGCCATAAAACGAGTTTATAAATCCGATTGACCCCAAACCACTTCCTACTGATTTTATTTATTAAATAATGTATGTTGAACCTTCTGGAAGTATAAAAATCTCAGCTTTCTTTTACAAACCCGGAAACGGCTCCAAATCGCCTTTTTTTTAGGCATTTTTTTAACACATAATATATACTATAACTATATCAAGCATGTAAGACTTATACCTACTGATTTAATTAGCATATTTTCATATAAAAACAGTAAGTACAATGTTATAAACTCAGATTTCCAGTTTTGGCATTTTTAGCCCTTGTGAAATTACCAAAATGCCCCTAGGGTGCATAGTTTGATTTTAAATGATAAGTTTTACGTACGGGTCATATCATACTGTTATAACATAATAAGTTAAGTATATTTTCTGTATAAATCAGACCCATAACTCAGATTTACAATTAAACTCTTTTATAACCTTTTAAATGACCAAAATGCCCTTACGAGGCGTAAATTGAGTTTAAATACATTCGGGGCATAATAGAAGACATCTTGCGGATATTTTAACATATTTAAAGCATATCAACTCAGGAAACTTGCATATGACTCTCATGGTCGCCCGTAGCGCACTTTTCGCGTTCGGTTCGGTTTATGTAACTAGTTTACATAAATTGGCCGAAACGGGTCAAACATTATCATTTTTGTCTCAAAATCCAGAATGTGTTTAGTAAACCCATATTATACAAGTCTTCAAACTTTTCGGGTCAAATTCACATTCCATCCGGTCTTCGCTTAATCGTGCGTAAACCGTGTCATCCTTAAAACTAACCGGTCTAGGCTTAGGCTTAAATAAAGACCCGTTAGAAAATCTAATAGGTTATTATAAACCTTTGTTCCAGATTAGAAGCACCAGTAAAAGATACTTGCATTTTTCTTGATTGTGATTGATACTTATTCAGGTAAATACTCTTTGGCTTATTTTCCCTATACGGGCTTGGGTTACGGTATATAGAATACCGCTTGATCGGGCATTAAATCCTCCACCTTTACGTGGGTAGTTGGAATAATTTAATCGGCTCGTTTAAACAGTCTTGTTCACTTAAGGCCTTTGGGGAGTTAATTGACCATGTCCCGGATATCCTTGGCATCATCTTACGAGATGGCCGCGACCTGAGTACGGGGTGTAGGCGTACACCTGTCTGTATATAACTCTTGAATGTGGTGGGTCCATTGATCTTTAGCCCGGACTAGATCCGGGCCACTGAACGCAAGTAACATGTAATTCGTTCACATGATTATTATATTAAATAATTGACCCAAGTTAATAAAAATGTTTTGTGCATTTAAATCAATTTTCAACCTTTTCAAATGAGTCAGTTGAATTGTATTTACCAGTGTAAACTGACGTATTTTTCCCAAAAAGATTAAGTGCAGGTACTACACGTAATAGGCTGGCAGGCTTCTAGAGCGTCCACAATAGGTCTCGCAGCTTGGACGACAAATAAACTGTTGAACAATTATCCTATTTTATTTCGATCCGCCTGTGGATCCGTTTCAACTACTTGTGATAATTAATATTACATCTTATTTAAAAGTTGAAATGAATCTATCTTTTGCTTCCGCTGTGCATTATTATATTGTGTTGCTTGTCTATGATGATACCAACTACGTCACGATACCCCCACCGGGCCCACCGGTGACACGTGGAAAATAGGGGTGTGACAACACAAGACCATTTTGGGTTCTAGTGATTTTTACTCCAAGAATCACATCCGCGAGACCCATGTCTTTCGTTGAGTTGACCATCTTATCATCACTCCCAATGATAAGCATATCATCTACATAAAGACATAAAATCACATAACCTCTTGGTGTGTCTTTAAAATAAACACACTTGTCGCATTCATTTATTTTGAAACCATTGTCAATCATGACATGATCAAAGTTTTGGTGCCATTGTTTTGGAGCTTACTTCAAGCCATACAAAGACTTGACCAATTTACATACTTTACTCTTGTTTCCAGGGGCGAAAAAACCCTCAGGTTGTTCCATGTAAATTTCTTCTTCTAAATCTCCATTTAGAAATGCGGTCTTTACATCCATTTGGTGAACTTCCAAATTTCTTAGAGCTGCAATTGCAAGAACCAATCGTATAGAGGTTATTCGCGTAACAGGCGAGTAAGTATCAAAGTAGTCTAGACCCTCCTTTTGTCTAAATCCTTTGATCACTAACCTTGCCTTGTATTTATCAATACTTCCGCCGGCTTTCATCTTCCTTTTGAATATCCAAAGATATCCAAGTTGTTTACAACCAGGTGGAAGATCTACTAACTCCCAAGTATGATTTTGCAATATAGAATCAATTTCATTCTTAATTGCTTCTTGCCATTGAGGTCCTTCCGCAGAGGTAACTGATTCGCGGTAGGTATTGGGCTCACCCTCAACCATATAGCTCATGAATGAAGTCTGGACCAAAAGATTTTTCAACCCTTTGTCGTTTACTTCGTCTAAGCTCACCCTCCTCGACCTCAGGTCGTTCATGAGTTTCATCTAACCTCGTAGACGAACTTGGACCTGCTTCATCTACCCATGTAGATGAACTTGGACCCGCTTCATCAGCCACTGTTGATGAAGTCGCATGTGTTTGTCCTAACATAGGAAACACATTTTCAAAATACGAGACGATGTTAGGATTTGCTTCCATGATAGTGTGTTTATGTACATCTAGATTCTTGGACTCATGTACAAGAAAACGATGTGCGCTACTTTGATGTGCATATCCAATGAAAATGCAATCAACAGTTTTGGGTCCTATCCTAAGAGCCTTAGGAGGTGGTACAATCACCTTAGCTAGGCACCCCCACACTTTAAAGTATTTGTACGAAGGCTTCCTTTTTCTCCGTAACTCATATGGAGTTTCATCCCTATTTTTCAAAGGTATCTTGTTCAAAAGATAGTTTGCTGAGAGAATGGCATCCCCCCACATTTCTCGGTTCACTCCCGAGCTTATCAACATGGCGTTCATCATTTCTTTCAATGTGCGGTTCTTTCGTTCCGCAACGCCATTTGATTGTGGAGAATAAGGAGGTGTACACCCATGTACAATGCCACTTTTTGTGCATAAATCCGCAAAAGGTGCAACATATTCACCTCCTCGATCGCTTCTCAAAGCTTTTATCTTCTTTTTACGTTGATTCTCAACTTCATTTTTGTACAAGATAAACTTTTCTATTGCTTCGTCTTTACTCTTCAGTAAATACACGTAGCAATATTTAGTACAATCATCAATAAACGTGATGAAGTACTTATTTCCTCCACGCGTGGGAACCGCTTTTAAATCACACACATCGGTATGAATTAAATCAAGGGGTTCAGTTATTCGTCAACCGATTTAAACGATGATCTCGTAAGTTTGGATTCAACACATGTCTCGCATTTGTGATTGGACTCGATATGGAATGTTGGTATTAAGTTTAATTTAATTAAACGTCGTAATGAATTAAAATTTACATGTCCTAGTCTACCATGCCAAACATAAGAAGACTCAACCATGTAAGTAGAAATAGAATTTTCATTCATTTTCTTGTTATCGTTTACAACTGAAACATTCATTTTAAACATTCCATTAAGGGCATAGCCCTTTCCGATAAAAGTTCCACGTCTAGACAAGACAAAATTGTCCGATTCAAACACTAGACGAAATCCAAACTTGTTGAGCATCCATCCTGATACGAGATTCTTCCGTATCTCTGGAACATAAAGCACTTTAGTCAAGGTCAACTCCTTGCCAGAAGTCATCTTCAGGATGAATGTGCCTTCCCCTTTGATGCTTGCGGTAGCTTTATTTCCCATATAAAGCTTTTCTTCACCCGACGCTTCCTTGAATGTAGAGAAAAGAGCCTTATCTCCACAAACATGGCGGGTTGCACCCGTGTCAACGAACCATCCTTTTGGGTGTTCACCCATCGCGTTGACTTCTTCAATCATAGCTGCTTCCTCGGTTATCATTGCGATTAGAGGCATACCATCCTCATCAACCATGTGCGCACGCTCACGCTTAGGTTTCTTGCATTGGTTAGCACGGTGCCCCGTCTCGTTACAATTGTAACAAGTACCTTGGAAAGGCGCAGACTTCTTTTTCACAGCCCTCTTTTTCGGTCCAAGGTTACTAACCTTTGCTTTCCCCTTGTTGTCCTTTTTACCCTGTTTGCCTTTATTACCCTTTGACGACTCCCCTACTTCCACCATGTTTGCCTTAGCCGCAGCTTGCAAAATGGTGCCTTTTTGGGCCACCCTGTTGTCCTCTTCTATACGAAGACGGACGACAAGTTCCTCAATCGTCATTTCCTTCCGCTTGTGTTTAAGATAATTCTTAAAATCCATCCAAGCAGGAGGTAATTTCTCAATTATGGCTGCCACTTGAAACGTCTCGCTGAGTACCATACCCTCAGCGTGGATGTCATGAAGTATAATCTGTAACTCTTGGACTTGGTTCATAACAGTCTTGTTATCAACCATTTTGAAGTCCAAGAAACGGGCGACAACAAATTTCTTTGTTCCCGCATCCTCCTTTTTGTACTTTTTATCCAAGGACTCCTATAATTCTTTGGAAGTCTTGATATTATAGTACACATTATACAATGCATCCGAGAGATCGTTGAGAACATAGCCTCGACATATAAAGTCTGAGTGCATCCACGCCTCTACCGTGCTCAGAGCCTGAGCATCGGTCTCCCCTTCCGCAGGTTGGGGAACGGTCTCCGTCAAGAACCTCGCAAGGTTCATGGTGGTCAAGTATAAGAACATCTTCTGTTGCCACCTCTTGAAGTGGAGACCCGAGAACTTCTCGGGTCGTTCAGCATGATTCGCCACTGTAGACGCTCCCACAGTGTTGGCTGGGGTACCGACAACAACGTTGACGTTGGTATTTTCAGTCGATATTCTGAAAAAGTTTCAAGAAAACAAGTTAAAAATTCTGTTTAGAAATAATAAATGTGCTAATTTATTATTGTCCCAAACTAAACAGAAGCAAGAGTTTTGAAACCACTGCGCAGGTTCTAAGTCCAACTTTGAAGACTACAACAGTAGGTTTTTAGAACTCAATAAAGAATGGAGTAGAAGCAGAGTTCTGTTTTGACAAAGTCACTCCTTTGAATCAAAACAGAGAAAAATCTTTTTAAAACACAACCTGCTGTGAGAGAAAAAAAATTGAATTCACAGCAGAGAAGTTTGTAATTCTACACGAACGGTGTTTTAAAAATTTGTTTTAAGATTGTAGGAATTCGTTCGTGCAAAATAAATAAAAAATTCCTTTATTAACTTGAATTACAAGAACTAACCAGAAACAAAAAGAATACAAAACTATTACAACTGAAAAATGGAAAAACAAGATCAGAAAACTCGAACAGACGAAACTGTTCTTGGCTGAGGATCGTGTTAGACACGGGTCCCTTAAAACAAATTTCGTGTCTCCCAGGAGAACACGTTTGTTTCCTGGATACAACAGCCGCAAGCAGTTGCACTGCCGGTCTTGACTCCAACCCGAAGGTGTACCTTGAGCTCTTGAAGAAGATGAAGAATTTCAGAGAGGAGATTGTAGAATTGCTAGTGAATTCGGTGTATTTGGTCTTCAATAGGATGCTCCTATTTGTAGTTACAAATCTTGAAGAAACTGAAAAATGAATTAAATGGGTGAATTAAACTGCATTAAACGTCTTTAATGCACTTTAATTCGTCAGTTAATTCTCAGTCAAACGCATTAACTTCGTCAGTTTCAAATGCTGAATGTAACTGCACTGGCATTAACTGCAGCAGGAAGCTTCTGCGCGCGCGCGCAAGACACACTGGTGCGCGCGCAGGTCTGCACCCTCATGCGCGCGTGCGCCATACTCACTCAGGTCCATGCGCGCTTGCGCCACGTCACCTGTGAGCCTCTACGAGCACGGCACACAGTCGCTTCGTTTTAGCTCCTTTTGGTGCGCCGCGCACGTCACATCAGGCCCATGCACCATGCGCGCAACCGCGCGCTCATGTGTACTCGTTCGCGCGCGTATGCGCATGACTGCCACGTCATGCGCCACATCACCTACCACTTGGTCCTTGCAACCCTTGTGCTCCACCACGCGCGCGCAGTAAAAAATACAAAGGCGGCTCTCAAGCGGCGATGCGAAGTGCAAAGTGCGCCATCAAAGCGCCACATTGCGCCTCATCGCCCACGCCACGCCACGCCACGCGCGCGCGGGCGAGTGCGAGTGCGAGTTAGGGTGCGGAGCACCCTTCGCGAGTACACTAGTGAGTGCTTCCATGAAACAATAAGGATGGAGAGATCCTACTTAAATACCCCTTTAAGTTCCATCTCTCATCCGATGTGGGACAAGGTGCCACTTTCCCACATTTTCAGCATTCAAGTTACAAACACCAAACTTTGAGCATCGATATCTCATTCATCTTAGCTCCGTTTTGGACGTGGTTTAGTTCGTTGCGAAGCCCTTCCAACGTAGAACACAAACCCACAAATAAATATATAAAACCCGCTCATTTTATTATATTTATTTCTAGTCCAAAATAGGAAAAAATCATTTTCCTATATTTGTGAAAAATGCTATTTTCACAAAATTTCCAACAGAAAACAGGTTAAAAAACTTGAAAAACTAATTAAATGAAGATACTTGACCAAAATACCTCTCATCTAACATTAGTTTTTAATAGGGCTGTAAATGAACCGAACGAACACGAACAAGGCCTTGTTCGTGTTTGTTCGTTAAGGAACAACCTTGTTCATGAACTGTTTACGAACGCTTACCGAACGAGATTTCTTGTTCGTGTTCGTTCATTAAGGAAACGAACATGTTCGTGAACTGTTCAGTGTTCACAAACACTTACTAGTGTTCACAAACACTTACCAAACGCAAATGAACTCTAACAAATGTTCGTGGACATAAATGTACACAAACGACGTTTATGAACACAAATGAATACAATATTCGGTTTAGAATAAAATCTGCACTTTCATCGCAAACATTACGAAGAAGCCACAAAAAATAAATAAACACATAGCATAATTATCAGAAACTTGATTAACAAAAAATTAAGAGTTTGTCAAGCTTTAACACAAACTAAAATTAAAATAGTGAAATGAGGGGATGTTGTGGGAGGCATATAAGATAACTAGGGTTTCAAAATTTTAAAAACTAGAAACAGTAAACCAAAAATAAAACATATAAACCTTTAAACGAACGAACACAAATAAACATTAACGAGCGAGCATAAATGAACTCATTACCGAACGCTCACGAACATAAACGAACGCAACCTCTGTTCATGTTCGTTCATTTAACTTAACGAACATAATTTCTTGTTCTGTTCATTCATTTACTAAACGAACGAACATAAACGAACTTCCTTCCGAACGGTTAACGAACTGCTCACTGAACGTTCGGTTCGTTTACAGCCCTAGTTTTTAACATAGTTAGAAAAGTGGATGTATTTGGCAATGATTTTGAAACCTCGGTGGTCCAGTTGAGAAAAAAAACTTTTTGGATGAATCTGGCAATTGTATCCAAACCTCAGGGATGATTTTGGCAGTTTACTCTATGTTTAATTGTGTGGTTTTAAGTCTTTATTAGCATGAAACATGGTTAATTTGAGTTTCATATGATTTGCAGGTACTTGAAGCTTAATGAATGGTTTTTTGGAGCTTAACGGAGGGTTTGCGGAAGCTACACAAAGCACCGGAAGCATTTATACAAGATAGGAGTTAAAGAAACAGAATGCACTTAGGGGTGAGCAATAACTAGGCCTGTAAATGAACCGAACGTTCGTGAACTTGTTCGGGTGAAGTTCGTTTATGTTCGTTTATTTAATAAACAAACGAACACGAACAATTTTGTTCGTTTAATTAAATGAACGAACATGAACACACCTTGTGTTCGTTCATTAATGTTCGTGAACGTTCATTTATGTTCGTGAACGTTCGTTTAAATTTTAGTAAATACATAAATAGTTATATTTATATGAATATTAGCTTTCCAACTACTTATATAAATATAACTAATTAGTAATTAAGTTTTCTGGTAAAAAAATGAAATTTTAAAATTTTTCTTAAATCGTTACTTAATATTTATATAAAAACCTAATTAATTTTAGCATCTATGAACCTAAATTTAGATGTGTTTTCGGATAAACTGTACTATATTAGACTTGGTTGTTTGTGTTCACTAATGTTAAATTGTGTTTGTTTATATTTGTTCAGTTACGTTCATTTGCGTTTGTTATGTTTGTTCAATCATGTTAATTTATGTTTGTTTATGTTCGTGAACTGTTCGTTTAGGCTTTAAATGAACGAGCATAAACGAACATGAACATGCACGATTTCTTAATGAACAAACACGAACAAAAAATGTGTTCGATTATATGTCCGTGTTCGTGTTCGGTTAAAGTTAAATGAACGGAAACGAACATGCCTATGTTCGTGTTCGTTCGGTTCGTTTACAGGCCTAGCAATAATAGAATCATTAACCGAATCCGAACGGAAAACCGACAAAATCTAACTGAATTTAACCGAAATGAAATTAACCAAAAATCGGTTATCAGTTATTCTTTTGTACCATCGGTTAACCTTAACTGAACCAAACGAACCATTTATAATATCTTTCTATCTTTTATACCTCTATTTCATGTTTTATATTACAACTTCATGTATTCATACCTCTAATTCATTTATTTATACCTGCAATTCATTTCATGTATTTCTACATCCAATACGTGTATTTCTAAGTAAAAAATTTAGCCCTTGTTTGGTTTGGTTATTAAAGGAAATTAACCGAACCGAAAACCGATAAATTAACCAAATGGACCGAATCGATTAACTGATGACTTCGGTTAACCGAACCGAACCAAGCTGTGCACACCCCTAGATGCACTGCTTATAGGGCAAATCAGAGGAGAAGTCTCGCCTCAGCGTAGGGACGGTGCATGTTGGGCCCCGTGTCGGTTTGCTCGTGAATTTTCGGTTTTTCACCATGCTTAAAGATAACCATTCCCCAAACAAAAATAACCTCTAGCCTAGCCATTTTTGATCTTCCAATGGTGAATTGTGGAGTTCCAACCCTCAATTCCTTTATGCAATCAAGATCCACAACCACCATTGAATATCCCACGATGATGATGATGATGATGATGAGCGGCCGAATCCTTTTGTAATCACCTTCGGGTGAATGGCTTGTTTATGTGAAACTCAAAACTTGTTTACTTTAGTTGTTTTGGATTGTAATTCATTATTTGAAGAATACTTGTGGTTTAGTTTATTTAAACAAGTTGTTTGTGTTGCAATTATTTATCTTTTACCCTTTGCATCGTGAGCAGTTTGGTCATTACGAGGGATTTTGGCACTTAGGATTTGGTGATTGAATTCTATAAGTTATTATTAAAAACTTGTCTTTAATTATCACTTGAATTAAACCATTTGCAAAGCCATGTCTATGTCTTATCTATCTAATTAAATAGGTTTGGGTGAATTTTTGAATCCATAACTTTTCTAAACATAATCAATCAAACAACAATTTGCTTTAATACGTAGTCAATTTAGTTTTCAAATTGAACACTAATCACATGTTCCCTGTGGAAACGACTTTACTTACCCATACACATATAGTTATTCAAGTGAATCAAATATTTGTATTTGATTAGGCCACGACATACACATCATATGACTTGCATATGCTGTTAGAAACTCAACAATGAATACAATTCTCGCTATACCATTCTAGCTAGGGATTAGCATATTGTACCGAGTTCCGGTACCGTTCAAAATGATACCGACCGAACAACTATTAGTACCGGTATACGATTTTACTCATTTTCGGTATTAGTACCTAACGGTTTCTTTACCGGTCAATTTGGTATTCCTGCTTTGAGTACCGATTTTGTATATGAAAGGTGAATAGTTTTTTGGTCTTGTGTATCGGTATTCCAATTACTTGTAATCAAATTAAAAAAATAATCTTGGGCATTCCACATTAATATATATGTCTGAGCTTTGAACATGTCAAAATATATTTTGGCTATTATAAATGAATACGGGCAAATAATATTTGGAATTAAAATGAATATAATGAAGTTTGCTTGATTCTCTCCGTGAATAAATATTTAAGTTTATGGCAAAAGATCAAATACAAATACCTTTAACGTACAAAACGTATGAATCGAAGGTTTTGCTGAAAAACGCGGTAACATTTTCGTAATTATTTACTCGTAGAGTAATTATCAAAATTACCCTACAAATGATCTTGTAGGGTAATTTTGTAAAATGTTCTTGTAGGGTAAGTTTGATCTATGTAGGGTGATTTTGTAGAGTGTCATAATTACTCTACAAATGACCTTGTAAGATAATTTGAACTTGTAGGGTAATTTTGAATTGTATGTTGTTTGATAAACTAGTAGAGTAATTTTGATAATTACCCTACAAGCACATTTTACAAAATTACCCTACAATATCATTTGTAGGGTAATCTTGATAATTACTCTACGAGTAAATAATTATAAAAATGTCACCATGTTTTTCTCTCTTTTTCATGTCTTTCGTACGTTTTGTATGATAAGACTGTTTGTACGGGAACTTTTCCCTTAAGTTTATATGGTATCGGTATTCTAATTTCAAATATCTTTTTCAGATTTATAGTATTCCACATTTCCCTATGCAAAACAAAAAGAAACACTAAAGCGATACCGAATTCGTATACTAATAAAAAAACCAAAGCGGTATTCTAGTTTCAAATATGCTTTTCAAATTTCTAGTACATTTGTTGAACCAAAAATTTTGGTACAGTATTCGGTTGGTGTTCTTGCTCATTTTCGGTACTGGTATCTGTTTGGTAGTGGTACTGTACAGATTCCATCCCACTTCCGGCCTTAAAGTTTCATAAAAGACAATTTTTCCTATTTAAACTTTTAAAAATTAATGTAAAAAAATGATCATGTCCTTTTATAAGTATCATAATATACTATACATAACTATAATATAGTATACATAACTGAATAAAAATATTTAACTATTAATTAAAGGGTATAATCTTATAATATTTAATGTACTCTTCCAACAAGTTTAGTTGAAGGCAAAAATATTGTGATTTTCACGTTCATTGTTGTTCTATTTCAAGATAGAATATAGAAGGGAAAGAATATAGAGTTTCATAAATTATCAATTTAAAAACCGTTAAAATATAATCCAAGAACTAAAAGTAATATATTTGGATCTTAATTATTTAATGGTTGGGTTAAATGCTTTGGCCGGATCAAAATATAAGAATGGGCTCGTTGGCCGACCCTAATGATGCATCCTCTTTATATAAGAGGGTCACTCCTCCACTTGAAGGCACTCCATTTGCATGAGTCCAAAATCTACACATCTCATCTCTTTTTCCCTTGAGAACCAAGTTATCCTTTTTTCACCTATTTCCAAGGAAGTCACTTCCTGTTACTGAGGCATCCAACTCCTTGCACTTGAGTCCGGTTCTAGTAAACCGGCTTCTTACCTACTTCTTACTTCTCGTAGCTTATATATCTATATGCTTATATATCATATACTTACTTACATATACAATTATCTTAGATAACTCACGTTAGAGGGTGTTTCTAAAGCTTCGCCATGGGGTCACCTTCTAACGAGTTCTTTCATGTTGTACCTCATGTCTAAGTTCAGGACTAGCTTGTAACGCTTGTTACAACTAGATGTGATGTTAGCACCTGACCCGGATTTGATGTAGCAACAAGTTGGAGCCCACCATGGGGCACGGAGTTGTATTCTCTACAACACCCATATTTGTATAATTCATTTTTTACATGATACAATTTCCCCTCGCTGTGACTCCATTGTGATGGATTTGAACTAGATCTGTGTGGGTCAAAGGTAGATCTCATCGAACCAATGCAAGATCTAGTTCCAAATATGGGTTTGTGTGTCCGTGGTCGAGTTTCATTTTCTAAAACAATGCCTACAACCTTAAAAGGACCTAATATTTTGACGGTCTCCTTTATAACAACAATGTGCAATGAATACAAGTCTAGCGTGTGTGTAAAAAATATTGGACTTAATGAAAAAAATAGGGTGGTTATCGATTTAATGTGGGGGAGAATGTCACAACCCGCCAAAATTCAGATCGCAACTCTCGAGATTCCGGAATTTTCTACTAGGTTCAAGGGACTTTTATGGCAGATTTTTGCCTTAGAAAATTCTGGATTCATGGCAAAAAATATCAAGAAGGACTAGAGTTTTAGGAAAATATTCAAGATATTTTCCTTAATCTTTCTAGATTACTCCATGTAAATATCCAAGATATTTGTATATTTTATACTTAGAATTATCTAGACTAGGAAAGATCTAGATTGCGTTTATTTAGGTTGAGTTTAATTCGATTTACTTTGGTATGAATTAGTGGTTTGTCTGATTGGGGTTTTTGAATCGGGGGAAATTTTCATATTACTAGTTTCCACCAAATATGACACTATTAAAACTTGAGGGACTTTATGACAAATACTTAAAATCTTAACTTTAGGGTGAAAAAAATGATGGAATGGATGTGAATGCTCTACATACACATTTGAAGCACTCATTTGCGCTCCAGAAAAACCCAGATCGCCTCAATTTCTTGAACCCTAACAAATTCTTGAACCCTAAAAAGCCCGTTCCAATTCTTCAATCGAAGAAGAGTAATGGCGGAACCACAGTTAATTGCTGATCTCGAAGAAAAATACGTTGCACTGGATACTCTGATCTCAAAGTTTTGGTTGCTAGAGATCGAGAATGTTGAAGAAGTGGTGATTAAGTGGCGTTGCATGAAGGCAATTCATAACAAGCTTCGATGTTTGGAGACCACACTGGTGAGTCTTCATTTTTATAGGGTTATTGTTGAAAAAATAATTTTATTCACCTATTTTTTTTCTCATTCAGAATGAGATGATTAATGATGGGAAGGGTACATGGAAACTTGATGTCCGTACTAGACACGCTGAGGTGATACAAGATTTGGATTCTATGAAGATTGACTCGTTTCAAACAACACAGGATATGATATTGTCTCTAAAGTTTGTGATTATTATTTCTCCGATTTGACATATTAATAAAATAATCAAAAATTAATGTGTATAATATTTAGTAATAACTAGGATTAACCCCTGCCGCGTTGCGGCTGGGGCTTACCAATTGTTCAACTTACGAATTAGAAACAAAATAGTTTCACACAGAATAGAAGCAAATTGCTCTGTTCTGAAATGTCTTTTTCCCACTTCACGACTCTCTAACCACTTCGTCAGCTTCCCCTAAAAACACCAATATAACAACAATCATCAAGTTCATCAATCTTCACGTTATCTTAAAGGAATACATTTGGCATACGACTAAATCAACCCACTGCCTAGATTAAAAAAAACTTATAAAAGAGGAAACAAAATCTTACGCAAGACGGAATATATCAAATTGTGATGCCACCCGTAATTTGTATAAATAAGCTGCACAACCAGAAGAAAACAATTAATACCAGATGACGAATATCCACAGCTGTAACACCCTAAACTTTTTCTTGAATTTTTTTTTTTATAAAATATAGTTTAAGTACATGACTTTCATTAACGAAGTTCATAAGTAACAAAGACCTTAGTCAACTAATGACTAAGTTAAAACGTTTCAAAAATTGTTTAACATGTGTTTACAACCCATACACAAAGACTACAAGGATCTAAAACATTGCGGAAGCTTCAAAACGGAGTGTTTGGTTCTTCATTTAATCGCTTGATCGCCACCCGTAAGATCCACCAAATTTACCTATGATCAAAACCATTAAAAACATTAGTTTTGACGTTGTTATATAATATGACTCCAAAGTTTAACAACACATTTGAAATAACAAACATATAAAAGCTTTTCTGGGTTCACCGTAAATTACGGTATCACCGTAATTTACGGTGATACCTGGGATTGTCTGGTCACCGTAAACCAGGGGATCTATACCGTAAAACATCTCACCTCTACCGTAAATTACGGTAATACCGTAATTTACGGTAATACCTGGAACTTCATGTTTGGTTTTGTATGATCAATATACCAAGGTTCCCATCTCTCGGGTTTCAGTTTCTATATGACACCGATACATTAAAACCTCATATTTCTCATATATTATATATTAACCAAACATCAAAGAACAATCCATCATATTACGGAGCCTTAATCATGTTTTACTCGATTATTTGACCCGTTTGGCTCGTCTAAAGAATCCTCCTCTTTGACGACTACCAACGAGTACAATCCGAATTTAATAAATCAATCAATTTAACGACTTCAACGCTTAATTTAGAACACTCTTATTCAAGATTCAATTATACATTAGAATCATCAAATCTAATAAATGTAACGGGTCAAGTTACATACCTTAGCGCACGCCCTTCAACCGTGAATCATCACCGGCTTGTCCACTTGACGTTCCGGTATCCCTTCCTATAGAGTTCAATGTTATCATGTTTAGAACTCTTTGTAACCACATTTCACAAAATAGTCAAAACATCACGATTAGGTGTTTTAACTACACAATTCTAGTTTTCAAGCCTTCTTTGAGGCATTTCAACAAACACTTCATATGCAGAATTTTTATATCTTTAGAAATCAACTTCTTAGCTTGCTAATTAGCTAACTTGACAACAATAAAGCCCTCCTATAGTGTTTTAAGCATCATATCTTTCTGGAATCACTTTCAACAATCAAATTTCACTAGAATAATCATCCTAAACCCTAGTGTTCATCTTCATCTTGTAAAACCCATAACCCACCTTCAAGGTGTTCATGGAATTTCCTGAAATTGGACATGATTTCACATGTAGTTGTCTAGGTTTCACTTCTAGACACTACATCATCTCTAATCTAATCAAACAACACACATGCAACATCTAATTTTAGATTTTCCAAAATCATGAGAATTTCAAACAAAGGATTAACACG
The DNA here is from genome assembly GCA_030545235.1 of Helianthus tuberosus. NCBI lineage: Eukaryota > Viridiplantae > Streptophyta > Magnoliopsida > Asterales > Asteraceae > Helianthus > Helianthus tuberosus. The sequence goes on along the minus strand of CM060433.1, from coordinate 186,119,378 downwards.
AATTTTTACATACCTTGTAATCCTCTTGTGATGAGGATCACTGTTCTATGTTCAGATTTCGTTTTTGATCAGATTTGAGCCCTCAATTTGATTGTTTTGTGAGATTAAGGTTTTTGGAATGGGGGTGTCGCCCCCTGCTTATTCTTGATCGACCAACACCCAGATTTGGGGTGTTTGGTTTATTTATTTTTTATTTATTCCCTCTTAATTAAGTTTCAGAGTTAGCAACTAAGGTCCCTCTATTTTGTTCAACATATAGTTTGATAGCTTTTAATCACTCTATAAGCTATTTCTAGACTAGTTAACTAACTAGGTTAAAAATTCCTAGTTAGTAAACTCCCATTTATTTAAGCTTTATAATTCTGATATAATGTTTTATATTTTCGGGATGTTACAAGTCCACCCCCCTTAAAAGGGTTTCGTCCCCGAAACCAAAGTACGTACCAAATAATGTAGGGTGGAGACGTCGGATCTCCTCTTCGGACTCCCACGTAGTGTCCGAACCTTTCCTATGTTCCCATTTGACTTTGACTTGATCAATTTGTCTATTTCGTAAGTGTTTGACTTTTCGATCTAAAATCTCCAACGGTCTCACAGCGTAATTCAGACTATTATCCACTTCGATATCATCGTAATGGATATAGGTCGTTTCGTCTGCTAGGCACTTTCTTAATTGCGACACGTGGAACGTGCCATGGATTCCACTTAACTCCTCCGGCAATTCAAGGCGGTAAGCTACCATACCAACTCTCCCGATAATTTTAAATGGTCCAATAAACCTTGGGCTTAGCTTCCCCCTTTTTCTGAATCTAATAACACCTTTCCATGGGGAGACTTTTAGCATGACCATGTCACCAACTTGGAATTCAATCGGCCTTTTCCTTTTATCAACATACGCCTTTTGCCTGTCTTGAGCCGCTTTCAAGTGTGCCCGAACTTTATCGATCTTTTCATTCGTGGCTCGTACTATATCTTGGTGGGCGAGTTCACGTGGACCCACTTCACCCCAACATACCGGGGTTCGACACTTCCTACCGTAAAGCATTTCGTATGGTGCCATTTTAATACTAGATTGGTAACTGTTGTTATACGAAAACTCGACTAACGGTAGGTGAACATCCCAACTGCCTCCAAAGTCGATTATACACGCCCGTAGCATGTCCCCCAATGTTTGTATCGTTCTTTCACTTTGTCCATCCGTTTGAGGATGGTACGCAGTGCTAATGAACAATTTGGTCCCCATTTGTTCTTGGAAATCACGCCAGAAATTTGAGGTAAACCGGGTATCCCTATCGGACACGATAGACACCGGCACTCCATGACGTGCTATGATTTCATTGGTATAGATTTCTGACATCTTTTCTGACGTATAAGTCTCACGAATTGGAATGAAGTGAGCACTTTTCGTCAATCTATCCACCACTACCCATATGGCATCAAAACCACGATTCGTCTTAGGCAACTTGGTTAACAGGTCCATTGTAATATGTTCCCATTTCCAAACCGGAATTTCTAACGGTTGGAGTTTGCCGTATGGTTTCTGGTGCTCCGCCTTGACTTGTAAACATGTCAAACATTTTTCCACATATTTCGCCACGTCCCTCTTCATTCCGGGCCACCAATAATTTTGTTTCAAATCATTGTACATCTTGGTTGCACCCGGATGAATCGAATAACGGGATTTATGAGCTTCGTTTAGTAGAAGCGCCTTTACTCCACAAGTATGTGGGACCCATATCCTTCCGGATCGAGTCTTCAACCCGTAGTTCCCATCCGACAAATCTTTCAATTGGCCGATTATTCTTTCTTTCTTCCAATTTTCTTCTTTTACTGCTTCTAACTGCGCCTCTTGAATACGTTCAAGTATACCCGAGGTCACCACGAGTTGCATCGACCTCACTCGTATTGGGACATAGTCCGCTTTTCTGCTTAGAGCGTCTGCTACCACGTTTGCTTTTCCGAGGTGGTAATGTATCTCACAATCGTAGTCCTTCACCGTTTCCAGCCATCGCCTTTGTCGCATATTTAACTCCTTCTGATCGAAGAAGTATTTCAAACTCTTGTGGTCGGTGAATATGGTGCACTTTACCCCATACAAGTAGTGCCTCCATATTTTTAATGCAAACACTACCGCCGCCAACTCAAGATCGTGTGTGGGATATTTCTTCTCGTGTATCTTCAATTGCCTCGAGGCATAGGCTATTACCTTGCCCCGTTGCATCAACACGCAACCGAGTCCCGATAGTGAAGCATCCGAATAAACCTCCATGTCTTCGACTCCGTCCGGCAATGTCAATACCGGAGCTTGAGTTAACTTTTCTTTTAGCGTTTGAAACGCTTTCTCTTGATCAACACCCCAAATAAAATTTTCTTTCTTCTGGGTTAGCCTTGTTAGCGGTGACGCAATCTTGGAGAAATCTTGAATGAATCTCCTATAATATCCCGCAAGCCCCAAAAAGCTTCTAACTTCCGAAGGGTTCTTCGGAATATTCCATTTTGACACAGCTTCTATCTTTGACGGATCCACCAGTACTCCGTCGGCACTTATGACGTGGCCGAGAAATTGTACCTCTCGTAACCAAAAGGCACATTTAGAGAATTTTGCATACAACTTCTCTCGTCTAAGTGTTTCTAACACTTCTTGTAGGTGGTGTGCGTGTTCAGCTTCACTTTTCGAGTACACCAAGATATCATCGATAAACACGATGACCGACTTATCCAACATTGGCTTGCAAACCCGGTTCATGAGGTCCATGAAAGCCGCGGGTGCGTTTGTTAGCCCAAATGACATCACGAGGAATTCGTAATGTCCGTATCTCGTGCGGAAAGCCGTCTTCGGCACATCTTCTTCTTTGACCTTTAGTTGGTGATACCCCGATCTAAGGTCAATTTTGGAAAACCAGTTCGCACCTTGTAGTTGATCGAATAAATCATCTATCCTCGGGAGCGGGTATCGATTCTTTACCGTGAGTTTGTTTAACTCCCGGTAATCAATACACATGCGCATGCTCCCGTCTTTCTTTCTTACGAACAATACCGGTGCGCCCCAAGGAGACACACTCGGCCTTATGAATCCCTTGTCAAGCAAGTCTTGGATTTGGGACATCAACTCTTGTAGTTCCGACGGTGCAAGTCGGTACGGGGCTTTTGCTACAGGTTTCGCGCCCGGAATCAATTCGATCCTGAACTCTACTTCCCGTTCAGGTGGTATCCCCGGTAAATCTTCCGGAAAAACATCTTCATAATCTCGTACTACTGGTACATCTTCAATCTTTCTTGATTCCTTCTCGGGCTCATTTGCATATATTATGAATGCCTTGCATCCTCGCTTCATTAGCTTGTGAGCTTTCAACATCGAGCATACTATGGGGTTGCCTCCTTTTTCGCCATAAATGGTGACGTGTTTCCCGCTCGGAGATGTTAGTTTTATCTCTTTACGGAAGCACACGACCTTTGCATGGTGTCGAGATAGCCAATCCATCCCAACGACTACTTGAAATTCTCCCATCGACATAGGGATTAAATTTATCGAATATTCTTCATCGTCGATGCTTAGTTTACAATTTTCACATACATCACAAACAATAAAGCTTTTGTTATTACCTATCTCTACTTCTAAAGGCACAGGTAATTTTGTTAGAATAAATGAAGGATGTCGAATAAGTCCATATGAAACAAAGGATTTATTCGCACCCGTATCAAATAACACGTGTGCAGGAATTGAATTTACAGCAAATATACCTGAGACCACGTCAGGTTCAACCTTTGCTTCTGCGGCAGTTAGTTGGAAAGATCTTGCCTTTGCTTTCGGGGCTTCACCTTTCAATTCTTGCCCATCCTTTTTTCCAACCAATTCCGGGCATTCTGACTTCTTGTGACCCGTTCGATAACAGTTGTAACAAACCGTCACTTTCTCCGGGCATGATATAGCCATATGTCCCGTTTTCTTGCATATGGGACAAGGCTTATCCTTGTAACGACATTCGCCCTTATGACCTTTCCCGCAGATTCTACAACTTGGCGACCCGCTTTTTGTATCAGATTTCTTTGTGCTTTCATTTGCTCGTGCCTTCTTAGTAGGGCTTGGATTCGCATCTTGTGCCCTTCGTTCGCCCCGTTCTATGCTCTTTTTCAATTCGATCTCCCTTTCCCGAGCAGCATTGACAATCTCGGTAAGGGTCTCTTATTTTGAAGGGGTTATGAACTCTCTATACTCCGCACTTAGCATGTTATGGTAGTAATAGACTTTTTGTTCTTCGTTTGTCACCAAATCATCACAGAACTTTATCTTGTCCATAAACATTCCCGTGATCTTGTCTATGGATTCACCCTTGTGTCTGAGTTGCATAAACTCTTCCTTGATTTTATTTATGACCGCTTTGGGACTATGGTGTTTAAGAAACGGCGTCTTAAACTCCTCCCATGTCATGGCCTTAGCCGCTTCACTTCCAATCTCCTTCTTTTTGTTATCCCACCAATCTTTCGCTTGACTTCTTAATTGACCCGTACCATAAGCTACGTAGTCGTTTTCATCACAATGAGATCTCTCGAATACTCCTTCGATATCACTTAGCCATCGTTGGCACACAATTGGATCAACCTCTCCATTATACAATGGTGGTTTACATGCCATGAATTCCTTGTATGAACAAGGCTTTCGTCCACCATGCTTTTCCTTTGCTGAATTGGAATCATCTTCCAATTTCTTGATTCTTTCTTCTATTATTGATAAAACTGTATTTTGAATCTTATCAATAAAGCCCGACAAACTGTTTTCGATCGCCTTTCCAACCTCTTCGGCAATCACTTCCTTCATTTGTTCGGTGACTCTTGGCACCGCATTATCATTACCTCCCTCAGCCATCTCTATTTCTGAAATGTTTACATAGATTGTTAAACATTTCATTTATAACACATGCTTTACTTGTTTTGATTTAATCAAGTTCATAACTTGATTCAATCATTCTTGTTTCAATTCAATCAAGTTCGTAACTTGATTTAATCATTCTTGTTTCAATTCAATCAAGTCCGTAACTTGATTTAATCATTCTTGTTTCAATTCAATCAAGTCTGTGACTTGATTTAATAATTCTTGTTTCAATTCAATCAAGTCCGTAACTTGATTTAATCATTCTTGTTTCAATTCAATCAAGTCCGTGACTTGATTTAATAATTCTTGTTTCATGCATTTCTTGTTTTTGAGTGAGCTTACACACTCTTTTCATGCATATCTGTTCATTTTTCATTTTATACATAGTACATAATTTATTAACAAAATGAGTTAATTCTTACCGGACGATCGATCAAGCTTGAACCGAACACTTATTGACAACCTTGAGCTCTGATACCAACTTGTAACACCCTAAACTTTTTCTTGAATTTTTTTTTTATAAAATATAGTTTAAGTACATGACTTTCATTAACGAAGTTCATAAGTAACAAAGACCTTAGTCAACTAATGAGTAAGTTAAAACGTTTCAAAAATTGTTTAACATGTGTTTACAACCCATACACAAAGACTACAAGGATCTAAAACATTGCGGAAGCTTCAAAACGGAGTGTTCGGTTCTTCATTTAATCGCTTGATCGCCACCCGTAAGATCCACCAAATTTACCTATGATCAAAACCATTAAAAACATTAGTTTTGACGTTGTTATATAATATGACTCCAAAGTTTAACAACACATTTGAAATAACAAACATATAAAAGCTTTTCTGGGTTCACCGTAAATTACGGTATTACGGTATCACCGTAATTTACGGTGAGACCTGGGATTGTCTGGTCACCGTAAACCAGGGGATCTATACCGTAAAACATCTCACCTCTACCGTAAATTACGGTAATACCGTAATTTACGGTAATACCTGGAACTTCATGTTTGGTTTTGTATGATCAATATACCAAGGTTCCCAACTCTCGGGTTTCAGTTTCTATATGACACCGATACATTAAAACCTCATATTTCTCATATATTATATATTAACCAAACATCAAAGAACAATCCATCATATTACGGAGCCTTAATCATGTTTTACTCGATTATTTGACCCGTTTGGCTCGTCTAAAGAATCCTCCTCTTTGACGACTACCAACGAGTACAATCCGAATTTAATAAATCAATCAATTTAACGACTTCAACGCTTAATTTAGAACACTCTTATTCAAGATTCAATTATACATTAGAATCATCAAATCTAATAAATGTAATGGGTCAAGTTACATACCTTAGCGTACGCCCTTCAACCGTGAATCATCACCGGCTTGTCCACTTGACGTTCCGGTATCCCTTCCTATAGAGTTCAATGTTATCATGTTTAGAACTCTTTGTAACCACATTTCACAAAATAGTCAAAACATCACGATTAGGTGTTTTAACTACACAATTCTAGTTTTCAAGCCTTCTTTGAGGCATTTCAACAAACACTTCATATGCAGAATTTTTATATCTTTAGAAATCAACTTCTTAGCTTGCTAATTAGCTAACTTGACAACAATAAAGCCCTCCTATAGTGTTTTAAGCATCATATCTTTCTGGAATCACTTTCAACAATCAAATTTCACTAGAATAATCATCCTAAACCCTAGTGTTCATCTTCATCTTGTAAAACCCATAACCCACCTTCAAGGTGTTCATGGAATTTCCTGAAATTGGACATGATTTCACATGTAGTTGTCTAGGTTTCACTTCTAGACACTACATCATCTCTAATCTAATCAAACAACACACATGCAACATCTAATTTTAGATTTTCCAAAATCATGAGAATTTCAAACAAAGGATTAACACGAATTTTTACATACCTTGTAATCCTCTTGTGATGAGGATCACTGTTCTATGTTCAGATTTCGTTTTTGATCAGATTTGAGCCCTCAATTTGATTGTTTTGTGAGATTAAGGTTTTTGGAATGGGGGTGTCGCCCCCTGCTTCTTCTTGATCGACCAACACCCAGATTTGGGGTGTTTGGTTTATTTTTTTTTATTTGTTCCCTTTTAATTAAGTTTCAGAGTTAGCAACTAAGGTCCCTCTATTTTGTTCAACATATAGTTTGATAGCTTTTAATCACTCTATAAGCTATTTCTAGACTAGTTAACTAACTAGGTTAAAAATTCCTAGTTAGTAAACTCCCATTTATTTAAGCTTTATAATTCTGATATAATGTTTTATATTTTCGGGATGTTACAACAGCCTTACTACTTTTAGCAAAACCCTATGTAAAAATATATTCGGTATGACAATAAATTATTTTTGTGGCTATTTGACTAAAGAAAACTTAATGTTAACCTATATTAAAGTAGCAATGCGGTTGCTCGAGCATAACCAGAACATAACAATGTACTGTAACATGAAAATGAATGCTTAAAATATTTGACACTAAAATATTCATTACCTATGAGCTCATAACAAATAAAAAATAAGTAAACAAACTTTTTAGTTTGGACTTCCCATTTCTAATTAACATTAATGGGTTGTTAAAATTAACACAGTTAAACTTACTTGTTATGAAGAAAGTAGTAAACATGGGTTGTTAAAATTAACACAGTTAAACTTACTTGTTATAAAGAAAGTAGTAAACATTTTCCGATGCACATAGAGTATTCTTATAAGCTATGAGAAAAACATAATAGCCTCATTGCGACTCGAAACAGTTTTTGAAAATGCTTTCAGAGAATAAAAGTATGAAATGATATAGCATACAAAATTAAATGTGGTTAAGTTGGATATTTAAATCAGAGCAAGACAGGGCCTCTACATCTCCATGAACTATGTCCTAACTTAGAAGCATATAGCATGCTTCTTCTGTATCTTTTAAACAACCAACTTCCTTATCATTTAATTCAAAACAATACTTAATAACCTTGTATTTAGAGCATTTTTTTAAATATAATTTTAACAGGGAAGACTATACCTCTGTTTATGGCTTATCTCTAAATCGTTCCTCCTTGTCGCTCTCGTCACTAAAGTAACTCGTTTTCTTTATCTTCTCTTTTTCCCTTTCTTCCTGCCTTCATCCAGAAGCACAACTCCATCACCCAACACCCTTTCATCAGCCCCGTTTTCCACTAACGACACACAATCAACATTCACAAACACCTCCTCACCACCATTTTCCTCATCATCCCCACCCCATTCCTCATACAGTCCTACTTTCCCTACCTATGCCCACACCTATCGGAAGCAAAATGTAACACTTGAAAAACTAAGAAGTGCATACAAAGGCAAAGGCAGAAATCGGAAAGGCAAGATAAACGCACCTGAACTCTGCTAAACTGCCGGGAACGTTTATCGCAAGATCCACACCATCACAGACCCCATGAACCCTAAAAGTTGTCGCGTCTGCTGCTTGATACACAGCTACCATTCGTTTACCTGTGGTGGTTTCTCCACTGGTGTCGCTAGGTTGCACTTTTAAACCCACTGATCATTACCTTAACCACATTAATACAAAGGTTGCAAATGAGGACATTTCACAAAAAAATAAAGAGAAGCATTGACTGTTGGTAACTCACACCAAAACGGTTCGATTCGAAACGGTACAGGCTAAAACGGTTCGTGTCGGAACGGTTCGATTCGAAACGGTACAGGTCGAAATGGTTCGCGTCGAAACGGTACAACCTCATACTGTGCACATTCACATAATCTCAATGAATCACTTCACTTGATGGGTTGATGTGTTTGTGTCACCGCATAGTGAGTGTCACGCATTATGCGTGCACTTTAAACCTACCTAGGTGATAGTCAATGGTTATTTTTGTCATTTGTCCTCTATAACTTATTAGCACATCTTCTTTTTTATGATTAAAAATAAATCTGTTCCTAAACAGTTTCTCTATTTCTTTGTTCACTTCCATGTCGTTATAGGTTGAAGTTCTAGTTGTTTAGTTGACTGAAACCCAGGCCACATATTTTTTCCTACTTGAGTTCTTTAACTGGGAAAAATTAGTTCTTTAACTGGGAAAAATTCTACCTAGAAAATCTACAACTACCTACTTGAGTTCTTTAACTGGGTAAAATTCTAGCTAGAAAATCTACAACTACAATGAACAACTGTTTTTCTAAAACAACTATTACTTAAAAGTTTTGTTTCTTAAACTACTTTTTCTATAAATTGTAGAACCAGGTTCAGTTTTTTCTATGAACGCCTTTTCATGACTCATGAGTAACTTATTGCATGAATTAAAGCTCATATGCCATGATTTTCCAATTGGTTTACTGTATTTATAGATTCAATGCATGCATCAGACTTTATTAAAGTGAAGCTATAACACATATTTGTGTTGTTTTAGCCTGAGAATCTAGGGTTTAATATGAGGGAAGCTGGATGCATTCTTTCCCAAAATTCATGATTCTCCTAAGAGTAAACCCAATTTAGTAAATTAAAGATGGCCTAAATTTAAATTTTGTGAAGAAAAACACTAAGATTGAAACAACTAAGAAACTGGTAATTAGAGCATCTATATAATAACCTGGTTTGGAATCGGTAGGCGATTCAATCAGCGAACGGAATAGGGTCGGTACTGGCGGTGGAGCATCGATATAATAACCTGCTTTGGAATCGGTAGGCCGCTTTAATCAGCGAACGGAATAGGGTAGGTACTGGCGGTGGTGTCAATCAACGATGATCAGTAGTAGCAGATGGAAGGGAGTCGGTAGTGGCGGTGGTGCGCACGCTGTTCTGGTCTGGAGAGTACGAAGAGGGGAACAGAGGACCAAATCAGACGCGTGAATAACCTAATTGCATGAGGTTTCAAATTACAAAAAATACCCTCAAATACTATAGCAAACACCTTTTGTAAATTGATATATATAATAATAACAATGGTTAATAATGATTAAAAAAATGGCTATTGCCAAGTTATGAATTACATGTTGATTAGCATGCATTTTCTCAGACCTTTTAAACAACTTTGATTTTCTGAAATATTTTTAAATGAAAAACCGCTGATTATGATTTTAAGTTAAAAAAGGAAGATGAAGATGGATTATACAGCTTCAAATGAAGTGCTAGTTAGTAAAAAAGCAAAAAAAAAAAAAAAAAAAAAAAAAAGAAAAGAAAAAATATGTCAAGTCATGTATCAAATTAATGTGTCATGTACCTAGGGGTGCTAAACAGGTCGTGTTCGTGAATTGGTGGGTTCAACCCGAACACGACCCGAACCCGAAAATCTTTTCAGCCCGTTTCTTTTATTTTGTAATTTTTTTTCTGCAAACTAATGTATTTAAAATTAAAATATACTACAAGAACATACAAATGTATACAATGCAATTATTACATTAAAATTACAAAATCTTATGACAATTATTCTTTTTAAGTTGTAATTATGGCATAAAATACACACCACATTTAATCTATGACATAAAACATATATAATATAATATAATATAATATAATATAATATAATATAATATAATATAATATAATATAATATAATATAATATAATATAATATAATATAATATAATATAATATAATATAATATAATATAATATAACATAACATAACATATATAATATAATATAATATAATATAACATATATAATATAATATAATATAATATAATATAATATAATATAATATAATATAACTAGTCTTAAGCTACCCGCGTTGCAGGTCAGTGGGCGTAAAACGTGCTACCAACGTTAAGGAGATGGGGATGTAAAACCATGCTAAGTAGCATCAAACGAAGAAAACATAAAGTGCCTTACGTGACTAAAACGTAGAAGGAGTCGAATTTATAATGATGCGTATTAGAAAGTGGAGGGGGTAAAACAAACTTAAAAGACCAAACGTGACCACCAAATACGAATGAAAAAAAAACCCTGAGGGGCCAAATGTGACTATCAAACACTGTGCTAAATAGCAACGAACGTCGAACAAATCCGAGAAAAACGTAAAACAAAAACTAATAAACAAACTAAAATTATTTAACCTTTGTGACACAAATTATAAAAACTAAAGTTTTGTTACAAAATGAAAAATCACAATGCAAAAAAAGAAAAGAAAAAAAAAGAAGACAAGAAATATAATATTTCCTCCGTATGTTATTAAAATTAAAATTGAGAGATTTAATAATAATATTAATAATAAGGAGGAGGAGAAGGAGGATAAGGATAACAAAATATTTTTTATATATAATATTACAATTGAAATTAAGAGATTTATAGATAATAATAATAATAATAATAATAATAATAATAATAATAATAATAATAATAATAATAATGATAAGGATAACAAAATATTTTTAAATAAAAATAAAATTATAATTGTGAAGTTGAAGGAGAAATTGCCACGTGGCATTAATTGTAGTCTTTTATTAATATTTAGATATAATATAATATAATATAATATAATATAATATAATATAATATAATATAATATAATATAATATAATATAATATAATATAATATAATATAATATAATATAATATAATATAATATAATATAATATAATATAATATAAACGGGTTAAACAGATCAACCTGATCGGGTTGACCCGATTAGTTATACGGGGTCGCGGGTTCAACATGAAATTGACCCGGGCCTGTTTAGACTAAACCCAAACCCGCGAATTTCATGTTAGGTTTGTCACACCCCAACCGATGGCGGAATCATCGGAGCGTGACACTGAGCGAAACAGATTGTTCAAGAGAATCCACAACAACTATTAAATGACAATATCTTTAATGTTAATATCCCATACTACTAACAGATAAAGCAAAAATAGTCATTACAGATAATAAGTCTCAAAAACAAGTCTATTCCGACAACTCAGATTTTATTTAGCGGGTTTCTAAACTTCCTAACTTGTTTCAGCATAACATTCGAATCAACCTGTCGCATACGTTAAAATAAAGTCAATACATAAAATGTAAATGTGAGTACACAAGTTTACATAACATATAGTATAAAAAGCGTTTACGCATAACCAGCATGTATCATGTAACGGGCGAAGCATGTAACTATCAAACAATGATTACAACTTAACCACGAGACTGCGTTGTAGAGTATGCGCGACACATGTTCAGCGAACATGTGAAGTAAAGTGAAGTGATCCCTAGCAACCCCTGTCCACGACAGGTGCTGAGTCCAAACTATAGTACTATCGTTGCTAGAGGCGGGATAGTGTAACACTGTATAGCATAGTACAAGCATTCAAAGTACACGTATAACATGCGAGAATGGTTAACGTTCATAAAGTGTTTGCGTTGTGTGTTGTGTTTTGATATAGAACGTATGTAACACCCAAAAGTGCGTTAAAAGAAAATGGGTTCGAGTATACTCACAGTGTTCGTAGCTACTAAACACACACTGTATTGGATTGAAGGGAGGGCGTTGAGTTAGCCTGTGTACAGAAGCATAAGTCGTTGAGCAGAGCGTTGAACAGTCGTAAACAGAGTGTCGAACGAGTAGGTGTTCGAATGGTGTTCCGAGCGAATGGGTGTAACCCATCCGAACGGATGGCCATTCGAATGAGTGTGTGGGTGTTTGTAAATCGTTAAAATTCGAAGTTTAATCAAATCGTTTTGAACAAGGAATAGTATAAGGGTCAGGTCACTTGGTCGGATGGCCATCCGGAGGATGGTCTTCCGGTCGGATGGCCATTCGAGTTAGTGATCTGTATTTGAAATCTTGTAAAATTTTCTAAGTAAAGGTTTGAAGTTTAATGGAGACGGTATGACGACGTGTCAAACAATGGGAATACACCAAGCCTAGCTTATTCGATCAGATGGTCTCAGCCCATTCGGTCAAACTTACTGTTCTTGATGAAGATCCATGTTCAACCCGTTAATCGGTCATCTCTCCGATGGAAATCCGTTTTCAAGCCGACTCTCGACTATGGAACGTGTAGAGAGTCTGAATGAGTCCAGATCCCATCAGTTTTGAGTAGAATAGTGAAGAAAAGTTGAAAATAGATGAAAAAGTGTTGAAATCTTGTTGAGATTAAGTTAAAATGTGTGGAAAATCCTTTAGATCTGGACCAATCTCGATTGAATGGAGCTCCATAACAGTTTGCCTAAGCAAACTGAGAGAAAAACCACCTTCAAGAGGTTCAAATCAGTGATTTCAGGGAAAAAGAAAGTGTTTGTGTGTGATTTTGATGAAAAAGATGATGTAGGAGTGATTAGAGATGAAGATTGTACAAGATTTGAGGAGAAAAGCTTACCGAAAAGCCTTGAATCGTGATTGAGAGTGACTAAGAGCGTGTGAGCGGATGGAAGTGTCAAATCAGAGAAAGGAGGGTGTACGGCGGTATTTATAGAGGTAGGGTGGAGAGTTAAGTCAGTGCGCGAGATGTGTTCGGTCGGATGGCTCGCCCGTTCGAATGGCCATCCGGTCGGATGGTCATCCGGGCGGATGTCCATTCGATCGAATGTCCATCCGGACAGCCGGGTTGCGTTCGTTAGTTTTCCAACTTTCGTTTCGTGTGTTAAGCGTTGCGTTGCGTTTAATAGAGTTGCGAGTGAGCGTTTGAGCATGTAAGCGTTGCGTTGATAACCACATAACATTTAAAGAAATAATCACACAAATAACACATGTAACATAAATAAATCCGCGTTTCGAGTCTGCATTGAGTTTGCATTGCGATAGTGTTTAGTCTAAACAAGTGATGCAAAATGCGATAAAATGCGTTAAGGTAGTAGGCATTATAAGTAACGTTTAAATGCAATATCTGCGTTTTGAATAAGCGTTGTAATAAGCGTTTAATACGCGTTAAAATATATAGTTTAAAAATGTAGTTTAACCCATATCGGTAATCGAATCCCGAGAGTACAAGTGGTTAAGAATGAAAAGACATCGGTAAGTAATGATCTGAAAAGTCGGATTATTACAAGGTTCGTGTCGGGTTTTCGGGTCGTGTCAGAAATTCACACCCGTACATGTACCTCGTGTAAATTATGGTGCAAATAGTTTGTGTTTTGTTTGAATCCAGTAGGGTTGAGGTTATAACTTGCTGCAGGTGGATAACTTTATTGGTCTTTATCCTGGGAGTTTAGAGCTTATATCAAGAGAGGATGTATTTGGTATCTTTATAAAGATAGAGGTAACATCATGTTGTGGGCTTTGACTTTGGTCACTTTAACAAGAACTCTCAAATTAATACTTCTTGTTCTTTTCAGGATAACGAAAGATACCTCGATGTTTACCAACTGTACTGCATTTTAGAGCATACAACGTATGGTCGCGAACTTACACATGAGGGAAGGCACATGAGTTTCCGGGAGTATATCCGTATGTCACGGACTTAGTCCTTCAACTTGCGTGTAGCTCTTAGTCACCGTGCTAAGATTAGGACACCAATTTGCAGCTTGATTCAATGACTTGACCAAAGGGAACAAAGATAGTGAACAAAGCGAACACTTGTATCGCTTGATTTGTAAACACGAACCTAATAAGCCCCAAAGCAAACTCAACCCAAATATGGCGATTCTTAGTGATGACGATGAAGCCCCCAATTAATCCTAACTTAAATAAACGCAATCGGTATTTTTCCATCAATTTGTGACCAAATTGAAGCATAACAAGGGAAACTCTGTGAAATCAGACTTCGAGGTAGTGGTTGTATGAATGTATGTGAAATTGGACGACGGCGATGGGTGGTGTTTCTTCACCGGAGAAGATCAAAGGACGGAGGTCAGTTATGATCGGATGACTGTTATTTGATCTGTTGGTGCAACACCATTGGATTAATTTCATTGGATGAAGATTCGTTTAACTAGGTTTTTGAATTGAGATGATGATTGACCAGGAAGCATACTTGTAATTTCCAAAAGTTTGGGACTATAGATGTTATTTTACCAAACCACATTAAGCATCCGTGCATTTTACTCAATTAATTTTAAGGGTTATTGGATTTTAATAATCCTAAGTTTCATCAGTTGGCCGATAATAATCTCAACTTTAAAAATTCACTCCAATAATCTCAACTTGTAAAAGTTTGGCCGCCATTGATCCATTTCAAACATATAAGAATTTGGTCTCCTCAATAGATTCAATTACACCTAGAGACTCCTTAATTGATTTAAGTGCACCTATGTTAGAAAAGGATCAATGGCGGCCAAACTTTTACAAGTTAGAATTATTGGAGGGAATTTTTAAAGTTGGGATTATTATCGGCCAACTGGTGAAACTTAGGATTATTAAAATCCAATAACCCTAATTTTAATTCAACCTTGTTTATGCTATTAAGCCATGTTCTTTGGTAACTTTCAATGTTGACTCTGACTTTTTAGGTTTGCGTTCATAAGTCAAATTACCATTGTATCTATATCTCTAATAAAGCAAACCATGGGGGACACATGTCACCCTATGGTTGATGCAAAATAAGCAGCCACATCAGCAGACAAGTGGCGTATCTCAAATGAGAGGATTGAATTTGGCTTCTATCATACGCTTTGTCTCCACTCTCTCTCTCTCTCTCATTATGTTGACCCTCTCTCTCATTCTTCATCCGGATTCTAAACCCAAACCCTAGATCAAAATTCGTCTGCCTCTTTAGGTCTCTCAATCGTCTGCGACTATCTTCAATCAATCTTCAAATCGCAATCCTCTACAATTGACGGTAATGTTTGATTTCGTTGATCTTCTTATAGTTTGATTTTGTGTTAATCCTTTGCTGTATTATGATTTCTTACATCTGAGATGGTATGATTCCGATGGTATGAATCATCTCCAAGAAGGCCTGATTCCGATGGTTTGGCATCCATCGGTTAAAAACTGAATCGAAGATGTTCCTAACCAGGTAAGTAATAAAACCGTATTTTCATTACAAATTCATAATGTTTTTCTAGCCCTAAAATCAATGTGTTTTAACTCAGTTATAACATCCAGGTAACAACCAATTTTCGTACTTCGAATATTTATGTTGATCGTTTGTTTGTTAACAGATCTAGGGTTTATGCGTTGAAGTTTCTCCACCTCCCCTGTGTTCCTAGTTATCTATCTGTCCATCTATCTGAGAGCATTCATAGCAATTTAAGGTTTGGTACTACAATTTTTTTCACAAAATAGTTACAGTTGCTTACCATGTTAACCTTTTAAATGTTATGTAGGTAATGATGTTGAATGACTGCATATAGAGCATGATAGATGATTATCTTTTTTAAGATACCATCTGACAAAGATTACTCTGAGTTTCAATATGATTTATTTTTATTCTCTTGTGTGCTTCAGCATATGAATTTCTTTGATTACAGATTGCAAGCAATGGGTTTTTAAGTATGATGGGAGACTTAAGTACCAGATATGGAGACTTGATTACCAACTCTGAACTTGCAGTTTTGTAAGTTAATAATTAACTGCTTCTATTTTGATTTTTTTGATCTCTCAGTATGATAACTTTTAATCTATTTTCTATGATTTTTAGGTCATTTGGCTGGTTACCATGTTATTTATTGAATATTCTTTTGCATAAACTTTGGATTTTCCCGCAAGTTCAATTGATACGTTACATGGCGTATTTCAAATTTTGTTACATCAGAAGTGTCATTTTTTTTTTTTACAATTTCCAATGGCTATTGCTTTGATTTCAGAGTGAGCAACAATTTCTTTGTTTGAGATAGGTACCTTTTTGCCTGTATTTATTTTATGGCTTATTATTCTGTAGTGTGAGAATTGTTTTGCAAGCTAATTTTATTTTTTATTCAATATGGACTCACCATAACAATACTTTTCTATAGCAATATGGGTCAGCTTAGGTAATTGGGTTGGGTCAGCACTTTGGTGTTATCTGTGGATGCTAAAGTGCCACCATCACCAACGGCTGATGTTAGGGCACCAAAAATTGACAATGAAATTAGACGAAAATCTGTGGGTCAAGTTCCTACTGATGGCCAATTCGATTCTTCGGTGAGAAAGAAGTAAAAAATTGCAACTTAATCTTTATATTTAAATGCTCTCAAGTATACATCTTTTACACTTATATAAATAAAGGATACGAATTTTTCATGTAGTCTGCAGATGCTTCAGCTCCTATAAATTTACATCATTTTGGATTTATGCTTTTACGGGGCGAACCAATACACTTCCCTGGAGTAGAAAAGATGAGGTAATTTAATGTTAATAAATTTACATCATTTTGGATTTATACGTAATTTTTCTGTTGTTTGATTTAAGTCTTTTGGTTATTACAATTTTCATTTTTTTTGTACTCTAACTATGAACGGTGGACCCGGGCTGTATTTTATCCATAACCGGTAAAATTAAAAGCAACTTAAATGGAAATAGGCTGATTGAGCGGAAGAAAAGTCGCTCAAAGTGTATATTTGTGTTTTGATTTTGATTTCGGTAGATTTCAGTGAATCCGTTAACACTTTTTTTTCTATTCCGATTTTGGTTAATGATTCAATTTGAGTTAGATAGTGCAGGGTTTTTTTTCATGTTTCCTTTCTTATTGTAATGTGCAGGGTTTCTTGATTGAATGCATCTTTTTCATTCCAGATCTGTTTGAGATGGGTTACCTTTGGAATTAATTGTTTTCAAACTAATATACACCTGTTTTTTATTGTTTATTTTTGTGATATTGTGTTATAAGTTGACTTAACAATTGTACGCAGACAGGTTCAGGCAAGACCTACATCATGGGCACTAACCCAAAAGAACCTTCCCACAAAGGACTTATTTTTTCAAATTATGAACACAATATTTAGCAAGATAGAGGCATCGAAACATCAGTCTGAATTCCAATTGCACGTTTCCTTCATTGAGGTTACTTTCTTAATTTCTTTGTTCTTATAATGACCAGTAAATACCTAGACATTTTTATATATCAAAGTGGTGTTATATTCTTATGAACGAAGTTGTTGTTGGGGTTTTATCTTTACAATTGGTTTTAATTAGAGGTTTTGAATTTTAAGATTCTAAAAGAAATAGTGAGGGACTTGCTAGATTTAGTCATTATCGAAAGACTAGAAACCACTTACAGAAATCTTGAGAATGCAATTCCCGAAAAGCATCCTTTACAAATTCGCAAAGCACTAGACGAAGCTGTAAACTTAGGATCAAATGAAGTTAGTGTTAGCACACAGAAAGATATGGCAGCTTGCCTTGAACAAGGATGTTCGAATTGCTCCGTAGCATCAACAGATATGAACAATCAATCAAGGTGACCATTATCTTAACAAAATAGTAGACATTCATATGATCTCGACAATAGCACTAGGTTAAATGTCATGATTTTATGTTGCGTTATCAAGAGTTAAAAGCAGAGGCGGTGTGAAGTTGCTTATACTAGACAAAGATGGGAATGTAACGAGTAAAACAACAAATGTAGTCTACAAGGAAGTTTTTTCCGGCATTTGAATAGTTTTCTGTTTTTTTTCTTCCAATGTATGCGTTTGTAAAAAATATTATACTTCAAAGTAAATAATATAGTTTTGGTTGAAGCCCTGCATCACGCGGGCATTAACCTAATTAACCTATATATTGATGCAGTTATATCTACTTATTATAATTTTTTATAATTATCTCGTGATTTTTGTTAATGTCATTTTCAAATGACAACAAATACATAAAAATAGGACGTGAAACTTTAGTTTTGCTTGATCCTACTTCTTATCAATTGGTAATCAATATGTTCAAAAACTTTCTTATGTCATTTAAACTTGAATAAAGTTTCTAGATTTATTTTCCAGTTAGGGATCAAAAAACATTGGTCGTTGATGTCTATGCCGTGGATTTTATGTGACAGAAGAGCGAAACTTGCAAGCCATACATATTGGTGTACAAGCATTATACTTCTGTTAATAATGTAGGGGGAATTTCAATCAAAGTAAGGACAACCGGCTACAAGGACAACCTTCTACGTTACAAACTTCTCGGATAGGATTACGGGCTTGAAGTTGAAGGAGGCTTTCAAGGATTTTGTCACAGTTACGGATGCATGGGTTCCGAGGAGACGAACGATTAAAGGGAGAGTTTTTGGATTTGTTCGATGTGTGAAGATCAGGGATCCTTATTCTATTCTTCAGAGTTTGAATGAGATTGTCATCATGGACTCTCGGATTTCGGTTTCGCTGGCCATGTTTGATCGCTCTCATCGGAAGATTTCTTATGATGTGGCTGACATGGGGACGAAGACGTCGGTTCCTAAAGAAAAGAATATTGTGAATGCGGAGTTTCCGCCCTTGACTACGGTCATTGGTGTCACATCCGGGTCCAAGAAGACGCTAGAGTTAATGACGAGGGGGCAATATATCCCATGCATTGCATGGGACGGGCAGTGATAGGTGTTTCGAATACCATTGCTCGACTTCATGCAGTAAAAAAGATGTTGGTGGATGCAGGTTATAAAGATGCTGCTGTTTCGTATATAGGAGGCCTGTCGGTGCTTATTACATTTCATGATAACATTGAGATGATTGATTTTATGGATTCAAGAAAAGATGTGTGGGAACAGGCTTTGATTTCGGTATCTCCATGGACTGGTCAATCCTTGCCATTTGAACGAATTGTTGTCCTCAAGGTTGTGGGCATGCCGGTGTCTGTTCGTGATAATGTGGTTTTTGATAAGGTCGGAACCTTGTTCGGAGAGGTGGTTTGGCCATCGGATTTTTCATGGAACGGTATTGATAACTCGGTTGGCTTCACTCACGTTCTTACTAAGATTGCCGCTAGGATTGATGAAGAGGTCACCGTTTACTGGAAAGGGAATGGTTATACGGTTTGGGTTGTTGAAGAAAGTTCTACGTGGATTCCAGAATTCGAAGCTGTGAATGTCGAAGATAAGGATGATGAAATGAAAGAAGGTGAGATCCGGGATGTTTCCTCGGAGTCCGATGAGACGACATTGGCTGGGGATATTCCGGTGAATAATTCGTCATTAAATCCGGCTGAAAATCAGGAGGAAAATTTGCATGTCAATGAAGACTTTCCTTCTATGGTGGATACGACTATTCCCGCTCAGCATTCAAATTGTCTGGGCCAAACTGATACTGGGCCGGTTGGTGTGGGTCAGGGACACGGGCTTTAGTCAAATGAGTTTGTTGGGAATAGTGGGATGGGCTTTAACATGGGTTGTTTCAATTCGGTAAAGAGCACGAAGAGGCCTCGTTTGGTGTTTAATAATTCGCCAGAGGATAATTATTGTGGTCCTTTATTTTCTAATTCTTTTTTCAGGATAATGAACTTAGGTGTCCGGACTTGAATACAAGGTTGTCGGAAGAATCGGTGGAGGTCACCTTGGCTCGGAGTGATCAAGTAGTTGGTGATACAGAACCTGAGCAGCCAGATGTCGTTCCTCCTATCGCTCTTGTGGATGTTCCTGGGTCTTCGGATCCGATTTCAAATGCAATGGTAGAGGAGGCGGTGGGTCTTAATAAGGAGGTAAATGCCACAGTTCAGGTAGGGGAGTTGGTTGGTATGGATTTAAAAAATTTTTGTAGCCCGATTGCAGAGGAGATTATTTCGGAGGATGGGGTGTTGGATTGTCAATGAATTTTCTTTCATTGAACATCCTGTAGGACCGAGTTTCGTGACCGAAACCGTGATTCGTGTGAGATCGGTTCAAGACGGGAGAGATTAGAGATGATAAACAAACAACTTTGTATTAATCCGGTAGTAAAACATTACAAATCGGCCCGATTACATGATAACCGAACTAATACCAAAGAAGTATACATCCGGGGAGAGACCAAGTGGTGATCTCTCCCGGTGAGGTCTCAAACCTCCTAAAAACTCCCAGTGTTGCAAATGGCAAGGGTTTTCTATTTATAGTCACACCCCTTGTCTTGCAAACACACACGGTCAACCGAATAACCCTCTCGTTTGACCACTTCAAACGAGCGGGTCTATACACGTTCGATAGACCGTTTCACTAACTATTACAAATTCAGCGTAAAATAAAACTAATCTATTCGACAAGCATCGGACACAAAATCTGCATCAACAAATTCCCCCTTGTCCGTTGCTGTCGAATGCTGAAAATGCAACTGCAATCGATCTTCAGTCAAGTATTCATCTTTTCTGTATTAACAAATTCCCCCTTGACCGATGATCCAGGTAAGTAGTATCTTGATGCTCCTTGTAAAATATTTCCCCCTTAAAGTACGCGTATCCGTGTTGGGTGTTGTGCAATTTCCTCAATTGACCGATCTTCCGCTGATCTTCCAATACTCCAACCGGCATTTGATAAGGGTTCCAATCTTTAAGAACTGCATCAAGTCTTGATCTTGTCATAAGAACTCTATTTCATACAAGCATACTACATTGATAGAGATTTCTGGTGAACTGTCTTCTGTAAACCGTCTTTGTGGAATCGACCAAGTAATGCACTTTAATCTTCAGCATCAACACTCAGGAAAGTCAGCTAGACCAAGTGTATCCCTTGCAAGCTCAACCAGCATGCTTAGTTGAACTACATCCAGATCTCATTATCTCGCCTTTGTGAAGTTGACCACGTAATGCACTACAGATCTTCAGCATCAGTACTCAGGAAGTCAGCTTGACCAAGTACATCGTTTGCAAACTCAACGAATTGAGTTACCCCCAGATCCCTGTAAAATCCCAAAGAAACATCAAACCCAAAACCGAATCCTGCAGGTCTTCAGCCTTGAACTATCAGCTTTCATAAGGATTCCCCCAGGTCTTCAGTAAACAGCGCTTTGAAACAACTGTCGACTTTAGATACCTGTATGTTTCCGTGCAAAACCCTTCACGCTGGCTGGAGAATTAATTAAAATCCTCAAATATGTGTCTGTGCAAAACATTCCACGCCGAACCGTTAGTATCACCAGAAAATCACAAACTCTACCACCTGTGATTGCGTTTAGAAATTTACCGAAGAAATTCAACATTTGAAAATTTTTTATCCCCCCATTTCTTTGGTAAAATCTCTAAACCTTAACAGATTCTATCCACTTCAAAGAAACTGTCGTCAAATGTTCACCAATTCCCTCCACTAAGCGGAACTGTCGTCAATCTTCATTGAATGTTCTCGGTTCCGAAAAATCACGAAAACGACTTTCTTCTTTGCATATTCTAGTTGAATAAGAACGTCCCCTAGTACCCCGTAGGATCCGACTTGTATCCCTCCAAAGACTTTGTGAACTCGTTAGGACCGGTATTGACATTTTAGGTTCATTCATTCGTTACCAAATGCGAGAATATGACAATAAACAAAAAGATTTCTTCGTTGCATATTCTAGTTGATAAAGAAATTTCGCCTAGTACCCCGTAGGATCCGACTTGTATCCCTCCAAAGACTTTGTGAACTCGTTAGGACCGGTATTGACATTCTAGGTTCATACGTTCGTTTTCAAATGCGAGAATATGACAATAAACAAAATGCTTTCGAACATTTACGAATAACCGATAACAATCATAAACATTGACGTGCGGAAGTGAACATACCGTTCTGTTTTTGGCCCATAATAGTCGCGTCACCATTTTTGACATTTGCATCGGTAACCGTGACTACCCCACATTTTTTCAAAAATCAAGTTTTCATCATTTCTTGTTTTCATCATGCCGCATCATCCCGCGTGCTCCCAAAATCCGTACAAATTTGACGTTGACATTTAGAAGCGCGGTTCAACTAAAATTCGCGAACACCCGACCCCACTTTGCAACTCACGTATAGAAACGGGTCCACGACTCCATGTTTCATCCTAGAGACTTTGATATGTGGCCCAAAAAAAAATTGTATAATCAATCCTGGCCTAATAATGTTTGACCCCATTACACTATCATCCAAAAATTGTTGATCGAAGAACATAGGCCAAACAAACAAAATCGTGGGCCACAAAATAATGAGTTAATCATTTGGGCTCTCCCTAGCCCATGTAAACAGAAACTTTCCAAACCCTATCCCCAACATTACCCAAAAGTCAATTCATTTCACTTTCAATTTTGCCGACATATTGTGTCTCTCTCCTCTTTTCTGCGATAACCAAACATCAGGAGCAGACATCATCTTCAAAGTCTATGTCCCTCTTTCTTCGATACCCACTAAACATCCACAGCCCTTTTCTAAGTTCAGCCGACATATCTGCCTCTTCGATAAACAATAGCAACAGCCGACAACTTTCAAGTCTCTCTCTCTTCGATACATAACCTCCAAATAAACATTATTTCGTTTCCGATCAGTCTGCAAATCTTGGAAGTCTGTGATCGACAAACTAACCGGAGACAAGAACAGCCACGAGTTAGGGGGTCTTCGCTGGGGGTTTTATCAGCAGCAACATTTATTCAGCCGACAACTACCAGACATCCTCCTCTTCCTTCGATGATACCAACCATCAAAGAATATGCTGGACGATTGATGCTCGAAAGATGAATTGGTCGAAAGATATCCTTCGAGGATAATCTTTCGAAGTTGTTGAAAATGGTGACGCGAAAGATGAATTGGTCGAAAGATATCCTTCGAGCTGATCAGACTTTTCGAAAGATGGATCAGGTCGAAAGATATCCTTTGAGGATCATCTTTCGAAGTTGTTGAGGGTTCCCACAAATATCTGGTATCTTTCGATCCAGATCTGGATCCTTCGACCCAAAGAACATCCTTCGACCCAGATCTGGATTAAGCAGCCGCCAAGAACATCTCAAGAACACAGCGACTGTTCTTATGCAGATCTTTGACGAAAACATTGTATTTTTGATTTTTGATGATGATAACTTGATTATATAGGTGAAAAACATAAAACCGAACACTTGTTTCAGCACAGATCTGAATATTCGGGTCCAGGTCTGAGTTTTTCTCATTTTCACCCAACTTTTCTTCTTGAACAAAAATCACTAAAATCACAGATCTAGAGCACATGTGACTTAGTAAACGGTTAGATTTACTAAATCGGGCACCATGGCTCTGATACCAATTGTAGGTCCCTTGGAGGTTGAGGTTAAACCTATTCCTTGTTATATCTAACACACTAGCAAGTGCGGAATCCAAGCTAGCATGCAAACCGAGATAGAACACGACAATGATAAACACACAAGTCTCAACGATTAACACCTCTTGTATTAATACGAAGAAAGGTCGGTTACAGCACAAGGTTTACAAATGTATTCTGCAAACTCTCTCTAACTATCGTGTGTGTGTGTTTTTGCTCTAAGTGTTCTCCTATCTCTAATGTCTCTAAAAAATAAAGTGAACACATTACATGGGTATGTATACCCATTTCAGCTCGTATGGTCGAAGGATCAGATAGACTGATCGAAGGATCATCTATCGATCTGAAACCTATCGAAGGATCCACATATACCTCGAAGGATGATATCCTTCGAAGTCCGACAACATCCATCGAAGGTTATCTTTCGAGCTCATCGAAGGATCTAAACAATCCTTCGATGACTCATCCTTCGACACAGACATATTACAACCATTTTCTAACTGTTTGGCCAAGTCAAACCAGGAGGATGGTTGACTTGGTCAAACTTACAAGACTAACAAAGACATCGTTTGGTATCACGACAAAATACAGACAAAGTACATACACAAGTGCACCAACAAACTCCCCCTTGGCTGTAGCTTTGTCTCGATCTTAATTCTTGTAGGTCCCTCGTGTCTTCAAGTCTTTGACGTCCTTTCAAGTCTTCAATGTCGGAGGATCTTTAAAGTCTTCACGTCTTGAAAGCAGAAAGTGTACCAACAAACTCCCCGTTTCATGTAGGAAGTGTGTTGACAAACTCCCCCTTAACATAAGCTCCCCCTTGAGTTATGCTCGTGAAAGTCTTGATCTTTACAACTTGAGATCCTTGAGGTGTTGATGATGGTCAGCGGCAACTCGATCATCTTCATCATTTGAGTGCCTTCACGTCGTGTCTTCATTCCAAAGCTTGTCATCGACCATGTTCTCCTTGCCTTTAGAATCTGCACATGCAAGAAATCTAAACGCGTAATGAGAACAACTGCCTGGAATATCATAAGCAAACGACACACATGTGACCATTGTTCAATCAACTACCGTCCGACAGTTTGAAAGTTTAACAAAATTTATCAATTTTAGGTTTTTAACTTTCAAAACTTGCAAATTTCGACCGATTATGAAGATTTAGTCGACTTGGTTTTCGTTCAGGTTTCAGGTAACAAAGACTCGAGCTCCAACATCGTACGATCGAAAATAAAATAGAAATAAAATCTTTTTGGCTTTTATAAAGTTTATATTAAAAACACACCTAAAATCTTTTTGGTATTTTTGAATATTTCAAATGTAAAGACAGAAAGCAGTAAGTAAATATATACAAAGGTGCAGAAACTGAAAGCATTAAATAAATATTTACAGACATTCTTTTTGCGAGTTTCGAGGGTAAGAGAATCATATCAGTGTACGGTCATGCCAAAACGCTCTTGTTGTTCAATTAGTTAACATTAAGATAAGCATCCTATAACAATTATCGGTATTGTTGTCCACATAAGCTCAACTTATCAGATGTAATCATGGCGAGGGGATACGTTAAGGTATGATTTATACTTACCGACCGGTGTTCATCCACATCACGACACATTCCCGTATCAAGGTATGCACGAGGGTTCATCTTACCGGTGAGTATACCGATTATCATCTGTTTGACCGTATATGATGTGAGATTCTCACTTATTTTGATTGAAAACAAGCCCTATGTGATAGAATCACTTATTGATGAGGAACTTGATTTTCATATGCATGAGGGCACAGGAGCAAGTCCGTGAACAGGTCAGTGCTTTCGTACAGCAGAGAGACGAACTTGACTCCCGGATAAATGTGATATTTTATCACTTATTTTGGACATGTGATTGTTTATCACTTATTGAGGTCGAATGCAGTATGTACACGTATGTATAGTATCATGGAAGATCTAGACTTGCGTCCCCGTTATTTTTCGGTAAAAGATACAACCATGATACCCAGATGATAAGCAGCATAAAGACCGAATATCTCAGAACCTCGGCAATCTCTCAAACGAAATTTCGGTACTAAGACCATATGCCAATGAATGGTTCCCACCTGGTCTTCAGTCGATTTAAGTTTATATCACCCTGCACACTTTAAAATGATTGTGAGCCTACCGATACATCTTATATAGAGCTGCTTATCGTTTTTCATTTAAGGTTTAAAGAGGTTTGGACAGACCACTGATGTACTATCATTTTCTCTTTTGCTCGCCAGGAAACTCATTTTTGTTTTTCTATTGTTTTTGTGTTTTTGAAATTTTTCGATGTTTTTGAATTTTCAAATTTTGGATTTAATTTACTCCCCCTAAAATCAACAAACTAAGATAAATTTAAAACACAAAGGTATTTACAAAAATGATTTTCCGATGTTGGTTTTACTCTTGCTTGACCTTAATGCCGTTTACCAATAATAAATAGTCAAATCTTGATTTGTCAAATGCTTTGGTAAAAAGGTCGGCACGTTGGTCATCGGTGTGGACGTAAGCAACATCGATTAGCCTTTTCTCAAAGCAATCACGTATGAAGTGATACTTAATTTCGATGTGCTTAGTCTTTGAATGCTGCACAGGATTTTTAGTGATCTGTAAGGCAGCAGAATTATCAACGTAAATAGGAGTAGTTAGGAATTCAAAACCGTAGTCGCGCATTTGTTGTTGGATCCATAGGACTTGGGAGCAACAACTTGAGGCAGCAATGTATTCAGCTTCGCATGTTGATGTAGCGACGCACGTCTGCTTCTTGCACTGCCATGTGACTAGGCGATTTCCCAAAAACTGACATCCAGCCGTTGTGGATTTGCCGTCGATTTTGCATCCGCCAAAATCAGAATCACTGAATGCGATCAAGTCAAAGTTATTATCCCTAGGGTACCAAAGACCGGTGTCAGGGCAACCCTTCAAATAACGAAAAATCCTTTTTACAGCTGCAAGATGTGAGGCCTTCGGGTTGACTTGATATCTGGCTAGCAGGCACGTTGGGTACATTATATCTGGTCTTGATGCTGTGAGGTACATAAGAGATCCGATCATCGCGCGGTAGAATGAGGGGCTAACAGCTTCACCCTTCAAGTCTGGAGTAATTCCGTGATTTTGCGGCAATGGGGTACCGATGGGCGTTGCATCAGACATCTGGAACCGGCTCAAGATGTCACCAACATATTTAGTCTGATGGATGAATATCCCAGACTCGGTTTGTTGTACTTGTAGGCCCAAAAAGAAAGTCATTTCCCCCATAGCACTCATCTCGAATTTATCCTGCATAATGCGCTCGAAATTCCTACACAAAACATCATTAGTAGAACCAAATATAATATCATCAACGTATACCTGTACCAGTAGAAGATCTCCATCTTGTTCTTTGATGAAAAGAGTACAATCGATAAGACCTCTGCGAAATCCATTCTCCAGCAGATAATTAGATAAGGTTGCGTACCAAGCTCGCGATGCTTGATGTAGACCATATAGAGCTTTGTTGAGCAACCAAACCCGATCGGGATGGATAGGATCTTCAAAACCTGGAGGCTGTTCGACGTACACCTCTTCTTCCACCACACCATGTAAGAATGCACTTTTCACGTCCATCTGGTATACCTTGAAACCTTTGAATGAGGCATAAGCCAGAAAGATCCGAATTGCTTCTAGACGTGCAACAGGTGCATACACTTCGTTGTAGTCGATCCCTTCTATCTGACGAAAACCTTGAACGACTAGCCTTGCTTTGTTTCGAATAACGACTCCACGGTCATCCTTTTTGCATTTGAACACCCAACGGGTACCAATCTTCTTGTAACCAGCAGGTTTCTCTACGAGTTTCCAGACACCAAGCTTCTGGAATTGTTGCAGTTCTTCCTGCATTGCTTCAACCCAAGAGTTGTCTTTCAAAGCTTCTTTCCAAGTTCTTGGCTCTTCCTGTGAGACATAACACGCGAAAGACCAATCATTTTGTTGACCAGATTCTAGGATAGTTGCATACAAGCCTGCATTGTTGTTGTTTCGCAACATGTTTCTTGTTTGAACGCCACTCTGTACATTTCCGATGATGTTTTGTTGAGGATGGGTATTGTGAATCCTTGTTTCTGGATTATCTTGAACTGGAATGTTTGTACCCAGATTGTTGAGATTGAGATCAACAACCAATTCAATGCCCGGAATTGACGAAGAGGATGATGCAGTAGCTTCAGCTGTTCTAGGGGCGTCCACTGGAGGAGTACCCTCTGAAGTACCATGAACTGCTGTTGTTGGAGCTTCTTGATCTGCATCTAGAAATTCATCATCCTCTGAAGATTCGTTCAATTCGGTAGCATCGTGAAAATCCTCATTATCGAGAGCATTATTATTCACTGAAGATGGTTCTTGATTGACAATAATGGGACGAACCAACGGTGAATCTGTTGCATTGTCACTCTCGAAAAACATCCTAGCTGCAGCATTTTCTTCAACTGCTTCAACATTGATCGAATTGAAAAAGTCATCGTACTCAAACATCCAAGGCTGACCAGGATTTCTAACTGGCAAAGTGTGCCTTTGTACTCTGACTTCAGACCATTCCTCGACCCTTTTAGTCTCTAGATTCCAGACTCTTAAGTTCGGGGTGGAATACCCAAGAAAGTATCCTTCAATTGCTCTTGCCCCAAACTTTCCATTAGGATCGATTAGTGTGCACGGAGCTCCAAACGGTTCAAGATATGACAAATCTGGTTTCCGTTTGTTAATAAGCTCAAAGCAGGTCTTGTTGTGCCTTTTGACTGTAAGGACTCGGTTCAACGTATAACATGCAGAGGCCACAGCTTCAGTCCAGAATGGAATGGGCAACTGCGATTCTACCAACATAGTCCTAGCAGTCTCGATCAATGTGCGGTTCTTACGTTCAGCGACGCCATTCTGTTGAGGAGTATAAGCTGCACTAAATTTGTGAAGAATACCTTTAGAAGTGCAAAACTCCGCCATGGCATGATTTTTAAATTCAGTACCATTGTCGCTACGTATCCGCCTAACCTTCAACTTATATAGATTCTCAATCTGAATGATCAAGTTTTTGATAATACCGAAGGTTTCGCTCTTGTGTGCCATGAACGCCACCCAAGAAAATCTTGAATAATCATCAGTTATCACGAGGCAATATTGATCATTCCTAATACTTTTGTGCTTGACAGGACCGAACAAATCCATGTGCAAACGTTCAAGAGGAACAGCCACCGTGTTGATTTTCTTTGTAGGGTGTCGCTTCTTCATTTGTTTTCCTTTCTGGCACGAGACACAGATGTCTTGAAGATGAAAGTTTTTAAGAGGAACACCATTCACTAATTCATTTGACACCAAATGATTCATTTTGCGTAAGTGAATGTGACCCATTCGTCTGTGCCAAGAGATTGAGTCTTTTTCTGTGGCTTTGGAAACGAAACAGGTTGCTTGTGCAGACGTTGTGATAGCTTGGCTCATATCAAGGATATACAAATCATTTATCCTTGGAGCCGACAAGAGAATCCATTCTTTTGGAATTTTGAAGCCTGGTTTCAGCACATAACATCCATTTGCATCAAAGTGTACTGAGAACTGCTTATCACAAATTTGAGAAACACTAAGAAGATTGTGATCAAGTTGTTGTACGAAGTTGATCTTATCAAAGCTAACAACCCCGTTGGAAATCATTCCTTCACCCGTAATATATCCGCCTTTATCTCCAGCAAAAGCAACATAACCTCCTCTAATAGATTTGACGTCGTAGAGAAGCTTCATGTCGCCTGTCATGTGCCTGGATGCCCCACTATCAACAATCCAATGACTACTGATAGTTCCTCCTGGAACACCCTGCACATGAACTCACATAATTAGTTGGAGATGGGGACCCAAGCCATTGTGGTCTTGGGTCTTCCATTTTCATCAACAACAATAACCTCTATTCTTTGATGATTCAAGAATTGTGATGGTCCCCCAGAATTTGTGGTCAATTTAGGTTTCCATGTCTGTTGAGTTTTACCAGTTTGATTGTTTAACAATTTAACTTCGTGATTGTTTGAAGTTTTTGCAAGTTTTGAGTTTTCTGGCTTAACTGAAACAGATTGTTTTTGAACCACATCAGTTTTAAGTGCCTTTTCAATCACCTTGACTTGTTGGCGTTTCTGTTTCTTTTCCCTTTCTCTTACAAGTCGGGGATCTTGTTTTACAGAAACAGATCGCTTTTGGTGATTACATTCACGGGGATCATCATCAATTGCTTTCAACTTATGAAGATACGGACAGTTTCGAATTATGTGTCCAATTGTACCACATTCAAAACATGATCTTCGTTCAACAAACCCCGAAGTATCATGTGGTCGTCTTGCCGATGATGAACTTTGTGATCCCGAGGTACTAGGTTTTGAACTATTTTGTTCATTTCTTTTCATCACAGTTGCTTTCTTGACAAAATCTAAGTTAGATTGGTTCTCAAACGTTGCAATTTTGTCTGTTCCCTTAGATTTCACAAAGTTCACATTTTTGTTCTTCTTCTGATTCGGCTTCCTTTGACCTTGAGCCGGTAATTTTCCTTTTGGTTTAGTATGATTTTGCTGTTTTTGCACTGTTGGTAATTTTTGATTGCCAAATTGTTTTCTAACTTCAGCCTTTGGGATAGGAGGGCACTGTGTTACTGTAACACGTGATCCTGTCTTTCCCAAAAACTTACTTGTTGAATTTTCAAAGACTTTACTGATTAATGATTGATTAACATTCTTAAGAGGAAAATCTTTGTCTGAATAAATTTTATTATCACCAACAAGAGTGTACAGCAAATCCACACTCTCCGACTCTTTTGCAGACGTGGACTCGGTTGCAGCAGTCTTAGCGGGCTTTGCTGGAGGATCACATAGAATATGATTCTCAAGAGGTATGTCCTCTTCTTTGATTACCGCATCAGACTTTGCTGAATTAGTATCATCAGATTCATCATCAGAAGAATCAGCATCCTCAATCACAACTGGAGGATCCTGATTTTGTTCAGCAGTTACAAATGTATCTGCTGACGCATCTGAATCTGATGATACTTCCTTCTTGTATCCGAGTCCTGTTGCAAATTCCTCAACATCTAAAGGAACAGATGGTTCAAAGAAAACTCTATCTTCCTCATCCGGCATGGCATCATAATTATGTCTCACAGGTGGTGGACATTTCTTGTAACCTATGCATGTGACATCCCGTTTCTCTTTCTGTACGTCAATGATGTGATCCAACACATAGCTAGAGCTCAAATAACTATCTAGCTTAAGTTGGATCGCCTCACTTTCAGTTTTGACACAAGCCATTTCCTTTTGCATTACTTCCAGACGAGTTATATACAAATTAATGTCAGTTTGTTTTCTGGAAACCATTTTTGTTAGCTCGGTTTTATCTTTCTTTAATTTCTCAATTACCGATTTAAACTCCTTTTCATGGTTTTCATAAAACATGTTGGCTTCAGTGCACTTCGAAAGATCCACGGTCAATTTCTGATTGTGGATGAATGTCACATCATATTTCTCTTGCAAAGCCTCGTGTTTGCTTTGCAATTCACACCACTTATCATTCAATGAAACATGTTTGTCTTGCAAGTCAAACAAACTAGCTTGTAAAGCATCATGTTTGCCTTGCAACTCAGACATGTTTGCCTCTAAATCAGCACATTTAATATTTAAACTATCACAGTTATCACAACTAACAGCAATGGGTTCATCGACACATACCTGACTTGATGAACTGTCGACATTAGCCATAAAGGCTGAATGGAGAGAAGACGAAGAATAAGCAGCTTGATCCACCAAAATAGATCTTCGTTGAATTTCAGCTGTAGCTTCTTCCAATAGCTCATCAATATCTGCATTAACTGACGCACTTGATGTGTCATCTTCCTGATCGTTCCCTGAACTCGAGGACTCTTCATCTGAACTTCCACTGTAACCGGAGCTGTCTTCATCTTCAGAAGATTCATCACCATTGGTGGAAGATTCTCCACCACTGGCGTGTTTAAGATCCTTGACAACTTCAGCAAAACAAGCTGTTCCATCTGGAGCATCATTTCCCAACTGAATTGACCAATCACAACCTTCATCTACTTGAACCACAAGTGCCTGGTTGGCATTAGATGGTCCTGCTTGACTCTGGTTGTTGACAGGAACCAAAGTGCGCTCATTGTTCCTTACTTGGTTCTGATTTGCCCTGTTGCCTTGACCTCTGAAAGGATTTTGGTTTCCATGTTGAGATGGCCTCGTACATTCACGTTTGAAATGACCACGTTCACCACAATTGAAACACTTGACAGCCTGCTTATCAAACCCATACTTGGTGTCTTTCTTGCTTTCCAAGCTGGTTCTGCCAGTTCTTTCCATGAAATCCTTTGCTCGCCTAACAGCACTGGCAAAGGCCCACTTGATGTCCATCATCTCCATCTCCTCTTTATCGATCTGCTGATAGTCTTCTTGTGTCAGATTAATGTTACCAATCTGACCTTCCACTAATCCACAGTATGCGCTCACCAAAGTGTTTAGCAGCTCCATGTGTTCCTTTGCTACTTCCACACTGACTTTAGAAAAGCTTGAGGTGTCGAGCCGTACTGTATTTGGCTTTGATTGTTGACCAGCAGATGATGTGCTTCCATAACACGCTTGCTGTTGAGGAGGAAGTGGATTCCCATACATGTCTGTTGGTCCGGTAGATTGAGGAGGAAGTGGATTCCCATACATGTCTGTTGGTCCGGTAGATCGAACAAGTAATGGATTTCCGAACATATCAGTTGCTCTGATAGGTCGTTGGCTTTGCTGTTGTGGTACTGGTTGAGGAACTGGTTCAAGCGGATTTCCATACATGTCTGTTGGAGGAGGCTTGACCGGAACTTGGATGGTATTGCCATACATGTCAGTGCTAGACACAAACGCTGTTTGAATTCGAGCGTGTGAAGAAGGTTTTGTAGCAGTGCTAGAAGTTCCATAATACATTTCAGGATTTTGTGGCACGAGAACTCTTTTCGCCTTGAGAGTTTCTTCCTGATTCTTGTTTTCCAGGAGTTGAACAAAGTCATTGAAGTTTGTTGTAGCTAACGTGCCATTGTACTTCATGATTTCCAAGAAAGTATTCCATTGAGGTGGCAACGCATCTGCAAACTTTTTCACAATCTCTGCTGAAGTTGTAACAACCTCAAAATTTGCCAATTCAGTCAGCAAATGATTAAATCGAGTTGTCAAATCTCCTAAAGATTCATTTTCCATACAAGTAAAACCATCAAACTCTTTCTTTAGCAACTCACGTCTCAATTGACGTGTCGCTTCATTTCCTACGCCCCTTGTCTTCAATGCATCCCACAACCTCTTCGTTGTCTTGTAACTGACAAATTGATGATAAATATCTTTACTTAACGCCTGAGTAAGAATGGCATATGCCTTCTTTTCCAAATCATAGACCTTCTTCTGATCTTCCGTAAGATCTGCAAACGTAGCAGCAGATGATGCGGCAACCTCTATTGTTTGATCGAAATCTGTGATGAACCGCAACCACAATTCTGTATTTTGTCCAAGGACATATGTATGAAATCTGTCAATCCATCCTGGATATTCGTATAAGTGCATCAACTTTGGAGGCCGATTCAAACTTCCGGTTTCGCTCTCGCTTAAGAGAATGCTTTGAATACTTGGAGTTTGATTTGATACGAATGCCCATTGACCGGTAGAAATTGCATTAGCTTGAGAAGATACCGGTGTGGAAGATGACGGAGTACCAAAATACATGTCTGTATTTACCGGAGTACCCCATCTTGGATTCATTTTTGATCAAGAATAATAATACCTGAAAATCACAAACTTGTTAAACATAAACAGACTTAGGTCGAAGGATCAAGACTTGTTCGAAGGATCAACAGTGTTCGAAAGATCACTGTTGAATTTCGAACAATGATTTCGAAAGATTCTCCAAACGAAGGATCCTTATCTTTCGAAAAAGAACTGTAGACCGAAAGATGTATGCTACGAAAAGATTCCTTGGATCGAAGGATAAGTCACAGACTTCGAAGGATGTTCGAAGGATGATTATCTATCGAGCCTCCTTTGATCGAAAGATGATCTTTCGACTTCGAAGGATATCCTTCGATCTGATCTGACACAGTTGACAAAAATGACAGGTTGGTGAAAAAGTTGATGGGTTGGTAGAAACTTTCGGCAGAAGGTATGTTCAGACCATACTTTCTGCCAAAACAGATTTGAACAATAAAATATTACCCAAAAAGGACAGATCTTAACCAGAAAACCGGTACCGGAGTAAGCCGGAATTTGGCCGGAAATATCCAAAGTTCTTAAAAACAAGTTTTTAAGTTACCCAAACCGTCCTTTAACACACCCGGTAAGTTTAGAACACGTTTTAACGTCTGGAAATGCGAGAAAAACAGTAAAAACGGGTGCTAAACCATGTGAGTTTTTGTCCAAAACACTCCAAAGTCTTGTATAAACTCGGTTTTTAACAAGGAAAAGAGCCACGGCTCTGATACCACTTGTAGGTCCCTCGGAGGTTGAGGTTAAACCTATTCCTTGTTATATCTAACACACTAGCAAGTGCGGAATCCAAGCTAGCATGCAAACCGAGATAGAACACGACAATGATAAACACACAAGTCTCAACGATTAACACCTCTTGTATTAATACGAAGAAAGGTCGGTTACAGCACAAGGTTTACAAATGTATTCTGCAAACTCTCTCTAACTCTCGTGTGTGTGTGTTTTTGCTCTAAGTGTTCTCCTATCTCTAATGTCTCTAAAAAATAAAGTGAACACATTACATGGGTATGTATACCCATTTCAGCTCGTATGGTCGAAGGATCAGATAGACTGATCGAAGGATCATCTATCGATCTGAAACCTATCGAAGGATCCACATATACCTCGAAGGATGATATCCTTCGAAGTCCGACAACATCCATCGAAGGTTATCTTTCGAGCTCATCGAAGGATCTAAATAATCCTTCGATGACTCATCCTTCGACACAGACATATTACAACCATTTTCTAACTGTTTGGCCAAGTCAAACCAGGAGGATGGTTGACTTGGTCAAACTTACAAGACTAACAAAGACATCGTTTGGTATCACGACAAAATACAGACAAAGTACAGACACAAGTGCACCAACACATCCGTGGGATACGGCGCAAAGGAAAGGCAAATTGGGTTAGGGGTTTGAGGATGCATCACGGTGTGAATTTCATGGCCTTGCAAGAATCGAAGATAACGAATCCTCCTCTTTGGTTGCTTTCAAGGTTCTGGGGTAACTCTCTTTTTCAATTTGATTGTGTAGATTCGGAAGGGAATGCGGAGGGTTTAATTTGTTGGTGGGATCCATCTTGTTTTCGTCAATCTGGGGTTATTAAGTCTCGCCATGTTCTGGTGGTTTCGGGACTAATGGTTCATGCTAATGTTCATGTAAATATTGCAAATGTTCATGCACCTAACGATCCGGCGAGTCGACGGAGTTTTTGGAATGAGTTGTTATTGTATAGACGATCTTTGTGTGGGTTGTGGGTTTTTTTGGGGGACTTTAATGAGGTGCGATGTGCAGATGAAAGGTGCAATTCGGAATTCTCATTACAAAATGCGCTTTATTTCAACAACTTTATTAGGGAGGCGGAGCTCTTTGAATATAATACGTGCGGGTATAAGTACACTTATGTCCGAGCACGGTGACAAGTTAAGTAAATTGGATAGGGTCTTGGTTTGTAATGACTTTATGGTATCTTGGTCAGGAGCGGCAGTCACGTCACTTGCTCGACACCTTTCAGATCATTGTCCGATATTGCTCTCGTTGAAAGATGCGGATTTTGGCCACATTCCTTTCCGGTTTTACAACTCGTGGTTGGAGTTGTCGGGGTTTGTGGAATTTGTTAATTCTGTTGTTTCTTATTTTGAGTTTTCAGGGGCTGCCGATGTTGCCTTAGCAGCAAAGTTGAAATGGTTAAAAGGTAGAATTAAATTGTGGGTGAATGCTGAACGTAGGCAAAGAGATGAGAAGTATTCGGGTTGTAAGCGCAGAATTGAAGAGTTGGAGAAAATTGCCGAATCTCGAGCATTGACCGAATCTGAATTGGAGGTCCGGGTTATAGAGAAGAAGTCTTTGTTTGAAGAAGAAAGGTTGAGAACACTGGATGCGCAACAAAAATCTAGAGTTAAATGGGCTCTCGATGGAGATGAGAATTCTAAATATTATCATGGTATCATAAAGCTCAATACGGCGAATAATAGAATTCATGGGGTACGTAATAATGGTCTGTGGGTCTCGGACCCGGGTCATGTTAAGGCGATAATTGCGTCTTTTTTTGAGGACAAGTTTAGCGATTGTGGTAGAGCTAAGCCGGCGTTTATCTGTCCTGATATCATGCGGCTTTCTGTTGATGAGGTTGCTTTATTGGATAGCCCGTTTTCAATGGACGAGATTACAAATGCAGTTTTTGATTGTGATGGGAGTAAAGCGCCGGGACCTGACGGTTTCAACTTCACTTTTATTCATAAGTTTTGGCCTATTTTGAAGCAAGACTTCTTGAATATGTTTGTGGAGTTTCATGCGAATGGTTCTATTCGACCGGGATGCTTTTCGGCTTTCATTGCTCTTATTCCAAAGGGCCGTGATCAAGCTACTTTGGCGGATTATAGACCTATTAGTTTGGTCGGTGTTTTGAATAAAGTGTTGTCCAAGGTCCTTGTTCTGCGTTTGAAACAGTTTATGCCACGGCTTGTTTCTGAGGAACAAACCGCCTTTCTCGGTGATCGAAATATTCTTGATGGGCCTTTGATTCTTAATGAGACAATTGCTTGGTTGAAGAGGTCGAAGCTAAAAGGTTTTTTTTCTAAAGGTTGATATAGAGAAAGCTTATGATTCCTTGAGGTGGGATTTTTTGGAAGATATCTTGGCGCAAATGAATTTCTCATCAAAGTGGTGTGGTTGGGTTATGTCTATTGTTCGGAGCTCCCGGGCTTCCGTCTTGGTTAATGGGTCACCGACATATGAGTTCTCATGCCAACGTGGTCTACGCCAAGGGGACCCGTTGTCCCCGTTTTTATTTATCCTTGCCATGGAGGGTCTAACCCGGATCATAAGACGGGCTACTCACTTGGGCGTTTTTAATGGAATTCGGGTGGGTGGAACGGGTCCAATGCTCTCCCATTTTATGTATGCGGATGACGTGGTGTTTTGTGGGGAGTGGTCGAGGGGGAATGCGCTGAATTTAAGACGGTTATTGAGGGGTTTCTATTTGATCTCTGGCTTGAGGATTAGTTCGAGGAAAAGCCGTTTTTATGGTGTTGGTGTGAGTGACAATGAAATCGCTGAGATGGCTTCGGATTTGCAAGTGGAGTCAGGTCATTTTCCTTTCACCCATCTTGGTGTTCCCATTGCGTCTAATATGAACCTCGTTAGAAGTTGGGATCCGGTTTTAGAAAAGGTTCGAAATAGGTTGTCCTCTTGGAAATCTAAGTGTCTTTCTTATGGGCGTAGGATAACGCTTCTAAAATCGGTTTTAAGTTCGCTCCCTTTGTATTATTTTTCCCTATTTCGGGCTCCCGTTCAAATAATAAACGACTTGGAGAAATTACGCCGCAACTTCTTTTGGGGTGGTACGGATGAGGTGGACAAAATGAGTTGGTTGGCTTGGGATAAAGTTGTCGCTCCAGTTGAATATGGGGGTATTGGGTTGGGTTCTCTTCGTGACGCGAACTTGAGTTTGTTGTCAAAGTGGTGGTGGCGATTTAAAACGAGTCACGACTCACTTTGGCGTAAGGTGGTGTGGTCTATACATGGCAGTGGTCGGGGATGGACTAACATTCCGGTTAAGAGTTCTATAGGGAGTGCTTGGAAGCAAATAGCTAGTGTACCGGGTTTGCTTCCAATTGGATCGGATAAAGCCATCAAAGCTAATCTTCGGAATGGGTCGACTATTTTTTTCTGGTACGATTGGTGGCTATCGGATGATGTGTTGCATAAAAAGTTTCCTCTACTTTTTGCATTGGAAAAGAATAAAGCTTGCTTGGTTTCGGATCGGTTGCCAAGTTCTTCACAACACTCAAATTTTAATAGTG
This sequence comes from Helianthus tuberosus, assembly GCA_030545235.1. Taxonomy (NCBI): domain Eukaryota; kingdom Viridiplantae; phylum Streptophyta; class Magnoliopsida; order Asterales; family Asteraceae; genus Helianthus; species Helianthus tuberosus. Next base: position 186,081,454 of record CM060433.1, on the reverse strand, counting down.
AATGGAGGAGATTAGATTTTTCAAATGAAGAACAATATGAGCTTGATAACCTGATGCTTCTTTTGATTGGTGTGACAACCTCCTTTGGTATTGATACTTGGTCTTGGACAGTGGGTAGCTCGAATGAATTCTCAGTAAAGAGCGTTAAGAAATGTGTATTTGAAGCAACAAATGTTATTCCGGCTTCTTCTTTTGAGTGGTGCAATTGGGTTCCCAAGAAGGTGGTAGTAGTTGCGTGGCGAGCTTTTCTTGATCGCCTCCCAACGGTTGGTGCATTGTCTCGGCGAAACATACACATTGGTCCACAATTGTGTAGCATTTGTGAGACTAATATGGAGTCGGTTGACCATTTATTTACGGGTTGTCCGGTATTTATGGAGGTCTGGCAATTGGTGTTTTCTTGGTGTCAAGTGCCGCATTTCTTCGCGTTCCATGTTCGGGATTTGCTCTGTTTACACTTGACTGCTAAGAGTGGTACTCGTGCTAAAAAAGCGTTCTATGGGGTTATTTTAACGACATTTTGGAGTATTTGGAAAGCTAGGAATGATCACATTTTCAATCAAAAGGAGGTGTCGGTCAGGAGAATCATGGAAGAGATAAAGGTTATAAGCTATTTGTGGATTACTAAACGCGGTAGGATGACGGACATGACTTGGGATTCTTGGGGTAGATTTGATTCATTAAAGATGGGATAGATTTCGGGGCTTGGTTTTATTTTCGGCTGGATGTGTTTTTGTTTTTTTTTCGATTATTGTTTTTTCGGATTTGATCCCCGGATTGTTGGTGGCTAGCTTCTTGCTAGCATTATAAATAAAGTTTGTTTGCTGTTCAAAAAAAAAAAAGGTGAATCCGATCACTAACACAAACACCTTACCCTCTTCCCCCATCATTGAAACTAATAATAAGATTATTAAATCTCGGGACTGAAACAAGATCAATTAAGAGCATGAACACAAATGCAACATGGATCGGGATTTAGTTTTGGATGGGCTGTTGTAGGAATTTTTTTTTTTTTGAAAGACTGCTCAGTCAGCGGGTTATCGACACGCAAAACTCAATTAAGAATCCTGCATTCCGGTCTGTTGAGCTTGAATTTTTCTGAGGTCATCACTGCAATCTATCGGAGTAACAAAATCTTTATTAAACTAACTGCTTTTGCCCAAAAACTAAAACTAATTTGAAATGTTTAAAGGGATTAGTATGGAAAAGAAAATTGCTCAGATGGCATGACTTTAAAATTGGTTCGATTCTGCCAGCAGAGTTTCTTCAGTCTAACTCAGAAGAGGGAGCTTTGTATCCTCATTGCAATCCTCTTCATTACCCACAAACATCAACCAAAATAAACAATAAAAATCAAATCAATTAACATGAAAAAAAAAAGACTAATAATAAAAGAGAAAGATCGCTCAGTTCAGCGGGAATATCGACACGCAAACAGATCTGTGTAGAGAGATAAGCCTGCATTCCGGTCTGTTGAGCTTGAATTTTGCAAGTCGTCATTGCGATCTATAATTATTAGTAAAACATGTTAACAAGAAAAAAATCACACACTGTATACAGATAGATGTACACAAGTAGTGGTGGTGTTTGGGTGTAGAAGAAGAATGGTGGCGGATTGTTGTGGGAGGGGTGGGTGGGTTTAGACCATGGGGTATGGTGGGGCTTGGGTTGGGGCATTGGTTGACACGTGGAATGAGAGCCCCGCACCACTCAAACCCACGCCCATGGGGTATGGTGGGGCTTGGGTTGGGGGGCATGAGTTTGGTTTGGCCATTGAGAGCCTGCCATGTCACTTACTAGCCCGCCCCACACCCAGCTTCAAACCCACGCCGATGGGGGCCACGCCCAAAACCCACGCCCAACCCAAGCCCCCGGGGTGGTGGCTTGGGCGTTTTCAGCCAACCCAGCCCCAACCCAACCCAAGCCCCATACCCCATGGCCTTATATAAGATGAAAATTAGGGTTTTGCTTCAAAGTCACATGTTTTAACCTGTGGTATAACGTGATCATCGGTTATTCCTGGTTGCATAAGAAAAGTAAAAAAAAAAGTTATATGATAAAGAGTGTATTACACGATTCAAATTAAAAAAAAAAAAGAACTTAGTTATATATTTTTTTTGTAATTTTATTATTTTAAATATGTGTGATAGTTAAAACTAAAATAAAGATAAAGAGTATATTTAGATGTATAATGCATAACTGCTTATTATAATATTAGGTTGGAGTTTTAGGTATTACACAATTTAAATTTAAAAAACTATTTTTATTTTTTATACTAAATGTGTGATTATAAAAAAAGCAAAATAATAATAATAATAATAATAAGCCTGATGTGGAATTAGAGTCGTCTTTTGCCATTGAGTTATCCCGGGTAGCCGGATTTTATTTCTTGGTCGTTAGAAAAGGAGGAAAATAAGAATTACAACTCTTAAATTTATAACAATAGAAACAAAATAACCTCAAAATAAGGGGTTGTTTGTTTAGCTCTTAATGAAGCTATCAATGGTTCAGATTGTTTGTTTCGTAATTAGATGTCTAATTGATTTAAACATTTACCTCTGAATAGTTAGCATTAAACTGACTCTGAATGGTTATCTTAAATTGTGTGATGTGTCCCACAAGATTTATATTTATTAGGTGTAGATAGTGATGGAATTAGAGAAAATATAAAGATAAAGATAAAGAAGAGATAGAAATCATATAAAGATTTAACATGTATAATTATTAATTATACATGTAGGAAAACAAAATTAATATTTAAATTAAATTTCAAGAATGAAAAAACTATTTAAATTAAAATGAGTGTAATAAACGTGAAATCAAGCTCAATGCGTGACGGACAATGATTGGGTGTGGTGAGTGATGGAAAGTGGAGCACCCCTACCCCTAATGAGTAAATAACTGATAATCGGAAGTAACTAATTGGAATATAACCATGAGTCTTACGCTACTATTAACTAATCAACAATATTTGGGATCAGTAGTAACTTGACTTATCATTATCAACTTGGGAGGCAAGTAGTAATTGAGTTACTATTGACAAACAACCATCAGCTGTAATTGATTTTTTTTATAGAGTTTATCAATATTGTTCGTTTTCCCCATAAAAAGGTTAAGGATTTATTTTTATTTGTCTAATTGGCAATTTCTCAAGAGGTCACCTATTCTAGTAGCACTCCCACTCAGTTACGCTTAACTACATAGTTTTTCTCTAATCGATAACCAATGCTCAAAAGACATGTAGATATATGAGGCGAAACATTTCTTGTGACCTGGATATCTCATGTGGACAAAAGTGGACAAAAGATAACATAAGCATTTGAAATGCCTAAGGTATTACTGCACTTTGTCTTGCTCGTTTAATACCTTCGATTGATACACACGCTTTAGCTTGGTCACATAGAGCAACCTCTCTGTAGTGAGAATAACGGGTGTTACATCGTATAGATTGCTAGAAGAATTCTTCAACACATCGCTATCAAAACTCAAAAGAGGCCTACTGAAGTTCATCTATGGTGTTCTATTAAAGCCATGTTGTCATTTTGTAAGTGTAGTATTTTATTTTTATAAACATGATGGGTTACAATATTTCAATCTTATATAGGAATATAGGATTACCATTTTTTTTTGCCTTGACTCTCTGGCCTCTGCTCGTTGGTTTGGACCCCCAGATGCTCAAAGCCCTATAAGTAAAAAACTCGAGCCCACATCTTCGGAAGCTTAAACTAAACACATACCCCTCCTTATACACTGCCTCCGCCCCTGGCTAAGTATTGCATAAATGGGGACTTATTAACTTTATATTGACTTAAAATGTTCTTATGTAATATTCAAGTTGCTTTTTTAAAATATAAAGAACAAAAGTGGTGGCTGGTGGGTCTCCTACATAAAATGTAAGTTACATTCGAATCCAAGGATGAATTATACTTTAGCTTATATAAAATAACATTGTATTCTCGATACCGGATATTGTTATTTCATTTACCGTTTAACAACTATTTGACTTTTTTAAGGACAAAGCTTGACCCGAGCTGAGCTCGAACTCAAACTTAGCTGAATTCGTTTGCAACCCTAGTTTTAGCGGTAATATATAGAGGGCACCTTACAATAACCAATTTATTAATTTATTTTCTCACATCCTCTAAAATCTGTTAGACATAAGCATATTCATTTTCATACTTTTCTAGCAGAGTCTATCCATATGAGTTGCACTAATTTGCTTTGACGGCAACTTTGATGATTTCACACGATACTATTGGGATTTAGCCTAAACTTTATATTAAATACTTTAATTGGAAAATGTATTTTAAATATTAAATACTTGTTTTTTTCCCATATATTTAGAGGAAAAGCATTATACTCATCCACTAAAATATCAAACATCATCCATTTGATAAGTTGAAAGGTAATTTCAGTTCCACCATATGTTTCAAGTAAGGGCCCCATCATACATTACTAATTCATATATATGTATTAATTTCTAACACAACAAGAAACAATAATGTTCTTTGCTTTTTATTTTAGCCACAAAACTTTTTCAAAGTCTTTTTGTGGTTTTGTTTTGTTTGTTTTTTCACAAAGTAAACTTTAGAGTTTTTTTAGTTTTGTAACAACACTTTGATTCTATTATATATTTGACATAAAAGTTAAACGAGTTTACTTTTTTATTAGTTTTTGTTCTATACTTTTTCATGGATTTGATTATCGTTTGGCTGCTACTTAGCACGATTTTTAGTGGTCACATTTGGTCCCTCAGGTTTTCTGTTCTTTCATTCAATTACTATTTAGCATGTTGTTTGATAGTCACATTTAGTCCCTCGGTTTTTTACCCCATTGGCTTTCTAATATGTGTCGGTATAAATTCGAATTCGTCTACTTTTTACATCACATGGTGTTAAAAAATTGTGTTTTTATTTTACCTTTTTTCCGGTTTTGGTCATCGTTGGGTTGTTAGTTAGCACGGTTTTACACCCCTGCAACGCTGGGAGCATAAGACTAGTTCATCATATTATCCAATAATTATGAAAATATGTGAAATGACAATTAAGTTCGAGGGATTTATAAGTTGACCCCTTCAGTTTGTATCATATTGCAATTCAAACGTATGCCTAATGCTTTGATCATATAAATTATTTGACCCATCGATTTCGTCACATATATACTAAGCGAAAGAGACAATGTTAACCTAAATATTTTATGTACATTTGTGATATATATATCTAAATAAAAACAAGAGAATTTATAAAATACTAAATTTAAATAAACCCGTTTTAACTTATCACATAACTCACTAAAACACTCATATTAATACATAAACTTGAGTAACTACGTGGTTTTTAAAAGGCTTAGTTTTGCTATTAAAAAATAGGTAGAGACGCAGCTTGTTGCCCGTTTACTATCCATCTCGATGTAAATTCATAACATTTAAAAAAAACTATATTAGTTAATAAAATAATAAAATAACAAAACTAAAATTTCTGAACAACAATTCCTAGATATTTCTACAAGATTTGAACTTTGGTTAGGATCCTTTGGAGTGCGTCAAAAGTTATATATTTTTTTTTGAAAGTTAGCATTTCATTAACCAGCAAAGCCGACCCAAGCCGGGCCGACAAAAAACAACACCACTACATAATTACATATTTACAAAAGAACTCCAATCTCCCCACTCTATATCTTTGAACTTGGACCTATTAGAAAACCAAAAATAACCCAACGCCTTAACCTCGCTAATTATACTATCAATCTTAACCGATTTATTTGCAAAAACAAAATTGTTCCTAGCCCGCCAAATACTCCAGCACGCTATCATAACGATACCTTGAACGGCTTCTTTCTTTTTAACCGACGCCCTGAGATCTTTATAAATGCCGAGAAGGTCCCGTATAGAGAAGACGAAAATATTGGGGATCTTGCACCACAAACTTATGCCATTCCATACCACCGACGCCACATGACACGCTGTGAATATATGTTCAGCTGACTCTTCATCCGATCCCCCAACGGACACGTAGAATCATCAAACTGCACATTCCTTTTTTTAAGAGCAACTCTAGTAGGAATTTTCTCCATCTCCATTCTCCAAGAATGAATATTTACCTTGGCAGGGGTCCAATTACACCAGTCTAAGATATATCTGTCACTTATGTCCACTTCCGCACGAATTAGGAGCCTGACTGCCTTAGCCGAGAAGTTCCCAGCCGAGTCGGACTTCCAGGACCATCGATCAGCGGCTTCTGAAACGTGGGTGTTTTCCATCAGCGACTGAAGTTGCTGGAAATCAGCAACCAGCCCCGGCTCAATGATCGCTTCCTTCCAACTCCACTGAAACAAAGTACCATTGCCAGAATTCAAAATACGATCAGCAACCACGCATTTTTTATTCATCTCCAGCTTAAACAAATCAGGAAACCTGCTTTTTAAAGGTTCCTTGCACACCCACGGGTCAAGCCAAAAACTAACACTCTGGCCATTACCAATTTCTCCTTTTAAAAAGTTCCGGAGAGGCGAATCCTCGACCTTAATATTAATGAACAATTTAGCAATAGAACTCCAAACTCCATTAAGCGTTTTTTTTAAGGGGATACATTCCCAGCCAACTCTAGTGAAGTGCAACGCATCAATGATTCTTCTCCAAAGATTATTAGCTTCCGTTTTGTAGCGCCATCCCCACTTGACGAGAAGGGAGGTGTTAACTTTCGAGAGCTTTTTTAAACCGAGACCACCTTCTTTCTTACCGCACGAGACCCGATCCCACGCCACCCAGTGCATCTTTTTATCTTCAGAGGATCATCCCCAAAGGAACTTTTTAATCATAGATTCCAGGTCCGAGATGACCTTTTTAGGGGCTTTATAGAGAGTAAAGTAGTAGATAGGTAAACTTTCCAAAACCGACTTTATAATCACCACCCTTCCCCCTATGGACAAAAGATTCGATTTCCATTTAGCGAGCCGAGCACGGAAAAAGTCATAAACCGGATGCCAGTTACTTATTCGGTTCATATTAGCACCAACTTTCAGCCCGAGGTACTTGAACGGCGTAGAGTCCGGTTTACACCCAACCTTCTTAGCCATATCTCCGATCTCATCCCAACCTACTCCAATACCGTACAAGTTGGACTTATGTAAGTTTATTTTCAGCCCCGAGCAAACATGGAAAACCCGAAGGATTCTAACGACATTAGAAACTTCCAACTTAGACCACTCCCCAACCATTATGGCGTCGTCCGCATACAAAAGATGCGTCATTATCGGCCCATTGTTCGGAGTGGAAATACCTTTCAACGACCCCGCTTCTCTAGCACAATCAACCATACACGAAAAAGCTTCCATAACAACCAAAAAAAGGAACGGAGACAGGGGGTCTCCCTGTCACATACCTTTCTCACATTTGAAAGAGAAAGTAGGCGCACCATTAACTAAAACTGAGGAACTAGCCGACCTGAGGGTGCCCAAAATCCAGCCACACCACTTGTTTCCAAAGTCCATTTGATGGAGAATATCAATCACAAATTTCCAACTAACATTATCATACGCCTTCTCGAAGTCGATTTTGAGGAAGAAAGCCTTCGACTTTCTCTTTTTAATCCATGAGATAAGCTCGTTGACAATTAGAGGCCCGTCCAAGATAAATCTCCCCTTCAAGAAAGCCGATTGGGAGACCGAAATCACGCCATACAGAACCTTCCTTAAACGATTAGCTAAAACTTTGGAGATCACCTTACTAATTACTTCGACCAAGTTGATCGGTCTATAATTATTAAGGGACACAGGATCAACGATTTTAGGAACAAGGGTGATAAAAGAGGCCCCACTACCTTTACTAATCACCCCGTTGCCATAGAAAGAAGCAAAAATTCTATTGAAATCATCACTAAACAGATCCCAAAAGAACTTGATGAATCTGAAGTTCAGCCCGTCTGGTCCTGGAGCCCGATCATCTCCACATTCAAAGACCGCTTCCTTGATTTCTTGAGGAGAAAAAACATCTTCCAACATATTACAATCCGAATCCGAGATCTTTTTAATGTTATAACAATGCAACTCAGGCCTAGTCGGGTGCAACTCTTTAAACTTATCACGGAAAAACGCATGAATATGTTTTTTAATAGAAGCCGGTTTCGAACACCATTCCTCGTTGATAGTCAAGCCATGGATAGCATTAACCGCTTTCCTGTTATTGACCGAAGCATGGAAGAATTTTGAATTCTCATCTCCATCTATAGCCCATCTAGTCCTTGCCCTCTGTTTAAGGTCAGAATTTTTTCTATTATCCACTTCTTTAATGATTTTCCTACTTTCCGCCATAATCCATTCCTCCTCCTCCGTGAGGTCCCTATTTTCCATTTCATTCTCTAAAGATTCCAACTCAGTCAATGCCAAACTTTCGGATTCCTTCTCCTTGGCAAGGAAATCATCCCTCCATATCTTCAAAGCTGACCGGATCCGAGCAAATTTAGCAGTAAGACACGAGTCCGGGGGATCAAACGTCTCAAAACCCTCCAAAGCACTTTTAACAGTCTCCTCGAAACCCGGTTTACCGAACCACGAATTATAAACCCTAAAAGGCCGGGGGCCGAAATTTAATTCAACCATCTCCAGAATAATGGGACAATGATCAGAGTACCTACTCGGTAACAGTCAAAAGTTATATGATTATGCGAATAGAGGGGTGTTTAATGTAACAAGCTTTAATGTTGATACACAAAAGGATTACATAAAAGGCCGACTCTTCCATAGAGAAAACCTAGGCACCAACCTAGCCTCTAATTTCAACCAAATTTTGAATATATTATTTCAAAATATCTAATTAATGTTGGGTCAAGTTTTAATTGGAAATTTTTGTAAAAAAGCAAAGATTGTCAAAATTTTTCCTTATATAAATCCCTTAATCCGTTAGGAAAAAAGCAAATACTGAAAAGTTCAGGGTAAAATATGTAACTTCAACAAAACTAAAAGGTAGTTTGTGTAATTTACACTAAGAAAACAATTACTAAATGGGTCCTACCTTTTTAAACAACACAAAGAAAACAATAAAAGAAAAGAAATAATGCCCATACACGTGGCATCAACCAACCTTCTTTCCAATAGAGATCCGGTATGTTGCATAAATTGCTCCACCCTCACGATTCCATGTTGTCTTTACCTCCTGTATATACACACACACACTACTGTGTGTAACATACACAATGATAATATAATAATAAGTTAATTAATAACAGAAACACAAAATTTCTACAGCTGATCGGTGGAGATGGTATGTTCCGCTCGATTACTCGATGTTTCCTATCCCCTAACGCCGTCGTTTTGTTCATATGTTTCGCCTGCACACCATAACTCCAGGTATCTCTGTACAAACCCTAAATCTACCGTCCGATGGCGTTCGATGTCATCGTCCGATCCAGATGCGTCCATGTATGCTTCTGCTGCTTCGATTGATGCTGATTCAGCGGCCAAAAACGCTGCAGGGTAATTGTTTATTAATTTGCTATTTATGAATAGTAATTGTGCGTTTTTTAGTTAATTGTTGGTTAATTAGTTTATTTGTTGTTGTTGTTGAAGTGTTGTTGTGATTATTGATATGAAGGAATTTGAATTGTTGTGATTATTGGCACAGGTTTTGTATAATTGAAGGACCTGAAACAGTTCAGGACTTTGATAAAATGGATATACAGGAAATTCAGGATAATATTAGGAGTCGTCGGAATAAGATATTTTTACATATGGAGGAGGTGAGCAGGTTTCTCTATTTTTGGATATGTGATGTTGTGTGTGTTCTTATGTTGCGTTGAATAGACTTGATAATAGAAACTATGGTTATTGATGCTGAAACTTTTTAATTGTACTGGTATGTTGTGGTTGGTGGACATTATTGTTGTAACAACCGCCCTTTCGTATCTAGAAACTTGTGACTTTGTTTCTGATTACACGAATGAAGACTTCTCAGGAGGTCCCCATCCTAAAACATCCCCTAACACGTTTAAGTGTTTAGTTCCACTCAACCTAACGCCCAACACACGTTGATGATATTCGGGGTGAGATATTTTTTATGAACCGATATCTCTCTTGTAGACTATTGATGTGGATTTGTGTAAACGGTCACAACTACACCTTAGAGACTCATCGTTCTCGATGAGGTTTGCCCATCCAACTTCTCATGCCATCCAATATTGTCCACTTTTGAAGAAAACCGCTCATCTTGAAATACTCCCCACCCAGGCACACTTATATCTTTGAGTTTTTCTCTCATCCACAACCAAGGCATCAAAAACGTGTTGTTGGTATTGATTCCGCTCATTCCTTATGACCTAATATCCCCCCATAGATAAACGATGTGGGGTTTGCGTCACAGTTATGACCCGCTAGATGATTTATTATGTCAATTTCTCATAGAGGAATTCTATTTTTTTTGCAATCCTATTTCAATTTTTCCATGTGTTACAATGAAAGCTTATAGAGGGGACTTGTGGAAATACTGTAAGAAGAGTGCTTTAAAAGATCATGAAAGCTGTACTTGCTTTGTAATTACTTGTTAATACAGCTCCTTTCAACAGAGTTAGTGTTTATAAGTACTGTATAATGTCATACTTTTCTCAGGTTCGCCGACTAAGGATACAACAGAGAATAAAAAGTGCCGAGCTTGGAATTGTAGACGAAGAACAAGACAACGAACTTCCAAATTTTCCTTCGTTCATCCCCTTCTTGCCTCCTCTGGTATATAACTTTCTGTTTCTTCATTGATACCCCTATAGCAAGTTAATTGACTTTTCACATTGGTGGCAATATTAATTCATATCTTTATTCAATTAGAAATACAGGACGATTTGTTATTGAAGTCTTCTTTGTATATCTTTCCTTATTATGTTCATCACGTGTAACTAAGATATAACTTCTTTCTAGCAGTCCTCAGCAAATCTCAAACAATACTATGCCACATGTTTTTCTCTTATTTCTGGAATTATCATTTTCGGAGGTCTCCTTGCACCTACTGTAAGTTCTTTTTTGTTACTTGTTCCTGTTGTTATTCTCCCCTGTAGTTTGTCTTATATTCTTTCAGCTGCGAAATGCTCACAGTTGTTTACTTTGCTATGTATTATCACTTTGTATGAAACAAAGGAAGCAGCTGGAGTTTTAGTGAGCCTTAAAGCTTTTACGAATTATATAAATACTCCACGCCTGTTGCCAACGACTAGCAAAAATAATTTTGGAAGCAAAATAAGTTATAAAAAAACATGTTTTACTGTTAACTATATTAGTAACAAAATTATTATTTTTAATAGCAAGTATGTTAGCTATGTAGTAGAGGGTTGACACGACTCGTTTTGACCCTGTTTTGAAGTGGCCCATACCGACCTGAACCCGTTTTGATATGTTACTTGACCCGATAACCGACCCACTTGTTTAGCCGCCTCTACACATAGATACTTGCTATTTAACTAAGGAAATACCTCTTAGGTCTCATCTTGTTCCTTATATTATCCTAAAGAGATTTCATATGTTAGTACTATATTTCTTTGAGCTAGTAACAACAGTTTCAGGATAACGGGTCATTTGAGCACATTGTTCTTATATATATATAAGATATGTGTTTAATTAACTTCTAACCCTAATTTGTATTATGAACTCTCATCTCAGTTGGAGCTGAAATTGGGAATAGGAGGGACATCATACGCTGATTTTATTTCGAGCATGCATCTTCCAATGCAGTTGAGGTATACATAGGCAAAAGTGTAATTTTGTTGTGCTTTCTATTTTCAGCATATAGTTATTACCAATTTTGACAGAAAACAATATCTTGATATTTTGTTATATATTAAGTGTACATTTGACTACACATTATATAATAGAAGTGTTCATTCATAAAGCATCTTTTGGTAACGACCAACAGGAGAAAGTAAGGGATCAATAGTAATAGTTGTAATGCTGAGCATGGCAAAACGGGTGGGCCGGGTCAGGTAATAGTTCAAAATGGGGGTAGAGTCACTTACTAATTTGTATGGTGTATAATCGGTCAAACCTTCGAAAGATATATGATTCTTTTCTCATATTTATTTTGGGGGACTAATATGGGTCTTGGTTGATAATCTCATTACTCATATCATTTTATGCTATGCTATAAATATTCTGGCAAAACCATTTTAAAAGTAGAATTAGGCCCTCTTTATTGTGGCTGGTTAAAGAGTTAGATGTGATGCGAGAAATATATATATATATATATATATATATATATATATGACATGATACTAATATGGTAAGCTTTTTTATGTCGACAAATCAACTAAGTGATTAGTAGTCTCCATCTAATTAGTTGATAAATAGCTTCTCTTTTGGGCTCATTGAGGTTTTCTTTTGATGCATAAATTTAGTGATGTTGATCCCATAGTGGCATCTTTCTCTGGAGGAGCAGTTGGTGTGATCTCAGCCTTGATGGTGGTTGAGATAAACAACGTAAAACAGCAGGAGCATAAAAGATGCAAGTATTGTTTAGGAACAGGTAACCGTGTCCTAATGTTCTCCTGAATTCCAGTTCTTTTTTTGTAACCATGAGAACCTGTAAACGAAAACTCACGGCCCCCACCAGTATCCTGCTAACCAGTGGGACCTGGCTAAACACAGCTTACACCTTTTGAGTGGTAATTCAAAGTGCAAAAGAGAAGCTATTTATCATGTAATTTGACGCAGGGTATCTAGCTTGTGCTCGGTGTGCTAGCACAGGGGCGATTGTACTTATTGACCCGGTTGCATCTGCTAATGGCGGAAATCAACCTCTGTCACCGCCTAAAACTGAAAGATGTTCCAATTGTTCCGGTGCAGGAAAAGTAAGCATGCATTATTTTAATCATATGCGATTGGTCTATTTGCGTACTGAATTATGCATGTTAAAATTTGACTTTTGCAGGTTATGTGCCCAACTTGTCTTTGTACAGGAATGGCTATGGCAAGCGAACATGATCCACGCATTGACCCCTTTGATTAGTTAAGTATGTAGATTGAAACTTCTCCTCTTGTGCTTGTAACATAGAAATCCAACCACATCAAATATTTATCGTCAGTTCTTGTATCGTATAACCTGTGATGACTATGAATACAATCACTGTTCTGTTGTATGGCATGCACTGCACCAAGGCATCATGTTGATGACTTGTTTTTTATTTTATAATATGGTAGAACTTCAAATCGTATTATTGTGGATAAACTTATTTAGATTTGACTGATTGCATTTTGTTATCTGTTTTAAAAAGCCCTCAGGTGAGGCTAGGTGGATGCTGTACATGATACTTGTGCTTTTTACCGCTTTATGTAGGGCTGCGCCTCTGCGCAGCTGGTGCCTTGTGTGCCTGCTGTTTTCTTTCTACTTTAGTTATGGGCCATTGATCTCATCAAAGTCCAGTTGCTTAGCAAAAGCCCATGTGTGATGTGCTTACCGGGCCATGCAAACCGTTTAGCTTACCGGTCCGTCTAAACCGTTTAGCAACCTTTAAAACCCGACAGTTTTAAACTTATTCAGTGGTGAACCTTTGGAAAGCAACCACGAATAAACTACCTTTAAATCCAACATTGAACCCTCCAAAAACACCTCAACCCAAAAATTCTTCTTACAACTATATAGTTTTTAAAATTCTCTAAAATGGTCCATTCTAAAATCTGTTATTGCTATAATTACGCAACTTATATATGCTCGAAAAACTTGTATAAACCAAGTTTTTTTTTCGTTAAAAAGGACAACGCTATGATAAAAACTAAGCTTGGGCTTTTCTGGGATGTACCCTAACGACAACAAAACACAAAAGCAGATAAAAAACCTGACTAGGGCCTAACAAAAGAGCAATCTACAGCCAAACTAAGACCTAAACAAAAGCCCAAAGTCCCAAACTATATTCCCTACTGGCCCACATGCGGCCCAATTCAAAAACAACTCGCACTAATTCTACACTTGTTCAAACTATCAAACCATACATCAATACAAATCAATAAACATATATATCAACAGATGAAAATCTGTATTTATTCAAGTTCAATCTTGTGACTTCAAACTCTTCCAGCACCCATATATTACAGACTTCAAACTTTTATCAGCATCATATGCAATGCCCTTTGCTACATACAAATATCAGACGGCCTAACTTCCCATTTTTATCTTACAACAATTTTGATCATTCAGCCTATTGCAGAAAGTTCAGACATGATATCCGAAGGATTATTACAAGATCAATCTGAGGCAGATTAGGCTCCACCTCAGAAACATACACAAAATCTGATGATATGCAAAGTCAACTGTCATTCCAGAGACCAAACCAGAATTCAGAAATACATTCAGAACAAGTATCAGACTTACAACCGTCACCACCAGCACCCCTACGATCTGTCGCCACTAACTGCGATAAAAACAATTATAACAGTGACTTTTTCTTTTCTAAAACGACCCATTTCAAGGTGAACCCATTTTGGTTAAGATTTACCTTGACCGAATCGAATTGATACTTCTTAAAACAATCTGTTTTGACCTGAACTCATTTTGATCAGGCCCGTTTTGACATGACCTGTTAAACAACCTGACCTGCCCCACCCATTTTGCCAGGTTTATATGTCATTGTCTTTTGACTCTTGGAACCACACCTATTAATGCTATAAAGTTTCCATTATATTCTTAATGACATTTCTCATAAAGACTAAACTTCTCTTGATATTAAGAGCTTTTACAACTGCAACTATTCTTGTCCATACAAAATTTTTTACGCTTTTATCTTTATCTTTTATTCGTTCTTTAAAATCTTTTCAATCAATTTTTTTCTTTTTTTCAGTCTCATTTCTATGTCAATCCACACACTTACGTTGAATATATCAATATGTCTGCTGCGTGTTTTACATATAAGAAACCTTTAACAGCTTTGCTGCCATGGGTTGAAGCAAAGTCGGGTGAAGGTTTCAACATAAAATCAGGCCTCATCTTATCAATCTTCTTTGAGATAGTTGAATTAAGAAATTTATAATATTAAACATGACAAGTCCCCAATAGTCGTATACAATACAATACAAGCTTGTAATTAACTTTGTTTATACCATATTGTAGTAAAAATCTAAATGTATTACAAAAGCACGACAGGTTAACAACACTACTTGCACCTCTGTTTACTAAAGAAGGGAAAATACTCAGTCCTCCATGATCTGCTGATTATCAACGGAGTCACAACGAGCCAAAAACCGGCAACCAATCCAAGTGTTAGAATATTATAAACATAATTTCGTATTTATGTTATGTAACAAACCTAGGATATATGTATACCTATATGTATGTGTGTAATAATTCGAAGAGGTGTGACTTATGGTTGGCATCGGTTTCAAATGGCGGTTAATCCCGCCAAATTCAACTGCCGTTCCAACCGTCTCTCCTCTCAATGTATTTATGTCTATTGTCGGGAACATTACTCGGCACCAAGACAATTTAACTGCCATTAATTGTCCACATTAATCTTACACCATTGTCTCATTATCGATTCATTATCAATCTGTTTTGATATCATGAATACAAATTCATATGGTAATTCCGCTGCATCACAATCTGATGGCCAACAAAATGGTATCAGAGCGCCAGGTTATTCCGATCTTAGGGCAACGTCTACAACAATTCCGTGTCAACACTGTGCAGACGAAAGAAGGGAAAGAAGATGGCTAATAAAACGCTGTTACTATTGTAACAACCCAGGCCATCAGGTTTCAAACTGTAAAAGGAAAGAGGATGATGAAGAATCCCAACTAATACGTCTTGCTATTAACACCGGAGTGCAAAAATGGGATGTCGAGAATGAAGATCTCAGAAGAAGTCAGAAACAAGAATTTCTAGTGGCCGGAACCGATGGAGGTTTATGGTCGGAAATGTGGTATGTCAGTAAAACTTTAAAACGTCATTTATCTGGAAATTTAAACATGTTTAAGCGAATTAAGAGTATGAATGGTGTAGAGTCAAACACGGGTGAAAATCAGTTTTACTTCATAAGGGGTATCAGAGTTGTGGATATTGTTTCAGGGATCGAAAAAAATCGTGTTCAAAGTGTATTTTATTCACAAGACATAGATAGGAATGTCTTAAGTTATGATCAGTTAATTACACAGGGTTTTACGGTAAAATTCTCTGGGGATAAATGTAAACTATATCCTACCTTTAGTGTTCCCCTAAACAATGGTATAAATGCAAAATCTGGATTAACAAAAGAAGAAGAAATGGGTGTTATAGAAAAACAAAAGATGATGAATAAAGAAACTGAGTTTGTGGCATTCAAAACAAATTACTTGAACAATTATTTCGAAAATCTTGAAATATCATCCAACGAACCGGATTGGAACGTGATGATACTTCAAACTATGGAGTTCAAGGATTTTTTGGATTGCAAGGCTTTACTTGACATGATGGACGATGATGAGTATGTCGGAAAGTATAAGTATATTCTTCAAACAAAGTTTGAAGAGATGGTAGAATGGTTTATAACAAGGAGACTGGGGATAACAACTAGACCAATTCCGGCTTACGCGTCAAACAATCGGAAGGTGAGTCTGTTGGATCTGTATCTAGAAACAGAGAAGGAAGGAGGACATAGAAGAGTGACTGAGAATAATCTGTGGCCTAAGGTGGCCAAAGATATGGGATTCGAGTACAGTGATGGTGAGTTAATGCGTCTCATGTATGCGATGTACCTGGACGTCCTCGTCTATTACTATAAATTCAAGATCATTCAATCAAAAGCCTGTGAAAAGGAGATAACAGATGTGAAGGAAGTGCCAGTTAGTAAGATGGATCTGCGGAGCAGCCGAAGTGAAGGAGAAGACGTCAAGCAGGATGAAGGTGAAGATGACAGTCAAGAGGTTGCTGGGAGTCCAAAGGAGCACTATGCGTTTTTCACTAATGATGGGTGGAATGAGATCAAAAGGAGAAGACAGATCAGAAGAACCTTCGACTTCAACAGAGCAAGGGCAGCCATGGATGAGGCTAATGAGAGTGTCCTTAAATACTCCCGTAAACACGATTATGTTTAGGGGAGAGTGTTAGAATATTATAAACATAATTTCGTATTTATGTTATGTAACAAACCTAGGATATATGTATACCTATATGTATGTGTGTAATAATTCGAAGAGGTGTGACTTATGGTTGGCATCGGCTTCAAATGGCGGTTAATCCCGCCAAATTCAACTGCCATTCCAACCGTCTCTCCTCTCAATGTATTTATGTCTATTGCCGGGAACATTACTCGGCACCAAGACAATTTAACCGCCATTAATTGTCCACATTAATCTTACACCATTGTCTCATTATCGATTCATTATCAATCTGTTTTGATATCATGAATACAAATTCATATGGTAATTCCGCTGCATCACAATCTGATGGCCAACACCAAGCAAGGTACTAATAATCAAGCCCCAGTCTGTTCCATGTGATCCTTCTTCATTTTGGTCTTCTGCGTCAGGTACTTTGACTGCACAACGCTCAGTGAGAGGATCTCCACAAAGTTTGTTACCAAAGAAGCAAGACTCGTTGAAGCCCTGAAGCTGAGTACCTGATGGGACTCTTCCTGTTAAATTGTTGTAGGACACATTGAAGCTGCTCAAGAAACTCAAGCTTGATAAGCTCACTGGAAGCTCCCCAGAAAGCCTGTTCAATGATCAATCAAAGGATTCAAGTTTCTTAATTTCTCCAATCTTTACTGGGATACTTCCTGTCAGTTGATTTCTCGATAAATTCAACGATTGTAACATCACAAGAGTTGTAAGCTCACTTGTAATGTGCCCAGAAAGATTGTTACTCGAAAAGTCTAACAGAAACACCCATTGAAGATTAGTGCTATATGTATCATGTCGCCCCTTCATCACCAGTAAATCACTAGCGATAGTTGCTCCACCGTAAACCACATAGAAGGCAAATTGATAATCGTAGATATTTTCTTTCCCGGAAAGGACACTAAAGTTGTTGATGCATCTTGGAATATTTCCTGATAGATTGTTATCAGAAAGGTCCAAAATTTGAATACTTGTAAGATAACAAAGCTGATGAGGAATATTTCCATGAAAATTGTTGGATCTAAGGTTGAGCAGTCTCAAATGAAAGAGTTTCGTTCCAAGCCATGCTGGAATACTTCCAACAAGTTTATTTCTGCCAAGTTGAAGGATCACTAAGTTTGTCAAGTTCATTAGAGAAGCAGGCAATCTTCCCGAGAGATTGTTTCCACCCATGCTTAATGATCCTAGCCAAGATAAAGAACCCAAAGTACTTGGAATCCTACTAGAAAAAAGTGTTGTTATTCAAGTTTAAGAATTTCAACCTCGGCCACTTCTCCCAGCACTCGGGAATGACACCTGACAAATTATTATTCCCCAAGCTAAGAGCCTGTGTCTCTTTCACACCATTGGAACACAACAAAGGATGTAATGACCCCACAAAAAGATTATTTGATAGATCCAAAGAAATAGGAAACATACCATCGAAGAGATGAGTTAATTTTCCCCCGAACTCATTAGAACTTAAGTCGAGCAAACCAAGTGTTGAAGGGATACTCAACAACGTTCCTTTAATACGATTTTGTGACATATCTACGCATTCTAGGTTGGTGAATAATTTCCAAAATGACTCAGGCATGTACTCTGAAATGCCTGTGTTGCTTATGTCCAGTTCTATTAGATCCTTCTGCAGTTGAATCCACAATGGGAATTTGGGACCTAAACCCCATGAGTTCAAATACAATTTATGTATTTGAAAAGGAGGAACCCAGTTTGAAAGTCGAGGTCTTAGGGTCAAGTTGTTGCCTTTTCCATTTAGATATTTTAAGATCGCTAGTTTTTCAAAGTGAGCTTCTGTTACGACACCTTTTAGGAAATTGTAAGAAAAATCTAATTCAATCAACTTGGAAAGTTGACCGAGGCTATCGGGTATGCTGCCATCCAGTTGGTTATGTGAAAGATCTAAGTACTCCAACAACGACAGTCGTCAGATCCAGAACGGAATGAGACCAGAAATTAGATTTCTAGAAAATGATAATACCCTCATAGAAGACAAATGTCCTATGGAATTTGGAATGGTACCAACGATTTGGTTATCATCAAGTTGCAGGATCGAAAGATGTATAAGTTTTCCAAGTTGGTCTGGTAGATGGCCAGAAAGTCCCATGGACGTTAATAACAACCACTCCAAGGAAGATGATTTGCACTCAAAAAAACTTTGAAGAATGTATGTTAAGCTGCTATTTTGAAGAGATTCTATTGTTGACATATCAAGATATCTCAAATTACAGAGGTTACCCAATGACTTAGGTATTGTCTTTGTAAGTTGATTTCGTGACAAGTAAAGGCTATGAAGAGAGGTCAAGTTGTAAAGGGAGTCGAGTATGGGACTCGAGATGCCACAAGAACTAATATCCAACGAAACTAGATTACTAGCTACACTACTAGACAACCCTTTTAGTACTAAGGAAGAATTCATGAAACCGTTGCCAGAGACGTGAAGCAACTTGAGAGCAGTCAAATTCTGGAAGATACTAGCACCACTAAGAACAGGTCCGTGAAAATTACACCCTCTTAAATCCAAAGAAACCAGGCTAGTTATACTAAATATAGACCGTGGCACAAAGCTATTGAAATCGTTAAAAGAGAGATCAAGCAAGGTAAGGGATGTCAGAATATGAATAGGAACATGGGGATCTATATGCAAGAGTTCACAATTAGACAGATGCAACTCGACTAAAGAAGGAAGGGTGTTGATCACCTGAAACCAATTGCTTGATTTACTTAGGTTCACACCATTCATATCCAGGTGAGTCAACAAATGGAGACCTGACAACCACTGGATGTTTGGCATGCTAGTTGACTCATATGTTCCGTAAACATCTTCAACATCAAAAACATTTCCAAGAGAAAGAATGTGCACTTTTGAAAGATTCCCCAACTGAGAAGGGATCACCCCACCAAATCCAGAATTTGAGAGGTTAAGATACCTCAAGTTTCCAAGAGAAGATATGAAGCTTGGAACTTGGATCCCTCCAAAGTCATTGCAACTCAAGTCCAGATGCCTGAGTTGCTTCAGATGCAACAAGCAAGGATTTAAATCCCCTCTCAGCCTATGAAACTTAGAGGCTTCGTCATCATACCAGTTAAAACCTTGACCATCACAATGACCATCAAGTCCTGGAAGATGAATCTGATGCACACGGCCAGTAGAATTATCACAAGCAATCCCTGCCCATCTGCAGCAGTCACTCTCCTCACCAGCCCAAGAACCAAGTCGATCCGCTTCATCTATGATTCCATGCTTGAACTCAAGAAGTGCTTGTCTCTCTTCAGCTATGCATAACTGATCGTGAAAGTTTTGATTAGAGTAGCAAAAGTGAATTAAAGTCACAACAAGAAGTAACCACAAGAGAGAAAATTCCGGACTCATGTTGATGGTTGATTAAAATGGAATGTTGTGAGATTACGTTTCTTAACATCTTTTACGTTTCTTAACATCTTTTTTTAACATTATCGCTTTAAATCAACACAACCTTTATTCTACAATTCAACTACATATGCTAAATATCAAAATTTGCCCAATGTAACGAATCAAGTTACATACCTTCAAAGCACGCCCTTCAAACGCAAGTCGCCACTGGCTTGTCCACTCGGCGCTCCGGTATCTTTTCCTATAGAGTTCAATCATGATACATTTAGAACTCCTTTTTAATCATATGTTGCATAATTTGTCTAAACATCAAAATTATGCGTTTTAACTTTAAATTTCAGTTTCAAGCCTTCTTTGAGGCATTTCTACGAACACTTTAAGGGCAAAATTCTACATGATTATATAACAAGTCCCTAACTTATCATTTAGCCCGAATTTACATCAATTAAGCTTTCATATATAAAATTTAACATTCATATTTCAGTAATCTCTTTCTATGAACCATATTACACTAGAATAATGCTCAAAACCCTAGTGTTTATCAATTTCTCACAAAACCCATGAATCACCTTCAATGTGTTCATGAAATTTCCAGAATTTAGACATGATTTCACATGTTGTTGTTGTCTAGGTTTTACTCCTAGACACTATATCATCCCTATTCTATCCAAATAACAAACATGCATCATCAAATTTCGGATTTCCCAAATTCATGAGAATTTCAAGTAGAGAATTTTCATTAAATTTTACATACCTTATAACCCTCTTGCAATGAGGATCACTAATCTCAGCTCGGATTTTGTTTTGGATCAGATTTGAACCTTAAATTTAGGAGTTTTGTGGAATTTAGGGTTTTGAAGAAGTTGGTCGCCCCCTCCTTCTTGTCTGGTCGATCTCACATGTTGGGATTGAACCCTACCAGAGGAACAGATAATGTAAAGCCAAAACCAGGTCACAACAGTGGATTCACAATAAGCAGACGTTTACACTAAGCTCTCCCCTTGACAGTGGTTACCTATCTGCTGATACGCTTTAAGTACTGCTTAGAAGAACAACTGATGAACCAAACACTGATGAAACAACAATTAACTGCTATAGGCAAACACTGAGCTCTATCTACTGCTGTCTCTTAAGTACTGTTGAAGTCCCAAGCACTGCTCATTCAAAGACTGATCACCTTGTGAAGAAAGCACTGATGTCCAGGCAATCAGTGCTTAGGCTACAACAGTGGAACGTGAACAGTGTTAGACTTGCTTTGTATTGTATTATCAATCAGTTGTTAGACATCAGTAGTTTTGTATAGGCCAGTGTTTATAGTTTGTTAGGCTGTTTGATGTCACTATCATGGTGACGTCAGCTGAGGTACATCAGTAGTTTGGTTTGCCTATAAATATGACAGTACTCTGTGCTGTTATATTTGATTCGTTTTGAGTGAGTTCTTCTCCTCAATTCAATCCTTTCATCTTGTGCAACCAACTCTGAAGTATCAGGCTGAGGGGGAGTTTTAGTCTGTAAGCTTGCATTGTAATCTTTTGCTTTTGATGTAATCTTTTGACTCTATAAAAAGCAATTGTTTATCAAACTATATTCTCCTTTGATTGTGTTTACAAAGTTTGTTATTCATTTCCGCTGCACTTAAAACCGTTCATATCTATTTGAAATGTTCAAATCATGCAAACAAACACAATCAGGAGAGCCTCAGATCCTAACAATTGGTATCAGAGCCAGGACACTCAAATTCGATCTAACAGTCAATTTGACATAACAGTTCGGCTCAAAATTCATTGATACTAAGGTTGGTTGTATTTTGTTGAAAAACAGAGTATCGAGTAAATCATGTTCAAAGTGGTTAATCAAAAACTCTGTATATCAACCAAGATGTCATATGACACACAAATTTCACTCAACAAGTGAATTCATGCACAAGACACTCATGGTTTCTAGATCTGAAAACAATATCTGTTAAACTATGAGATTACTTCTTATTTTCTAAATTAATTTCAATTGTTGATGTGTAATTTGTGATATTTTCAAAAATACTAAAGTATAAACCGCAGATTAACAAAACCTATGTTCATAAAAACATTGATGTTTTGCTAACACAAAAAGAGGGAAAATAAAACTTTAGTCATTTGATCTTATGTGTTGAAAACAGGTTGAGATCCTCAAAAGGAACAAACCAACTTTGTCTAAATACATTAAGAAATATAGGGGTCAACATAGTCCGTATCATATGTAGTGTGAGATTGGCTGAAAAACTTGTGCAAACATGACCAAGTCTCTCAAAGCATTACTGCAAAGTGATTGTGGATTAAAATTCACAAAAACTCGAAAGTGTGTTTATCTCAAAAATTTTGAAGTCAAAAGAAAAGACTATAAATATAAAACACTTAAGAGTCAAAGCTTGGGGTAATAATGGTCATTAAGCAACTGTTTGTACTCATTGGATTAGGAGAATTCAGGTAACAGTAGTACTCTCAATGATTGAGTTTACAAAAGGACTGATACATATGTTCTCATGCTTGCAAATCAACTGACAAAGAAAATGGTACCAAACAGTGGTCAAAATGTGCTCAAAATTTTCTTAACCACTATTGTCAAACCACTGACCATTTTCAATGACTTGAGACTGATATGATCATGTACTCTATTGAAATTAAACCAGATCCTTTTTGATGCTGTTCTCAGAAAATCCTTTAACCATTTTTCTTGTTCAAAGGATTTTCTCGAATAACCTGGATATATTGTTCATTTTTTAATAATATATTTGGAACTTTTGCTTGTTTTTGTTGGCAATAGTTTCAGTTCCTTTCAGGATGTAATACCTTATTTTTGTTGGTATTAATTGTCCTCATGAATGGGTCAAAAGGAAATGGTATATATGTCAAGATCATGTCATACTCTAGTTTGCTCCTGAATTTTTATCAAAGGTTGATTGCTAACTGTGCTTGAATTACCAGGGTACTCATGTTTTAATTAAATATTAAACGAAAATGAGTTGCCTTAGTAAAAAGTTCACATCATCTAGGGTGCTAAACCACTGTCATTCAAAATTGACATTTGGCAAAACCTTGAATGAAAATTCTCAAAACTGTTGCTGAAATACTTGTCCTTCAGATCTGTACCATTTACCCTAACCACTGCTTTGTTCCAACGTCTGATCTCTAAATACTGACCACTGCTGAAAGTTAGCCACTGATCCCTCATTTTCTTGACAAGCACTGATATTCAAAATCAGTGTCCTATCCACTGATATGCTATCCACTGATAGTAAAAATCATCCACTGCCCACAATTTTTACCGTTGTAACCACTGATGCTTGATACGTCAGTGGCCCTTAAAACAACTGTTCTCCATACTTCATCCATTTCATCAGTGTTTGACACGTGGTCAGTTGTTAGTCCTCAGATCATAATAACCGCTGCCACATCAGCGATCATTTTTTCCCTAAATAAAACCCTGCCCTAAACCCCAAAACAGGGTTTTACACTGTCGAATTGAATTCCAAAATTCTCTTCTCATAGCAGTTTCCAACCCTTCTTCTCAAAATCTTCAAAATCATTCTTCGTTCTTATCTGCAAACATGACAAAATCAAAGTCAAAATCAAAATCTAAACCAAAATCACCACCACCTTCAAAAGAGGTCGCTCAAAAGGCCGAAGAAACCATCGAAATACCATACAAACAATCTCACAACTATTTGGGTTTACTCACAAAACTCAAAGACAACCACATTTTTGACTCCATCATTGATACAATATCTGCATCAAAGTATAAAAACTTTGTTGACAGTAAATGCTCCCATCTATCTGCAAACCCAGAGAGAGTTTTGGAAAAAGGCGATGCTTGAAAAACAAGACGATAAAGTCATAGCCATTAACTCCTCAATACAGGGTAAAGCATTTCAAATCACCCCACAATCAATCTCAGAGGTCTTCAAACTCGATGATCTGAAAGGTAAAATTTCCTTTGACAAAAACGAGTTAAAGGCTGATTTTCTGAAAAGGGGATATGCAGAACAATCAAAGGTAGATACCTTACAAAAAGGTTATTTCCCGTCTGCACCCAGATTTTTATTTCACACTCTCTTGATGTGTGTTTCAAATAAAACAACATCTTTTAACGAAATACCATTGAAGATTCAATGCCTGGGCTATGCTATTTTAAACAATAAAGATTACAACTACTCCCAGGAGATCTTCAATGACATGGTAAAGAATGTTGATAGCAAATCATTTCTTCTTTTTCCAAGATTTCTAAGCTATTACTTTAAACAAAAATTTGAAAAAGAGGATGAAAATTTGCCCAAACAAGGTGTCCATTTTCAAATAAAAAGTTTAACAAGTGAAACATTTTCAAGAATGATGGCGCCAATAAAATTAAAAGCAAAGGTGCCTGAGCAGGCTTTAGAAACTGCCACTGATCCTCAGGCAACTTCTGCTGAGCCCACTGCTCTAGGTGATCAGAGCAGCACAACCACTGCTTTGAAACCCACACCTGACATCACCAAAAAGACCAAAAGAAAAACATTCAGAAAACCCACTAAACCCAAAACAAAGGCAACTCTGGAAGATGAGATCCCAGAGGATATGCCTGTGACAACACAAAAGTCACCACAGACCACTGCTGCTACTTCCTCACAGCAGTTGGTAGAAAGATCTCCTCCTTTGCCTAAAACTCCTCCTGCATCCTCACAAAAGGATCAGGTTGTAAGCACAGGGACACCACAATATGAAGCTCTGAATCCACTCGGATCCATCTTCCTCAGTCCTGATCCCAAGGACATGTCTCTTTCAACACCTATACCTTCACCAATCATAATGCCACAATCCATGCTACCTTTGTTGCATGCAGCTGCTATAGCTCAGACACAAACCAGTTCCTCTCTATCACCTATCACTGAGAATATACCCCCACAAGTGACTGGGTCTGATGCTACTACTCCTGCTATCCCAGCAACAATTGAGGAGGTTACACCCCCTGAGTTACAAGTAACTCTCGGTGGTAGTTCAAGTGGAGCAGCAACTACAACTGGTGGATCAACATATTTTCAGTTGGACAGTTGTTTCATAAGTAAGACTCCCTTGAAGGCAATTTCTTCCATGGCAACTTCGGTAACCACCAGTGAGTTGGATCTAACCACTGGTACCATCAAAGGTTTATCAAGTGCTGAAGAAAGAAGTCCCCAGTACCAAGAACAAGGGGCATCAATGGGTGATTTTTGGGACTCTGTTCCTAAGTCACACATTGATATAACCACTGCTGGTGGGGATTCAGATGATCCTACTAAAGTAGGTGATGATTCAAAATATCAGGAATTGACGAACAGAGTTGAAAAACTTGAAGATTCAGTTGCTGAAATAAAGAATATGGTGCAAGAGATCTTAAAAGCTCAAAAAGCACAAGCCACTGCTGTTCCTACTCAAGCACCTACACAACATGCATTTGCTGCAAATGAGCTTTGGAATATTTTTCAACCCATGCTTGAAACACAGCAACATATGGCTGATAAAAAGCATGTTATTCAAGTACAAATGCTGACCAACATGGTGGAATCAAGGTTTAAAGACACTCAAGCAGATATCAAGGCTATAAAGGCTAGCATTCAAAGTGCCTCTGGCAAAGTTTCTTCTTCCCTATTCTTTCTTGATAACCCCCCTTCAGATAATGCCAAAAAGGGGGAGAATGTCAAGCTGTTGAGACAAATGAATAAGATGGGAATAGAACATGGCCTTTGTATTGAACCTGAAAAAGAAAAAGAAAAACAGGTCTCAAAACCTGTTAGTCAAACAGCTGAGTAGTTACAAAAACTGCTTTCAGTAGCCAAACAACTGCCATGTCGTCAACACACACATCTTCAACACACACCACTTTACCACACACCACTACAACTACTGCTTTACCACAATCATCTACAATCACACCATCACCACTGCCACCTGTCATAAAACAGAAGACTACAGATGTTACAACATCTGTGGTAATGACAGCAGCGGTTGAAGCACCAGTTGTTTCAACAGTTGTTTGTCAGACACTCTCCATCATTCAAACCACTGATCCACCCAAAACATCATCTGCCCCTTCTTCATTAAAAAGGAGAAGGAATCTCATATCAGATGATGACTCACCACCACCATCACCATCATCAAAAACTACCTCACCACCGTCATCCCCTGCTCAAAAGCAGAAGACATCTGCTGACATATCAGCAGGTGTAATGACAACAGCAGTTGAAACACCAGTTGTTTCAACAGTTGTTAGTCAATCATCCACCACTGCTCTCACCTTCCATACATCACAACCAAAGCTCTTCAATAGAAAAAGAAAGCCAATCTCTGCCGATGAGGGTATACATGATCCTAATGCTGCACAACATCCACTGGAACTTGAAGCTATCAAAAATGAGATGAGGCAATTCTATACAGAAGAAGATCCTTCAAAAAGAAGATTCTCCTCACTCATAGGCTACATGCCACCAGACGATATGGATGATTACCTCAAACTCAAGGCAAGGCAAGCTAAACTAAGAGCTAAAGTTGAGAGTGAACGTGAACGTTTAAGCGAAGATGGCATTGCTAAAAGACTGGAGTTCTACTTCACAAAAGTAAAGCAGATAGAAGAGTTTGCACAAGACCTAAACAAAGAAAAGGCTGAACAAAAGAAAAGGTTAAGAAAACAATATCTAACCTACATCATGAAAGAGAAATTCTATCCTGCTAAAGAACAACAGTTCGAAGAATGGCCAATAGTCGCTCTAAAGCATGAGGCAGAAAGGATTGAGAAAATCAAGAATGATCCTACAAAGAAGAAGAATGCTCCAAACTGGAGAAAATACAAAAAGCTCATTGCTGACCTAACTGCTGAATATAAGAGAAAGAAAAAAGAGCTGGTGGATGCAAAAATGGATACTGCTGAAGCCATATCAAAATGGTCAAAACAGCAGACTGATGAAGCCTATGAAAGGCTAAAGAAAAGAAAGATAACTGTTTCAAGCACCTTAAAGAAGCACGAACAAAGAATGAAGCTTGAACAGCAGATAGAAAACCTCAAAACACTGTTCCGGTCTACTTTTGTGACAAATCAAGAAGAAAAAGAACAGTTGGCCAGTGAAGAGGTTAAAGAAAAGGAAGCTGAGTACTTCACAGAAGCCATCAAGAAAATGGGTCTAAAAGAAGAGAGCTCAGAAAAGCTTCAAAACCTTTTTAAGAAGGTGTCAACCAAGCCTGCATCACCACATAGTTTAGCAGATATCCCAGACAGTGAGCTTGATCAACAACAAAGACAAGAGCTGATTGACAAAGAGGTTGCAGAAGATATAGCTGCAGCAAATGAAGTCATAGAAGAAGCTTTCAAAAGAATGTCTGAAGTTCAGGATACTGCTTTACAATTTTTCTCAAGGCCAATATCCCAAATCTCATCTTTAAATAAATCTCACCCAAGAAATCCATTGGGTTCGAAAGTACTAAAGTGGATGTCTGACCAAAAGACCCATGTATTGACTATTGTCAGATCCAATGGAAATGTGAAATACATATCAAGGAAAGAAGCACTAGGCCTTAGTGTTCAAGATTTGCAGGATCTCCTTGAACTTTCACTGTGCAGGGATGTAGATGACATAAGTTCCAAAGAATTTGAAGAAGATTTCAAAAGAAAAGCAAGGGAACTTTTGATGAGTAATAAAGATCCAGAATAATGACAGGTTTTTGGCATTATCTGTTCCAGGGGGAGATTGTTGGGATTGAACCCTACCAGAGGAACAGATAATGTAAAGCCAAAACCAGGTCACAACAGTGGATTCACAATAAGCAGACGTTTACACTAAGATCTCCCCTTGACAGTGGTTACCTATCTGCTGATACGCTTTAAGTACTGCTTAGAAGAACAACTGATGAACCAAACACTGATGAAACAACAAATAACTGCTATAGGCAAACACTGAGCTCTATCTACTGCTGTCTCTTAAGTACTGTTGAAGTCCCAAGCACTGCTCATTCAAAGACTGATCACCTTGTGAAGAAAGCACTGATGTCCAGGCAATCAGTGCTTAGGCTACAACAGTGGAACGTGAACAATGTTAGACTTGCTTTGTATTGTATTGTATTATCAATCAGTTGTTAGACATCAGTAGTTTTGTATAGGCCAGTGTTTATAGTTTGTTAGGCTGTTTGATGTCACTATCATGGTGACGTCAGCTGAGGTACATCAGTAGTTTGGTTTGCCTATAAATATGACAATACTCTGTGCTGTTATATTTGATTCGTTTTGAGTGAGTTCTTCTCCTCAATTCAATCCTTTCATCTTGTGCAACCAACTTTGAAGTATCAGGCTGAGGGGGAGTTTTAGTCTGTAAGCTTGCATTGTAATCTTTTGCTTTTGATGTAATCTTTTGACTCTATAAAAAGCAATTGTTTATCAAACTATATTCTCCTTTGATTGTGTTTACAAAGTTTGTTATTCATTTCCGCTGCACTTAAAACCGTTCATATCTATTTGAAATGTTCAAATCATGCAAACAAACACAATCAGGAGAGCCTCAGATCCTAACATCACACACACCAGTGTGTTTGAGATTTTAATTTTTTTGTTTTATTAAAATTAATTTCAATTTAAGCATTTTTGACCCCTCAACTTTCGTTTTTATTTTGTTCTAACTCCTTAACTACTAACAAGTCATCATCTAACTAGGTTAGTGTCATTCCTAGTTAGTTTATGTTACTAATTTATTTGCAACTTAATTGCAATTTAAGAATTTGTATTTTCGGGATGTTACAAGTCCACCCCCCTTAAAAGGGTTTCATCCCCGAAACCAGAGCACGTACCGAATAATGTAGGGTAGAGACGTCGCATCTCCTCTTCGGACTTCCACGTAGTGTCCGAACCTTTCCTATGCTCCCACTTAATCTTGACTTGACCGATTTGTTTATTTCGCAAGTGCTTAACCTTTCGATCTACAATCTCTATTGGCCATACCGCATAATTCAGGCGATCATCCACCTCGATATCGTCGTAATGGATATAAGTTGTTTCCTCTGCTAGGCATTTTCGTAGCTGTGATACATGAAACGTGCCATGTATTCCACTCAACTCTTCCGGTAGCTCGAGGCGATAGGCTACCTTACCAACCCGTTCGATGATTTTAAATGGCCCGATAAACCTCGGGCTTAGTTTCCCTCTTTTTCTGAATCTGATAACGCCCTTCCATGGGGAAACCTTTAACATAACCATGTCGTCTATCTGAAATTCAATCGGTATTCGTCTTTTATCGGCGTAAGACTTTTGCCTATCTTGGGCTAGTTTCAAATGGGCTCGCACCACTTCAATTTTCTCGTTAGTGGCCTGAACTATATCCTTATGTACCAATTCACGTGGACCCACTTCACCCCAACACACCGGGGTTCTGCATTTTCTACCATATAACATCTCATAAGGTGCCATGCCGATGCTCGAATGATAACTATTGTTATACGGAAATTCGGCCAAAGGTAGATAAACAACCATCGCCTCTGTCGCATGTTTAACTCCTTCTGATCGAAGAACTATTTTAAACTCTTGTGATCGGTGAATATGGTGCACTTTACCCCATACAAATAGTGCCTCCATATTTTTAACGCAAACACCACCGTAGCTAATTCGAGATCATGCGTTGGATATTTCTTTTCATGTATTTTCAATTGCCTCGAGGCATAAGCTATAACTTTGCCCCGTTGCATCAGAACGCATCCGAGCCCCGATAGTGAGGCATCCGAATATACCACCAAATCTTCGACCCCGTCCGGCAATGTTAATACCGGAGCTTGAGTTAACTTCTCTTTTAGCGTTTGAAACGCTTTTTCTTGTTCGGCACCTCAAATGTACTTTTCCTCTTTTCGGGTTAACTTGGTTAACGGCGATGCTATCTTGGAGAACTCTTGAATGAATCTCCTATAGTATCCCGCAAGCCCTAGGAAGCTTCTAATTTCTAAAGGATTCTTCAGAAGGCTCCATTTTGACACGGCCTCTATCTTTGAAGGATCTACTAATATTCCATCGGCGCTTATGATGTGGCCGAGGAATTGCACCTCTCACAACCAGAAGGCGCATTTCGAGAATTTCGCATACAACTTTTCTTGCCTGAGCGTCTCTAGTACCTCTTATAAGTGGCGTGCATGTTCTGCTTCATTTTTCGAGTATACCAGAATATCGTCAATAAACACGATTACCGATTTATCCAACATCGGCATGAAAACCCGGTTCATGAGGTCCATGAAAGCCGCAGGTGCATTTGTTAGCCCGAATGACATCACGAGGAACTCGAAATGTTCGTATCTCGTGCGGAAAGCCGTCTTCGGTACATCCTCCTCCTTGACCCTTAGCTGGTGATACCCCGATCTAAGGTCAATTTTTGAAAACCAATTCGCACCTTGTAATTGGTCGAATAGATCGTCTATTCTCGGAAGCAGGTATCGATTCTTTACCGTGAGTTTATTTAACTCCCGATAATCGATACACATGCGCATGCTTCCGTCCTTCTTTTTCACGAATAGCAAGGGCGCGCCCCAAGGAGACACACTCGGCCTTATGAATCCTTTATCGAGCAGGTCTTGAATCTGCGACATTAATTCTTGTAATTCCGATGGTGCAAGTCGGTATAGTGCTTTTGCTACGGGTTTCGGGCCCGAAACTAATTCAATTCCGAACTCTACCTCCGGCTCGGGCAGCATTCCCGGTGAATCATCCGGAAACACATCTTCAAAGTCACGTACTACGGGTGCGTCTCCAATCTTCGGTAATTCTTTCTTGGGCTCGTTCGCGTATATCATAAATGCTTTACATCCATGCCTCATGAGCTTGTGAGCTTTTATCATCGAGCATATTATAGGATTGCCTCCCTTTTCGCCATAGATTGTGACGTGTTTTCCGTTCGGAGATGTTAGTTTTATCTCCTTACGGAAACACACGACCTTTGCGTGGTGTCGAGATAGCCAATCCATTCCTGCAACCACTTGAAACTCTCCTATAGACATCGGGATTAGATCTATCAAGTATTCCTCATCATCGATACTTAGTTTGCAGCTTTGACAGACATCACATACTATGAAACTTTTGTTATCTCCTATTTCAACCTCTAAAGGCATAGGTAATTTTGTCAACGCAAATGAAGGATGTCGAATAAATCCATGTGAAATAAAGGATTTATTCGCACCCGTATCAAATAATACACGTGCGAGGATCGAGTTTATTTCGAATATACCCGAGACCACATCGGGTTCTGTCTTTGCTTCAACTGTTGTAAGTTGGAAGGACCTAGCTTTCGCCTTTGGAGCTTCCGTTGGAGATTCTTTAGTGTCTCTCTTTCCAACCAATTCTGGGCATTCAGACTTTTTGTGGCCGGGCTGATAACATTTATAGAAAACAGAAACCTTTCCGGGACATAACGATGCGGCGTGTCCCGTCTTCCCACATACCGGACACGGCTTGTCTTTGAAGCGGCACTCACCCTTGTGCCCCTTTCCACACACCTTGCAACTTGGCGACCCGCCTTTAGCATCCACTTTCTTTCCTGATTCCACAGTTCGAGCTTTCTTTGTAGGGCTTGGATTCACATCCTGTGCCCTTCGTTCACCCCTTTCAACTTGTTTCTTCAATTCAATTTCCTGTTCCCGGGCAACGTTTATGATCTCGGTAAGGGTCTCGTAATTTGAAGGAGTCATAAACTCCCTATACTCGGTGCTCAACATGTTATAGTGGTATATCTTCTGTTCTTCATTCGTCACCAATTCATTGCAAAATTTCATCTTATCCATAAACGTTGCCGTAATCTTGTCTATGGTCTCGCCCTTGTGCCTAAGTTGCATGAACTCTTTCTTGATTCTATTAATGACCGCCTTGGGACTATGATGTTTAAGAAACGGCGTCTTAAACTCCTCCCATGTCATGGCCCTCGCTGCTTCGGCTCCTATTTCCTTCTTTTTATTGTCCCACCAATCTTTGGCTTGACCCATCAACTGACCCGTTCCGTAAGAAACAAAGTCACTTTCGTCACAATGGGTCCTTTCAAACACTCCTTCAACAACGCTTAACCATCTCTGGCATATTATCGGGTCAACCTCCCCGTTGTAGATTGGCGGTTTACACGCCATAAACTCTTTGTACGAACATCCCTTACGTTCTCCCGATTTCTCTTTCATAAGGTTGACACTATCTTCCAACCTTTTGACTCGTTTTTCGACAAGTGACAACACCGTGTTTTGAATTTTGTCTATAAACCCGGATAGACTACCTTCAATTGCCTTCCCCACTTCTTCGGCAATTATCTCTTTCATTTGTTCGGTGCTTGTCGGCACCGGATCATTATCGTTTCCTTTCGACATCTTGAAACTGAAATGTTTACATTAAACATTAAACATTTCATTTATAACATAGCTTTATTTGCTTTGGTTTAGCCAAGTTCAAAACTTGCTTTAACCGTTCGCTTTTGGTGCACTTTTCGGGTTTGAGTGTGTTAACACGCTCTTCCCATGCACATTAATTCGCATCTCATTTCTCACATAAGATAGGATCTACTAAAATAATTAATTAATTCTTACCGGATGATCGATCAAGCTTGAAGCGAACACTTTGTTAACAACCTTAAGCTCTGATTACCAACTTATAACACCCGTCTTTTAATTTCATAAGAAATGTGGAATTTGTTAAAAAAAAGTAATTTAACTAACAAAAACTTAGTTGGTAAACTAAGTTATACTTCATCATAGTAATTAACATAGTCAAATAACTAGTTTCAAACATAAGTCATTCAGTAGTGATTACAAAACTACACAGTTTAGCTAGATTTAATTAGTGCGGAAGCATCCAAAATTTTGTGTTCGGTTCTTGAAGCATCAACTTGATCATCGTCCACATACTTGCAATACCTAGAAACTGGAAATTTTGACAATTATTAGTATTAGAATTGTTGGAAAATTTCAATAATCGAACTATAATAAAAAAACGGATTCGATTATCTGAGATATGCAAAGTTCAACAATTATGACAGGGATCTACCGTAACTTACGGTAGCCACCGTAAGTTACGGTAGCTCCTGGGCAACACTGGTCTACCGTAAGGCAGTAGGAATCTGCCGTAACATTTTAGCCTCTACCGTAAGTTACGGTATCTACCGTAACTTACGGTAGTCTCTGAAATTTTATGTTTTGACTAATTTGTTTATTTCACCCAAACTCAAATCTCGGATTCCTCATTTTCAACACCCACGCTCCCATCACCGGTTTGCGTGTTTAGTAATTCGCTACCCATCACTCGGGCTCAAAATCTACAAGTAAGGTACTACCGCTATTCGATTCATACCCTCTCTTAATGACCCGTTTAGTTTACCCTTATGGACTTCATCATTCTAACAAACCAACACGCTAAATTCTCGTATTCTAATATGTCATTTATTAACAATAACAAAACAACAATTAACCATATTACGAAGCATTAGCCACGCATTAATTGATTATTCGACCCGTTTGGCTCATCTACGGAATCCTCCATTATGATGACTACCAACGAGATCTAACCAATTCTTGACCTATTATTCAATATAGCGAACATTATCGCTATAAATCAACACAACCTTTATTCTACAATTCAACTACACATATGCTAAATATCAAAATTTACCCAATGTAACGAATCAAGTTACATACCTTCAAAGCACGCCCTTCAAACGCAAGTCGCCACCGGCTTGTCCACTCGACGCTCCAGTATCTTTTCCTATAGAGTTCAATCATGATACATTTAGAACTCCTTTTTAATCATATGTTGCATAATTTGTCTAAACATCAAAATTATGCGTTTTAACTTTAAATTTCAATTTCAAGCCTTCTTTGAGGCATTTCTACGAACACTTTAAGGGCAAAATTCTACATGATTATATAACAAGTCCCTAACTTATCATTTAGCCCGAATTTACATCAATCAAGCTTTCATATATAAAATTTAACATTCATATTTCAATAATCTCTTTCTATGAACCATATTACACTAGAATAATGCTCAAAACCCTAGTGTTTATCAATTTCTCACAAAACCCATGAATCACCTTCAATGTGTTCATGAAATTTCCAGAATTTAGACATGATTTCACATGTTGTTGTTGTCTAGGTTTTACTCCTAGACACTATATCATCCCTATTCTATCAAAATAACAAACATGCATCATCAAATTTCGGATTTCCCAAATTCATGAGAATTTCAAGTAGAGAATTTTCATTAAATTTTACATACCTTATAACCCTCTTGCAATGAGGATCACTAATCTCAGCTCGGATTTTGTTTTGGATCAGATTTGAACCTTAAATTTAGGAGTTTTGTGGAATTTAGGGTTTTGAAGAAGTTGGTCGCCCCCTCCTTCTTGTCTGGTCGATCTCACACACACAAGTGTGTTTGAGATTTTAATTTTTTTTTGTTTTATTAAAATTAATTTCAATTTAAGCACTTTTGACCCCTCAACTTTCGTTTTTATTTTGTTCTAACTCCTTAACTACTAACAAGTCATCATCTAACTAGGTTAGTGTCATTCCTAGTTAGTTTATGTTACTAATTTATTTGCAACTTAATTGCAATTTAAGAATTTGTATTTTCGGGATGTTACTGTATTAGTTAATTTTTGCTTAAGAATTCTAAATGCTTCTTCTTGTTTTGGTCCTCATTCAAACTTAATGGATTTACAGGTTAACTTAGTTAAAGGAATGGCGATTCTAGAGAAATCTCGAATAAATCCTTTATAATAACCGGCCAATCTTAAGAAACTTCTAACCTCGGTTGGTGACTCAGGGGTTTTCCATTTAGTAATCGCCTCGATTTTTGTGGGATCCACATGAATTCCTTCATGGTTTACTAAATGTCCAAGAAATTGTACCTGTTCTAACCAAAACTCGCACTTAGAAAACTTAGCATAAAGCTTTTCCTTTCTTAATAAATTCAAAAGTGCGTGCAAATGCTTTGCATGATCCTCTTTACTCTTAGAGTAAATTAGAATATCATCTATAAAAACAATTATGAATTTATCCAAATATGGCTTACATATTCGGTTCATCATGTCCATAAATGCAGCTGGGGCATTGGTTAAACCAAATGGCATGACAGTAAATTCATAATGACCATACCTTGTTCTGAAAGCGGTTTTAGGAATGTTCTCTTCCTGTACCTTTAATTGATGATATCCTGATCTTAAATCGATTTTAGAGAAAAATCGAGCTCCTTGCAGTTGATCGAACAGATCATCGATTCTTGGTAATGGGTACCGGTTCTTAATCGTGACCTTGTTCAATTCACGGTAGTCAATGCACATACGCATTGATCCGTCCTTCTTTTTAACGAACAGTATCGGCGCTCCCCATGGCGACGAACTTGGCTGTATGAATCCTTTTTCCAGCAATTCATCTAATTGTTTCTTTAATTCCTGCATTTCGGCTGGTGACAAACGGTAAGGTGCTTTTGCAATCGGTTCGGTTCCAGGTTGCAGGTGAATTCTGAATTCAACTTCTCTGTCTGGTGGTAGTCCTGGCAATTCTTCTCGAAAGACATCTGAAAACTGAGACACTACTGAAACGTCCTGTAGTTCTTTTCCTTTAGTGTTAGTGATTATGGAAATCAAATACACCATAGATCCTTTTCTTATATAACTTGCAGTTTTCATCACATAGATGAATTTTGTGGATCTAGATGGTTTATCTCCTTTAATTGTGATCGTTTTTACCTTTTTGTGAATTTACTTGGATTGACTTTTGATCACATAATATACTGGCTTTATTGGCTATTAACCAATCCATTCCTAAAACGACATCGAATCCTGCCAGATTCATTGGGTAAAGGTTTGCCATAAACTTTTGGTTTAAAATTTCTATTCTTGCTCCCTGCAAGATTTCAGAAATCCTAACCGTTTCTCCATTAGCTGTCTCTACTAGACATTCTTGTGGTAGTTTAGTTAATGACTGATTTAAAAGTTTGCAAAACGAAGTATTAATAAAACTTTGGTTCGCACCAGAGTCAAATAATACTTTAGCAAAAACATCATTAACTAAAAACGTACCAGCTATCACGTCTGGAATCATCTTGGCTTCATCTGCAGTCAGAACAAATGCCCTAGCATTTTTAGTGTTCTTGTTGTTCACAACTAGAGCCAATTTTGGACAATTTGGCTTGATGTGACCTTGTTCCCCACAATTGTAGCATACCCTGTTGTTGGCTTTCTTCCTACAGTCTTCTTCCTTGTGTCCTGACATTTTGCAGAAATTGCAATAGATGGAGCATTTTCCAGAATGCTTCCTTTTGCAATGCTTGCAATAAGGTGCAGAGGTAGAACCCATATTCCTACGGTTATAATTCCCAGAACGGAATTCTTGAGTAAGCCTCTGTGCTAGGTTTCTCTTCTGGTCTTCTTCTCTAGTACGCACCAATTCATCAGTCAAGGTGTTGGTTAGTTCTATAGCTTCTTCTATAGTTTGAGGTCTAGCTGCCTTGACTACATTCCTAATCTCTCCAATCAATCCCCAGATGTAACAGGAGATTAACACTGTTCGGGTGATGCAAGAGTTGGTACTATTCTAGCATATTCAAAGAATAACTTTGTGTACCCCTTACTATCCACTCCATTCATCCTAAGATTTAGGAATTTGTTTGCTATTTGCTCTTTTTCATTAGGAGGGCAGAATTTCCTTTCTACCATGTTCCTAAATTCTTCCCATTCCATGTTGTAAACCTTATCACTTCCTCTTGATTGGAGGATAGTGTTCCACCATTCTAAGGCTAAATTCTTAAATAGATTGGAATCAAACATTATCTTGTCCTCTTCCGCACATTTACTTATTTTCAGAACAGCCTCAGTCTTTTCTATCCAGCGTAGAGCTGCAATAGGTTCTTCATTGCCCAAGAATTCTATTGGTTTGCAGGACCAGAATTCTTTGTAAGAACAACCGTAAGACACGGTTCTTCTTCTTTTGGGAATGGGCACTTGAAGTACAGGGCCATTGTTCACGCTGTGTTTTGGTTCAATTGGTCGCTTACTGCTGTGTTTACTTTTATTATTCGCTTCTTGAATTGTTTGAATAATAAATGGCATTGCATCTATGATTCCTTGTGCCACTATGTCTTTAACGGCACTATTATCCATTTGGTTTCCATTGTTATTAACGCTTGGATTCTCATTAACCACGTTAATGTTACTATGGTTATCGTTATTCAGATTGTCTTGATTTCCTTCATCGGCCATCTGAATTATAAACATTTACCCCGTATTAATATCACAAAATAATATTAATATAGTCAATCACATGACACGCATTTTTGCCAAAAGCGTCGTTCATTGCGACTATACTCTATTCATATACTATGCGTCTATTACACACTACTACCGAAATAAAAATTACAATACCGACTGAAATAAAATAGTAGTAAACATCCGTACACACATATTTTATTTTATTATTTTATTATTATTATTACTACTACCGTTTTACCATCACATTATGGATTCATCCAGAAATCCATATTGCGCTCATCGTATTTCCATACGAGTCGCTCTCCCACCTGTCGCATTCGCTCACTCCGCTCTAAAATTTCCTCACCAAAAGTCCTAAGTTCTTGGACGTTTTCTGCACTCATTGGTGGTGCAGGTTCTAGGACTGGGTTTGGAATCTGGGGTGCGGGTTCCTGATATGGGGGTGAAAGTGCCTGAAATCGGTAAGGATCTTCTAAGATCTCCCTAATGTATTCATCATGGTAATAGGGATCTAAAGGGTCCATACCTGGGTAGGCTCCTATGTTCTGCATGGGTGTGTCTTCATGGATAGGGTATCGTTGCACAAAGTCCCTATTGTCGTCCCACCAGGGGTCGTAATTTGGGTCTAGGGGGTTTGGTACTGGTACCCTAGGGATTTCCTACGGGTTGAAGTCATGCATCTCTACTTGGTTTTCAGGGTTTTCTATCTCCATGGGTTGATCTGGGATTGGTGGCTGAGGTTGGGGTTGGGGTGCTATTATCTGCTCCGGATTAGGGTCATATGCGGTAGTGGCTAGGATGTGAATATTAGCTATA
The DNA here is from genome assembly GCA_030545235.1 of Helianthus tuberosus. NCBI lineage: Eukaryota > Viridiplantae > Streptophyta > Magnoliopsida > Asterales > Asteraceae > Helianthus > Helianthus tuberosus. The sequence goes on along the minus strand of CM060433.1, from coordinate 186,042,971 downwards.
CCCCTATTTATCATATACTGGGCATAGGCATCTGTCTCTCTCTTGGCTGCTGCTAGTACCCTCTGTTCCTGTAACTTTTTCATATGTTTCCTACGCTCGTGTGCCCCTCTACTGAACCATCCCCTCTTTTTCTGAGGAAATGGCTCTTCTGACTGAGCCTTAAACACAAAGATTCCTTCTTCCATATCAGCAGAGTACCCTGAGAGGGCAGGCTGAGAAGAGGAGGTGCCTTCGCTTCTAGGCGAACCAGACAATTGACGGTACGCGTCAGATGGTCCTTGGTCGCTCATACTGTAAACTAACAGATAGTCAAATAACACATAACAATTAAATACAGTTATGCACGTATTTTCGTAATTTATTTCCTAACACTTTGCATTTTGATGTCAGCAGAACACCTCTATGGCTGAATCAGTGTCTTAGCTCTGATACCACCTCCTGTCGCAACCCCCGATCCCTTATCTGTCCCGGGAACGGGCGGCCGCGAGCCAGTTTTGGTGGTATCGTGTGTTGTCTAATTTGGAAGCGGAATTTTCATCAGGACCGTAGTTAGGAAATGTTTATCAGAGTAAAACAACCATTTATATATAAACAAACATATTGGGATGAAACCCAAGTTTTTTATTACAAGCTAATTTACAGGGATAAATCCCCATTTTATTTGAATTAAAACGCCTTCTTTATTTAGGTAACTTTTATACCCACTTTTCAAAGCCTTCAGTGCTGTCCAGCTGGCTTCTAATTGGCTTTCACATTGTGTTACCTGAAACGCGTTAAGCCTTCAGTCAGTTATGTGCCAAGACTCAAAAGAAACGTGTTAAGCCTAGAACAACTATTGTTTCAAGGAATTGAAACAATTACTACCGGTGATTCGTGCATTCTAAAGAAGATGTTCGGTGGTCAAGCAAAAGGCTTTGATATGTTTGAAAACAAGTCCGAAATCGAACTAGAGGAGGAGTACCTAGACAAGTTTTATGATGGTCTAAATGTTGATAATGGGCACCGAAGTGATAAAGTAAAGTTCAAAGAGTATGTTGAGGATTTTTACGAAAAGGAGTTCGAGTTAGAAAGAGAGAAAAACAAGAAACTAAATGGAGAAGGCACGTCGGGTGTGAAGAAGAGAGAGATTGTCTACTCGAAAAGACAAAAGGCTGGTTTCGTATTTTATTATGAACACTTGAAAATTAATCCGCAATAATCTAAACAAGAACTACGTCGAAAGGCGGTTTCCCGTTCTCATGAAGAAGAAGATGTCATTGAAAATGACATGACTATCGAAAGTTGCCTAGAGGCCTTGGATTTAATTTTGCTACATGAAGAACTAGCCGGGTATGAAAAGCTTTATAGTGGCCCCTTCGAGGAAGTCTTAATGTGGTTTATACTGTTCTTTCTTGGAATCTTCAAAGAAAACGTTATGCCTCCTACGCTCATCGACGGAATGGAAGTTAGTTTGATTCTACTACACCGGATTGTGACTATTAAAGGTGGTGTAAAGAAAGTGATCGAGGATGATATTTGGGCCGAGGTAGCGGTCGAGTATGGTTTCGAAGTGGATGATGCATATGTGATAAAGGTTGCTTACGTGTATTACCTCGAGTTGATTGAGTGGTATTTCGAATTTATGAAAAAGAAAGGAGATAAAAACGCAGCGATTGCGGGTGAAGGAAGCAAGAAGGATGAACGAGCAGAAGCGGTAGGAAAAGAAGATGAGGCGGACTTGGTGGTTACTACCGAGGTCGCCGATAGCGATGACGATTAAAGAAGGTTACGGATCGAGGATGTTCATGCTTAGGAGGGAGAATGAAGTTTATAATCAAGAACATCCGGATCCGTTTTGGAGCCGGTTTCGAACCGATAGTTTAATTTATGTTTATAGTTTACGTATTGGGTCAGAAACATGTTACTGTTTATGTTTTATTAGAACTTGGGCCTGAGGCCATGTAATGTCTAGGTGGGTCGAATATTAAGTCCATTAGGGTTGTCAAGTTTGGGCTGTAATTTGTGAACAGGTGTGTGCGTATGATACGTAACTGTACGAGCGGTTACCATGGAAGAGATGTATCTCTTCATGAAGCAACACAACTCTGCACACGCACCCATTCGCTGATTATAAATACGGCTTCAAAACTGTCAGTTTAAACGGGTCTGCATGTGCAGAATTTCTGATTAATTCAAGTGCAGTTTATTCAAGTTCGATTCCGTGTTTTCGGTTAGTTGTTATACGTTTCTGTTATTACGATTCAGTATGAAGCGGTGTACAAGTTGTAACAATTATTCGTTCAAGTTTAAACATCGTCCTTCTCGAACCGAATGGTCCTGGGAACCGGTTGCCTGTGATACCAACAGACAAGTCCCCAATAGACGTATACAATACAATACAATACAATCCAATCCAATCCAATCCAATCCAATCCAATCCAATCCAATCCAATCCAATCCAATCCAATCCAATCCAATACAATACAATACAATACAATACAATACAATACAAGCTTGAAATTAACTTTATTCATACCATACTATAGTAAAAATTTAAATGTATTACAAAAGCACGACAGGTTAACAACACTACTCGCATCTCAGTTTACTAAAGAAGCGAAAATACGCAGTCCTCCATGATCTGCTGATTATCAACGGAACCACAACGAGCCAAAAACCGACAACCAATCCAAGCAAGGTACTAATAATCAGGCCCCAGTCTGTTCCATGTGATCCTTCTTCATTTTGGTCTTCTGAGTCAAGTACTTTCACTGCACAACGCTCAGTGAGAGGATCTCCACAAAGTTTGTTACCAAAGAAGCAGGACTCGTTGAAGCCCTGAAGCTGAGTACTTGATGGGACTCTTCCTATTAGATTGTTGTAGGAAACATTGAAGCTGCTCAAGAAACTCAAGCTTGATAAGCTCACTGGAAGCTCCCCAGAAAGCTTGTTCAATGATAAATCAAAGGATTCAAGTTTCTTAATTTCTCCAATCTTCTCTGGGATACTTCCTGTCAATTGATTTCTTGATAAATTCAACGATTTTAACATCACGAGGTTCGTAAGCTCACTTGGAATGTGCCCAAAAAGATTGTTACTAGAAAAGTCTAACAACATCATCCATTGAAGAATAGTGCTATATGTGTCCTCCCGTCCCTTCATCACCAATAAATCACTAGCGATAGTTGCTCCACCATAAACCACATAGAAGGCAAATTGGTCCTCTGAGATATTTTCTTTCCCAGAAAGAACACTAAAGTTGTTGATGCATCTTGGAATATTTCCTGATAGATTGTTATCAGCAAGGTCCAAAATTTGAATACTTGTAAGATAACAAAGCTGATGAGGAATATTTCCATGAAAATTGTTGGATCTAAGGTTAAGCAATCTCAAAAAAGAGAGTTTCGTTCCAAACCATGTTGGAATGCTTCCAACAAGTTTATTTCTGCTAAGTTGAAGGATCACTAAGTTTGTCAAGTTCATTAAAGAAGCAGGCAATCTTCCCGAGAGATTGTTCCCACCCATGCTCAATGATCGTAGGCGAGGTAAAGAACCCAAAGTTCTTGGAATCCCACCAGAAAGATTGTTGTTCTCCAAGTCTAATAAAATCAATCTCGGCCATTTCTCCCAGCACTCGGGAATGACACCAGACAAATTATTATTCCCCAAACTAAGAGCACTTGTTACTTTCTCACCACTGGAACACAACAAAGGATGTAATGACCCCACAAAAAGATTATTTGATAGATCCAAAGAAATAGGAAACATACCATCGAAGAGATGAGTTAATTTTCCCCCAAACTCATTAGAACTTAAGTCAAGTAAACGAAGTGTTGAAGGGATACTCAACAACGTTCCTTGTATACGATTATGTGACATATCTAAGCAGTTTAGGTTGGTGAATGATCTCCAAAATGATTCAGGCATGTATTCTGAAATGCCTGTGTTGCTTATGTCCAATCCTCTTAAACCCTTCTGCAATTGAATCCACAATGGGAATTGGGGCCCTAAACCCCATGAGTTCAAATACAAATTATGTATTTGGAAAGGGGGATTCCAGTTCGAAAGTCGAGGTCTTAGGGTCAAGTTGTTGCCTTTTCCATTTAGATATTTTAAGCTCACTAGTTTGTCAAAGTGAGCTTCGGTCACGACACCTTCCAACAAATTGTAAGAGAAATCTAAAAAAACCAACTTGGAAAGTTGACCGAGGCTATAAGGAATGTTGCCATTCAGTTGGTTATCCGAAAGATCTAAGGACTCCAATGACAATAGTTGTCCAACTAAGAAAGGAATACGGCCAGAAATCAGATTCCGAGAAAGCGATAATCCCCTTATAGAAGTCAACTGTCCTATGGAATCTGGAATTGTACCAACAATATGGTTACGATCAAGTTGAAGGTACTTTAAGTGTATCAGTTTTACAAGTTGATCTGGTAGATGACCAGAAAGTCCCATGGCTCTCATAAACAATGACTCTAGGGCAGGTGATTTGCACTCAAAAAAACTTTGAAGTATGTATGTCAAGCTATATTGAGGAGATTTCATATGTGACAGATCAAGATATCTCAAACTACAGAGGTTACCCAATGATTTCGGTATTGTTTTTGTAAGTTGATTTCCTGACAGGTCAAGGCTATGAAGAGAGGTCAAGTTGTAAAGGGAATCAAGTATGGGACTCGAGATGCCACAAGAACTAATATCCAACGAAACGAGATTACTAGCTACACTACTAGACAACCCTTTTAACAATAAGGAAGAATTCATGAAATTGTTGCTATACACATGAAGAAATTTAAGAGCAGTCAAATTACGAAAGATATCGGGATTACTAGGAACAGGGCCGTGAAAATTACACCCACTTAAATCCAAAGAAACCAGGTTAGTAATACTGAATATCCTCCATGGAACAGAACTACTAAAATTGTTAAGAGAGAGATCAAGCAAGGTAAGGGATGTTAGATTATGAATAGGAACATGGGGATCTATATGCCTGAGTCTACAATTAGATAGATGAAGTTCGACTAAAGAAGGAAGGGAGCTGATTACCTGAAACCAATCGCTTGATTTACTTAGGTTCACACCATTCATATCTAGGTGAGTCAAAAAACGGAGACTCGACAACCACTGCATGTTCGGTATGCTAGTTGATTTATATGGTCCATAAGTATCTTCAACATCATAAAAGTTTCCAAGAGAAAGAACATGCAGTTTTGAAAGATTTCCCAACTGAGGAGGGATCACTCCATCAAATCCGGAATTTGAGAGGTTAAGATACCTTAACTTTCCAAGAGAAGATATGAATCTTGGAACTTGGATCCCTCTAAAGTCATTGCAACTCAAGTCTAGATGCGTGAGTTGCTTCAGATGCAGCAAGGATGGATTTAAATCCCCTCTCAACCTATGAAGCTTAGCGGTTTCGTCATATGCTTCGTACAAGGTAGTACCTTGAAGATCACAATGACCATCATGTCCAGGAAGATGAATCCGATGCACATGACCGGTAGAATTATCACAAGCAATCCCAGCCCATCTGCAGCAGTCACTCTCCTCGCCAACCCAAGAACCAAGTCGATCCGCTTCATCTATGATTCCATGCTTGAACTCAAGAAGTGCACGTCTCTCATTATCTATGCATAAACGATCACCAACATTTTGGTTAGAGAAGCAAAAGTGAAACAAGGTAATAACAAGAAGTAAGCACAAGGGTGAAAATGCAGGACTCATGTTACTGGTGGATTATAAAGTAAATAACAATCAATTGATTTATAGTCTATAATGGGATATTGTGAGATTAGGTTTCTAATATATTTTTTACTTTTCCTTCATGACTTGATTAAAAATCTGGAAAGTCAAGGAATAAATTTTTTTTTCCAAATATGTCCTCATATTTGGCTCACAAGCTTAAAATCAGTGTCTAGAAAGTCCAATATGTCCTCCAATTAACAACTAAATTAATGAAAAGTCAAGGTCAATTAATCATCCATTCAAAATTATCATCCTTTAAAATATATGTTTTTTTATTTTGTTACAGGCATATGAAATGACAGGTAGCTCTTGAAAAAAAAAAAAAAAAACAAACACAAAATATGTCCAATAACAGTTCTAGGAAAAACAAACCCGAAATAAGTCAAATACAATATTCAAAAGAGTTAATTGCCCGGATGGTCCCTGTGGTTTCACGTTGTTTCACGTTTAGTCCTCACATTTTGGAAATAGCAGGTATGCTCCCTATGGTTTGTCATTTTGTTACTCGGATAGTCCCCTAACATTTACTCAGGAGACTATCCGAGTAACAAAATGACAAACCATAGGGAGCATACACTACTAGAGAAATAGGTATTTGCTACCACATTTTCGGTCGCAAAACGGTAGCAATTGCTCTTTTGCCACCGTTTTGCCACCAAAAACTCGGTGGCAAAAGCACACGTAGCAAATGCCCTATTGCCACCTATTTGCTACCGTTTTATTTTTTGCTACCGATTTTGCTACCGTTGATTCGCCACCGTTTTGCTACCGCTTTTTGTCACCGTTTTGCTACCGCTATTTTGCCACCTTTTTGCTACCGCTTTTTGCCACCTTTTTGCTACCGCTATTTTGCCACCTTTTTGCTACCGCTATTTTGCCATCTTTTTGCTACCGCTTTGTCACATTTTACCACCGTTTTGCTACCATTTATGGTATTCCATTCTATAAATTGACTATTCCATTTCATAAAAACATAACAATTTATAACTTGTTGCCATTCCATTAAAATGTAAAAATTTATAAATCCAATATAAACATCCAAACTAGCATCCTACAGTTCAGTTCCTTTCCATCCCCCAATTGAAGTAACTAAACTACAATCTTTTTGCAACACTTTGTTCTAAAACATTACAAGCATTGAAACTCAAAACAGAACTCACACTACCATTCTATGGTTTTCTGATGTTTTAGTTTTGATGAAGGGAACATCGTGACCGCCGCCGCCGACACTGCAAAAAGTTCATTATTCACTGATTAAAGCATAGACTTATTCTAATTAATTTATAAAACGCATCCTGAACAGAACTTACAGAGGATAAGCCAAACTAATCACCAAGCTGCAACACAAAATACACAAAACAAAACAAAATAAGCAAGTACCTTTAAGAAGAGCAATATATTATTCCATCGCGACTTCGCGCCTTAAATTTTCTAAACGTTTCCACGAATTCCTGACAAAATGAAACAAAAAGCGATCAACAACTCAATTACAACTAAAAACATAACGACTACTGAGAAGATGAGTAAAATGCCATTAATTTGTCACATTCTACGTTTGGCATGTACATCACTGAACAAAGGACCAAATGTTATCGAAGTGACAATCGGTCATCTTATAACCAAAGGGTTCCTTAGATTATTATTTTTTTTTTTGGTTGGGGGGGGGGGGGGTTACATGGGCCACAAGCAGCGGACGAAAAGGTCTCGACGAGCCATCATGTGGCAAATGGCCATAAGCGATTTGAGCCAGCTATCAGACCCGAATTCCATAATTCGTCCCAATTTTGGTGATTTCAATTCTTTCCTTTTTTAGTATAAAGCGTGTAAATCATTTCTGTTCTATGAATGTTCAGATATATAATAAAAAACTGAATAAGGAGATAGCGAAAAGTTTATACCAATTGGCGCGAGCAGACACCTTGAGAGCCATCGGTTGCGGCTCAAAGCAACAACCTTCAATGGCAACCCTATGAAGCCCATATAACTCTACCTTCACTTCATTATCAATCAAACTCACAACACCACTATTAACCTTAGCATCCATAAACGCTACCGCAGCACCAAACCTCTTCTCCAACTCCGTCGTCTCAACCCCCTGCCAATCATCATCAAACATCTCATCTTCCTCTTCAACCTTCACTTCACTATCGTCAGTTGTAGATAACTTCTTTTCAACAGACTTCACACAATCTTCTTGCACTAATGACCCAGTGAAATTTACCACATTACCCTCATCACTTTTCACCAAATTACCACCAACATCCTTACATTCAGTTCTCTCAGGACTTTCATCAAACACATAGCGTACACCAACTCCACTGCCACTTTCTGTGTCTACTTCAACAGATTTCACACAATTTTCTTGAACTAATAATCCACTGAAATTTACCAAATTACCCTCATCACTTTTCACCAAACTACCATCATCATCATCCTTACATTCAGTTCTCTCCGGACTTTCATCAAACACATAACAGACACCAACTCCACTAATGCTTTTTGTCTCTACTTCAACACACTTCAGCACTGAATGAACTAAAAACCAATTGAAGATTTTGACAAATAAAAAAGCTGTGATCAGATCTGAAATGTTGTGTTTGTGTGCAGCTGTCAAGAAAACAAGAATTACCAATGAAAGAAATAGATTATGTAACTTTTACAACAAACCTAAAAGCCACATTACTTTTTCGATTAACAGAAACTTTATATAACTTTTACAACAAACCTAAAAGCTACATTACTTTTTCGATTAACAGAAACTGCTAGCAGGTTGCAAATCATTAACCGATGTCAAACTAATTAAATAGTTTTAGATTGAGTTCTGCCTCTGCTTAACATTCAGGTTGATATTAGATCACCAACACGCCTAATTTAGCATCCAAAAACTAATTAAACTGTAATAGCTGTTAGATGGCAATCATATGACAGGTAAGCCCTAATCTAACTGTTTTGTGGATTTGAATCCAGTTATTGATAGAAATTAAAAAGTAAAACTTGTAAGCGTTCAAAGGAAAAAGTAAAATATGTAAGCATTCAAGCAACAATCGATGAAAGAGTGGATCGATTAAGTCATTCACCACTCTGAATCGATTGAGAAATACCGTCGTCGGAGTGCTGATCCGGAATCGATTAAGTCATTCACAGCTCTGAATCCATTGAGTTTGGCTCCTGAATCGATTGAGTTCTACTCCTGAATCTTTTGACCGATGAACGGATGAATCGATGAATCTAGGGTTTAGATTGACAGAGGAATCGATGAATCTAGAGTTTAGATTGACGGATGAATCGATGAATCTAGGTTTAGATGTGATTAACGATTCAATTGAAGTTTGAACTTTGAGGAGATGAAGAGACGAATCTAGGGTTTACGATTTTGTCGAGATGAGGAGATGAATCAGAGATATGAGCCATGCGCGTGATGTTTAATTAGGGGCATACTAAGATTTCATTGTTGATACCACTAATATATTTTTGCCGCTAACAAAAAACCTACAAGTACCCCGTGAAAAGTTATGGCTTATTTTGCTACCGTTCTTTTTGGTGGCAAATAATGGTGGCAGTTGCCTTATTTTGTAGTAGTGATACCTGTTATTTCCAAACCAACTGACATCTACTCAAGGGACTATCTGAGTAACAAAATAACAATCCATAGGGAGCATACGTGCTATTTTCAAAAGGTGGGGACTAAACGTGAAAAAACGTGAAACCATAGGGAAAAAGGCAATTATCGTTCAAGGTGTTTTTGGAACCTTAAAAAATTGTTACCGCGACAAAATTCTGATTTGGAAAACCTCTTGTTGCACATTCTGAAAGTCAGTGAATGATCAAAAGTAAATATTTAATACAATAATAAATTCCAAAAATAAGTTAAAAACAAAATTACCAATTTTTGTTTCAAAACTCACGGGTTTAAGGAAGCTCAAACTTTGGCCCAACATTTGACAAAGTAGCTCAGGCTCAACATGTGATTACTAGCCCAGCAATAAGAGCCAAGGCCCAAATATTTGAAATAATTAACAAAGTAACATTGGCCCAACATTTGAAACACATAATTTTTCTCTAGGAACAATAGCCAGTACACATTTCTAAGAACATTAATATTTATAACAAAATGTCAAACAAAATATCCGTTAATAGGTAAAAGTTTGATTGGTGTGCCATATCTACTTTATTAGTAATTCAGTATTGTAAGTATTGTAAGGCTGATTCTAAACACACCCCCTCCCCCTCCTGATTATACCCCCCCTTGTGAGAGGAAAATTGCCGGTCCCATGCGGTCCCCACCTGTAAGTATGTGAGAGGAGTGGGTGTAAAAAGTAATTAGTAAGGGGGGGGGGGGGGGGGTTGTAGAAAGTAGCACCTGACAAGAGTGGCAATTTAGATCTATTATCATTATAAAAAATTGTTTCATTAAAAAAAATGGACAAACAACATTAACTAAAAAAAATAAATAAATAAGAGGAGAGGAGGTGTGTGCTGGAATGATGATCTATTTATGCATGTCATGGGTCAAATAAGCTCATGAGCAAGTTAGAAAGATCCAAGGTTGTAACTATATTACAAATACAGTTGCTATCTTTTCAAAGTATAACTGAACATATTACAAACATTACAACATTCATCATCACTTATGAAATATGTTACACCAGTACTTACGAATGACATCACAAACCATATACCTCAATTCTCTCAAGAAACCAAAATATGCAATCCTCCACTTGGTGCTGAGTATCAAAGGAGCTACAACAACCCAAAAACCAACAATGAATCCAGACACTATGCTTATAATCAATCCCCAATCTGCTCCATGTGATCCATCTTTTTCTTCATGGTCACCACCTGGCACTGCAACTGCACAACTTTTGATGAGTGGATCTCCACAAAGTTTGTTGCCAAGGAAGCTGGACTCGTCGAAACTCTGAAGTTGTGTGCTTGTTGGTACTCTTCCTGTAAAACTGTTGTAGGACACGTTGAAGCTACTCAAGAAATTCAAGCTTGACAAGCTCAAAGGAAGTTCGCCAGAAAGCCCATTAAGAGACACATCAAATGATACAAGTGATTTCATATCTCCAATATTCTCTGGGATACTCCCAGTCAGTTGATTTCTTGACAAGTTCAAAGACTGTAATGCTTGGAGGGCCATTAGCTCACTTGGGATGCCCCCAGAAAGATTGTTACTCGAAAGGTCCACAATCATCACAAGCTGGAGGATAGTACTATATATGTCTTCTCGTCCTTTTATCACCAATGAAGCGCTGCTACGGACATCTATGTCTTCATATCCTCCGAAGATATAACTATCAGATTCATATGGTGAAATTGTTTCCTTCCCAGAGAGGATAGTGTAATTGTTGAAGCATCTTGGTATATTTCCAGATAGATTATTACGAGCAAGGTCCAAGATCCGAATACGGGTAAGATAACAAAGCTCATGAGATATATTTCTGTGGAAATTGTTTGATCTGAGGTTGAGAATTCTCAAAGTTGAGAGTTCTGTCCCAAGCCATGTTGGAATTCTACCAACAAATTTGTTTTTAGCAAGTTGAAGGACCGATAACTCCTTCAAGTTCTTCAGAGAAGTTGGTAATTTTCCAGAAAGCTTGTTGTTACACATGCTCAATGATCCCAATGAAGATAAAGATCCCATAGTTCTTGGAATCTCACCTGACAAATTGTTATTTTCCAAGTTTAAGAACTTCAAACTCATGTACTTCTCCCAGCATTGATTAGGAATGGCACCTGATAGATGATTATTTGCAAGATTAAGAAGCTCGAGTTCTTTTCCACCGTAAGGACATATCAAACGATGTAACATTCCCACAAATGAGTTATATGATAGATCCAGGGCATACGCTGATGAACTATTTAAGAGTTCAGGTAACTGTCCACTGAACTTGTTATAACTCAAGTCGAGTACCACAAGATTTCTAGGGATAGCAAGCAACCTTCCTTGAATATGATTTCGTGACAAATCTAGATACTGCAGATTGGGGAATAATTTCCAAAACGAAAAAGACATGGTTGACGAAATACTTGTATTTCTTACATCCAAAACCCATAAATCGCTCTGCTGTAACAGCCACGATGGAAATTGAGGCCCAATATCCCAATCACTTAAATACAAGACCTCCAGCCGGAAACGGGGATGCCAGTCTGCTAGGCGCGGTCTGAGGATCAACTTATTGCCTGTTCCTTTTAGGTACTTCAACCTGTTTAGGTTTGTGAAGTGAGCATCTGTCACAACACCGCTCAACAAATTAAAAGACATATCTAAAAGATTCAAATTTGAAAGTAGACCAAGACTATCAGGAAGGCTGCCATTCAGTTGGTTTTTTGAAACACTAAACACCTCCAACGACGATAATCCTCCGACTGAGAATGGAATTTGACCAGAAATAAGATTCTCATCAAGATTTAAAAACTTCAGAAAAGATAGTCGTCCTATGGAATCTGGAATTTTGCCAACAATACGGTTGTATCCAAGTGAGAGATACTCCAGATTTATCAGTTGTCCAAGTTGATCTGGTAGATGACTAGAAAGTCCGGAGTACCCGATGGATATTGACTCCAAGCTAGGTGATTTGCACTTGAAAAAACTTTCAAGAAGAAATGTTAAACTAATATGACCAAAATTGTTACCTGACAAACCAATATCTCTCAAATTACAAAGGTTACCTACTGATTCTGGTATTGTCTCTGTGAGTTGATTATAAGACAGGTAAAGGCTAACAAGAGATGTCTGGTTGTGAAGGGAATCGAGAACTGAACTTGGAATACCACAATCACTAATATCTAATGACATGAGACTACTACTAGACAACCCTTTTAATACTAAGGAAGAATTCATAAAACTGTTCCTACGCACATGAAGCAGCTCAAGAGAGGTCATGTTATGGAAACCTTCACTGCTGCTCGGAATAGGTCCGCTAAAATTACACCAACTTAAATCTAATGAAACTAGACTAGTTATACTAAAGATCCACTTTGGCACTAAACTGTTTCTGAAAATGTTTTCGGAAAGGTCAAGCACGGAAAGGGATGTAAGATTGAGACTGGCAACATGTGGATGTATATGCATGAGTTGACTACGAGACAAATGAAGTTCAACCAGAGAAGAAAGGGTATTAATCACCTGAAGCCAATTGATTTCTTTGCTAAGGTCTAGGCCACTCATATCCAGGTGAAGCAAGAAACGAAGACCTGACAACCATTGCATATTCATCATGCTAACTGATTCAAGATCATCAGTTTCATCAACTCCATAAAAATAACTTGCATGATAACTCCCAAGACTGAGGATGCGCAATTCCGATAGATTCCCCAGCTGAGGAGGGATTACTCCACCAAACCTGGAACGTGAGAGGTTAAGATATCTCAGGTTTTTAAGAGAACCCAGAAATCTTGGAATTTGCTTTCCTCCAAACTCATTGTTGCTCAAGTCTAAATGCGTTAGTTGCTTCAGATTCAATAAAGATGGGCTTAAATCTCCCCCTAGTTTTTGCTGCGAGCAGTCTTCATATGTTTTCAATGGGATGAACAGGTAATCAGGAATACGACAATTACATGGAAGATGGATCTTGTGAACATGACCTGTTATGTTATCACAAACAATTCCAGCCCATTTGCAACAATCACTATTCTCATCTCGGACCCAAGACGCAAGTCGATCTGCACCATCTATGAGTCCATGCTTGAACTGGAGAAGTGCTTGTCTTTCATCATCCATGCATAGCATAGGACTGGAATTTGTATTAGATAAACACAAATGAAATAAGGCCATAACAAGAAGTAAACAAAAGTAGCAAGAAGAGAAACGAGAAAATGAAAAATAAGCACTCATATTGATTGATGATGAAGGAACAACAACAGTCACTCGTGTTCGAGTTCGAGGGAATTATCTTTAAGCTTTTTTATTCTGAATTTGATCAGTGAACTAAGGTTCTGAAACATCAAGGAAAGAGCTTGACAATATCTCAACTAGCACAAGTTGAAACCAGTCTAGGCAATATCAGGCATTTACATGCCAAGTGACCAAGTCTACCGTTGACCAAATTTTATGCAGTTACAATCTTTTTTCTTCTTTGATATTTTATAGAGGATAGGCAAACTAGTCAGCTATCCTTTATCTCTAGTGGGTGAAATGGTCAAGTCAAAAGTCATGCAACGTGTATAAAAACGCATATTATATAACCCTACAAAAAGTAACTTAGGGTATCTTAGACTAACTTAATAGTTGTGTCTCTTCACATCACACCCTTAAATAAATACTCTTGCATTACATACAATATATTAAACACATGTTATGCAACCCAAACCAACATATCCCAATATACACACCCCTTTAATAAATTATATTATACTGTTTAAAGCACCATCATATCTTTTCATCAAAAGGCACCGTTTTAATAAACATACACATATTTACTTTCAAATCATCGCATCTCTTCATCAGGCACCGTTTCAATAAACACATATACATATGTAAAAGTGGTATCCTTGAAACAATGTGATGAGTCTTTGACGGTTGGCAGTTATAATACATATGTAAAAGTGGTATCCTTGAAACAATGTGATGAGTCTCTGACGGTTGGCAGTTATAATACATATTATATTATCTTGAAAAGTTAGAAGTGAATTCAATTGATGTTATCTACTTATCTACCGTTAAATATTGTTCATAAATAAATTAGAAATAAAAACTACAAAGCAAAATCAACAACAAATAATTTTAATGGGTAACAAATTTGGAATATGATTTTTGATTTAGATTTACTTAAAAAAACAATATTTATCTTAAAATGTAAAACCGTGACATCCACTCCTAATAATAATTTTTTTTTAACTAATTTACAGAAACCAATCGAGTTAAGCTAATCTAAAAAACAAATGCGTTAAATTTATAAATAAGTTTAGTGAAAATGAATAACATCCTTTCATATGTACAAAAAATTGGTTTCGTTCCTTAGAATTATTTTCCTTAATAATCTTAGTATAGTAATTACTGATGTTCAAAACTCTAATTCATTTTTTTCTTTGATTTTATTTATATACGGTAGAGATACAAAAAGAATAAGTTCATTTTTAATGTCAAAAACAATATATGTATTATATATAGTCTTGATTGATGTAAATCATTTTGGGCATTTGAGGTTTATTTGCTACAGGGAGTCCCCGTACCATAACAAAGCAATGTTACCCTTCCAAATTAGTTATTTTTTACTCTGATAAAATGTTACGTAATACTCCGCAATGTACATACGTAGTTCAACATTTTAACGTTTATTTTTTGTTCGATTTAACTGTCCCGCCACAACGCGCAGGTAGTATGTTTTAGTGGTGGTGCCTAATGTTATGTATGTTGATTTGGACGAATAATGTAAGCTAGGAATAAATGTTTTGCTTATACAAAATACATTTTGCATTTCATACTAAACACTTTGACCAAGAACATCCCGCCGCAACGTGCGGGTAGCGTCAACTCGTTAATGATATAATTTGAAGATAGATATTGTTAGGCGAAAAAAAATGTTTTGTTGGTTTGCCGTTTGATTTGATACATATTATTACATATATAAGTTTGCAAGTTTTTTGTGCATAAGCACTTGTACATTGTGCTTTGTGAGTTTTTCAAAAAAAAAGTTGATTTTTTACTTTTTAACCAAAAGGTTTTTATCTTTTCCAATTTTAACCCTACATACTTTGTTTTTTTAACTTTAACCCAAAACTTTTCATTATTCGCAATTTAACTTCGCAACTTTTGTCACTTGTACTTTTTATCTTTCGCAAATTTTCGTTTTACGTATAGTTCTAATTTTTTTGAGTTAATACGACGCAACGTGCATGTGTTGTTCAACGTTTTTACCTATATTTTTTTCATAATTGACAGGTTTGTCGCAACACGCATATCGTACGTCGAGTCAGTGTTGGTGGTAGATGACGGTTGTGTGACATTAGTACTATTTGACACACCGTTTTACGCCCCGCAGCAATACGGGGTGTGCTTTGAGGGGTTTTCAAAGAAAAATTGGTTACGCATATGGTTGTCGTAACGTTGGCTTTGGAGGTTTTCCAAAAAAATTGATTTTTTTACTTTTCACCCAAAAGTAATTCATAAATTACTTTTAACCCAAAATTATTATTTTTTTTACTTTTAACCCAAAACTTTTTATCTTTTACAATCTATCCTCAAAACTTTTTTTTACTTTCAACTTTGATCCTTTATAGTTTTCATTTTCCGCAAATTTTTCGATTTATGCTTGGTTCTAACTTTTGTGACTTAACACATCGCAACGTGCGTCTTTGGTTTAACGGTTTTACGTTTCGTTCTAAATTTTGCGAGTTAACACGACGCAACGTGCGTGTTTGGGTGAACGTTTTTACATCGTCTATTTTTCCCCCGTTTGACAGGTTTAACATAACGTGCGGGTCCTAGATTGACTTAGTTATAACTAAAGAATCCCCGCCGCATTGCGGCGGGTCGCAATCCTAGTTTTCATAATAATGTTAGTTGAAAAACTGAAAATAGTTGTCAATAAGATAAGATCAAGAAAACGTGTGGGGACTGAAAGAGTTGTCAGTATATATATATCGATTTTATGAACAAACCAATAAAAATCTAATGCCAAGTCAAGTCAAGTCAACGACATCGACTTGTAATGCAAAATATTTGTCTAATAATCTTATGGTCAATGTTATATCTTAGTAAAAGATATTATGCTAACTACAATATCAAACACCGTTGCCTCTAGAAGCACCTAAGATTTTGAGGTCACGGGTTCAAGTCTCACATATCACAAGAAATTCGTCGTTTAAAAAAAACTTGTGATATCAAAACAATTGGTAAATAACCTAGGTTCTGGGTATCCTGATTAATTGTCTAGGCCCATGTAGTTTATCCATATAACCTGGGTTCTGGGCCTGTTAACTAGGATTGGCGGCCTATGTTTAAGGTAGGCCCACCTTTTGTATGCCTTTTAAGATAATCGGAAACCATGGTTGTAAAAATCCTGAATAGGTGCCTATTAATCCCTTATTAGTCGCCGATTAATCAAATTAATCCCTATTAATCCCCATTAATTCTGCTTAATCCCCAATAATCGCTAGTTCTAGGGCTGCAAACGAACTGAACTTTCAGCGAACAGTTCATGAACTGTTCGGCGGGAAGTTCGTTTGTGTTAGTTCATTTAATAAATGAACGAACACGAACAAAAAAATTCATTCGTTTAGTTAAATGAACGAACATGAACAAAGACCGTGTTCGTTCATTTGTGTTCGTGAACGTTCGGTAACGTGTTCGTTTACGTTCGTTTGTATGTTCGTGTTCGTTTGTGTATAGGAATATATATATATATATATATATATATATATATATATAAAATATTTTATTACCCAACTTATATTATATTATATTGTATGACCCAACTTATATTTTATTGGTTATTTGTTAGATATTTCATTATCACCTAAGGTCTACCAGAATATACAATTGAAAGTTTGAAAGTACAAAAACCCTAAGCATTATTAGCGCCGTTCCAGATTCTGGATCCCATTTTCTCCGCCATCGACCAAGCGCCGCTCTCTCCTCCGCTCCCTCCGTCGTTCCTCTGTCAATCACCATCGTTCAACACTGTTCCCACTCATGTAAGGTTCTTTGTCACATTATTTCCATTCAAGTTAAGTTATATAAATAGATTAAATAGCTGATGCATTTATAGAAATAACTTCTTTGTCACATTAAGCTACTCAAGTTTGGATAATTAGCTTGGTATATTTTGGGTGGATCTACTTAGTGTTTTTTGTTATGATCATCTTCGAAAGTAAATATATGTTCGTTTGTGTTTGTTTGTGTTCATTAACGTTTGTTTGTGTTCGTTTGCGTCCGTGTGCGTTCATGAACGTTCGTTTGTGTTCGGTACCTAAATTAACAAACGAACACGAACAAAAAATCTCGTTCTGTAAGTGTTCATGAACTGTTCGTGAACACATGAAATCCTTAACAAACGAACACGAACAAAGCCGTGTTCGTGCTCGTTCGGTTCGTTTGCAGCCCTAGCTAGTTCCCACCCCGCCGCCCGACTAGCGACTAGTGATTACTACAACACTGCGGAAACCCATCACCATTCTGCTCCTTGTGTAGCGAAAATAATGGTTTTTATTTCAGAAAAGTTAGGAATTAGGATAGACCATGATATTTGTTAGAGGGCTGATCACATAGTTCATACATATCCACTCTATATATATCGACAAGAAAGTTTGAATAGGAATCTTGAAGACATTCATTACAAAATCAAAATGGACCATAGTTGCACAAGTTAATCCAGACTAATGTGCCATCAAGCTTTTGTGGTATACACACGTCGGGTTTAATTATTAAGAATGTCACAGAACATACCAAAGAAATAACGCACATAGACATAAATACGTACAAGGACGTGTATTTAATGTAGACATGATGTTATGAATTGAAACCATTGCAAGGTTCCACACCGGTTGTATGAGCAACCGATGTGGGGTTTATCTACCAAATGAGCTCTCTCACCCACTAGACTAGTCTTTTGGGTTGAGTTCTCTTGTTTGGTATGTAACATTGTTACATTGGTATCCGAGCCAAAACTCGGAGTGGTGGCCCACGAAGTGGTGGCCTGGAGAGAACCAACTGTGACCAACGAGGCTCGAAGTGGTGGACAATGAGGACTAGTAAAATAACTGTTGTAGCGTTTGTTATGATAACGAAGAACAAATCACGATAATTCTACGAATACCCGTGATGATCTTCTCCAAACCCCCAAAATTCAACCCAAAGGGCAGAGAATTTGAAGTGAAAAGTGATTAAACTCGAAATTGATTTCTAACCATTGGAATTACAAGAGCAACACATAAATAAAGACTGAAATTCGGAATGGGCCACAAAAAGGCCATGGGCCAAACACAAGCCCAAAAACAAAAAACATAAAACACCGAAAAAACATAAAAAGTATCCAAAACTCCCATTAGATTGCTTTTTTTTGGCGGAACTTGGACAAGGCCTAAAACGGAGACCCGTAGCCAAAGTTCTGCTCGTTTTCGTAAATCACCCTTGGAAGCCCAATCACGAGCCTCCAGAAATGTCATGGCCCGATCATCTACACTTGGGCCTGCATCAATAACGAGTGTGCGGTTCAAAAATAATAAATGAATGAATTGTCGTTTAAAAATAATAAATAAATAACACATGATGACATTAAAATGTATACAAGTACCAATGTGTATTTAATGTACAAATGAAGGATTTAAATGTTTTTACATGATACTTGGTTTTCAAATGTTACACTGAAAAGAATCAAAGATGTCCTCATATCACATAAGTAGGGCGGTTTAGAAAGCTCGTGGCTCGGAGCTTGCTCGCATTTAGTTTGGAAAAAGCTCAGTCGATGTAGCTCGGTTTGAAAGTGAGCCGAGCTGGCTCGGCTCGGTTAGAAAATGAGTCTAGCTTGGCTCGTAGTGAGCCGGATTGGCTCGGTTTGGGTCGCTTGTTAGCTCGGTTTGGGTCGCTTGTTAGCTCGGTTTGGGTCGCTTGTTAGCTCGGTTTAGGTCGCTTGTTAGCTCGGCTCGACTTAGCTCGGATCATTTTACTTATAATATTTTTGTTTTTATATACATTATACTATATTACAAAAAAACTAATTATTATTATTGTTACTTGTATTTAGGTTTGTACTTTGATATCTATGACTTATTTGAAGGTTGATTACCATGCAAATGAACTAATATTGTATTTCGCCGAAGTTTAAAACTTATTTTGTGTTGTTTAATCGGCTTATGATGTATTAGATTGAAGTTATTTTGTATATGTTCTTTTAAAGTATTGAATAATATTTGAGACTACTTAATTTTTAGAGCTATGTACTAATTTTTATTTGAGTTAATTACTGTTTTCGACCCTGTGGTTTGTCAAAAATAACTATTTTAGTCCATTAGTTTAAAAATTGCGATTTCAGTCCCTGTGGTTTCACTTTCGTCACCATTTAAGTCCATCTCGTGACCATTTCAGTCCCTATACTTAACAGAATAATGGATTGAAATGGTTACGAAAGTGAAACCACAGGGACTGAAATGGTTACGAAAGTGAAACCACAGGGACTGAAATCGCAATTTTTAAACTAATTGACTGAAATAGTGATTTTTGACAAACCACATGGACGAAAACAGTAATTAACTCTTTTTATTTTTAAAATCAAGCCGAGCCAGCTCGGTTTAAAACCAAGCTGCGCTCAAGCTTTGATTTTCACTTTTTCAGCTCGATTTCAAATCCGAGCCAAGCCGAGCCAGCTCTGTTTAAAATCGAGCTGAGCCCGAGCTTGCCCTAGCTCGGCTCATGAAGAGCCCTACACACAAGTCGCTTGTCCATTGAGCTTAATTCATTGCATCCCACTAAGTTAGTTACGTTAGTTTTATTTTGAATGGCTTGTATTTCCTCTTTTCTTTTTCAATTCTAATCTTTATCAATCAAGTTTCTTCATTTTTTTCAAGCTTTTTGGTTCTTTTCATCATCATGATCATACTCTACAAATCTAATATCACATAAAGATCCATACCTCCGGCCAAATCCACAAGAAAATCAGCCGGAAAGCATCGTTTGCGTCATCATGAAGGCAAGACAACAAGATATGTCAGGGGATCAACACCCGAAGGCTCGAGTTCTTCTTGGCCTCTGGATTTTCTCCATTTTTACTCTTTTTATCATTTATCTTGGATCAAATGAGGATGGATCCGTGTCCATAACAAACATAACCCATAAATTTTACCGTTACAAGCCATTACTATTACCGTCAGAAACACCCTCATTGTCGTTGTCACCAACACCGTCACCGTCATCTATGGTGAGCTCCCCTAATCTATCCTCAAGCTTATGGGCGGAACATCCCACGGGTGTAACACGGTCTGCTAACCCGATGACAGAATTTGTTTGATTTTTATATATAAAATACGAGGGGTTTTTAAAAAAATAATATATGAGATAAGTTGGACCTTTAAATGTGAAAACGACAAAAGAGAACCTTATGATGACCCCAACTAAAAAGTTTTGATTCCGCACTGCTAGGCCTGCTAAACTCTATACATTATTTTAAGTATTTCTTATGATCGTTAGCAATTAAAGTGAGTGTTCAACATTTGGCAGCCCAACACTCAGGAAAAGACTCATTATAGGGATGAGTTAGAAGAGGCATTGGCAGGAGCTTCAACCGAAACCAATACAGTGATCATAACCGTTGCTAATAAAGCCTACACCGAAGGCGATAAACCCATGCTTGACATATTCCTAGATGCCTTTTGGCTAGGAGAAGACACTCGCCCGCTTAAGGAACACCTTTTGATCGTTGCAGTTGATCAAACCGCGTACGAAAGATGCATCTTTCTAAAACTACACTGCTACAAGCTGCAAACCGAGGGTGTCGAGTTCGACGGAGGTGAGAAGCTGTTTATGTCGGAGGATTTTATAAACATGATGTGGCGAAGAACACTTTTTCTTGGAGATGTTCTTAAACGTGGTTACAACTTTATTTTCACGGTAAACTCGTCAACTAAACCTTCTCTTTGATCAAAATATTACATATTTCACTTTTATTTATTGTTTTAAACTTTGTTCATTGTCTTTTTCATTGCATTCAATATACTTAATTACTTGTATTATCTATCGTGCCATTTATTGGTATACAATAATACTTTTACTAGGCGTTAAAATAATGAAATGGTAAACAAGTTTTAGTATTGTTTTATTGTTACGAAACTTTTCATAAATGGTTAAATTGAATAATCCAAATAAAACATTTGTAAAACTTGATCACTAATTAGTCCTTTTCTCACATTAACATGTTACTTTAGGTAAAAATGATAATAAAAAACTGTTGGGAAATTCGAAATTGCTTGGATAAATCTGAAGTCGTGTAATCACTTTCAGATCAAACAATTGGAGTGGCTACCAATCTTTGATCGGATAAAATCAGATTGATTCTAGATCTTTGTACGAAAATTTGGTTGTGAGAATTTTTGAGGGATGTTGACGAACTGCAAATTCGTCTAGGGTTTTTCCAAAAACCGTTTGAGAGCGTATATCCAGTTTTCCACAACTGCTGCAGTTTTCAATTTTTGAACAAAATTACACCTTTAGTCCTTCATGTTTCGAAAGTGCATATTTAGCCCGAAATTTAATTTCTGATGCATTTTCGATAAAGGACTTTTGTCCAAAATAAAAAATTTTCCAGCTGACCTGGCAGCTCGACCCCAGCCAGGGGCTCTGCCCCTTGGACCCCGCCAGGGGCTGCCGCCCCTTGGACCCCGCTTCTCTCGGGGGCGCTGCCCCCGAACCCCCGCCAAGGGGGCGCTGCCCCCTTGGATCCCCCGTTAGTCCCGATGACATTCAAATAAGCGTGCACTCTTATTTGTATGTCACACGCAATCTCAAATTACACTAAAATATCCAACAAAAACTAATAACTAAATTATTAGAAATTTCATATTGTAGGTCAGCTTATTTTAATCATTTAAAGTGTAAAATACAATATTCTTTAAAGAACAATACGTACGAGATGAATTTATAAGATGCGTGATTAGGTTTTTACCTCATGCGTGATTAAGTTCATGCGTAATTATGGTTTTCAACATGCGTGATTAGGGTTTTGAGTTCTATAACGTGTGTAATTTCATCTCGTATGCATCGTACGTTAAGGAATATTGTACGTTAACTCACCCCCATTTTGAGTTCATTTCATAACTCTAAATAACTACAGAACTTTCAGAACTCCTAATAAACAATCACTTTATATGTAAGTTTTTGTATTTATGATTTTTTATCATCTATTATATGTATTTCTTTGATTACATACATGTTAAAAGTAGTTTACATATGTTTAATTGCCAAAATTATATATATATGTCATAACTAATTACATATATGTAAAAAAAACTAGTTTACATATGTGTAATTATAAAATTACATATAAAAATGATAAAATTACTCTTAACATGTATGTAATAGTAAAAATACACATAATAAACGATAAAATTATCCCAAACATAAAAATATATAAATAAAAAGATTGTTTATTAGGAGTTCTGCGAATTCTGTAAATATTTATGGTTCTGAAATGATCATGGCCCTATATATATATAGTGAAAGTGTAACTTAATCATTTAATATATATTTAGTGAAAGTGTGAAATACAATATCCCTTCCTTAACGTACAATACGTACGAGATAAATTTATAACATGCGTAATTAGTTTTATAATATACGTGATTAGGTTTTTACCCCATGCGTGATTTCTGATTATGTTCATGCGTATATTATGGTTTCCAACATGCGTGGTGTATGGTTTTTCAACATGCGTGACTAGTGTTTTGAGTTTTATAGCGTGTGTAATTTCATTTCATACGCATCGTACGTTAAGAAATATTGTACATCAACTAAAAATTTTTTAGGGTGATATTATATGTAATATTCATAAAACTGAAATTCTAGCTATATATGTGTTCTAATTTGCAGGATATGGATATATTGTGGCTAAGGAATCCATTTCCACAGCTAACAATAGACAAAAGCTTGGACCTTCAAATCAGCGTGGATCGCTTCAACGGTGATCAATGGTCGGATAACAATCCGATCAACACGGGTTTCTACATGATCAGATCAAACAATAATACCATTGCATTGTACGACGAATGGTACGCAGAGAAAGATAATTCAGCAGGGAAGAAAGAACAAGATGTTTTATTTGATTTAATGCGAAATGGCGCTTTTACAAGGTTAGGCCTTCGAGTTAGGTTTTTAGACACGATGTTTTTCAGTGGATTTTGTCAAAATAGTAGATATGTTATGGAGGTTTCAACTGTTCATGCGAATTGTTGTCGGAGCATTAAAGCGAAAGTCACCGATCTGATGAAGGTTATTCATGATTGGAAGAAGTTTAAGGCTTACACCGATGATGATGATATGTGGGAATTTCAGTGGTCCGATCACACAGCATGTCGGGACTCATGGAACACTGACACTATGACTCTTTGAGCGCAATCTTTTGGAGTATACATATATCTTTTGTAATTATTTTTTATAAGAGTTAATTGCCCGGATGGTTCCTGTGATTTCACATTTTTTCACGTTTAGTCCTCACCTTTCGAAAATAGCAGGTATGCTCCCTATGGTTTGTCATTTTGTTACTCGGATAGTTCCCTGACATTTACTCAGGGGACTATCCGAGTAACAAAATGACAAACCATAGGGAGCATACATGTTATTTCCAAACTAACTGACATCTACTCGGGGGACTATCCGAGTAACAAAATAACAAACCATAGGGAGCATACCTGCTATTTTCAAAAGGTAGGGACTAAACGTGAAAAAACATGAAACCACAGGGACCACCCGGCAATTAAATCTTTTTATAATGTATTATAAGATTATTTTCATCCAGAAAATAGTTATTTTGTTTAATGTTTTATTCAGTTGGTAGGTACCAAGTAGCTAGAAGATTGTTATTCAAAAAAAATTTAGCAATTTCAATCTTTTTTTAGCAATTCCATAAGTCATTGGACTCGCGGTCCATGTGGCTCGCTCTCGAGTCTGCATACAATAACACCTCTATTAAACGCGTTCAAAAACCTAAGGTCCAACTTCGCCATACCATCCTTTCACGACTTACTTATTCAAGCTGAATCTCATGAGCTTCTTTTAGGATTTCTTCATGGGCCTAACACCACCCAAGCCAACCGAAACTCATTTAACGTACCCACTTGGTTCATATCTATGTTTGATTGCAAGAATTGATCGTTGGCATTGGACGTTTGCAACCTCAATTTCACACTCCTTGAGATGTACCACCATGAAAATGATATATGATATTTTGAATTGTATGTGCGCTTTCGAGGAAATGAATCTTTTTAAAGAGGAAAGTGTTGTAACACACGTATATTTATATAGTTACAACTATTTATATACTATTAATTTGAAACATTTGTATGTATGTATGTTTGGTTGTAAGTTGAGCTTAAATAGTTGTACCTTAATCAAATATTTATTGTAAGTTGTGCTTAAGTGTTTGGTTGTAAGTTGTGTTTAAGTGGATGTACCTTAATCAAATATTGGTTGTAAGTTGTGCTTAAGTGGTTGTACCTTAATCAAATAATGTTTTCATTACCTTACCAAATTCAATCTGTTTTGTATGCATGTATGGTTGTAAATTGTGCTTAAGTGGTTGTACTGTAATCAAATAATGGTTTCATTATCTTATCATATTCAATTGGTTTGATCCATTCAAAGTTGTGTTGTTTTATTTGTAAATTATTATTATTATTTATAATAATCTAATTAATTTAGCCAAAATATTGTATAAATATAATTTGCAACATATTGATGCAATGGTTGTCGTGATGTATGTACTATGGTTTGTATAGTGGTAATCGATATATATTATATATAGATTACGATGAACCTGTCAAACGGGAAAAAATAGACGCATGTTCTTCGTAACGCGCGAGTCCTAGATCAACTTAGTTATTTTATTCTATGTTTTACGTTTCGGTTTAATTTCTTCGCATTAACACCAAAACTTCAGTGTCGGTGGTCGCTGGCAGTAGTCTAACATTAGTGCTCGCCCCCGCCACAACGCGGGGGGTGCTTAATACTAGTTAGATATAAAAATGGGAAAATAAAATTAAACGGAAGATCAACATTAAAGTAATATTAAGCGATACTAAGGATGAGGATAGTTACAAAACACTAAATTATCACGAGAATAAAGAAAACAAATCTATAACATTTACTTTTTTTTTTTTAAATGGTTCGTATTTTTAAGAGTGAATTGCATGTTTTGTCTTTTATCTATATGGCAAATTGTTTGTCATTTGTTTTTAAAATTG
The DNA here is from genome assembly GCA_030545235.1 of Helianthus tuberosus. Taxonomy (NCBI): domain Eukaryota; kingdom Viridiplantae; phylum Streptophyta; class Magnoliopsida; order Asterales; family Asteraceae; genus Helianthus; species Helianthus tuberosus. The sequence continues at coordinate 186,017,357 of CM060433.1, read as the reverse complement.
ATAGAGTTTTGTATTTTTTGTTTCAAAATTGTATATGGTTTGTCCTTTACCTCTAACATAGTTCATTTTGTCGGTTAAATCAGGTCATACAATGGTCGTTTAGTCTTTTTTACCTAATTATTTAAAATTCTTTTAACAAATAAGATAAAAATAATAAAAATAATAGAATATATTTATATAATATGTATATGTATTTATGTCTCTATCTCTCTACCCCTCTCTCTCCCTACCTCTCTCTACATCTCTTCACCACCATCAACAACCGCCACAATCAACCACCAACAACCACGACTCTCAACAACCACCACCACAAACATCCGTCGCCACTAACCCCCTTCATCGCCACCACCCATAACCGCACCTCCCCTCCGTAACAACCATTAGCCCACCGATTGAACCCTTAACCTACAACCCTAACAATCTTAACCCTTCAATTAAACCTTCCCCCACATCCACCATAGCCACAACCAACCACCACTAACTCCCGTCGCTGCCACCACCCACAACCCCCACCTCCCCTCTATAACAACCATCCCCCCCCCCCCCCCCCCCGATTCACCCCCTAACCTATAATCCTTCAATTAAACCTTCCCTCACATCCTTCACCATCGCCCTCCACCTTATCACCATGAATATGTGCCACCAACTCTGGTTGAAAACCCTAAGTTCCAGACGCACCAATGGCATGTGTTATGCCCGTTTTCGAACCATTTTTAATACAGATCCTCTCGTATGTCTGCCCAGATGCAACGATGAATGTATCATACATAAGCTGCAACGATATATCATGTTTTTTAACCATCCTCTTCATTTTCTTTATCCTCAATATTCACATATTGAGTAGAGTTTGTTTAAAATATCATCAATCAAATTTTGAAATTATTACCTTACATTACACAAACATACAATTTTGTAGGGGATGTACAGTTCCACTTCTTCATTGGTTGGTATGGGCGGTTATCCAATAGGTAGATGACACATAGCATCCACTAGCTAATTATTTTTTTTATTTTTATTTTTACCTTTTTACATTTTACTGGTATATTTTATATCTACTAGCCGATTCTATAATTTAAATTAGCAGCTTGGTTTGACGGTAAAGACATTTTACTTGTGCTATCATGACCTAGGTTCAAACATAGAACCTCTCCAGAGTTTACATTGGTAAATACCTGCTTCCACATGTGATTTGTAAGTTATAACTTTCTAACAAAAAAATTCGCTTGACAATGGGCTAAGCAACTTTTTGTTACTATATTTAATTATAATAAGTTTATTTTATTGTCATATTTATTTGTAAATATATTTTTCTGAATTTTTTTCTTCCTAATTTAAAGTAACTTGATTTACATATTCTTTTAATACTAACAAATGTATTAAATTTCAAGATCATTGTTATGGCTACTCTGACCAAACAACGTAAGTGTTAATTTTACCGAAACCGTTAACGATATTTGTTTATTGTTGAGTCGCGTCGACATATTTTTTTAGTACATCACCGCCTTTATTTTAAGGAATTCAACATTCAACCATATGTTTAACTTAAAGTAAAATGTACGAAGAGTCCCTATGGATAACTACAATTAGGATTTAATTTCTAATTATCAAAAGTTCATAAATGGTCCATGTGGTTTACACTTTGTAATATGTTTATTTCTCAACTTTTGCCAAAAGTACACAAATGGTCCATGTGGTTTGCACCTTGTAACGCATTAAGTCCCCAACTTTTGTCAAAAGTACACAGATGGTCCCTATGGTACGCACTTTGTAATGTATTTAGTCCCAACATTTAGTGACTAAATGTGTTACAAAGTAGATACCACATGGACTATCCATATACTTTTGGCAAAAATTAAGGAACAAATATGTTAAAAATCGCAAACTACATAGATCATTAGTATAATTCGAAAAAAGCTAAGGGTATATGGTGTCGAGTCGGTAAAGGTGGTCGGCACCGATCGGTGACCACCGCCACATTTGTTTACCGTTCAACACTACCAATTTTGGGGGAGAAATCGGTGAAGGTTCACCGACTCAGTGAAGGGAGGGAAGGGGAGAGGGGGGGGGGGGGGTGTGGTGGGGTCCATGCTTTCTCAACCAATCACACATTTTTCTTTTCATTTCTTAAATAGTTTACCTAAACCCCATTAGGTAAATCACCGCCAACGTTTTTTAGCATTAGGTAAACAATTGACATGACGCTATGTGATTGGGTGATTTGAGAGTTTAACTGTTCAAAGTGTCTAACCACTCCTACAGCCTACCCTAATAACTTGTAAGGGTGAACGGGGCACCATGCGGGGAGGCAAGCGGTGACCCTAGTCCCCGAGCGGGAACACCGCCGCCATCCCCGCGGGGAGGGTAATCGGTGAGTGAAAGCGGTGTGTGTTCACCGCACAAAGTTTTCAATTTTTTGAACGTTGCAAATAAGTTGTGTCAAACATTTATTGAAAAATGGAAGGTGCATGTGATATTTTCTTAATTAAAAATATAAAAAAAGCAAGTCCCCTAAGAGAGGAGTGCCGCCATCAAATTGAGGGTGTGAGGGGAGTTTAAGAGGGGAGTTGACGTTGCATAACCTGATTGGGTGTGTGTAAGAGAGGGGACTCCCCTAAGGCCATGTGTAGTCATAACCCCCCTTTGTGGGCGTTATGCGACACGTGGCGCGCCACGTGTGCGGGTGGGCGTTATGGGGCGTTATGCATTTAAGCCCGTAGTCATAAAGCCCCCACCTAATCATTACCTATTTAATAATTTTCAATTTTATTAATTAATATAAAAAAGATTGTTTGTTTGTGATTGGTGGAAAGTTTAAAAGGAACATGCATAGCGGCGCGATATCCACCAATTTTTTTTGCCTCATAACCCCGCCCGTAGTGGTGTTCAGGGGGTTATGGGGGGGGGGGGGGGGGGGGGGGTTATGAGAGAACATGGCGCCCCACTACACATCACCCCCTCTCACCCTAAGGGTGTCGGCAGCACCCTCGGTGACCCCATGCGGGGAGGGTTTTGCCGTGCGGGAAGGGTGCCGCCATCCAAGAGGGGGGGCAAATCGGGGAGGGTGTGAGGGGAGTGTTCACCGCATGAAGGAGAGAGGAGATGGTGGGCCACCCTCATTTTCAACCAATCAATTATTTTCCCTTTTTTTAATAAAAAAACAAGTCACCTAAGAGGGGAGTGCCGCCATCAAATTGGATTGTGAGGGGAGTTGACGTGACATAACCTGATTGGGTGTGCGTAAGGGGCTGTTTGGTAGCCTCTGAATGGTTATTAAGAGGTTACCTCTTAATGGAACCATTAAGAATTTTACTAATGAAAAGTTAGAAGAATGTGACATATGATAATTTACCATTCAAAGGTTATCTCTTAACCATTCAGACTTGAGGTTACCTCTTATTCATTCAGAGGTTTTAAACCATTAAGAGGTAGCATCTGAATGGTCATTAAGAGGCTACCAAACTGCCCCTAAGAGAGGCCCCTCTCACCCTAACATTTGGGATGAACAAAAACCTCGATATTTGGTACGCTATACCAAACACAGAGTTGGTGACGTAATCACCGTCACAGAGACGGTCATCAATCTCGCCGGAAACACACTCTCAGATCTCAGGTACTCTTTCGTTGTTCCAATATTTTTATTATTCTCGTGTGATTGTATCTAACTAAGACGTAGGGCTTAAGTTGACACCTGTTCAATTACACATACGGTGTTGGATTGATAACACTATTCAAACATCTAATTTAGGAGAAAATTTAGGGTTTCAAGTAGAATCAAGTGTTTCATATTCACTATTCGGTTTGGTATACTTCATATATGTTTATTTCGTTTGCGTATTTGTTGATTTGGTTTGTTATTGTACTTATTGTATGAGTTTCTATTTCATTGGATATTATCAATATCAATTAGTTATGTATTTGTGTATTTGGTTTGTTATTCTCTTTGATTGTTGATTTCTTTTTAATTGTAGTTAGTCAAATGAATATTCATTGTTTCATTCCAATCACCAGGCAAGTTACATAAGGATAGTAGGTAGACGAGCAACAAACTGCGCTGCCATCCTAGTTATTTACTATTAATCTTGAGGCTATTGTAGCCTAAATTTCAAGATAACCGATAACGTTTACACAATTTAATTGACATCTATAAATTACACAAAATCTGTTATAATCTTATTGGGTTGATTCTTGATCTTTCGGATCATGGTGAAAGCGTTACATTGACGTGAAGTTTTATATAATTGCCTGCTAGCTAATGCTGAACCAAGATACTGAGTTGGTTACTGAAGTCATCAAACACTTTGACCTCGACGGAAATGCATTATCTACATTACTATCAGAGCTATTAACATCTCACATCTTTGGTAATAAACTTTCTTTGGGTTTATATTGTGTCGTGAAAAGCTATATTTATTTTGGTATAATTGATGAACTTCCACCTATTTTTTTAGAATCATTTGTCAATGATCTTAATCTCTTATTCATCTTGTTCAACCACTTTCTTGCGCTTAATCTTACGTGGTGCTTGTAGAGGATGTATTAATGATTTTTCTGATTGGGTTTCTTTTTTTGAATTGGCAGGCGGGGAGTGATTCATACCGTCAAGGTTGATTATTAGGTGTGCCGAAGACTGTCCAACCGGGTAAGCACTTTTTTATATATACAATCACTTGTTTAAATATTCATTGAAAGTGTTTGCCAGAAATTTGAAGGAAGCGCAGATTGTTAAAAATTATTTTTGAAAAGAAGAGTTCACTATGAAGCTTTCATCAACTGAGTATTGAGATACATAAGAGATTACAATTAAGTGACTAACAAAAAGATGACCGGGAAAATAATATTAGCATAGGATCCAAAACTTAACCAAACACTAAATATTAACGGTTCTTGAATGGTTTACTATAAGATTGCCTACCAAGAGAGACAAACTTTTCCGGCTAGATTTACGGGTCCCGTAAACACAAACTTGTGGCGCTCAAAACTACACACACGACATTTTTTTTTTGAATTTTTTTTTTACAAATGTTGTTTTTATACATGCATCTACGTTTCTGAAAAAAAAAATTTGGTCCACCAAGGCCCGGATCAAAAAGTTCTCGCGGTTCTTACAACTCGAGGTGGTTCTCATTTTAACTTAATCCTATATATATATATATATATATATATATATATAGGGAGGGGCTCATGCGAGAACCACTCTTATTGTGAGAACCATGAGAACCAATGTGAACACAACCTAAAATAGCTAAAAAACCTAAAAAAAAACCCTAAAAAAACCTAACCCCCACCCCCCCCCCCCCCCACCCAAAAACCTAAACCCCCCCCCCCCCCCCCCAAGCTAAAAAAAACCTAAAAAAACCTAACCCCACCCCTCCCCCACCCCCCAAAAACCTAAACCCCCCCCCCCCACCCCCCCCCCCCCCCCCAAGCTAAAATGCTAAAAACTAAACCCCCAAAAAACCTAAAAAAAATCCAAAAAATTTTTTTTGATTTTTTTAATATTTTTTAGGTTAAAATCGCTACTTTTCGAATCCAAAAAAAAATTTAAAAAAAAAAAAAATTTTTTTTTTTTTTTTGTTCGAAAAGTAGCGATTTTAACCTAAAAAATATTAAAAAAATCAAAAAAAAAAATTTTGTGTGATTTTTAGCTATTTTTAGGCATTTTTGGTGTGTTCACATTGGTTCTCGCGGTTCTCGCAATAAGAGGTGGTTCTCGCATGATCTTCTCCCTATATATATATATATAGAGTTAATTACATAGTTAGTCCCTGTGGTTTGCATAAAATAACATATTTAGGTACTAATAGTTTAAAATCACCTTCTAGGGTATTAACTTTTCATTTGTAACGTTTTGAGGTATTAACTTATAGGGTATTAACATAGTTAGTCCCTATGGTTTCCACAAAATAACATACTTAGGTACTAATGGGATGTGATTTTAAACCTATAAATAACGTTAATACCTCCAAACGTTACGAAATGAAAAGTTAATACCCTAGAATGTGATTTTAAACTATTAGTACCTAAGTATGTTATTTTGTGCAAACCACAGGGACTAACTATGTAATTAACTCTCTCTCTCTCTCTCTCTCTATATATATATATATATATATATGACTAATTAATTCATGAAACTTGACAGGTTGTGGTTATTATATGGAGCGGATAAACAGAAGTAGCCACTGTTGCCAAAGAAATTCACCTGTCCTCTAGATCACCAAATGTTGAGGTCTCAAAACTAGAGAAATACAATAATGTATGGCAGCACTCCAAGGTAATCTGATAATAATTTTCATTTAGATTTATATGCACATATAAATGTTAAGGTCTCAAATCGGAAATTTACGATAATTTATATACTTCTAATAGATATATCGTGTTTTCAAAGATGCCATGCTTAAGTATCAAGAAGAAGTCACCATTCAAACAGATGCAATTATTCTTCCCACTGGGGAGAACCACAATTAAACCTTCATCCATAATATAATAATTACGGATTAGGATCAAATACAAAGGATCCTAATTGTAAGAAGTGTAAGAAGTATTTATAGAGTGACAAGCGTCCAATAACCTAAAAAAACCCACTACACAAAAAAACCCACTACAAAAAAAAAAAAAAAACCTTAAACATCCACCACCACCAAAAACCTAACCCCCTCCCCCCCCCCCCCCCCCCACATCACCCAACCAAAAAAAAAATATTTTTTTTTTTTGCCGAGGGGGTGGGGGTTTAGGTTTTTGGGTGGTGGTGGGGGTGGGTGTTTAGTTTTTTTTTAAAAAAAATTTAGGTTTTTTTTTTTTTTTTTTGGGGGGGGGGGGGGGGGTTAGGTTTTTGGGTGGGGTGGGGTGGGGGTGGGTGTTTAGGTTTTTGGTGGTGATGTAGTGGGTTTAGTTTTAGGTTATTGGACACTTGTCATTCTATAAATCCTTCTTACAATTAGAAGCCTTTGTAGAATAACTTGACCCTAATTACATAGGTAGGTAGGTCATTTTCTTGTAACATGAATGAGATGCATGGATTCATCTATAAACAACGAAAAGTGTTCAAACTTCTTTCTCTATCTTTATTTGTTTTCACTTAGATGCATAACTAAATAATTTACCTGCTTCTAATGTACCTAAACATTTTGTTAATTTTGCCAAACACAACTCATTGGGTGATTGTTATGGAATCCACAGCGCATCGCCCACAGGGTTACATCTAGTTTTTCAAAAATGAAAAAGAATACTTAAAAAAATAGGTCAAAAGTTAAAAAACAATATTTAATAATTGGTGATCACTATTCATCCGCACTTTATATTCACATATATAATAATAACTAGGTGATGCCCCGCCCGCGTTGCGGGGCGATGGTCGAATAATTCTCAATCAATTAAAAAAACACTACTATAATTGTGCTAGGAAAAAAACTAAAACGATGATAAGACCATATTTTTCGGCTCAGGGCAAAACTGTAATTTTTCAGGACTAATGAGCGAGTGTTAGGCAGCTCCTTGACACAGAAAAAAACTAAATCGAGTCAACCAATTAAAAAAAACTTTTATACTTTTGCAAAAAAAACTAAAACGATGGGGAAAACATAATTTTGAACTGAGGGCGAAATCATAAATTTTTTTCAAGGATTAAATCGTAAATTAAATGGACCAATGGGGGAGTACCAGGCAGCTGCCGGCATGACTGTAATTTTACACTGGGGGCAAAATTGTAATTTAACCAGGAAAACAACTTGGCAAAAATGTAAATTTAATTTGAGGGGAAAATCGTAACTTGGCTGTGAGAAAAAAAAACTAATGGCAAAACTGTAAATTTAAACGGGGCAAAATCGTAATTTTGAACCGAGGGCAAAATTGAAATTTTTAGCTGGGAGCAAAAGCGTAAGTTTATTTTTAAGTCGTAAAAACATAACTTTGAACTGATGGCAAAATCCTAATTATAATGGGAAAAAAACTAATGGCAAAACTGTAAATTTAAAAGGGTCAAAGTCCTAATTTTGAACGCAGGGCAAAATTGAAATTTTTAGCTGGGAACAAAAGCGTAAATATATTTTTAAGTGGGGGTAAAAACATAATTTTGAACTAATGGCAAAATCATAGTTTTAAAACGGGATAAAATCGTAAATTTATTTGGCCAGGTGCCTGGCACTATTCTCCCCACCGCCCTGCCTGGCACTATTCTCCCAACCGGCCATTTCACCCAATAGGTGAAAGGCACTATTACCGTTCATAGAATTTGTATATGTTGAAAATGTTCGATACTACTGTGCATAAAAAAAAATACTAACACTGTGACCTCGTATTGTTTTTTTTTGTGTATTTTATTAAATAACTTTTTAGGAGCTTTTGAAGATAATAAAAAATATAACCAAAACAACCAACGATAACACATCACCAGTTGTGACAACTTGAGAATAGGGATGACAATAAAGCGGGTTTGGGACAGGGTAAGTAATTCTAATCTCATACCCGATTATAAAAGCATATCAAACCCTACCTAAAGCCTGTGTGTTTCCATCAGGTAATTACCCTTTAGGGATCGGGTTTGCTCATATGTTTCGGATAAACCCGTTAGTTTATTAAAAAGACACATTGGGTGTACAGATACAAAACCCGTCAGGTATCTTTTAAGTATCCATTAATCAATTACATTTTGCAAACTACGTATTAGAAAACGTCATAGAAATTCGAATAACTTATTAAATAATTACCCTTAGTTTCAGTCAAAATTTTATTGGGATGAGTTACACATCTTCATCTCTTCAATGATACTAACTTTGGGTGCATATATATAGATTAATTAGACGTATATGTTATAGGGTAACCGGTTTGGGTAAAGGGTGTATTACTAACGGGTAAAGGGTGTATTACTAAATCTAATACCCGTACAAAACCTTCAAAACAATAGAAAATAATCCCATATCCGATCCTATACCCGATTACTTAAACCCATATGTGTCCCAAATATATCAAGTTTCATGTTTACCTATCGGGTTGTGATTTCAACTTTATAGTTAACTGACTCAAGAGATAACAATTTCATTAAGATGGCATTAAAAACAAATAATCTCGATACCAAACGTACTTATGTAGTCACGTGATTTACAAACGAAATCACTTACAATAAATTATTGTCGAAGAGATTTGTTTGAATTGAAAAGAAAATATACGACTGAATGAGAAATATAAAAAAAAAGGAAACCCCAATGGTAGTTTGGATTTTTTATCGTTGCATTCGGACCCAAATGCCTGTTTTTGGAATTTCTTTGTGAACCACATATAGTATATAGTTATCGGATGGTGCAAAGTTACCCGATGGAGGTGCTGTCACACTTACTTTATAAGTAGATTTTCCTAGAGCTTTAGTGGAGTTACCGCTATCGAGAAGCAACAACCTTTGACTCATAGAAAATGAGTGTGTGTTAAATGATGGAGATACCAATGTCACGGCGACCGATTTCAGATCTACACGTCCAGATACCACAAATGTAACATCAACCCGTTTTTCGTAGCGCATCTTAGTTTTACTCTTTGGTGATAAAATCCTGGGGCGTAAATAAGAAGAGCTTGAATCCAAATAAGAAGGAGAAAATGCCTCCAAGCTTAGTTCAATTGGATAAAGCACGTTTGTGAACACATATTTGTCGCGAGGGTTGCTTCCACCAACAAGAACCCGACCATCTCGCAGTAAAACCGCTGTGGAATGGTACACTCTTGGTTTTGTGCTTGGATTTTCTACCTCAAATCTAGACCCAATTTAGTTATCAGGTCTATAAGTTACAGGGCTGAGAACGGGGTTCCTACCAAGCTCCCACCCGGCAACCCCTGCTGAGGCACCGTTGATGATCAAGACATGGCCGTTGGGAAGCAACAACATGTCACCCATGACTCGAGCCAAAGGCATTGTCTCCATGACCCTCTGAGGATTGGGGTCGGATATTCTAATCCGCCCGCAGGTATCTAATGCTCCGTCAAATCTTCCATTCTTTGCATTAGCAAATGCTCCTTTGGGCGCTCCCCCACAAACCAATACTTCAACAGATTCGACAACCCCCTTTTTCATTCGCAAAGGAAGTAGTACCGCTGAGCCAGTGCTGGGGTAGTTCCTTGGTTGCCCACCGGGCATTGTCGGGTAAGTCTTGACAGCTTGGTTCTTTGAGTAGTTGAATAAAATAGCACGATTATTGGCAAAAACGAACAAATTCCCATCCGGACAGAGAAATACAAATGGGTATAAATTATTCTCAACATTAGGATCACTCGTCTGAACCAAAAATGGAAAGCTAGGCGAATTTTCAGAGGCCGACATCTTGGGGTAGAATTCATAGTTAAATGCTCGGCGACCACCAATGATAATTTGTCGCCCGTCAGGCAATAAGTGATTCGTTGCATACCATCTTTGTTGGTTCAACCCATTTGCTATCTGTTTCCAATCACATGTGCTACACGACTTATAAATTCTGACCCTACGGTAACCATCAGCCGATCCTCCAGTCTGGAGCCATCAGGCATTAATGTCGAGTATGATGTTGTTTCCAAATCCATACGTCCACTCGTGGTGCTCACTAATGTGTGGTGTTCTTTAGGAACATTAATGCCTGATGGCAGGTTAGTCCAGACTGGAGGATCGGCTGATGGTTACCGTAGGGTCAGAATTTATAAGTCGTGTAGCACATGTGATTGGAAACAGATAGCAAATGGGTTGAACCAACAAAGATGGTATGCGACGAATCACTTATTGCCTGACAGGCGATAAATTATCATTGGTGGTCGCCGAGCATTTAACAATGAATTCTACCCCAAGATGTCGGCCTCTGAAAATTCGCCTAGCTTTCCATTTTTGGTTCAGACGAATGATCCTAATGTTGAGAATAATTTATACCCATTTGTATTTCTCTGTCAGGATGGGAATTTGTTCGTTTTTGCCAATAATCGTGCTATTTTATTCAACTACTCAAAGAACCAAGCTGTCAAGACTTACCCGACAATGCCCGGTGGGCAACCAAGAAACTACCCCAGCACTGGCTCAGTGGTACTACTTCCTTTGCGAATGAAAAAGGGGGTTGCCGAATCTGTTGAAGTATTGGTTTGTGGGGGAGCGCCCAAAGGAGCATTTGCTAATGCAAAGAATGGGAGATTTGATGGAGCATTAGATACCTGCGGGCGGATTAGAATATCCGACCCCAATCCTCAGAGGGTCATGGAGACAATGCCTTTGGCTCGAGTCATGGGTGACATGTTGTTGCTTCCCAACGGCCATGTCTTGATCATCAACGGTGCCTCAGCAGGGGTTGCCGGGTGGGAGCTTGGTAGGAACCCCGTTCTCAGCCCTGTAACTTATAGACCTGATAACAAAATTGGGTCTAGATTTGAGGTAGAAAATCCAAGCACAAAACCAAGAGTGTACCATTCCACAGCGGTTTTACTGCGAGATGGTCGGGTTCTTGTTGGTGGAAGCAACCCTCGCGACAAATATGTGTTCACAAACGTGCTTTATCCAATTGAACTAAGCTTGGAGGCATTTTCTCCTTCTTATTTGGATTCAAGCTCTTCTTATTTACGCCCCAGGATTTTATCACCAAAGAGTAAAACTAAGATGCGCTACGGAAAACGGGTTGATGTTACATTTGTGGTATCTGGACGTGTAGATCTGAAATCGGTCGCCGTGACATTGGTATCTCCATCATTTAACACACACTCATTTTCTATGAGTCAAAGGTTGTTGCTTCTCGATAGAGGTAACTCCACTAAAGCTCTAGGAAAATCTACTTATAAAGTAAGTGTGACAGCACCTCCATCGGGTAACTTTGCACCATCCGGTAACTATATACTATATGTGGTTCACAAAGAAATTCCAAGCACATGCATTTGGTTCCGAATGCAACGATAAAAAATCCAAACTACCATTGGGGTTTCTTTTTTTTTTTATATTTCTCATGCAGTCGTATATTTTCTTTTTAATTCAAACAAATCTCTTCGCACAATAATTTATTGTAAGTGATTTCGTTTGTAAATCACGTGACTACATAAGTACGTTTGGTATCGAGATTATTTGTTTTTAATGCCATCTTAATGAAATTGTTACCTCTTGAGTCAGTTAACTATAAAGTTGAAATCACAACCCGATAGGTAAACGTGAAACTTGACATATTTGGGACACATATGGGTTTAAGTAATCGGATATGGGATTATTTTCTATTGTTTTGAAGGTTTGGTACGTGTATTAGATTTAGTAATACACCCTTTACCCGTTAGTAATACACCCTTTACCCAACCCGGTTACCCTATAACATATACGTCTAATTAATCTATATATATGCACCCAAAGTTAGTATCATTGAAGATGTGTATTCAGTGGTCCGATCACACAGCATGTGTCGGGACTCATGGAACACTGACTCTTTAAGCGCAATCTTTTGGAGCATACATATTATCTTTTGTAATTATTTTTTTATAATATATTATAAGATAAGATTATTTTCATCCAGAAAATAGTTATTTTGTTTATTTATTTTAGGAAAAATTACAAGTTTTTTTCTTTATCTTAATACCACTTATCAGGCGCTGTTCTTTTTAACGAATTTTGACAAGTTTTGCCCTTTACAAGGAATTTTGTTGCACGTTTTGTCCTTTAGGCTTAATCCAGTTAGATTTTCTTGTTAAATCTTGTCACCCAAGGGTATTTTAGTCTTTTTACCCATTTATTTCAAGAGTCAACCCTAAAATATTTTGTTTTATTCTTTTAAATAATATTAAATAAATGGGTAAAAAGACTAAAATACCCTTGGGTGACAAGATTTAACAAGAAAATCTTACTGGGTTAAGTCTAAAGGACAAAACATGCAACAAAATTTCTTAATACCACTTATCAGACGGTGTCTTTTTTAATGAATTTTGACAAGTTTTGCCCTTTACAAGAAATTTTGTTGCACGTTTTGTCCTTTAGACTTAACCCAGTAAGATTTTCTTGTTAAATCTTGTCACCCAAGGGTATTTTAGTCTTTTTACCCATTTATTTAATATTATTTAAAAGAATAAAACAAAATATTTTAGGGTTGACTCTTGAAATAAATGGGTAAAAAGACTAAAATACCCTTGGGTGACAAGATTTAACAAGAAAATCTAACTGGATTAAGCCTAAAGGACAAAACGTGCAACAAAATTCCTTGTAAAGGGCAAAACTTGTCAAAATTCGTTAAAAAGAACAGCGCCTGATAAGTGGTATTAAGATAAAGAACAAAACTTATAATTTTTCCTTTGTTTTATTCAGTTGATAGTTACCAAGTAGCTAGAAGATAGTTATTCAAAAAAAAATTAGCAATTTCAATCTTTTTTTAGCAATTCCATAAGTCATTGGACTCACGGTACATGTGGCTCGCTCTCGAGTCCGCATACAATAATACCTCTACTGAACGCGTTCAAAAACCTAAGGTCCAACTCGCCAGACCGTCCTTCAACGACTTACTTATTCAAGCTGAATCTGATGAGCTTCTTTTAGGATTTCTTCATGGGCCTAACACCACCCAAGCCAACCGAAACTCATTTAACCCACTTGGATCATATCTATGGTTGAGTGCAAGAATTGATCGTTGGCATTGGACGTTTGCAACCTCAAGTAGTCAAGTTCACACTCCTTAAATGAAGTTCATATGTGGATAACTACAATTTTGGATTTAATTTCAAATTTTCAAAAGTTCATAAATGGTCCCTGTGGTTTACACTTTGTAACATGTTTATTTCTCAACTTTTGTCAAAAGTACACAGATGGTCCATGTGGTTTGCACCTTCTAACACATTAAGTCCCCAACTTTTATCAAAAGTACACATATGACCCCTATGGTACGCACTTTGTAACGCATTTAGTCCCAACGTTTAGTGACTAAATGTGTTACAAAGTACATACCACAGAGACTATCCATATACTTTTAGCAAAAATTAAGGACCAAATGTGTTAAAAATCGCAAACTACATAGATCATTAGTATACTTTGAAAAAAGCTAATAACTTGTATTATCCATTCCACCAAAATATGTGAGGGAAGTTTTTATAATACAAAGAGTATAAAAAGTGGTTGTGAGTGGAGGAGAGAGAAAATGTTACTGTTCATCTGTATATTTGAGGGGACACTGGGCACCCCCTATAATTTTTTAATATATTTTGAAAGTTGTTGTGGGTAGAGGAGAGAGAAACCGTAATGATAAAGGTATAATAATATATTATTTAATTGAAAATTGAAAATGAGAGAAAATGTAGTGTTTTTTAGTGTAATATAGTGTAAAATATGGTGGAATGGATGGGAATACATCCATTTTTCCCTGAATAACATTTGGCGTGAACAAAAAACTCGATATTTGGTTACGCTATACCAAATACAGAGTTGGTGACGTAATCACCGTCACAGAGACGGTCATCAATCTCGCCGGAAACACGCTCTCAGATGTTACGTTAAATTAGTTTTATTTTCAGTTTATTTATTTTTTGCGTGGGTTAGGGACCAATATGGTTTTCTTTTGTTTCTTGTGGGTTGTTTCCGTAACTTATGGTTTGGTTTGTTTAAATATTCAATGTTATCTATTCCTGGAGATTATCCAGTGAATTCGTTTTCCATCTTCTCCCTAGTTTCTCTCAAGTTCAACCCTATCAAGGGTATCAGAGCCGTTCCGATCCCCAATCGGAACTACTCTTTGCCGTCGCCATGACCAACACACGCAGCAATGAGATCGACAACACCCTGAAATCTCACGACAAAGCAATTTCTGATATCCAAACTGCCCTCGCCGCGCTAATGAAGCAACAGGAGCAATCGTCCAAACAACAGGAAGAAATCTTGAAGCATGTTCGTGACAAATCGGTTAATTCTTCGGGGAGTTCGTTCGGCTCTTCCGGAGGGGATGCTGAGGGACGGAACTCTAAGCCGTTCCGTATCGGTAAGATTGAATTTCCTAAGTTTTCGGGTGAAGATGTCGAAGGGTGGGTTTATCGTTGCGAACACTTTTTTGCCATGGATGATACCCCTCCCGACTCCAAACTGCGTTGTGCCGCCGTTCATCTTGAAGGCGACGCCTTGCAGTGGCATCGGGCATTCATGAAGACTCGCAACGCCACCGTAGCCGAGGTTCCTTGGGATGAGTATGTGCGTTCGATTTCTGCTCGGTTCTCGGATGCCTTATTTGAAGACCCGTTAGAAGAGATGGCTTCCCTCACCCAAACTGGTTCGCTACAGGAGCTGAATACCGCCTTTGATTCACTATTGAACAAAGTAACTTTAAGCGAAACCCAAGTTGTTAGCCTTTACATTAAGGCATTGAAACCGGAAATCCGTGGTCCGGTTAAGATGTTCAAACCCCGTACCTTGCATGAGGCCTACAGTTTAGCGAAGACGCAAGCCCTCAATAATGAAACGTGGGAAGAAAAATGGGCCGGATCTAAAGGGGGTGGGAGTTTCTCCAAATCCTCGAACAACAAGATCACCCCGCCAACAAATGCCGCGAAACTACCTCTTTTACCTACTCCCAACAACAACCGCACCACAACCGGATCGTATAAACCGAGCAACAACCAACGTCGTCTCTCCAGCAAGGAACTAGAGCAGAAACGGGCCAAGGGCGAATGTTTTTGGTGTACGGAGAAGTTCGTGCCGGGTCATAAGTGCGCCACCCCGCGTAAACAGATTTACATTATTGAGGCCGATGATGAAGGAGACCAAGCCGAAACTGAAGCAGAATCCGATAAGGAGGAGGAAGAGGATCATCAGATTTCCATACACGCACTTACGGGCATGCCATCCTACTCAACCATGAGGGTCAACGGTTCAATGGGTACGCGTCAACTTTATATCCTTATCGATTCTGGGTCGACTCATAATTTCCTCAAGGAAAAATTGGCAAAAAAATTGGAATGTGATTCGTTGTCCATTCCTCCCGTGACGGTGGGGGTGGCGGATGGAAAAAAACTTACAAGCACTCGAGTGTGTAAGGACTTCCAGTGGAATATGCAAGGGAATTGGTTCAAAACCGAGGTTTTATTGTTGCCACTCGAGAGTTACGATATGATCCTAGGAGTGCAATGGCTTCTACCTTTAAACGACATTTTGTGGAATTTCCAAAAAATGACGATGAAGTTCGAATTAGAGGGGAAACGGTACGAGCTAAAGGGCCTACAAAACAATCTCTTCGCGGTTTGCTCCTTGGAAAAAATGGGTAAGTATGTACGCACGGGCGATTCTCAATTTTTTAGTCTACAACTAACTGGTGGGGAAAGGGATAACACTTACCATTCGCGGGTGGTTAATGTACCGGTTGACGAGACGGAAGCCGGCCAGTGGAAGAGGTTGGTGGCGCGGTTCCCTCGGGTTTTTGAGGTGCCTATCGGGCTGCCCCCGCAGCGTCGGTTTGATCATAAGATCGTGCTAAAGGAGGGGACGGCACCCATTAGCGTGCGTCCGTATCGGTACCCGGCTGTCCAAAAAGATGTGATCGAGAAAACGACAAGGGAGTTACTTGATTCGGGGGTGATTCGGGACAGTCAAAGCGCCTTCGCAGCCCCGGTCGTTCTCGTAAAAAAGAAAGACGGTCAGTGGCGCATGTGTATGGATTATAGACGCCTTAACGAAGCTACGGTAAAAGATAAGTTTCCCATTCCGCTCATTGATGAACTGTTAGACGAGCTAGCTGGAGCGACTTTTTTTTCGAAGTTAGATTTACGATCGGGATACCATCAAGTCCGCATGGCAGAGGAAGACATTCCGAAAACCGCGTTTCGGACGCATGAGGGTCATTACGAGTTTCTGGTCATGCCTTTCGGGCTGACCAACGCGCCCGCTACCTTCCAAGCGTTAATGAACCACATCTTTAAACCCATGCTCCGGAAAGGGGTGCTGGTTTTTTTTGATGACATACTCGTTTACAGTCGGAGCGAAGAAGACCATTGGGTTCATTTGGAAAAAGTCCTCACGATCATGCAAGCTAACAGGTTGTTCGCCAAGGAGTCCAAGTGTGTTTTTGGGGGTCGTGCGATTGAATACTTAGGCCATGTAATCGCAAGGGAAGGGGTGAGCACGGATCCGAAAAAAATTGAAGCGGTTCAACAATGGCCGGTACCGAAGACAGTTAAACAGCTCCGGGGTTTTTTGGGGTTAGCCGGATACTACCGTCGATTTATTCGCTCCTTCGGAGTGATTGCTCGCCCTCTCACCGACCGGTTAAAAAAAGATGCGTTTAATTGGGGACCGGATGCGCAAGACGCTTTCGAGAGACTCAAATCAGCCCTCACATCAGCCCCCGTTTTAACATTACCCGATCCCACCCAACCGTTCGTCATCGAAGCCGACGCCTCAGCAGGAGGAGTAGGGGCGGTGTTGATGCAAAACCGACACCCGGTATCTTTTTTATCCAAGGCGTTATCACCCCGACAGAATGCATTATCGGTGTACGAGAAAGAACTCCTCGCAATTATGTTAGCGGTGAAACAGTGGCACTACTACTTAATCACGGGACCGTTTGTTATACGCACGGATCAAAAAAGTCTTAAACACTTGCTTTCTCAAAAGGTAACCACTCCTCTCCAGCATAAATGGTTAGCGAAACTCATGGGGTACGACTACTCCATTGAATACAAAAAGGGTAGAGATAATGTTGCCGCCGACGCACTGTCCCGCGTGCAAGGGTCCGAACTATTTGTCACGGCGGTTTCACAATTGGAGCCCCTATTATTAGATCGAATAGTAGCTAGTCAGCGGGATGATGTGGATTTGCAGCAATTGGTGACTCGGGTTAAGGAGGGAGTCGGTCACACGAAGTACAAGTGGAACGGTAGATGGTTGGCTCGGGATAATCGCATAGTGGTGGGTAACGACTCGGGTTTACGTGAGGATATGGTTAAACTGTGCCATGAATCGCCGATCGGTGGCCATTCCGGGGTAAGGGCCACGGTACAACGGGTTAAGGGGTTATTTCACTGGCGGGGAATCAATAAGGTGGTCAGAAGGGTGGTACGCAAATGTGACGTGTGCATGCGGGCGAAAACCGAGAACACAGCACCGGCGGGATTACTGCAGCCTTTACCTGTACCGGAAATGATTTTCTCGGATATCTCGATGGATTTTATTGGTGGGTTGCCGAGAGTTAAGGGTAAGGATACGGTTTTTGTGGTGGTTGATCGTTTGACTAAATATGGGCACTTCATGCTTTTGGGCCATCCATATTCGGCTAGGGATGTGGCTCAAGTTTTTTTTGATAACGTGTACAAATTGCACGGGTGCCCGAATTCGATAGTGTCTGATCGTGACCCGATTTTTCTGAGCTCGTTTTGGAAGGAGTTTTTACACCTACAAGGGATAGAAGCGAGACTTTCCACGGCGTATCACCCACAATCGGATGGTCAAACCGAGGTGGTTAATCGGTGTCTGGAAGGGTATTTACGGTGTATGGTAATGGAACGTCCTCATTCGTGGGTTAAGTGGGTGACGACGGCGGAATGGTGGTACAACACAACGTTCCATTCGTCTTTGGAACGGTCTCCGTTTGAAGCCTTGTACGGGTACCCTCCACCCTTACACATTCCGTACGTTCCGAAGGATGCTGTCGATGGGGAAGTTGATGAGGTAATGCGGGATCGCGAGGCTGCAGTAAAGGTACTTAGACAATCACTTTTGAAGGCTCAGAACAGAATGAAGCAACAAGCTGACAAAAAGAGATCGGAGAGAGAGTTCGAAGCGGGTCAATGGGTGTATCTCAAACTTCAACCGTACATGCAGAATTCATTAAGGGTTCACAAACATTCGAAGCTGACTCCAAAGTATTTCGGACCGTTTTTGATAATTGAAAAGGTGGGCTCGGTCGCGTATAAATTAGATCTTCCGGAGGAGGCGCATATTCACCCGGTCTTCCATGTGTCACTGTTGAAGGAGGCGGATGGGCCGCCGGAGAAGGTTGTTCCTATTCCGCTTGAAGCTCGGTTCAATTTCCAGCCGCAGGCCGTGTTGGATCGAAAGTTGGTAAAGAGAGGTCATCGTGCAGCCATGAAGGTATTAGTGCATTGGAAGGGGCAGACGACTCAAGACGCGACATCGGAATTTCTCGATGATTTAAAGTTGCGGTTCCCGGATTTCATGGAGCTCACTCTTGAGGACAAAAGTGGCTAAGGAGGGAGTCTTGTTACGTTAAATTAGTTTTATTTTCAGTTTATTTATTTTTTGCGTGGGTTAGGGACCAATATGGTTTTCTTTTGTTTCTTGTGGGTTGTTTCCGTAACTTATGGTTTGGTTTGTTTAAATATTCAATGTTATCTATTCCTGGAGATTATCCAGTGAATTCGTTTTCCATCTTCTCCCTAGTTTCTCTCAAGTTCAACCCTATCATCAGATCTCAGGTACTCTTTCCTTGTTCCAATATTTTTATTATTCTGGTTTGATTGTATCTAACTAAGACATAGGACTTAAGTTTACACCTGTACAATTATACATACGGTGTTGGATTGATAACACTATTCAAACATCTAAATTAGGAGAAGATTTAGGGTTTGAAGTAGAATCAAGTGTTTCATATTCACTATTCGGTTTGATATACTTCATATATGTTTATTTCGTTTGTGTATTTGTTGATTTGGTTTGTTATTGTACTTATTGTATAAGTTTCTATTTCATTGGATATTATCAATATCAATTAGTTATGTATTTGTTGATTTGGTTTGTTATTCTCTTTGATTGTTGAATTTTTTTTTTTAATTGTAGTTAGTCAAAAGAATATTTAATTTTTACATTTCTGAGATAATGTAATCCTAGTTATTTACTATTAATCTTGAGGCTATTGTTGCCTAAATTTCAAGATAACCGATAACGTTCACACAATTTAATTGACTTCTGTAAATTACACAAAATCTGTTATAATCTTATTGAGTTGATTCTTGATCTTTCGGATCATGGTGAAAGCGTTACATTGATGTAAAGTTTTATATAATGCTGAATCAAGATACTGAGTTGGTTACTGAAGTCATCAAACACTTTGACCTCGACGGAAATGCATTATCTACATTACTATCAGAGCTATTAACATCTCACATCTTTGGTAATAAACTTTCTTTGGGTTTATATTGTGAAAAGCTGTATTTATTTTGGTATAATTGATGAACTTCCACCTATTTTTCTTAGAATCATTTGTCAATGATCTTAATCTCTTATTCATCTTGTTCAACCACTTTCTTTCGCTTAATCTTACGTGGTGCTTGTAGAGGATGTGTTAGTGATTTTTTTGATTGGGTTTCTTTTTTTGAATTGGCAGGCGGGAAGTGATTCATATTTCATACCGTCAAGGTTGATTATTAGGTGTGCCGAAGACTGTCCAACCGGGTAAGCACTTTTTCAAATATACAATCACTTGTTTATTTTTTCATTGAAAGCGTTTGCCAGAAATTTGAAGGAAGCACAGATTGTTAAAAATTATTTTTGAAAAAAAGAGTTCACTATGAAGCTTTCATCAACTGAGTATTGAGATACAATTAAGTGACTAACAAAAAGATGACCGGGAAAATAACAATAGCATAGGATCCAAAATTAACCAAACACTAAATATTAACGGCTCTTGACCGATTTACTATAAGATTGCCTACCAAGAGAGACAATGTCATTAAAGAATCTCCAAACAATTGCTCCTAAGCTCACTTAATTCGATTGCGTTTTCTGCTGTATCATTCACCATTAAAGATATACCGCAGTACTCTTTTGAGTGGCCCTGCATATGTCTTAAATGGTCTTCTTCAGTTACAACTGATAGTACATCATCCACTCAGATTGATAATTCTGCTACGAGAAGTGTTTAATTAACACCCTTCGTTAATTGCTTGATTTTATAATGTCAAATTAGGACACCAGTTGTAAAATCCTGTTACAGTTACTAGAGGTTGAGCCGACATGTCTATCGTAGATTTGTGTTTGAGATATACCTTCATTAATTGCTTGATTTTACAATGTCAAATTTGGACGTCAGTTACGAGAGGTTGAGCTGCCATGTCTATCGTAAATTTGTGTTTGAGATATATCTTGTAATATGATAGACAATATGATTAGATAATTAGTTCATATTTTATATCTATTATTATTGGTGGTACTCAAATGTAATATCATGTCCTATATATAGGACCTCCTTGTAATCTATTATTCGGCGAATCAATAATACGAATCCTGTGGCTTATTATATTACACGGTATTTTAGTGTTTACTATCTTGTAGTGTGTTAAGTTTTTGTTATTCTGTCTTTAGGGGTTATAGTTGCATTATTTATTAATCTGAGACTTGATTGTAATTAATTAAGATGTAGAGGGCTAAGTTGAAACTTGTTCAGTTATATATATGGTGTTTGATCGATAGCACAACCACCTAAATCATACATTTGAAAAGGGGAAAACTTAGGGTTTGAACTTTGAGTCTTTGAGGTAGAATCAATCATGAAGAATTTGGAAAGTGCATCTGTAGCAAGACGATTTGGGTACAAGTTTTCTTTGTTTGTTTGTTTGAGATGCATTATTTGATTTGATTTATTCCATTTTATGTTTGTTTCATTTGTTTCTCACCCGATTAGGTATTTGTTGATTTGGTATACTTGTATGAGTTCTATATGACTAGATCTACCAATCAGTAATGGCGATCGCCGTAGTAATGAGGATCGCATTAGTTATGTCTCTGAAATCCGTGAGATGTTTATTATGATCTCTTTGGGATTAGCGATCCAAAATTTTATTTCTATAAGTGGTTGAGATCTTGTGTCCTTGTAATCAGTTGAAACGTAAACACGAAAACGAAATGATTTTAAAAAAGTTGGTATAAAATGGCTTTTAATCCCGATCCGGTACACTTTTCATTTTTTGCAATCATAAAATGTTATCTACAAGTTTTGTTTAGACTTTTTTTTAATAAAAATGCAGGTTCGCAGGGGATCGGAGTGACCTTGCAGAGGTGCAACACGCACGAAGTGCAGAAGAGACTCATGAAACTTAGTATGTTTATCTTGCATTTTATGCTATCATATCTGGACAATTAAGCTTTCTTTAGACTGTATATGGTGTTCATTGCATGTGTATTATTATTTGTTTGTATCTTTTTATTTTTCCTCTTATATTATTTTTGTTATCGTTATTGCTATTCATAGTTGTTAATAGCGAATTGCGACAAGGGACCTATAAGCTACATAGTGAATAGCGACAAATAGCGACCGCTATTTTATAAATAGCGATACACTAGAAAAAGAATTTTAAATTTTTTTATATGTATATTATATCAAAATACCCTGGTATATATGCTATTTTACATGTGTATTTAATGGAAACCTATAAATCCAGCTATTTTATAGCTATATTTAATTGCTATTTACATAAAAAAAGTCAACTGTCGCTATTTACGCTATTGGTCGCTATAACCCAAATAGCGACACTTCATCTATTCGCTACATAGCACGCTATAGCGATCGCTATAGCTGCTATTGACAACTATGTTGCTATTAGTTGTCTAATGACTCCAGTCAATTTCTGTATTTGATGGCCAAATTATTATCGTTGTTGTAACTTCAGTGATTCGGAACACATTCTTTCTCAATTGTCCAAGGAAGAACAAAAGGCAGCCAAGGAGAGCCTCTCTATTTATATCAAACCGATAGAACTGTACAAAGATCTCCGTATCCGGGCTGATAGAAATGTAATATACTTGTATACTATTCTTCTCCATCTTTAATATTTTATAGCTTTTACGGAATAATTGATGTATTTATATTGTATGTTAACTTGACCTTTACTAGTTCTCAGTTTCTTTGCTCTTACTAATTTGCCCCATTTCTTGAAATAACAATTTGTATTTAAAAAATGATTATAGTGACACATGAAGAGTCTATTAACTGTTGGTATGATTTTCATGCAGCCATCGTTTCTACCAGAGTGTTTGCGGTACAAACTAAAAGAAAAGAACAAAAGAAGGTAAGGGGTACTACATAATCTAAGAGCGTTTTGCACTCATCAATTATTTATTTAATTCATTGTTGCATTATCTTGTTTCTTTTTCATCGAGTGTTTGACACCCTAATACATTTGATACTTTATATGCTATGTTTGCATAACAACTCAGTTATAGATTCTTCTGTTCTTGTTGTTTAAGCTTATAGTAACATCTTTTTTGTGTTGATATTTCAGTAATGAAGGAAATGATCACTATATGTTGATTTGCTTGTGTTTTTTTTTTTCCAGGGTACAATTATCAGTATCCAGAAGCCAAGTTCATGATGATGGATTGGACACGCTGCCCATTTTTCCTATTTACGTACTGTTGGCAAGACCAGTGCCTACTCCAAATGAGGAGGTAGTTCTATCAATATATGTATTTCTGTGTGTGTATTTTGGGTTTATTCTTTTTATTTGGTCCACTAACTTCTCTAATACCATATGTATGATTGCCTTGTCTGGATTCTAGACTCTGCGTTGTAGGTTCAAACGAGCCTGCAAATTGACGGCTTTTAATGGACCGCCAACACTGGGTTCATCACAACCCAGATTTATTCTTCCCGAGATTGAGAAACCAACAGAGTTTAAATCTGGTTCTCTGGCCATACTGTTGGTTAGCTTTGGTATGACATGTTTGCTCGTTTAATTCTATTCAGAAGAATATTGTGTTTTTGTTTTGTTTTAGTTGTTAACGTCTATGAATTTTGCAGCTGATCAAACAGAGATGGACTTGACACAGAATTGTATGGTTTCTCCATGTAAGATATACTTCATATTATTGATATTGATATCATGGGCATATATCATCTTCAGTGTTGAGTTTCTTTTATCAATTTCTTATCTATAATTTGGTCATGCTTGGCAGCAAATGATGGTTACTGTTTCATGGGGGAGATTCCTATCGATTTTCTTCATTTTTCGAGGGAGAAATCGCCTAACATAAGTTTAGGAGCACGAGCTGAGTTTATGTCATCTGTTAGCTTGGAATCAAGCCGTATGAAGGTAAACTTTATGTGTATATTTGGTGAAGAGTGTTTAACTTAATGTTTGTTATGTTTACGCTACTCAATTGCGTTGATTGGTGTTGGGTTGTTTTTGGAGTTGAGCTGTTCAGATGGGGAGAAATGCGTATCGTTTCTGTTCCGAGATAGTTTCAAATTAGTGGTATGTATCATCTTGACTCAACGTTTTGTGGCATGATTTAAAAGAAAAAGTTATGTAATGATTGTGTTATTACCGGCCATATTATGGTTATCACTTACCAAAGAGTATACTATTGCAGGAAGTACCAATTACTGTAACCGCAGAAGAGCTTGGGGCCTCAAGTTCTACTGATAAGCGGTCTCAAGTTGTAAGGTAGTTAATGTTTGAAGTGTATGTAACATATATTTTTTCTCATTGCATTCTGTAAATAAAATTACAGTTTGCTTTGCTTTTGTTGCAGGCCAAGAACAGGAGAGGTCTTATTTAACTACAGATACTACTACGGTAACAAGTTGCACATTACACAAGGTCCTCTTGTTAAACTTTATAACAGTTTCAACTTTTCTTGATTGGTTTCCCTGTTGATATATGGAAACATGTTTTACATTTGCAGTTACGGAAGATTACACCTGTCCATTTTGCTTTGCTAAAATGTGCAAGTTACGAGGTAAATATGGACTTATATAATATATTTCAGTGCCTATTTTCGTTAGGGTATGATGATGATTTGTATATCTTGATGTCTTGTTTCAGGGACTTGAATGTCACTTGCCAGCATCTCATGATCTCTTTAACTATGTGTTCTTGGTTCGTTAATTTCATAAACCCACCATGGTTTTTAGTTTGGACATTACCCTACATATACATTACCAAGCTCAGGGAATAGTGTCAGGCAGCTTGCCTGGCACTTTCCTATTGGACCAACCTATTTTTTATTTAATTTTATTCCCAGTTTAGAATTACGCTTTCGTCCTTCGTTTAAAATTACGTTTTTGCCCCCAGTTAAAAATAAAATTATAATTTTGCCCCTAGCTCAAAATTACACTTTTGCCCCCGGTTCAAAAACTCATTTTTAATTTTGTTCCCAGTTTAAAATTACGGTTTCGCCCTCCGTTTAAAATTACGTTTTTGCCCCCCCAGTTCAAAATAAAATGTTTTTTCCTCTAGCTAAAAATTACGCTTCTGCCCTCAGCTCAAAATTACGTTTGCCTGGCACTTCCCTATTAGACCAACCCATTTTTATTTTAATTTTATTCCCAGTTTAAAAGTACGCTTTCGTCCTTCGTTTAAAATTACGGTTTTGCCCCCAGCTAAAAATAAAATTATAATTTTGCCTCTAGCTCAAAATTAAGCTTTTGCCCTCGGTTCAAAAACTCATTTTTAATTTTGTTCCCAGTTTAAAATTACGGTTTCGCCCTCCGTTTAAAATTACGTTTTTGCCCCCAGTTCAAAATAAAATGCTGTTTTTTCCTCTAGCTCAAAATTACAATTCTGCCCTCAGCTCAAAATTACGTTTTTTTCCCACAGTTCAAAATAAAATTATATTTTCCCCCCTAGCTCAAAATTATGATTTTGCTCTCAGTTTAAAATTATGATTTCGCCTCCAGTTCAAAATATAATTACGATTTTACTCTCTATACTATACAGACATACATGTTATGAGAGAAATATTCGGCCTATTGCCCCGCAACGCGGGCGGGGCAAAAACTAGTTAAATAGATAACAGAGTACAGAGTACTAACTGTAGCTTATACTGGTGTTTAGGGTGAAGGGCGGTATCAAGTTGTGATTATATCTGCTAAGATCACTTCATCCTCCGCTGAGGTCATTCTTCTGTTTCTGCTCTACTATTGCATAAAAAAGGATGCATTTTTTAACAGTGTTTTCTTCTTGAAATCAGATAGTTGGCAAAAAGTTAGAACCTAGAGAAAAGGTGTTTAACTTTTGGTAAGTCACACGCAGTTTTGTTTTATTAGGTTTTACTTATGAATACAAACAAATGCACCTTTTAATTAAGCGTAACCTTAAATTTCACAGCCGTATGTCTACGAGAAGAAGGAAACCAGAGCGAAAAAATCAAAATGCAAATCATGTGGCGTTGGACTCTAATATGCCTGGCAAGTTTGATCATTCATGGCTCACAACTGTTTTGTTCATTTCTTCTGAATTTACGTTTGAAATATTGATTTTGTTTCTTTCAGGTGTTGTTTCTGAGCGTTTGGATCGTGAACCTACTGCTGCAGATGTGTCAATTGCTGCTGATACTGTATTTTCTGGACCAGAAGAGGCTTCCCCATCTGTACCTGGAAGCAGCGTTACACCAACCACCCTGCGGAAATCTGCAAGATATAGAAAATTAAGAAAAGGACGCAATGCTAGAAAGTATGTACTGGATTTTCAAGTTTGTTTTTATAGAATTTGAAACATGATTTTTTTCGTTTCTTTTTACAGGCAATCCCTGTTGGAGAGACGGCAGTTCTTTCATTCTCAAACCGGTCAGGTATTTATAAACTTTACAACTCACCATCGATATCGGAATCTCTATTTTATTCTGAACGGTCTACTTTTAGGCAATGGCACCAGAGCAGGTGTTTGCTGAGGAAGACAGCGAAGACGAGGTTGATGATGAGGTCCTTGATCTTGAAGATAGAATGGTATGTTCATTCTGGTAACAGATAATATTATTTACAGGTGATGTGTAAAAAAATAACTGGTAACGATGATTACTTGTTTTCAGAGGCTGGATAGGTTTAAGGATGTTAGCCAACATGAGAAGCGATTGATGCTTCTCTGGAACTCATTTATGAGAAAGCAAAGGTAATTCCGTTATGTACTTATATATGTTTTTATGATTTAACTTGAAAGTTGTTTGTTTGTGATGGTGGTGGGTGTTAGGGTGGTGGCAGACGGACACATTCCGTGGGCTTGTGAGGCGTTTACAACCAAGCATAGACAAGACTTTCTCCAGAGTCCAGAATTGCGCATGTATGTATGCGTACCCTTCTTATCACCATGCAAATAGAT
Source organism: Helianthus tuberosus (assembly GCA_030545235.1). Classification (NCBI taxonomy): domain Eukaryota; kingdom Viridiplantae; phylum Streptophyta; class Magnoliopsida; order Asterales; family Asteraceae; genus Helianthus; species Helianthus tuberosus. The sequence continues at coordinate 185,990,381 of CM060433.1, read as the reverse complement.
TATTTAAATTAAATCCTATATGAATTAATTAATATGTTATTATATTAAAAACGTAGATGTGAATTGGCTGTGCAGGTTTTGGACTTTATTCATGATTAAGCTATGGAACCATGGTCTTCTTGATGCAAAAACGATGAACAACTGTAGATGCATACTAAACAGCCAAAATCCTGAAAACAAAAATTGATGCATCTTTTCATACAAGATATTGTCGTCATCATCATCATACTCAGTATATCCCACCAATAGCAAAGCTAAGGTAGGGTCTGAGGAGGGTAATATGTGTTGGCCCAAAATGGATCTTTGATCTCTAGAACGTGATAAACAAACTTGTATAACTTGAATAATAATCGAAATACAATCTGAATGTGTGTATATGTACAACTGATTTCGAATGAGAGTATTTACAATTGAAAAACCTAACCCTATTTATACATATCGAAGAGGTGCGAATCCAATAGACGTGTCTTTTCACGAACGGGTATGTCTTTTGATCTTGTGGCTGAAATCAAATATGAAGGGTTGCGTCCCTTGTCCTTGTGCTTCCTGTCGTCGATCAGAGAAGGTGTCTCCAGGAGGCATCGTATCTTTAAGTTTGTAGGTTACAAACTTCTGTTTTGTAACAACTGGTCCCCGAACTTTGTAAACTTCTTTTAATATAATCTAAACTAACTATTTACTAATTACACAATAACCCTCGAACTTAAGGATGTGAAGGGATTATAACTTCATTCACCCCCTAATCTCGAACATCCTTGAGTTGTAGATCTTGAACTCCAAGCAATTTTATCTTCTCGAATCTCTTCGATATCTAACACTTCACATGTATCTTCTTATTTACGAACCTTGCTCCTCACGAACCTGTTTCACTCGAACTTGCGTCACACGAACTTGCTTCACGCGAACATTTTGCTTCACACTTTTCTTGACCGTACTTGATTGTATCACACGAACCTTTTCTTCTGTAGTTGTCTTCAACACGAACTCCATCGGTCTTGATTAACTTGCCCACTATCATATCACATGATTTGAATCCATCTCGCATAGATTTTATATAATCTGACTCACTCAAATTTCTAGCGGTTGTATCACACAATAATCCATCTTCTGACCCAGTCACAGGATACGCGCGTCTTCTCCTTGATTTATCTTCTTCACGGTTGTCTCTCACAACGAGTTCTTCATTTTTGATTGCTTTCCTTACGGGTTATCTCCGCATCACACGATTCTTCTTTCCTTCGACTCCTCACAAATCGACTACACTTTTCCCCACAGTTTCGAATCACACAAACTTTTTTTTTTTTGATGTCTCACCAATAGTATTCATTGTTTCAATAACTTCAACTTTTTCTGCATTCACTGCACTTTTTTTTTCTACACTCACTACAACAATTTTCTCTTCTTGTTTCCTACATTCACTGCATCACTTTTCACTATCCTGCATCCGCTGCATCACCGTGTTTCTATGCATTCACTGCATCTACAATTGTCTATTCCGCATTGCACTTTGTTTCTGATTGAAAAAGCCTTCGAGCCTTCACTTGGTAATTCTAGATTTGTCGAACACACTTCGAATCACTCGAATGATTCCGTCTTTACTCGCTTCTTCTTCACGATCGACTCACTCGATTTTTTTTCCCAATTGATTCACTCAATTTTTTTTTTTTTAATTTCTTGGCCACTAATACGAACCATTGTACCGGTAAATTCAATTCCCTTGAATTCAACAAACTCTCAAATCTTTAATCCGCGTATAACCCAACGCGTAATAATCAAACAATCTAATTCGCACTAAACCCCGGAATCAAAACCCTAGATTTCGAACAGAACCCGGTTCAACCGTATCACCCTAGAACCGAACCCTTAAACAAAAATTCTGAATTGAAACTTGCGAATTGAAAAATTAGAATGATGAAACCTGATCGCGAATGACTTCCCGCCGATTCGTTGCCTTGCGATTCCTAGAGCCTGATGCTCTGATACCAATTGTTGGCCCAAAATGGATCTTTGATCTCTAGAACGTGATAAACAAACTTGTATAACTTGAATAATAATCGAAATACAATCTGAATGTGTGTATATGTACAACTGATTTCGAATGAGAGTATTTACAATTGAAAAACCTAACCCTATTTATACATATCGAAGAGGTGCGAATCCAATAGACGTGTCTTTTCACGAACGGGTATGTCTTTTGATCTTGTGGCTGAAATCAAATATGAAGGGTTGCGTCCCTTGTCCTTGTGCTTCCTGTCGTCGATCAGAGAAGGTGTCTCCAGGAGGCATCGTATCTTTAAGTTTGTAGGTTACAAACTTCTGTTTTGTAACAACTGGTCCCCGAACTTTGTAAACTTCTTTAAATATAATCTAAACTAACTATTTACTAATTACACAATAACCCTCGAACTTAAGGATGTGAAGGGATTATAACTTCAATATGTAGACAGCCTTACCTCTACCCCATAGGAATAGGGAGGCTGCTTCCGGTGAGACCCCTGGCTCGATAGTAGTTTTGTATCAAGCCTTGGACATAGGGCACATGACACTCAGCAATTGAGACAAATGCCGATTAGTGCATGTACCCCTTGTCTTTCGGCTATCAACGCCACCACATGATGCATGACTAACCATTCCTCTTTTAACGTTATTTTCACGAAATTAGTAAAATAACGTTAAAATTAGAGCACTTTCATACAAGATATTGTGAAGATGTAAATCTCTGGCCAATTTTATGAACCAATTGTTTCTCACTCAAGTTTCTTGCCGTCGGATTTTTTATGTACAGTGTTTTCATAATTCCTTCGCCCTCTACACAACCGCCACTTTTACCATCTCTCCACGCACCGTTCCCCATAGCTAACACCACCAGTCGAAGTAATGAAAACTTCTCAAACACAGTTGACCTCATTTAGCCCCTCGCATACCATCGAAAACTATACTAATGATGAGATCTTTGAGCCCGAGGACATAGGAAAATTGATTTCATCATCAGAAGTTTTTACAATAATAATCTTATGGAGATGATTTTTATGACAAACTATACAACCATAATAAAGCAGAAATTATCATGCATGGTATTATCTGTCACATGTTTTGGTTTTTATAATCACTAGTTTTTTTTAAGAAGAATACCTCATCTTACGTACGGCTTCATCCTTCGAAAAAGGGTGAACCGTCTTGACTCAAATATAATCATTCGAAAATGGTTAGTGATTTTAAAGTAGTGAATAACTTATTAATTAAGTTTAATAATGGGTTATGAACAAGTACTTGACTTTAAGTAGCTCTCTCCGGATTATCCTTGTCTCTGAATACTTCTTAAATTCTTGATCATCGGTTTTTGCAAAAACAGACACTGTCAATCTCATCACGGAAGAGAGTTCTCCTGTAACCCTTTCCGGCGTGAGAATAAGTGTTGGCTCAAAAGTGAATAAAGGTGAAAGAATTGAGAGGGGTTGTGAAAGTGCATGGGAATGTGTTAATCTTAATCAGAGAGTATTTAAAGAGATAGAAAATTAGGGTATCCATCTTCCTTGTAGATTGCGTCTAGTATTTAAATTAATTAAAGAGTTAATTACTGTTTTCGTCCCTGTGGTTTGTCAAAAATCGCTATTTCAGTCCATTAGTTTAAAAATTGCGATTTCAGTCCCCGTGGTTTCACTTTCGTAACCATTTCAGTCCCCGGGGTTTCACTTTCTTAACAATTTCAATCCATTATTCTGTTAAGTATAGGGACTGAAATGGTTACGAGGTGGACTGAAATGGTTACGAAAGTGAAACCACATGGACTGAAATCGCAATTTTTAAACTAATTGACTGAAATAGTTATTTTTGACAAACCACAGGGACGAAAACAGTAATTAACTCTTAATTAAATATATGGATATCTTCTTTTTCAAATCAGCTAGAGATCTCATTTCTTTTATCTGTTAAGCCACATAGACGTAACTAACTTTATTAACAAATGTGACCCGAATTGATTGGGTCAAATAAGAAAACAATAAGGATTTAATTGGGTCATTCAAATCCGATTAACAAAATAAACAATTTGTATGTTTTTAAACATAGAGGTTATACTATAATACATGGTTGCAAAAGTCGCTAGGCGCTCCCTAGTCGGTCGACCGGGGAGTTGAGAGTACTCGGCATAGGTGGAGAGTACTCGGACATGTTAAATTATAAAAAAATAGTTTTCAGAAATTAAATATATGTTTAATAACATAAATTTACTAATATTTATAACAAAATACGTGAAAATAATATTCATTATTAATATGATAGTCATATAAATTATGTTTTATTAATTTTTAAGTCAAACTCGGCCCGAATTGACCTACTAGATCTGATTTTGGTCGTGTTTGACCGTGTTTGATCAATTCCGAGTAATTAGGCGAAGTTAGAGAAAGTAACATCGACAGCCTACCTTGTATCGACTACTTAAGGAGTACTCGGCCTTGAAAACCTTGTTTTACAACAATGCTTTAATAACCTTTTGTCTTAATAATAAAATGGGAAAAGATCAAATAGGAAGTTTATTTTGGCTAGGAAGGATAGGAAGCAATAGGATTATGACATGTGGCAAATTGTAAAATAAAGAGAAACGGTATTTTAGTCAATCTCATTCTTTCTTCTTCCTTCTTCTCCCCAGTTACTTCAAAACCCACAATCTTCAACCATTTCTTCACTTTCTATCTCAATAATCACTACATTATAGTATGATTTTCATCACCAATCAATGATTCAAACACCCTATCAACGTGTTCTTCATCTTTTTTGAAGAAAACCCAATTTAATTTTGTCACACCCTGGCTTTGCGGAAGCGTGGGTTTGTTTGGTGTGACTTCTTAATACCATAGCAACAATCATAACAATGCTATATGATAAAAACATGAGATATTCATCCATTAATAAAGTTAGAAAAATCTCATTTTCAACAATCACAAAATCAGTTACAAACCTTAACTTGATTTAATTGAGTTTATAAAGACTTAGCAAAAGACTTTAAACAATACTAGGTTTATGGGTATGTAACCCGTCCAGGAAGAGGTTACACCTTCTAAACCCTGGATGACTTCTTTATTCAAACGCAGCTTGAAAATACGTGCATACCGTGCCAGATCCATTGGTTTCCTGAAATACATGTAGTTTGAAAAATCAACATAAAGTTGAGCGAGTTCATGTGTAAATGAGTATGTATAAACCTTTGTAACATGTCTGTATGAATGTATGTTCTTGGTATGTAGCAATAAGGAAAAAGAGATAAATTAATGTGTAGCTAATACATTAATAAGTGACATGGCCTAGGAAGCACTCAAACCTGTAACGCGAATTTCATACCGGTCCTTCCGGCGGAACGACATAGTCACCACATGCAGCCACACGCTGGCCCATGTGTGGGGCTCGCAACACCCGATAGATCTATCACTCATGCCTCTCGGTCCTTATACAAGGATTAATGGTCTTACGATAATAGCCTATCCATTCACGTGATCTAGTAGTAAATTCCTTAGCTAATCATACCGTGTATAAAACGTTTGTAGTAAATGTAACATGTATTTCACCCCCGAAGTGTAAAAACTGAAAACAGTTAAGAGAAAAGGGGGGGACATGAACTCACTGTATTGCGTCTTTAGTATGTGTAACCCAAATCTCCACGGCAAACACGACTACCTACAATGGTCTAACGTCTATTAGACGAACGGGTAGTGCCTTGTCTTAGTATGTATGTTTTTGAGTTACGATTCTGGTATTATTCCAAGTTATAATAATTGTATTTAGTTCTGGAATAATAGTTAGATAACTATTTTAGAGTTATACTTCTCAAGTATCGTATATGCGTATTTCCTTCCCAAGGATGGGGGTATTTATACATGTGCGTTCTTATAATCCCAAAAGTATATTATTAAGTCTCACTTAAATAAATATATTTTAATTCCTTTGCCTAAAATATTCCATCTCCAAAATATACATATTTTTCTCAAAAATATTATATTTTACTTCATACAATTCCCAAAATATATATATTTTTCCCAAAAATATTATATTTTATTCCATACAATTTCCAAAATATAATACTTTGTCAAAATACACCATTAAGAGTATTTTCCGAAAATACATAAGTTACATTTTAAAGTTCGTGTGGTAATAATAACACCGGTGTAACTTAAATATTTATACGTGAAAGCGTTGGTATTATTTTGGAGTCGTGCCTTCATAACGTATTCCAGTTATATTATTTTTACTCTAAAAATAATATATAGTTCTCAAATTAATCATAAAATCACACAAGTGTTTTATTATGAAATATATATTCTCAATATATATTTATCAAGTTTTATTTAAGAAAGTCCACCTCCGACACTTGGCAATTTTTGCAATAAAAATCATGGCGAAGTTTGTTTGGAAAACAAGTCAAAAATATATTCATAACACTTGTTGCAAAAATATTTTCCAAGTGTTATATTTCTGGAAAAATTTCGCCAGAGTTTCCTCTGTAACTGGAGGTGGCCACGCTTACTAGCGTATCATTTTCTTTTCAAAATTCAATCAACAATATACCAATCATCAATATTCAATGTTCAATCGTCAACTAGTCAAAATAAGCATAAATCGTAAACACATAAACTTATAAGTTGTGTAAAAGTATATACTAACTTTCTAACATTTTTAGTAGATCTTTCTATGTTTAAAAATAAAATCAGTTTCTCGAAAACTTTATTTTTAAAGAATACGCAACTTTACAACTTATAGTCCAAAAATTACGAAAATATTTCTTTGTTAAAGCCTTTTGTCACACAAGTGTTTACACACTTGTTTGTTCACAAAAATGCTTTTATTTCATGAAAGATCCGGCTTTAAAATAAGACTTGTATATTTTACTTGGTTCTTCGAAAATACCACTTGTAGATCTTTAGAACTCCTTTTTACAAGAAAAACTATTTTTACACAAGTTCATGTTTATGTATGAAAGGGTTCGTCATCTAGTAACTTTCCTACTTAACATAATGCTAGTTCATGTTCCATGAACATGATCTAGCGTGGTTAGATGACGTTCCGTTCCACTACTAGCAACCAACAACATAAAATATTCACACCTAGACAAGATTCACAAGTTTTACACCATTAGTTATTCTTTAACCATCAAGTTCATTTTTCTTACAAGACTTTTAGTTATGTTTTCGCATGTTCTTGAGTTTTAACCATTAAACCTCTTATTAACCACTTTAAACAAGATCAAGAGAGTGTTTAGAAGCACTTACAACTAGCTCAAGGCTAGGGAAGAATCAAAGCAAAAACTAGGTGGTTAATAGCGATGTAGAGAGGTCCTTGTGATTCCGTAAGCACCGGGTCTCCTCGTATGAGCTCTAACACACTTGTATGTATGTAATATTGCAAGATTGAAATTTGAAGTGGGTGGATGTGGGTTGGGGGTTTCGGCCGTAGGTATCAAAGAGAGGGAAAGAGAGTAAATTTTTTTGTTAAGTGTTTTGTGGTGAGGTGATAATTAACCTCTATGCATACATATAGCCCATGTTCCCTTAATACCCATTGTGTAACATGTAGTCTAGATATTTGACAAGGCAAATAAAATAATCAAAGTTGTGGTGGTGTGTTCCCTAGTGGGAACCGATCGGTTATAAGGGGTGGGGTATTTAGTTGGATTCCAACTTGATAGTTAGTGCTTAGATATGTTAATTATGAGATTAAATTAAGTTACTAGTGTGTTATGTGTTATAACGGGTGTTAGGGTATTCGGGGACCCTAACTGGCTCAGAAAAAGAAAAACAATGTCATTGACAATATTTTTAGGTTCCGGGTAAAGTCCGGTTGTTCGGTTGGATATTAATCCGTTAAAGTGCTAAATAAGCATTTAAAGTGTCGTTAATATTATTTTTAGTGACACAATGAATTCCCGACACTTTGGAAAGTGTCTAGTATTATTTTCCCATGTTTTTGCACTTTACTAGTTAGCTTAAATGCTGAATTTTGTATTAAAGTGCAGGATTTTGTACTTAAAGTACGTTTTAGGCACATCCGGTCACTATAACTATCACCTAGTGACGCAGTTTAACAATCCTCACCTCCCTACACTCCCTACTAGTGTAGTAATCTATTCCCGGCTCATACTGGCCTCAGAGACAGTGCCTGTCTGATGCTGGCTATGTCAGCATGTTTATTGGGTTATCCGTTCATTGGCTACTGTGCTTTTGTGCATCAAGTTTGTCACTATAGTTCTGTGTAAATAATGGAGTGACGGCAATAAAGTATGATGCATCTACGTGCATGTATCAGAATTCAAGTAGCAGTTTAATCACAACTGTAAGCAAGCACAGTAATTAAGTATTAATTAAATATTAATTAATTCGTACGGATACCTGGTTTGGTGAGGGTTGTCACATTCTCCCCCCGTTAAAGAAATTTCGTCCTCGAAATTTGTACTACCTTACTCCTTATGGTTAAGTCACACACGTATGTATATGAATAATATCGAAGTAGATAATCATCAAATCGAAACAAACATTACTCACATTAGGTGAGTCCAAGAATATATAACAACCCGAATCCTAGGGTTGAAAGGTGTGTGCTGCTAGCATTGGGTGTCAAAGGTACAAGACGCATTTGACGTATAGTCTAGTGTAATCCAGCTAGCAGGGGTTCCACAAAAGTGGAGTTTTGACTAATAAGATTTTTAAACGATCGGTTGCAATATGCAAACGAGTTTTCACAAACCATAGCACCCGCTATATGAACTCAAAAGCAGCAACTCAGCGTAATAGTAAAATGATCTGTCAACTCCTGAATAAATGTCTGGTAAGGTTTAGTGTGTTGACATTTTTGAATGGTGAAGATACACCGAATGAAATACAAACGAATTTGGTGTATCATTGTCTTGATTCGTAGTTGCATCAGAAATGTTTAAATGATAAATCAAACAAAAGTATGCGTGGTCTCGTGTACAACGGTTACCATGATTAGCACAAGCTACAAGTTTATGATGACACCACAAGGTGTCGTAATGGCATTACCCAATAATAGTGGTGACTGAACAAGTTCACCGCGTTTGAAATCATATGAAAGTGTACTGAGGCAATCTGAAGATTTGATTTATACCATGTTATAGAGTTTCCAATTAAATATGGAACATCAAAGGACCACTGTTTCCAATCGAAGATGAAAAGTAATGAGTATCGCAAGGCATTTGATTGACAACGAAAGAATCGTTAGGAGGTACATTGTGCTTATGGAATGAATATATGTACCATTGCCTTAACACACAATTGTGTTGAGACCGCTTTGATCGTGAAGATCCAAAATGGATTGTTAACAACTAAATAGGGAATTGAATCCGTGTACGAAGTGAGTAACCAAATTAGCGCAAGCTTCAATTTTGTGAAAATATCACCGCAAGGTATCGAAACAAATCAAACGTTTTAGTGGAGTCGTAGACCAACCAAATCTACTACGACTCGAAATGAAAGAATCTCTGCAAAAATAGTTGAATATGATGCTCCCAATATATCATATAGCGTTTCAAGTTAAACCTGTGAACTGGATAAGTTCAAGCAATTGAACTTGGTTTCAACGTAACCCGACAATGTATGTATCAACAAGGAATTCTCGGCATGGTAGCAAAATAAACCATGAATGTAACTTGAAAGAAAGCGGTTTCAAGAAAGTGCGTTGGCTTGGTAACAAAAGAGCCAACAATAACAATAATGTAGGTTACTCAAATCAGGAATCAGTAATTAGGTTTAGCAAAATAATATGTAAATTCCAATGAAGTGCTTGCTCAAAACGAAATCACATGTGTAGCAAAGGGTGCATGGGTTATCTATATAAGTTTTCAAGAAATGAAGCAATGTGTATCTGCCAAAATGGAGAAGTGGCCAAGTATACGATGCAAACGTGTGTTCGCTCTCAGCGAGAAAATTATTGTGATGCAACTACCATTAAGGGGAGTAGAGATGCAAACATCTACTTGCCAGAAGTAAAAGAAATCCAAGTACTCTCTGTTTGGTCAACGGAACTGGCATATGCGCCAGGTTAATGATGGTTGATTGAGTTGACAGATATGGTTCCTAAATAAAAACCCATACGAGTTTGGACCCGGGTTCACAAAGGTCCTAAATATATGTTTTCTAAATTCTTCAGATTCCGTATCCCGTGTAGACTGGTTTGTGTATTGTGTAGGAAGCACTATTTTTGTGTACGTCTAAGAACAAGTCGTTGTCCTACAATTTTTCCTCGGTATACCTTCTTACTGAATTTACCGCCAATGACACTCGATCGTCGATTCGTCGTGTAATGGTAGTCGGACCCTTACAGTTAGTCAAATAAGTAATTCGTCAATCCTTAGCAAGAGCCACCGAACCTGGGTGGCTAGCTCATCCGACTTCCGATCATTTGAAAGTCGTCGTCCTTTTTCTTGATGAGCGGAACTGAGGTTACCCAAAAGGGAATTTTGGTCTGTTATCTTCCTTCTCTATTTACTACTGAAACTACACTGTCAATCCTTGCATCTCCGAAAATGTAATTCGCTACGGTGCATCGACTACAGGTGTGGTGCCTGGAATTAAATCGATGCGAGATTCGACTAATCGTTGAGGAGACGATTCCGGCAAGTCTTCGAGGAAGACTTCAGGACATCCTCTGATCACGGGGGTATCTTCGGGCTTTAGTTCTTCGGCTCCCTTGTCCCCGACATGAGCCAAGAAAACAACACATTCTTTACGCAACATCCCTTGTGCCTTCAAGCGATTTGTAATTTGCAGAGGCGTATCCCGCTTCATGAGTCAAGATCAATTCTTCGTTCGCCATCATGGTGCAGATATCAATCTCCTATTGATCATTTGTCAACCAATCCCTCCAACTACCTTGTTGAAGTCTCCCAATTCACTGGCAGTAGATCAAGTGTAATCTTACGCTTCCCAGGTTCTATCTTGCCGATTCCAGTTACTTTGTTGGCTTCCACTAGCTTCCCCTAAGCTAGTTCTAATGGGTACTGGAATATCTACTTACTCGTTGCTTAAACCAATTATACTCTCGAACTCTAGAGGAGCGAATCGTAAAATTTGCAACAGTATTTGGCAATACAGATGCATAACATTGAGTAGTATGGGACGTACCGATATCCATGCTTAGATTCCTGGCGTGCTTCCCTGGCTTCGGTGTTAGACATCTTTCCCATGATTTTGCTTAATCTCCCTTGGGTAATCTTTCCTATAGTGCCTCATATCCCCGCAGGTATAACATCCCTTATCTTTCCCCTTTCCTTTCTTTCCATGCTTCGTCTCACGCCAACACGTTTCCCTGTTGTGTCCCACTTTGCCACATTTGTCACACTTTCCATTTTTACATCGCCCGGTATGATGACGTCGGCACCTGCCGCATTTAGGTAGCTTACCCATGTACTCTTTTCTCTTTTTTGGCCTTGTTGTTGCTACTCGACTGGGTACCCTGTTTGATATTTGCCAACTTTCTCTTATCGTCCCCAGATGACTCTACATGAGTCTCCTTCTTCTCCTCAGAGGTTGAAAATTTGTTCATCCTGATTGCCTCTTCAGTCAAGGCCACACTTAGATTGATAGCCTCAGCTATCATTGCAGGCTTTGATGTCGTCACCATGCTCATGATTTGAGGTGCCAATCCCCAAATGAAACGCTCAATCTTCTTAAACTCTGGATCTACCATGTATGGAACAATACGCGATAGAACTTGGAACTTCTCCACGTACTCAGCTATTTTTGGACCTTCCATCTTCAAGTTCCAGAACTCAGTTTCCACCTTCTGGCTTTCTGTTCTCGAAGAATACTTTTTATACATTAGCTCTTTCAGTTCGTCCCATGATAAGGCATACGCAGCGGCCTCGCCCATCGTCTGAACCTGGAGTTTCCACCATGACAGAGCCCCATCTTGGAATAGCCCGGAAATGTACGTGACCTGATCCTCTGGGGCGCATTTGCTAGCACGCAAATCAGAATCCGTCTTCTCAACCCAGCGCATGAAGGCTACGGCACCCCCAGTGCCGTCGAAATGTAGGGGCTGGCAGCCTAAGAACTGCTTGTAGGTGCAGCCGTTGGGTGGGTTAATTCCCGAGGTACTTCCGCTGCGCTCGGAGCGAAGGGCCTCGTACTGTGCGATGAACTGCAAAAGGGGTTCTTGAAACTCCGCCTCTTTCGTCGGCAGAGGGTTGTTGGTGTTGGTGTTCCCTTGAGTCGACATCTTCCTAGAAGAAAGTCGGTTAGGTCAGGTCTTGTTAGGGACACGAGCACACAAGTCTCTGTTTAACGAATAAGACCTCAGAGGTATATTGCATATATGTATATACACAGTCGTTATAACATTCAATCACGTATCATCACAATTATTGCACAACTTGTAAATAGGAACGTAGCAAGTAACCGTGTAGCATTATAGTTATAGCACAAATATGCTGATCAACAGCGTGCTTAGTGGGAACATAGCGACTGAGTTTTTCATTAGTTATTAGTCATAAGTATTGTCGCATGTTTAAAAATGATTGGGCTTCCGTCATCCTTCGGCCACAATCACTGTGTCTTACATAACGTATCACATCAGAAGGGACACAGGGTTACCCTACCCTTGTCCAACACGTATATTAGTGTATCAAAATTACGTAGTCAGAAGTGGTCCTCAAAAAAAAATTCCGCAATCCCGGCTTATCATTAGTGTCTTTACCCAAGTGTAATGCAATCCACATAATCCAGAAACCAACTATACCGGTGACTGAGGAGGAGGAGGAAAGAAAAGTAAACTGTTAACATGTGTGAGTCCCTCCTCGAGCTTGTATATACGTTGAAGTAATTATCTGCTATACCGCTCGATAGTAAAGAAATAAGTATCAGAATCCTGGGAACGGTGTAATAGCAACGGTCGAGAGCGCAAAAGGAACCTGGATGTATGTGGCAAATCAAAGTATGCTGGCGATAGACAGGGTGGAGGACGTGGTATTTTACATAAACTTTTCAGACAATATGCTGTCTTGTGATGTAGACACTCAAATCATGTTTTCGGTTATGTAATGTTTTTGCATTTGAAGTTACCAATTGTGGCGTCAGCTCAAGCTCCAACATTCTACGACTCATATCCTTAAACTGTAGTTGACGTTACAGGAGCAACTCATCTCGCGTGTGACCTTCATGATGTAAGGGTCTAATTTCAGAACAGTGTGCAATAGGAATCATCGAGATGACCCGTCCGGCGTTGTAGAGGTGAATGTAGCAAATGGTGCGACCTGTGCAGTTGGGAATATGCTGTTGTAGCGGATGAATCGTTATGCGGGTGCTGACCTGAAGTACCTCCCTGGGGTGCGGTTATATTCTGAAAGGAAGCTATAGGCACCCCGGGCGCAATGGATGTTGGTTGCCATAGGGGAAAGGAGCAATGTCAGCGGTTGCGGGTGTAAAAACAAACATCTCAACAAATGAGGAGATTGCCCGATGCAGGTAGATATAAGGGGTGCAATGTCTAGTAAACCAAAAGTAACAGGGTCATAATCAAGCAAGGGTGCAGGATCAGTAGGTGCAACATCAAGCTGACCCAAAAGGTGTAGAAGCTAGCTCAGGTGCAGGCCCTGGGTCGCGTAACGGTGTGGTGCCTCGAGCAGGTGTTAGTGCAGCAGTCATAACGGCGCTGTCGTCCGTGCTGGTAGAAAAATGTAATCCGACCATCTGTAAGGCTGTGAAACGTCACAACCTCAAAGGAGTCTGAAATCGAGTGTACACTAGAATCAGAGGGTAGCTTGATAGCAGGGATCTCAAAATGTGCAATTTGTAACAATGTTTTCATTTAATTTCCCATCATCATGGGTGTCAGTAGAAGGACCATCAGTAATCATGTCTACGTCATCATCAATCGTTCGTCGAGTAGCCCACCTCCGGAAGGAATGTCCACAGGAGGCGCATTGTCGAGGATTGGAGCCATAGTGTGCTTACCATCGGGATGACCAGTGATGAAGTGGTCATAGATCGAAACAATAGTGACAGAAGGATTCTTGTCAGAGAAGCCATCAGCAAGGGTAAAGTATTACCAGAATCTGGTAGCGCGGACTGTTGGAAGTCGTCCTCGTCCTTGGTCGGCATATCAGGATCACTCTCAGTGTCTGCCGTAAATATCACCGGCGCAGATGCAGTCTCCTTATCCGTGGCGGTGGCCGTAGGGTTATCAATGTCTGATAACTCGCTTTCTAAATAGAGTGACATGTGTGCCGGTACATAATAGTCATAGCATGTATACCCATAGTAGTTATTAACAATTAGTGTATGCAAATATTCACCATGTGTGCCCGTATATCAATAATCATCAATTAAGTAGTAACAATGTACGCATGTAATCGTCCTAGTCTTCCCCAGACTATCCTCTCAGCCTCTCAGACTGAACTTCCTAGTCTCTCAGACTAAAATCTCCCAATCTCTCAGATTAAATTCTCAGTCTCTCAGACTAACTTCCTGGTCTCTCAGACTAAAATCTCCCAATCTCTCAGATTGAATTCTCAGTCTCCCAGACTAACTTCCTGGTCTCTCAGACTACTCCCTCAGCCTTTCAGACTGAGCCTCCTAGTCCCACTAGACTACTCCCTCAGCCTCTCAGACTGAGCCTCCTAGTCCCACTAGACTACTCCTTCAGCCTCTCAGACTAAATTTTTCCCCAGTCTCCCCGACTGGACTATAAATTTTGAAAAGTGTATTTGTGGCTTTTTGTTTGTAAAAAGGTCTTGTGCCCTGGATCTGGACGTATGGTGTATGCAATGTAAAAGTGTTTGAAAACGTTTTCGTGAGAGCCCTGTTGATCATAGTCTAGACTCGAGAAAGAATCCTAGTTTGCTATGATCGAGGCTCTGATACAAAGCTGTCACACCCTGGCTTTGCGGAAGCGTGGGTTTGTTTGGTGTGACTTCTTAATACCATAGCAACAATCATAACAATGCTATATGATAAAAACATGAGATATTCATCCATTAATAAAGTTAGAAAAATCCCATTTTCAACAATCACAAAATCAATTACAAACCTTAACTAGATTTAATTGAGTTTATAAAGACTTAGCAAAAGACTTTAAACAATACTAGGTGTAGGGGTATGTAACCCGTCCAGGAAGAGGTTACACCTTCTAAACCCTGGATGACTTCTTTATTCAAACGTAGCTTGAAAATACGTGCATACCGTGCCAGATTCATTGGTTTCCTGAAATACATGTAGTTTGAAAAATCAACATAAAGTTGAGCGAGTTCATGTATAAGTGAGTATGTATAAACCTTTGTAACATGTCTGTATGAATGTATGTTCTTGGTATGTAGCAATAAGGAAAAAGAGATCAATTAATGTGTAGCTAATACATTAATAAGTGACATGGCCTAGGAAGCACTCAAACCTGTAACGCGGATTTCATACCGGTCCTTCCGGCGAAACGACATAGTCACCACATGCAGCCACACGCTGGCCCATGTGTGGGGCTCGCAACACCCGATAGATCTATCACTCATGCCTCTCGGTCCTTATACAAGGATTAATGGTCTTACGATAATAGCCTATCCATTCACGTGATATAGTAGTAAATTCCTTAGCTAATCATACCGTGTATAAAACGTTTGTAGTAAATGTAACATGTATTTCACCCCCGAAGTGTAAAAACTGAAAACAGTTAAGAGAAAAGGGGGGACATGAACTCACTGTATTGCGTCTTCAGTATGTGTAACCCAAATCTCCGCGGCAAACACGACTACCTACAATGGTCTAACGTCTATTAGACGAACGGGTAGTGCCTTGTCTTAGTATGTATGTTTTTGAGTTACGATTCTGGTATTATTCCAAGTTATAATAATTGTATTTAGTTCTGGAATAATAGTTAGACAACTATTTTAGAGTTATACTTCTCAAGTATCGTATATGCGTATTTCCTTCCCAAGGATGGGGGTATTTATACATGTGCGTTCTTATAATCTCAAAAGTATATTATTAAGTCTCACTTAAATAAATATATTTTAATTCGTTTGCCTAAAATATTCCACCTCCGACACTTGGTAATTTTTGCAATAAAAATCATGGCGAAGTTTGTTTGGAAAACAAGTCAAAAATATATTCATAACACTTGTTGCAAAAATATTTTCCAAGTGTTATATTTCTGGAAAAATTTCGCCAGAGTTTCCTCTGTAACTGGAGGTGGCCACGCTTACTAGCGTATCATTTTCTTTTCAAAATTTAATCAACAATATACCAATCATCAATATTCAATGTTCAATCGTCAACTAGTCAAAATAAGCATAAATCGTAAACACGTGAACTTATAAGTTGTGTAAAAGTATATACTAACTTTCTAACATTTTTAGTAGATCTTTCTATCTTTAAAAATAAAATCAGTTTCTCGAAAACTTTATTTTTAAAGAATACGCAACTTTACAACTTATAGTCCAAAAATTACGAAAATAGTCCATTGTGTTTTAGAAAGTATATTTTCTTTTGAGTTTTTAGGCAACTGCGTTTTAGAAATAAGACATTTCTTTGTGTTTTCTGGCAATTGCGTTTTACAAATAAGTCATTTCTTTGTGTTTTTGGTGCATTGCGTTTTAGAAAAATGTCATTTTTAGGTTTTTTTTCATTGCGTTTTACGTAACTGGGGGTTTTTCTATTGCGTTTTACGCAACTGGGTTTTTATTTTTTTTTTTGAAAATATAGCAATAGTATACTCGTTTTAAAGATAAAAAAAACGCTCGTTTTTTTGGTGCAATTTTTATAAAAAAATAATGTCGTATGAAAGAGTTATTAACGTTTAAAAAATGAGGGGAATTGGAGGAGAGAGAAACTATTGGCTTTGATTGACTAGAATGCCCCCTAAACAAACTCACGCGCCTTTTTTCTTCCCTTCAATTTCCCTGATTTAATCTTAGCCCTTGATTAACTAAATGGATGGTCAAGATCACTTCCTAGCCTTCCTAACCAAATAAACTTACTATTGTATCTCCACTCAAAATAAAGAAAAAATTACAAGTTTTGTCCTTTATGTATGTCCCAAATTGCAGGCGCTGTCCTTTAAACCAAAACTTGACAGGCGGTGTCCTTTGTGTTTTCAAAATCTTGCACGTTTTGTCCTTTAGGCCAAACTTAGTTAGATTTTTTAGTTAAATCTGGTATCAAGGGGCTGTTTTGTAAAAAAAAATTATTCAGGGACTAAATTGTACAAAACTTAATATTATTATTATTAATATTATTCAGGGACTAAAAAAACCATCACCACCACCCTCCACCGCCGCCGCCACCACCACCGCCGCCACCACCACCACCGCCGCCACCACCACCACTACCGCCACCATCACAATCACCCTAATTCAACTCCATCTCTGTCCGATCTCTCACTCTTCTTCTTCAATTCACTTCCATTTCCACCTTTTTCCTCTGTTTTTCACCGATTCAAACTTCCTGCGAACGAATCAGCCGTCGATTTGCCCATTCCTTTGTTCAATTTCATCACCGAAGCAAAGGTTTCAGCTGTAGTTGATCTGTGTGCTCGATTGAACTGGTGAATTGAAACTTGTAGATGTGTTTTTCCAGGTGTTTATTGTGTTTTGGTGTGATTAAATTGAATTTCAAAGATATCCCTTTCTGAAACATCATAAGAATAAACACATATTCAACCAAATCAAAACAAATTCGTATTACAATAAAGTGATAAATTGGGGGTTGCAACTTGCAATCAAGCAGGCATCACTGGAGGATTCATTCTGATTATCGATACTTCTTTAACAACAAGCATACAAATTAAACAACCCTAATTATTAGGTTGATGAATTAAACATACATTTGAATTAACAACATCGAACATGGTTGACCGATTTCTGTCCAACGACGTTAGGGTTTCAATGGAGGCGGCGTTAGGGCGGTGGTGGTCTGTTCCGGAAGGGTGGTTGTGCAACTGATGGTGGAGGACTTGTAGTGGTGGTGCACCTACAGGTTCGATGGTGCGGCTGTGGACCTGCAGATTCAATGGTGCGGTGGTGGTTTATAGTGGTGTGGTGGTTGGTGATGATGGTGCAGCGGTGGACCTCCGGTTGATCTTGTTGCAACAGTGGGGATGATGGTGGTGCGATGGTGGTGGTGGTGTGGTGGTGATGGTAACGGTGGTAGGATAGTCTAGGAGTGAGAGAGAGAGAAGAGAGAGAGAGAATGTGTGCAGGGTTGTAGGTATTGTATTATATATAATTTAATTTTATATATAATATTAAAACCATAATAATAATATTAAGTTTTGTACGATTTAGTCCCTGAATAAATTTTTTTTACAAAACAGCCCCTTGATACCAGATTTAACTAAAAAATCTAACTAAGTTTGGCCTAAAGGACAAAACGTGCAAGATTTTGAAAACACAAAGGACACCGCCTGTCAAGTTTTGGTTTAAAGAACAGCGCCTGCAATTTGGGACATACATAAAGGACAAAACTTGTAATTTTTTCCAAAATAAAATACACATCTTCATAGATAACAAACAATGGTGAAAATATTAAATAAAAAACGGGCGGATGGATAGAAACCATCAACTTCTTTTTAAGTTTCAACCATTCGGATAAGATTTCGCTCATTTTCCCAATTCAACAACACACTCTTCTTCTTCATCTTCTTCTCTCAAACTCAAAATCAAATGGCTGTTTTAGCCAGTTTACACTTCACTCCACCGCTCACTTTCCATACAAACCAGCTTCATAAATCTTTCAATCTAAATCACCACCCTCTTCGTAGTAATCTGGGTTCGAAAACATCAAGAAGAGCAAGAATACTTGCTATGGGTCCGGATTTATTGGGAGATTTTGGTGCCAGAGACCCTTTTCCGGCAGAGATAGAGAGCAATTTCGGTGATAAAGTTATTGGTGCACATGACACTGAGCACAAGATTCTAATCCCCAATATTGCTGCTTTGGCTCTTTCTAAACTTGAATGCACTCCTGTTTCTGATTTGCAGGCTCCTATGTCTCAGGATGATGCCAAGACTCTACTCAGAAAGGTTAGTTTTATAAGCAAACCGAACGTTCAGCGAACAGTTCATGAACCGTTCGGTTGGAAGTTCGTTCGTTTAATAAATGGACGAACGCGGACAAGAACAAGAAATTTTGTTCGTTAAGTTAAACGAACGAACATGAACAGGGGTTGTGTTTGTTTGTTTATGTTCGTGAATGTTCGGGTCATGTGTTCATTTATGTGCGCTTGTTTATATCCGTTTATGTTCATTCACTTAAAGTTTTTTATATGTTTTATTGTATTTAGTTTTTAAATTTTGAAACCCGAATTTGTGTTAAATCTTGACAAGCTTCTTAACTTTGTGTTAAAAAATATGTCAAATGTGTTCAGATAATTGTGTTAAGTGCTTGTTTGTTTTTTGTGGATTCTTCGTAATCTTTGTGATGAAAAATGTAGATTTTATTCTAAAAATGAATATATGTTTGTGTGTATTCATTTGTGTTCATAAACGTTGTTAGTGTTCATTTATATTCATGAACATTTGTTTGAGTTAATTTGCGTTCAGTAATTGTTCGTGAACAGTTTATGAACACATTCGTTTCCTTAATGAATGAACACGAACAAGAAATCTCGCTCGGTAAACGTTCATGAACAATAGGCTCATTCCTTAATGAACGAACACTTCGTTTACAGCCCTATACCTTGGTGTTTAGTTAACTGATATCGGAAATCTAATTGTAGATTAGAATTTGCAAGGTCATAGTTTGACTTCAAAAGTCAAAGATGACCCATTTTCCGTTTGGCCTGCTTGTTCGCTTACACTGTGTGTTGTTTTAAGAGATGATGATAATGTTTTAAGTTAAGACTTAAATTTTGAATCATACATATAAATTTATTAAAAATTTTGGATTTTTTTGTATAAATTAACCAACTTTGAATTCAATACAAAGCTGTATCTGCATTTGTTTGAAGATGGTATTTGTTATGCATCATCATCATCCTGCAGGTTATTGGTTGGAAACTAGTAAACGAAGACGGAATATTGAAGCTACAGTGCTTGTGGAAGCTTAAAGATTCTGAATGCGTCGAAGAACTCATAAACCGAATTAATAAGGCCGTTGAATCCACTGGTCTTTCTCCTAACATTCACCGCATACAGTCAAATCAGGTCAAAGCCGAGCTCTGGACTTCTTCAATCGGTAATCGCCATTCTTGTTTAATTATCTGTTCATATGCTTCTGCTTCTTTTGTTTTCTGAATTTATTCAACTTTTTGCAGGAGGTTTGAGCATGAATGATTTCATTGTTGCTTCAAAAATTGATGAGATAAAATATACAGATCTTGTTCCCAGGAAAAGAGCTTGGGCATAATCTGCAGCCAGAAAATATAATTTTTCCATTTATTTTCTTTATTTTTTTTTTTTTTTTTTTTGTTTTGTTTACTATTTTGAACTTTTAGCATTACACATTATGTGGCTTTGATTGTCCCATTGGAAGAACATAATCAAAATGTATGTGTTATTTGAATACAAAAAAAAAAAAGTTCAATTATGTTGTTCACTGACTATTAAGAGCCACTCAAAAAAAAAAGTTGTGTGGTGTCTGATTTTTCATTTTGATATACATATCCGTTTGTTTTTAAATTTATAGTTAAGTAATGTTAGTAATAAATATTAGTTGGTTGTAGAGGTGTGCAATAACCGAACCGTTAACCGAAATTAACCGAAACCGAATTAACTGAAAGTCGGTTATCGGTTATTGTTTTTAGATGGTTAACCGAAATTAACCGAACCAAACCATTTATATTTTCATGTATTTCTAGATTTTATACCTCCATTTCATGTATTTCATGTTTTATACTTCCATTTTATATATTTATACGTCCATTTCAATTATCTATACCTCTATTTCATTTATTTATACATCTATTTCATGTATTTATACCTCAATTACATGTATTTTTAAGCAAAATTTTTAGCCCTTGTTTGATTTGGTTATTAACCAAAATTAACCGAACCGATTAACCGATGGCTTTGGTTACTGTTACAGTTAATGCCAATAACCGAAACGAACCAAACCAAACCGTGCACACCACTAGTTGTTTGTATACTTGTTTTTATAGTTTTATTATTTTTTAATGTACTTAAATATTTAATTGGTTAATTTGCTTAAAAACAAATAAATAAACCATGTTTAGGGTAGGATAAAATTATGGTTAAAAAATAATAAATTGTGAGTTCTGGCCTATCAAAGCGTTTACAACTCACTTAACGTATCCACCTACTTAACCTGTTTGGATAGGCAGATTATACATGTGTTAAACTTATCCAAATTAGGATTAAGTTTTTTTGAAACGATTACTTGAATTATGGACTAAACATGAAAAAACAACATATTTACAAAAATGTGACACTCTGAGAGTGTGAGTATGTGACCAACCTTTGCTTTTGTTTTGGGCCACCACAAGACCTAATTAGTTTCAAGCCCAAAACATGAGCCATCCATCCAGAAAGCCCAAGTTAAAGATTTTATAAAAAAGGCTGAAGCCCGAAACTCCGAAGGGAGTTGGTGACTTGGTGCTCAATGCAAATTTATGCAATCAACTTGTTTGGTGAAATACTTGTTTGTAATTTGTTAAATATGATCTTTCAATACCTACTTTAGTGAAACTAGTAACATGACCCATGGGCGATGCACCACGAGCCTGTTGGAAACATCGAATTGATTAGTTCAAGTATTATGTGATGTTTTAAACATATGAAAACGTGCGTTACAAGGTATTTGATTTAATTAAATGTAACCTATACAAGTATTGCATTCGGATCAGAACGTAAAGCAAATCGAATTTATGTTGTACAATCATACCTTATTATATGTGACATGACTCATACATATGAAAAGTACAAAAAAAAAAAAAAAAAACATAAAACATTTATAATGAAAAAACTGACATGTGTAATCAAAAGTAATTAATTAAAACTTATAAAAAAGAAGAATAAAACCACAGAATGACAAAAGAAAACAACACATTGGTTAAATATGAGTGTTTTGCAAAGTATATAAAATAATATTGCTTTTTCCGTCGCAACAAACGTAAAGTAACTTTAATTTATACCATCTAATGAAACGTATTATATTTGACTCGACTCGGTTTGGAGCAAAATTTTCTTCGAAATGCGGACCAATTGAAAGCGTACATAAAAAAGTATGAAAACTTATTATATTTAACCTAACTTATTTTCAAAAAAAGTTTACATCGAAATATAGTACAAACATGAATTTTTACCCACACGGCCACACGTACATAGTAATACGTATGTAAAAATATTATTTTTAAAGTAAAGGAACAGAAGGGGTAAACTCGAAACATTAGAATCTTGAGAGGGTCAAAATGATATTTACAAGGTTTTTAAGCATTGTGACAAATTAGTTTTTGAAAAAAGAAATTATCGAACGAAAGTTATTGAAGAAAAATTAAGTTAGTAAAAACTTAATAGGTTAAAACGTATATATATATGATACAAGGTTAAAGTTCGGACATTAAAAACTGAATAGGTTAAGTTTGTAAATCTTATAAAATGATGTAGGGGCTATAGATGACAATTTGCAAAGTGAATGGGGTTAGGGTCCTAAATGCTATGTTCTCAGTTGTTAGAGATAACAAAGGTTGTAAATGGTGAGTGTACGACGGTTAGTTTTTTAATAGTTACATAAAATGACAACATTGTCCCTATGAAGTTAAATCAGTGACACTCAGATGAAAAAAAATAATAGAGTTAAATGTTATTTTAGTCCATGTGGTTTGGGTCATTTTGTCAGTTTAGTCCAAATGTTTCATTTTTTTTCTGTGGGTTCAAAAAGGTTTCACCGTTGCCATTTTAGTCCACTGGGTTAACTTCATCCCTTTTTTCTGTTAACGAGAAGGGCAATTCGGTCATTATATGTGTAATTCTGTGAACTAAAAGGGCAATTCGGCCATATAAAATGTGATCGAATTGCCTTTCTCGTTAGAAAAAATGGATGAAGTTAACCCAGTGAACTAAAATGGCAATGGTGAAACCTTTTTGGACATAGGAGAAAAATGAAACATTTAGACTAAACTGGCAAAATGGCCCAAACCACATGGAATAAAATGACATTTAACTCAAAATAATATTATCTCCGGCCGATAACCGAAGAAAAAAAGCCTATTTGTCACATTCCGATAACAAAACAATAGTGTTAATATTATAACTCAATCGGTGACAGATACACACACCGTTATGGAACCGTCGCAAATATTCAACTACCGTCGTAACTTCCTACTCCGACCCGCCTCCTCCAACCGTCACCACCGTTTCCCCCGTCAACTGCCACCGTTTCACACCCTTTATAACCCTCAACGCCACCACCAGTACACTCACGCCAACATTATCATTATCATTCACCACATACTCTTAAGAAATGGCGCCAAGGAAGAACAAGAACAAGATCATCGATGAATGCGAAACCTCTGCCGCTGCAAACAAGCGTATGCGTATGGACATTCTGAACCGCACGAATGGGGTCCCGTTTACGAGCCGATTTAACCAGTTTCCATCAATTCACATGCTCCAACAACAACGTAATCCGACACAAAACATCGGTTCTGATCTCCGACTCGCTCCTCCGTCACCGGTTCCACCGGAAGATGATGGTTTCATCTCTACGTTGATTCCACAACAAAACTTCATCATCAACTACCATGTAAGTATCCATTTTTTTTTTAATTTACTTCTTGCATTTAACAAAAAAAAAATGAATTTGTTTGAGTTTTTATACGTAAAATTTAAGATTTTTTAGAAAAGAAAAACATGAATTATGTTTGCCTTAATCTTGAACATCAAAATAGAAGTCAATCAGAAAGTCAACTATGTATTATAGAAAGTCAAACTGAAAATCAAAATAAAATTTAAGATTTTTTTAGAAAAGAAACATTATTTGTTTAGTGTTTGCTTTAATCTTGAACATCAAAATAGAAGTCAATCAGAAAGTCAACTATGTATTATAGAAAGTCAAACTGAAAGTTAAAGTAAAATTTAAGATTTTTAGAATAGAAGTCAATCAGAAAGTCAACTATGTATTATAGAAAGCCAAACTGAAACTTAAAGTTAAAGTAAAATTTAAGATTTTTAGAAAAGAAACATGATTTGTGTTTGCCTTAATCTTGAACATCAAAATAGAAGTTAAATCAGAAAGTCAAATATGTGTTATAGAAAGTCAAACTGAAAGTCAAAATAAAATTTAAGATTTTTTAGAAAAGAAACATGATTTGTATTGGCCTTAATCTTGAACATCAAGATAGAAGTCCATCAGAAAGTCAAGTATGTATCATATTAGAAAGTCAAACTGAAAGTCAAAATAAAATTTAAGATTTTTTAGATAAGATACATGATTTGTGTTGGCCTTGATCCTTGATCTTGAACATCAAAATAGAAGTCAACCAGAAATTCAACTATGTATTATAGAAGTCAAACTGTAAAAGTCAAAATAAATTTTAAGTTTTTTTAGAAAAGATACATGATTTGTGTTGGTCTTGATCTTGAACATCAAAATAGAAGTCAATAAGAAAGTCAACTATGTATTACAGAAAATCAAACTGAAAGTCAAAGTGTGTATTTGGGTCAATGTCACGGGTCAAAAGGTAGTTATTTTACCCTTCAGATAACTGACATTAGTCATTAAACAATATACCAGTGTGTCATATGAGAAAGAAATATATGTGTGTGTTTGAAACATGTTCTTGATAATCTTTGTGTGAAGTGTGTGTATTTTTGAATCTGAGAGGGATTCTTTAATTTGGACCCTCTAATTATAGATTTTTTATGATAAAAAAAAGTTCTAGTTCCGTCACTGTCTGTTGTATTTAATAATTTGACTTCCGATAATTCAAAACTTATATGGTTTCAAACTTTTATTAATGTTGATGCAGATGAACCAAATGGTGCAAAGTGTGGAAGACTTCTGGCGAAGAAACCTCGCGGGCGAAATTCAAAAGAGGATGGAGATGGAAAGAATGTTGAAAGAAAAAGAGGAACAAGTGGAACGGTTTAGAAATATGTATCATTTCTATGAAGAACGGACGTTTGTTTTGGAGAACATGGGGCCGAACAGGTTTGCCGGCGAAGGACCCAGCGGCGGTGGCGCTGGGGCTGCACTGGAGGAAGAAGTGCAGTCGTGTCATGTTGAAGTGAAGGATGATCAAAGAATGGAAATACGATGCAGGAACTGTTTGAACCGGCCTGCAAGCATGCTGTGGTTACCATGCAGGCATTTGAGTGTGTGTTTAGTGTGTGAAAGGAGGGTTAAGAACTGCCCGATTTGCCGCGTTAAGAAGACTGAAAGTATTCAGATTAATCTGCCATGATTCTGAAACAGAATGGAGAAGAATCAGAAGATGGTCATGCATTGACAATGCAATGTTATTCATTTAACAAGTTATAATAATAATCATATAATTATTTATACTTTTCAATGTCAAAAACAAAGGAACAACTTCTGTAATATGTCTTGTAGAAGACAATGTTGAATTGTATTTCTTATCAAAGAATATTAAAATTGTTTGCTGATGAATATATTTTCACTATGTTTGTATCAATTCTTCACATTATTCTAGTGGATTAAACAAAAATAATTGGGGACTTATACATTAGAATTAGAATCTATTAACATATAACATGAAAATTACTTAACTGCTTCAATCACTAAACACAATGGCAGATCATAATTTCTCTTTACCAAGTTTTCACAAGTTAAACAATATTACAATTATTTCACAGTTCAAAATTCGAAGCGTCGAGTCTGCCCATTTATATCGACGGCAGAATGCATCATCTTTGTCTCGCTAGTCTCTTCTTGAACACTTGATCAATGAACAGTCTCAAATCTCAATATTTCAATCATTTAAGCGGACTTCGAAGTTCTAAGGATGAACTTTTGTTGGTCATTGTTTGAAGAAAAGGTCACGGTTTGAGAAGAATTCGACTTATCATCGATAGGTGTTATATTGTTGATGTTTTTGGTGCTTTTGTGAGCAAAGTTGATATATTATGCTTCTTAACATATGTTTACACTGCTTGCTTTATTGCATTTTTCTAATGCTTTTCTGTATATGCATACATATTGAGGAAAAGTTATGCAAGGTATGGGGTGATGAAGTTTACAACTGACCATCTGTCATGATTTTCTTTTAAAATCAATACAGTATCTTACAGATCAAAGTAATATAAGTAAGTTTTCAACATGAAATCGTGTTTGTTCAAAAAGTTGGCCTGTATATTATTAACAACGATTCATTATCTATAACGTGCATCAATCATCTTATAGATGATCCATTTAACGACAATACACTACTATATGGTCTCTTTGACAGTGGTAGCGGCCCAAATATTTCCCAAAACCTAAGCGTTTCATCGGCACTAGCAGAAACCAACGTCAACCCATCCGGGTTCTGAGCCAGCTGCAATACTCTCCCCGAGTGACTAGTTAAATCACCGGATTTAACCATTGATGGGTACCTCCATAGGGACAAATTGTTTCTACGTTCATCGCGTGCGCTATACCCATGTGCACTAAGTAGCTCCTTATAATGTTTGTTCCATTCCAGTGCACAAATCTGCAAAAGTTACAATTTACATCTATCAATGCACAAGTTACAACCACACAAAGCGGTGACATCGAAATCAAAAAAGACTTGCCTGTGCTTCTGTGTTAACACTATTAATACAAGTTCCTTGTTGAGTGTCCCATAACTTTATGCACCCGTCATTGGTGCCGCCACCAGAGGCCAACACTTCAAAGTTATAAGGGCACCATGCTAGCGCCTTGACTGCCGCCACATGGTTTGTGAACCGGTACACGAACTGCGCTGAGTTCATCCTTGAAGCCTCCCATATGTACACAACATTATCATCACCACCACTTGCCAATAAGTTACCCGTAATCGACCATTTCAAACCGCAAACTTTGCTCCTGTGCGCCTTTAAACGCGACACCAAACTGTTTCTAACCCTCACTGCCAACCAAAGTTGATACATTTTTTATTTCATTTTTAGTAATTTAACTTTTTTATTGTAAAGAAAAAGGAAATTTGGTTAAGAAATAATACCATCATGGTTCAAAATGGCTTTGCCACTGCCTGATGTTAAAATGTGGCCATTCCATGAAGTTGCACCTACATGATGACCTTCTAGTCTGTTTATAAGTTTGCTGGTTTGCGCGTCGAAAAGCTGAATATGTGATTGTGAAAGACCAACCGCGAGTGTTTTGCCATCGTGAGACCATGAAAGACTGGACGGAGGGTCATTTAAATTCTCGGTTCTAAGTAGACGATGTGTGTCTTCATTCACCGGGTTCCAAAGGTACAATTCTTGGCCCAATGCAACTGCGAGAATGTTGTTCTTCCCCCAATCCATTACATTCATGTAAAAATCGTCCTGAATGAAAGGTGCATCCAGTATTTTGGTTTCTTTCTGAACAAAATAACAAAATCAGTACTAAAAAAAGAATTTGAGAATATTTTTCAAGAAAATCTTAAAAGCTTACCTTAGGTAATTTTCTTTGTTGGCTAATGTGATTCTTGTTTTTGAAATTCTCTTCATCGCTACGCCGAATTTCATCAACATATCGAATCGATTTTCTACTTGATTTCGGGCTTCCTCTAAAAACAAGCATTCTAAATGGTCTTCCTTCACTATCCAAAGTCAAATTTCCCTCCATTATTCTTCTGTATTCTGCCTGTTACAGATAAGATTCATCAGCAACTTTTTAAACCCTTTTCAAGAATTTCAAGATTTGCAAAACCCCAATCCCAATTTAAATACCCTTTTATCCAAATTGCATAACATTTAAAAAAACCCAAAATAAACAAAAAAATATGAGATCTTTTGAAGAGATACAAAACCCATAAAGAATCAAGATTTGCAGAATCCTAATACCAAAAACCGGTGTTGTAAAAATTTCGCAATTAATCGGCGACTAGTCGCCTAGTCGCCGATTAATCGCTAGTTGGCCCTCTACTGATTAATATTTCGTTAATCAGTCCATTAATTGCTAGTCGGCTAGCAAAAAATCGGAAAAATCGCGAAAAATCAGAAAAATTGAAAAAAAATCAGAAGAAATCACAGATTCGGGTCAAACTTTTCTACTTAAAAAAATTAGGTATAAAAATATGTGTAGAAATGTATAAAACTTAAAATTATACATAAAAAGTCCGATCCGATTAATCGCTAGTCACCACCCCACCGGCCGACTAGCGCCTAGCGAGTTCTACAACCATGCCAAAAACACTAAAAATCCAAATTGTCCATGATCTAACTACATTAATTTGAAACAATAATCCAAAAACATACAGAAAATAAACAAGAAGATGAAACATTTGAAGAAAACTAACACTGAAATTGCATTTATTGGGATAATTGGTTCTGCTGGTCAACAGGGTGCATGCTTGATCAAGATCCATCAAACTCCTGTTGGGTATGAACCGATCGCCCTAAATTAACAAAACCCAGAAAGAAAATAGCGATTAGATCATCAAGAAACAATGGAAAACAAGTGAGTGAAGAGTGGATGATCACCGGAAAATCGTATTCGACCGGGCTGTTGTGGAGGCGAGTTGGAGAGTACCAATCTGATTGCAGTTTCCAATCGGTTAATTGGGTGTCTGGATTCAATTCCAATTTCATGTTTTGAGAATGGGGGTGAATTCTTGAGGAAGAAAGAATTTCTTTGGTGTCCATGAAATTGGCGCCAAAACTGGGTTTGTAAACAGTGTGTTTTAACGGAATAAATGTCAGTTAACTATTTATACAAAGATAAAATGATGGGTTAAATTGGGTTATGGTCAGACGAGAATAATATTATCTTTCTGAAAACAAAAATGAAATAATAATATATATTTTAATTAAAGTTATTAAAGATGTATAAAATCAAGATATACATTATTTAACTTTTATTATCTCTTGTATAAAATCAAGATATACATATTTAATATTTGATAGGTGTGTATATCTTTATCTTTGCTTGATTACTTAAAATTTATATTAGGCGTCAATGGGCTGGTGGTGGAGTGGTAAGTGACCCAGGTTTGATTCCTGCCCTATCGTTATTTTCTGCGGCGACTAGTGATGATGATGGGAGACTAGGTGGAGATCGCTAGTTCGATTCTTGAACTGAGCAGGTTTTACTTCACCGCACTATCGTGCCTATGATGGGAGACTAGGCGGAGATCGCTAGTTCGACCCTTGAACTAGGCAGGTTTTACTTCACCTCACTATCGTGCCTATGATGGGAGACTAGGCGGAGATCACTAGTTCGATCCTTGAACTGACATCACCGCACTGTCGTGCCTTCGGATGAGTGTTCACAAGCTTCGGTCCTAGGTGAAGGTTTTTCCCAGTTCGGAGGCGAGTGTATCGCGATGTGTTGAATTGCGTCAATAGCCTATTTAGAGGATCCGTTGTGTGTGTATATATAATAGGTATCTCTTACTTTATTACTTTTAACGTAAAAGCATAACCGCATCTTTATTCCATTAATATAAGTTATTCTAAGACCACCCATAGTGGCCCATGTTTTGGGCGTTTTTGAGCCAAAGCACGCCCCCCCCCCCCCCCCATGCCATTTAGTCCGCCTCCAGGGCGTTTTTGAGCCAAAAATTTCACAAGGCGTTCTTAAATCCACGCCTCTTGTTCAAGTTGTTGGCCAATCACATTTAATCTTCTTTTTCTTGTCCAATAGTTTTTTTTGTTGGTTTTTTTTATTTTATTTAATTTTTACACCCCTTTTAACATAATGCCCCACAATGCCCACATCCTCACTACACCCATTTTAGAAAATGCTCCATAATGCCCCATTGCTGACTGTACTGCCACATGGCGCAAAACGCCCAAGGGTGGGGTGTTAAGTGTTAACCACGCACGTGGTCTTAGACCATGTGTAGTGGTAGTGGGTTATAATGCCCCCACCATGGGGCATTATCCGACACGTGGCGTCCTAGTCAGCGACGGGGCATTATAGCAAAAGTGGCGTAGTGGGGCATTATCCAATAACGCCCCTTCCAATTAGAAAAAAAACAAACAAAATGGGTCCCTGTGCATATTTCGGTGACTGTGCATATTATTTTTTTATTGCAAAAAAAAACAAACAAAATGGGCATGTCAGAGGCATAAAGCAATTTGATTGGTGGGTCAAAAGGTGGTACAAACCAATTCGGCGTTTTCATTACAACGCGAACAACATTTTTTTCAAAATATAACGCCTAATAACGCCCCGTGTAATAGGGGTGGGGGCGTTTTAGGGCGTTTTTTTTCAATTTTTTTTAAAAATCACGCCCCACTACGGGGGGTCTTATATGGTTCTCCTACTTAAGATTGGTTAGGTATCAAACAGACGTCGTAATTTGAAAAAGGAAAACAAGGCTTTCAACCAAAAACCAGATATGAAATGATCCAAAAAGCATGTAACAGACCAATATCAAGATGCTACAAAATAAAAATAAAAGTTGCTTCAAACATAAGTCCTACATTGTACATAAACACACCCACAATAACCAATCTCAATATTCCCAAACTACTCATACGACATGAAACTAAAACTGAAATAACCATAAAATTTATATAACAAGAGTTATGTGCAGCTCTATACACTCATCTTCCATCCCACAGCTCATCTCTGCCATACCCCTTCGCCGAATGATTCCACTGGTTAATTACGTACCCAGGAATTTAGATGTTCTCGAAGCATATGGCGCTGAAAAAGAACAATCATTCCTTGGTCTTAGTAAGAGAATTTGTTTTTAAGGAATCAACATACCATTATTTCTACGGTCCAAGCCGGTTGAAGCAGGTTGGGTGACCCTCAAAACACCTTTTGTCCATTTTTTTGAATGATATGATTTAAGAGGTAGTATTTTTTATATATGATTGTGTGCGGATTTTAGCAAGTTTGACTCGTTCACCTTTTAGGTAACCCACCCTAGAGATAAAACACAACCCTCACTGATAAGTAGATGGGTCAAAATTGCCACCTCACTAAAAAGATCAAAACCAAAGTTCACCTGTATAAGGAAAGATAGAAAGTATAATTAGAGTTCAGTTGCTTTCTTTGATTAACCTTTAATGCTGAAGAAGCTTGGTTTCGTTTGTCTTGTTGCCCCTAAATGCTGAAAGAGAGAAGAATGACCTTGTTGCTGAAAAACAAAAGTAGCAAGAGAGTATTGGAATTTACAAGGGGTATAGAAACTGATTACAAAATGTTAAATGGACAAAAAATGTTTTGTGGATCATTTTCAACGCGAACATGTTTTGACCTGCTACCCAGCCCGCCCAACGGGCCAGCCTCTAGTAATATACAATGACTTATAAAAGGAAGCACGTACGAACTCGTAGGAGAAGAAACTAACAGACTGTACCTTTTGTTGTGTTCATGGAAGCTGAGACATGACCTTCTGGTACCCTATGATGATTCTGCACACTATATCTACTCAAACTTGATTGACCTGCATCGATAATACATTATTCCTTAAATCTTTTCGAAGATAAAGGTGTAGTAAAGTAGACTATATATTATTCTATACCTTTAGATTCCTCAATATCATCCTCTCCTTCAGAAAATGCCGACGGGCTGGACCAACCACCAGCTGTTAGATGTGAATCAGCTTTAGCTTTTCGTGCAAACTTCAAGAGTCGTTTAAATCCTCTCGGTGCATCTTTTTGGTAGACCATGGTAGGAGGATGTTCAGCATTTCCCCATTCATCAATTTCAACTTCATTGCTGTCCTCAAGAAGCATTTGAGATAAAGAGTGACGGACACGTGGAAGCACAAATCCAGCTGGCATTTCGACATTGGGTGGAGATGAAGTCTGAACAGGGCTTTCCTTGCATGAAACTATCTCATCCTGTTGATGCTCTTCACCTACCACCCATGCAGTCGGTGGAATTTCTAATTCTTCCGTTATTAGAGTATTGATTTCCGACACTTCTGCCCTTGAACCGCCACCATCACCACTACTCTCCAGTTCCTCACATTTGGTGGGGCCAAGGCTAACCACCTGGGGTTCCAAATCTAAGCTAGCACGGGTTTCTAGCGGTTCATACTCATTCTCCTGATTTTGACTGGCTATATTAATCCTTGTGGCCACCTTATTCATTTTAGTCTTGATAACCGGACCAACACTCGGGCCGGTCCCAGATCCCTTACGAAGAAACGGTTTAGTTTCCAGAGGAACCACACTGCTTTTCTTAGTAACTTTGTTATAAATACTTGGTTTAGCAATAGCAGTAGTGTCAGCGGTTTTTGTCATCCTTTTGTTTTCAGTTACTTTAGCCTGCTTCTTCTCATTCATAGCTTTAACTGTCATGTTAGCGTCTTTTTGCACTGCCTTCGGAGTCTTCAACTTGGGTTGTACATTTTCGACTTTTGTACTTGAACGAACAATTGATGAAGCACTTGAAGCAGATTGAGGTTTTCGATTTGTTGGTGTGGAAGTAGTCGAAGTGGGGGCAATTGGTGTTCTGGCGGGTGATGGTGTTGAAGGCCATGACTTGCGTGTAGCAGGCAAAGGTGACAGTTTTGAATCTTTTGATGTCGATTTCTTCACAGAAGAAGGTTTTGTTCTGGAACTGGTCAACGGAGTCGAGTTCTTTTGAGTTTTTTGTAGCTCGTTTGTAGTGTGAAGTCTTCTGTTAGCTCCAATCACTTTGGTGGAACCGGAAGTCGTCTTGGCTTCTTTCTCAACTGTCTTTCTAGAAGCTTCCATTTGAAGCTTTTCTTCTCTCTTTTTCTTATAAAGATCGTATAATCCTCCTCTCTGCTCTTTCGGACTCTTATTTCTGCTATTATCACTAGTCACTTTTTGCGGCTTGCTTTCCATCAGTTCGTTGAACAACTCATTCTTTTCACAACTTTCATCTCTTTCAGGTTCAGGTGTGTCAACTTCCACCCTGCATTGCTCAGACGCTCCCATTCCAGACACTAATAACACGTTTTCTGACGTCTCAACAAAAGTTTTGGTTTTATTAATAATACTATCCGGTTCTACACTTTTATGACTGTTTTCAGGCGTCTCGGCATTTTCACCAATCGCTGAACTCCATCTTCTAAGTACGGCTTTGTTTGCACCAACGCTCGTTTTCGTCTTATGAACATCTGCTACACCTTGGTCTCTCTGTTTGCTTTCAAAAAGACTGATTTTATCTTGCACACTCATTCTTAACGCATTGTTCTTAACAGGTCTCTGTGAATCTTCTTCACTACTGTCACCATCTGCGTCTCCATGGGATGTTGGCTTTTCCTTGACCGGAAAATAGTTGAGACTTCTAATACTTAGTGAAGCTGCTCTTCTAGAACCAGATCGGCCAATCTGGATTCTTCTCATAGGAGATGCTGATCTTCTAGGCGTTGCAGATCTTGTAAGACCCCGACTTCGTTCAACAGACGGTTCATCGTTCTCACTTGAAACGGTTGAACCTTCTTCATCTTCGGTTGATATTGTGATTGATTCAACAAAATTCTGTAATGAATCCCTGAAACAGGTACCAATCTTGTTAATGGAAATTCACGACACAAAATGAACGCCAAAAAGTCCTACCTTATATTCTTGGTTCCAAAATGAAAGCCGAAGTTTTTTATGTCGGAAATATCCTTAGGTGAGGATTTGGAACCGACAGCCTGGTTAAACGCAGAAGCTACTTCTTTTTTCAATGCCGTTAATCTCAAATCAACTGCTAGCAGTAGTTCATTCCTATCAGAAACCACAACACATGTCGGGAATTGGTAAGAAAACATGTAACATAAGAATTAAATTAAAAGGCGGTACAAGAAGAATACTTCGACTCAACCGATGTGGTTATATCAGCTTCAGCCTGTTAAAACACAAATGTAACATACATTAGGCTTTGAAAATGAGTTTGATGCATATGCTCGGTCATAAAACAGGGGAGAATCAGGACAGACCTTATCGAATAGTGAGAGTTGAAAATTTCTGGTTTCTTCTAACTGTGAAATTTCGTTTCCAATGTTAAGAACGTCTGGCAAACCGATAAAGTGTAGAAATCTAAACGAAATTAAACAAACTCAGGTGAGCAGAGAATGAAGAAATTTGGAAATTGGAATTGAGATAAATATTATATGGACCTTGTCAGTGTGGCCGCTGTGAACCAGCTGGCATCATTAACATTCGCAGGTGGTAAAATCTTGAACTTTGTGTCGGAGCCTTTGTTGGACAAAGTTTTGATTTCGGGTGAATCCAACAACAGCAGTTGTTCCAATGGTCCGGATGCTACATTCTCTTCTCGGTTGCTACTCCATGCAATTGCCTCAAATCTACATAAGAGAAAAGAGATTACAAATAATAATAACATTAAGCATGATACTTCGTGAATGACATCAACATATTTGATCCTATTTTTACTCTTGTTGACACTAATAACTAGATCCTTATCTAATGCATGAAGGACAACTTTGAACTTCAAGCATTTACAAGAACAAATAAACCGATTGGTATTTCAAATGGCATCTTCTACCTAAATGCTCGGATCAACTAATTTACATCTTTAACCATATCGCACATGCATAATCTATCAAGATCCATCGAAATAGCACCTTTCAGATTTTGAGATTTGGTGTACAATAGGATGAGATTGGTACTCGTACCGTTCCGTATAGTACTAATGTCGAAATTTTGCCAAAACCAATACTGAATACCATACCGTATATGTTTAGTCAGTACCTGTATGGTACGGTACCCTTAAAAGTCACAAACTAGTACCATTCGGTATAGTAACGATACCGAAATTGAGCTAAACTCAAAACTAGGGTTGCAAACGAACCGAACGAACACGAACACGACCTTGTTCGTGTTCGTTTGTTAAGAAATACATGTGTTCGCGAACCGTTCACGAACACTTATCGAACAAGATTTTATGTTCGTGTTCGTTTGTTAAGGAAATGAACTTGTTCGTGTTCGTTTGTGTTTGTTTGTTAATTTTAGGCAACGAACGTTGACGAACACAAATGAGCACAAACTAATGTTCATGAACACAAATGGAAACAAACGAACACAAACAATCGTTCATGAACAGAATATATAATACACTGACACTTATTAGATATTTAATTTGTCGGAATTTTGAAGTATTTAAATATATATAAAAACTAAAAACACAAATGAACTATCGAACACAAACAAACACGTTACCGAACGTTCACAAACATAAATGAACGAACACGACATCTGTTCATGTTTGTTCATTTAACTAAATGAACGAATTTTCTTGTCCGTGTTCGTTTGTTTAATAAACGAACGAACACAAACGAACTTCCCGCCGAACGGTTCACGAACTGTTCGCCGAACGTTTGGTTCGTTTGCAGCCCTACTAGTCAAAACCGGACACCGTACTGTATATATCCGGTCGGTACTATTACGGTATGGTAGCGTAAAAAGTCACCAATTGGTACCGTGTCGTATATATTCAGTCGGTACTGGTATGGTACGGTATCGATACAGTTCCGACCGTTACTCGGTACGAAATCTCTCATCCCTAGTGTAAAGGTGGCTTTTCATCTTACAAAAATGTGCATCATAAATTCATCTAATCCACCTTAATTTCAAAATAATTAGATGATTAGATGAATGCAAGAGCTTGCAACATCAACTTACACAAACATAAAACAATAAAAATTGTCAGTAACTAAGAGAAATAAATAATAACCTGTTCTGGCTAGGAAACATGTGAAATTCAACATAATCAAGTGTTGCATCAGGATTAATCCCTCCCTCCATCTCCATCTCCATCTCCACCAACCTGTAACACTGTACCAAAACCCTAACTTAATTCAATAATCTCAACTATTAATTCCTAAATTTCACAACAAAAAGCAACAAAATATCATTTTCAACTATTAATTTGTAAATTTGACTTCAATGTCATTCACACCAGAACGGACAGACCTAATCATGAAAATCACCATATTTTTTCAAAATTCTTCAATAAAATTATTACTCACTGACAAAATTCCAAAACAATAATGCAATACATACACCTACCGTTGAAGATAAGATTTAGCAACAAAAAATCTCACTTCACCGACGGTAAAATGTAATTTCGCTAGAATTCAGAAATCAATATGTACACTCAATATGTTGTTATATGTACACCATTGAAACACACACACACACACACAGAGAGGAAATGTGAACGTGTGTGTGTAAGGTTTGATTAAAACTGGTGGATGAAGTTGTTATCGGATCTTAAATGCAGAATTGAAGTGAATTGGATAGAAAGAAACAGCAGAGACGTTCGTTGGTGGAGGCGCGTGGACTTTTAACGATGAAAAATGTTACGGACACGTAGTTGAGTGAGGTGAAGCTGTCAATGACTCAATGTTTATTTGTGGTCCTACTGCTAAGCGGCGCGTGGCGTCACCTTCCTTACATTGTTTGCTTTATTTTTGAGAATATAATAATAAAACAAAATATCACATAGCTGTTCAAAACAAAATGTATTACACATACACTGCTGTTAAGTTCTGAACGTTGAACGTGTTAGTAAGCGAAATATTTCTTAGTATAAAATGTATTTTTATGTTTCGGTTATTTGAATATTATTACTAATAACATGATCTGAAATGTGTTTGTCATAGAGTAACTTTATTAAAGTGTAGGAGTAGTAGCGTTTGTCCATAAATAGCAAACGGTCACTATTTCTCCGAGTTGGTTCGTCGTCACAGTAGCAAGGAGAAAAGGCTAAAAGATGAAATACTAAAAGAAATAAAAGTAGAGGGACAAAACATGTATGGTCCAAAGCTAAAGTAGAGACACTAAACACACATATGAATTTAGTTAATCAATAAAAAGGAAGTTTAAAAAAAAAACAGATGAGCTAAACACGTATATTAGCAAAGTTGAAGGTTTAAAAACAAGATACAAAAAGTCATGACCAATTATTAAAAGGAATAAAAATAGAAGGATTAAACATATACACTACTAAAGTTATAGCAGAGGAACTAAACACGCATATAAACAAACTTAACCAATAAAAAATTAAAAGCTGAGGGTTAAACACATATATTAGTGAAGTTGAATGTTCGGAAGTAGAACACAAAAGGCCACGACCAATGAGGGGGTGTCAATCACAGTTGTTTGGCACTATTCCCCTCATGATAAATGTAGGATATATAATAAATTAATTTAGTTTATTTTTAGGAGAAAGAAAATTCAAAAGTTTGAGATAATAATAAAAAAATTAATAATACAGGAATTAGGTTGTGTATGTATAATTCGTAGCTTCTATGAAATTCAATAAAAGTTAATACATACACTTTTCATTATAAAGTCTAATAACATGTGAAAAAATTGCAAATTTTGTGTTTCCTTTTTATTTAATTAAATGAGAATAAACTTGTATGTTTCATCATGTTCCCCAAACTAGCAAGATTGCATCTATGCAATGTGGATTATTAGATAAATCCATTTTTTCTTAGATTCTTTAAAATCCTTATGTTTATATTGTCTTTTTAGACCATCCATAATGGAAATTCTTATGTTTATATTGTCTTTTTTAGAGCATCAATAATGGTTAATGTATCCTATGTGTCATAACATCCCTTCAAAAAATGTGTAATGGTTAACATCACTTGATGCTTTTTTAATTATTACTTTCCAGTTTTTTCTTCTCGTTTGGCATTATACTGGAAGTGCCCCTCCCTCTTTATGCCCCTATAACGCCCAGATAGGTGGTGTTAGGGTCGTTATCAAACCTCCTCACGCTCCTATAATGTTCATTACCCATGGTCTTATCATTGGTTAACTTAATTTTGGTTAGACTTGTCAAAAGAATATAATTAACCTTGGGTACAATTGCAGTTATTTTTGGTAGTTGTAGAGAATTATTAATTCCATAAATTATTTTTCATATACTTAAATGTTAATTGGTACAAATTCCATAAATTATTTTCAATATACTTAAATGTTAATTGGTACAAATTCCATAAATTATTTTCCATATACATAAATGTTAATTGGTACAAATTCCATAAATTGTTTTTCATATACTTAAATGTTAATTGGTACATGGAATATGAATGATCTCATAAGTCAACTGGCCCTATTCATACAATAACTATACATGTTTTAAGTCTTCTTTTTCTATTAAATAGTAATAGTAATTTTAAATTATATATATTATCCTTTTTTTCCTTGTAGTCCACATCAATACATAATTTTCAATAATTTTCCAGGTACAATAAATCAAATAAATCAGACTTGTGGTACCTCTTGATTTTAAGTTTTCAACCTTCAATAATACATCACACAGCATTCAAACTTTTACATGTCATGAGTCCATAAATAAGGATATGAGGTGACACCAATTTTGAAATGTGAATGATGAACATGGGTAGTTGGGTGGTAGCCAAGGGTCAAGTTTGGGCCACCACCTCATCAGCTTAGACCACACACTTCCAAACCCATGTTGCTTATGTGCTGTAAATCTGACAATTCCTCATTTGTACACTTATCTAACAATGCAAAGAAAGCTTCTTATCTTTATAGTGTCTTTACCAATCTTAACTTATAAGCCCATCCCCACCACCTAACACCACCTGCAAAAGTGGTGGGTCACTACCATAAGCCTTAAGTTTTACATTCTGATAAAAGTAAAATCCCCACCTCATAATGGATCACACTGTATTGATGCAGAAAACTTTAAGTACTCTACACATGAATACTTTTTAACCAAAAAATAATATTAAAAAAGTTAGAAAACTATAAACAATCCTTCAATTTGACCACACATGGATCAAACCAAACTTATTCCCAGTATATATTTCGTTACGAGTTTCGTCGTAAAAGAGGGAGGTAATGTCTTCTAGGGCTTCTGTAACGGAGCTTGAAATCTGTCTCCTCGAGTTGCACTTGCATCTTACGCTGTTGTTGCTGCTGCAACTGCATTCGTTTATGGGGAGGTTGTTTGTTGCCGTTACTTTAGCAAGGCATTTTCCTGTTAAAATATTGCTGATATTTATCGAACCAGCTGCATTAAAAAAATCCCAGGGTCAAACCACACTCGAATCATGTTTGTTAAAAATATGGTTTCATTTATGCTTCAATCAATATATTTATTTGCGTCGAAAACATCAACCCTACTCCAAACACACTGAAAAGAATAAAATCGTGTAACCATAACACGATTTGTTTAACCCATGTTGGCAGGTAATAATTAACTTGTACACGCGTTAGTTGGGTTGGGGGTTTGTAAAAAACGGGTTATAAACAGATTAGAAGGTGGATCCATTTAATTAAACAGGTTGGTGGGTCAACCTGTTTAATTTAACTAGTTAAGCTAGGTGAACCCAAACACGGCCCGTTTATTAAACGGGTTAGATAAAACAGCCCAAAACCTGGTCATTTTCGTGTCGTGTCAGAAATTGTCACCCCTAGTGTAGAGAAATATTTCTCATGCACACACAAGGGCCCAAATTGGGCAACTAGTTCAATTCTGAAAGATGGGCCAGACATGTTTAAATGGGTTAAAACTGTCATATGATGGAAGTAGGAACACGTTTTAGTTTCAATACAAGCCAACAAAAAAGAAACTGTCCCATGTAGACAACTAAGTAAAACAGCAAGCCCATTGGTAAACCATGATGGGATATTGAAATGTAATGGAAGTGATCCATATCTAATGTATCTATTATTAGTTTTGTTTATATATGCATGTAACACATGTTTGTTGGCATTTAAATGTATGGTAAAAGTTATGAATCAAGAAATTTACCATTTCCGTCTGTTAACAGATCATCAGAACCAGATTTGCAATATGAAACGATGAGATCCTGATTACTTGTGATGTGTAAAATGTTGGTGTTGCAATCAGGATGCCACAACAAATGATCCTCAAACGAAGTCACAAGTTGACCTTTAAAGTTCCAAACAGCCACTGTTCGGTTTCTGAACGTCAAGAACAACTGTTTCTCGTAGAGAAAGATGAATGCTGAAGGTGTCTTGAATTCTGCTTTGTTAACTTCTATTAGCTCCGAATTACGTACCTGTGTAGAAAATAGACTTAAGACTGTCACTTTACAAAAAAAAAAAAAAAAAAAAAATCAAAATCATTGTTAAAAAAAGTAAGAGCATCCTCACATCAAGAATCTGAAGATTCTCATTCTCTTGCTTTACAAGAAGCTTTTCATTAAACTGTTCGATAAATTCCACCTTCTTATGTCGATGAAGGAGATGGTTAAAAGATTTTAGAACGGTCCCATCTTCAATAGAGAGAATCTTGAGAGGGACATGACCGCTTGATTTGTTATATATCAATAACATGATTCCAGGACTGGTATAGGAAAATGAAAAATAAGAAATAAAAAACATTAGTTACAACTAAAAGATACAATAAAACGTCAGTTCTCAAAGCATGTTATTGAAATTTTTACCTTATTTTGATCTCTTGTACGTTTTTATCTGATATGGAGAATAACATCGTATAATTTTTCAAGTCAAACACCTTGTAAATGCTGGCCAAAAACATTACACAACAATGAATTAGAAGCAGCCCGAAGAATCAAAAGAAACTATGCAAAAAAAAGATGACCATAGTTTACAATTTACCTGTCTTGCTCTGAGAACGTGAGTACCTTCCCGTTTACATCATCAAACTCTACAAATCCGGGCCATTTCAAAGATTCCGATTCAAAAAGAGCAAAACCAGCCTCTGGCTGACCTCGTTTTATGTATCTTCCACCATTATAGGGGAAAATAAACTCAGTAACAAAATTTACAAATTATTTAGTAAAATATGAGTTAGATATTAAAATATCACATACTCAATCCTTGTGGTTCTACATTTCAAAGAAGTAAAGCTGTCTGCAGCATAAACAGAAACTGTAATGAGCGAATCATTGTTCTTATTGTAAAACAAACTACGTATAACTTCATCAGGACTAATATTCAAAAAGCATATCCTCTTGTTAGTTTCTGCATCAAACAAGTAACATGTCAATCACCCTATTCAGTAAAAAAAAAAAAAAAAAAAAAACTTTCATTCATATATTCTCGACTATACCCCGGCTGAACGCTACACAGACTCCAGATTGTGCAAGAGCAAATATTGTATCGTGAGCCGCTACAATCTCAATGATTTTTGACCTTCTTTTGAGAAATGGCAATACTGTATTTTGGTGTCCCTTTGGATCATGAGTGTCATACTCCTCCTGAATCAATTATTATAATCACCAAAAGGAGGCAATGAGTTAAGAATCACTCTCTACCATTACATACAATAGAATAGTTGCAACATTAATTATAATTCATTAGTTATAATTATAATATAATACACTTATTAAAAAGGATGGAATATTAATATTAGTTGCATTTATTATTTAAAAATAAGTTTCAAATTTTCTCTCATGTTTCAAATAATACAAGCCTTTTAATTCATTTAGTTTTCACTTAATCTGATTTTTTTTGTTCGTTAACTTTAATTAAAAAAAAGAGAAAAATGCCTGGTTGGTCCCTGTGGTTTGCAAATATTGCAGACTTGGTCCCAGTGGTTCAATAATTACACACTTGATCCCGGTGGTTGTAACTTTTGCACTCGTGTGGTCCTTATCACTAACCTATGTGTAACAGGACCCCACACAAGTGCAAAAATTACAACCACCGGGATCAAGTGTGTAATTATTGAATCATTGGGACCAAGTCTGCAATATTTGCAAACCACAGGGACCAACCAGGCATTTAACTCAAAAAGAAAACCAACACACACAACTGTATTCCGATATAAATTTTATTGGGAACGTAGTCGTATTCAAGTTTGTATCGTAAATTATACCGGGTATCGGTCAGTGGCAGAGCTTAGCTTGTGCAGGGGGTCCCGGCCCCCAGTTTTTTCGCTTAGTAGTGTAAATTTTACCGAAAATTTCCGTAACGTTGTTGTAACGAACCGATGGAAACCGATTCCTGAATCTTTAATGGGTACATTGTACATGATTAAACTAGGGTTCTACGACAGTTTGTTAAATAAACTAATATAATAAAAAAACGAAAGCAAAGAAATACACCTGTAATCCAATATTTCTGAATCTTTCCTGAACATCAGAAACCCTAAAAGCACGTCCTCTCTTCGAACATATCTCCCTCCTTTGAATCTTCTTAACGGTGTTAACGAAACCATCAACACCTTCACGTGGTCGCTTCTTCGCCACCACACGCCGAGAACGAGCCGGCCGTGGATTCGCCGTTATCCTCCAGACGTCCATCACCGCCAATGAAAACCCTAAACAGCATTTGGTTGGTTATATGTGTGTGTTACTGGACTGGGCGGTTAATTAACCGATGACCGCCAAAATGTTCAAGATTCGAACTAATTAACCGCCAATTTGCGCGATCTTTGCGTTTCTTCCAGATACATGGCGGTTATGCCCCCAAATTTTTTTGATTTAGAACATTGTAAACAATTTATATTATTTAGCCTTAACTTAGTTACTTTTTTTTTGTTAAATTTGACCTAATAGACAGAGTACTTTAGTCATTTACTCTTATTACTAAAATAAACAAGTATAAAAATAATAATTAAAAGAATTTTGTTTATTTAGCGTTATATATATATATAGGTAGGTAGGGGAACTTGTAAAAAAGGCCTAAAGTGTGAGAAGTGTAAGAAAGAATCTCAGCCATTAGATCTTTTGATCTAATGGTTGAGATCAATAGGGACCAAATTGTAAAATATTTTTATTAACTTGGACTGATTTGAAATATCTAGGGGCAATATAGTCTTTTAAACCCACTACAAATTAGGTAATGCACATATAACTTCCCCCCGTCTTTTTTAAACATCAATAACTTTTTATACGTAACTTTTAAAAAAAATTACACCATAATAACGAGCGTTTTTTTTATATTTAATATGAGTACCATATTGCTATACTTATATAGAGAAAAAAATATGTTTCGATCAGATGTTTAGTCAATTAATGGTGTTATATACTTGCTGAATGATGTTATATACTTGCTGAATGGTTTATATACTTACTGAATTGTAACAACCCTCATTAAAAATTACTATTTCTTATGATTTATTTCTTCCAGATACATGGCGGTTATGCCCCCAATTTTTTTTGATTTAGAACATTGTAAACAATTTATATTATGGCTCAAACTATCTACACAACACCAAGTGTGTAGATAGCAAACCCAAAAATATGTTTTTTGTTCTATGTGCATACACTGCAGTGTCGAGCTGTGGTCAAAGCGCGAAGTTTTTGTCCGGTCAACCAGACAAAGACTGACGGGTGTCTGACGGGTCTGTTGACCAAAACGCCGAGCTTTGGCCGCGTTTTGGTCCTGTCAACCAGACCGGGTGTCAGTCTTTTGTCTGGTTGACCGGACTAAAACGCCACGCTTTGGCCACTGCAGGGTGTGCATATAAGACAAAAAACACATTTTTGGTGTGCCAATAGGCAAATGGGTGTGCAAATAGGTACATGTAGGTCCCGAAATCTGAGGATCGATAACGAAAACCGAATCCTTGTTTATAACAAACAATGTCACGGGTGCGGAATCCCCGTAACGATGCCAAATAAAACACAGTAAATAACACAAACGGCATAACCAATGAAACGCAATCTATTGATTAAATGGGATGAGAACCAAGAACAACTGATACACACACAGTTTGACAGAATAACTTTCAGGGTATGCTCTCATCTAGTTTCAAAGTGAAATCAGAAAGTGTTTATATAGCAGCCTGGGCCAGACATCGACGAAACCAAGAGTGGGCTCGACGAAACAACATTTGGGCCAGTCATTGGGCCTGAAGAAGCCCAACAGTCGACGAAACAAGTCAGTTTCGTCGCTGATCACGACGAAACAAACTGAAATGGACACATGGGCGTTTCGTCGTGAGGTGTTCGACGAAACACAAGGTGTTTCGTCGAAGGCTGCAAATGCTGAACTGTTTGCTGCAAACCTCATACAAACACAAACATAAAGACAATAATACCCTTACATGCAACATGCATTGTTCGTATACATTACATACCAAATAGAGACAAATAAGTCGGACACAAGCGGACAGGAGGATATCCGACTTGGTCGACGGCAAATACAGACTCGATAAACGACAAAAGACCGTACAAAATACAAGACTAGTTACAGACACAAAAAGGTGCACCAACAAACTCCCCCTTGTCTGTTACTCGTCTTCGGTCTTCCAATCTTCAATCTTCAGTGCTGTTCGGACCATGAACTGCCAGCGTGTATTCCTCGGTAGTAGCAGAAACAAGCGATGTGTGACAACTCGAACCCTTGATCCTGATCGTCGTGAGACGAGCCTGTTATTATTATTATCATCACCATCCTTACTAATATTAACATGTATTTACAAAATAACAACGCACGCGATTAGAAATTTAATTACATATCGCGGATATATTTTAGAATATCCGGGCCAGTATAATTAAAAGGGACGTGCGATCGGGTTCATGCACTTGGGCTAGGCCCAACCCAACTAACCTAAAGCTAAACCCTAGCCTATATAAACATCCTAAATCCCCACCCCCCTTTGGATACAAAAACCTTACAACCCTAAATACTAGACCAGCCACACATCTCCTGCCTTTCTCCCCCACCTCACCGGCGACCGGAGATGTAGATTCCGGCCGGTGCCCTCCTCCTCCGGCGAGCACAAGCACACACCCAAAACCCATCCTCTTCCTTCTATCCGAATAAGCTCCCGCAAAAACT
The DNA here is from genome assembly GCA_030545235.1 of Helianthus tuberosus. Classification (NCBI taxonomy): domain Eukaryota; kingdom Viridiplantae; phylum Streptophyta; class Magnoliopsida; order Asterales; family Asteraceae; genus Helianthus; species Helianthus tuberosus. The sequence continues at coordinate 185,945,659 of CM060433.1, read as the reverse complement.
CCACCCCCTTATCTTGTTCCCTCACGATAGAGAGAGAGAGAGAGTCAGAAGTGAGTGAGAGGGAGAGAGAGAGTGAGAGATTCTGTTTAACCGGCGAGTAAAACCAGCCAGTCACGTCGGAGCTGGAGCTGCGTCGCCGTTCGCAGCAGTGGCAGTGGAGGTGCAGACGGCTCTGGTCATTCTGACGAGCTTCACCAGTGAACCTTGGACCCTTCATCTGCTTCTTTTAATTGTTCCTTCTGAATTGATGTTGATGATGACGAAACTGGGGACGTCCGATGGATGGATGACGACGGGAGTATCAAGCGGTGCTTTGGATGGTGGCAGCGGAGAACTCACCGGCGACGGCCGCGGCGGACCGCCGGAGCTCCGATCCAGACCCCTAACGGTGACAGTAGACCCCCCTTTTGTTTCGATGGTCTCTCGGTCAGTACATTTTGGTCAGTGCTTGTCTTGTAATCTAGTGGTTCGTGATATATATGCGTGTTTGTTGTTTGCTAATTGAAGTAATGTGATTGTAAGTATGAGTAAAATAGGATTTTCTTTATGTGATGTGTGTTTGAATAATGATAAGGTCACGGATTGGTTAACCTATCCTAAATCTTGATCTGCTGAGATGATAGAAAAAGCTTTAATTTGTTTTGTAATGTTAAATTATGACTGTTCTGTTCAAGATATTATGTTAGTGATCACAAGAACAATAAGTTAGAGGTTTAGGGAATTGTGGGGTTACTGAAATCTAATGAATATAACTAAAAGGTGTAATAGTTGACTGTTGATGATATTTGATATATGAAATTTGTTAGTTGTTTGATGCATAAAGTTCAAGGCTCTAAGCTATGCATATATGATAGTTGGCTGTCTGTTTGTTTTAGGAATGCATAAGGGTTCAAATGATTGTCAAAGTTGTGAAAGAAATATTGCTGCAAGATTTATTTTAGAATGAATATGTTGCTTGTAATGAAAACCTGAAATGATGAACTGTTTGAAGATTTGATGAATATTTGAAATGCTATGTTTTGATCCATTTGAGTAAGTATTTAGACAATAAAACATGTTTATGAAATTTGATTGGATAGTACGTGCTTATGAAATTTGATTGGATAGTACGTGCTTATGAAATTTGATTGGATAGTACCATTCGAAGGATTCTAGAAACATCAGCAAAGGTTGCGAGTCGAAACCCATAGTTGCGACTCGAGACCATTGAACGACTACTCGAAACTGGGCAAGGCGCTTCAGGAGTCGAGACCAGCACAGTTGTGACTCGAGATCTCCTGATCTCGACTCGAGACGGGACTCGAGACCTCTACGGGTGCAACTCAAATATGCACTACTCGAGATCTTCGGCTGCAACTCGAAATCGCTGGTTTTCGACTCGAGACCTCATAGTCATAGTCTCGATTCGAGACCACCTGGTCTCGATTGGGCTGCTTGACTTAGTTATTGGGCCACAATATGTATTGACGTACTTGGACTGTGTGTTTAACTTTACTACATGCTGCTACTGGTTGACTGTTTATATAATTAGGACCGGCCCAGTAACATTGGTGTGCCTTATGTACTATGTGTTAACTAATATTTTGGACTGTGTGCTGGTGTTAATGTTTAACTGCTACTGTTTAACTGTTTACATGCTAGGATAGGCCTAATACCATGTATGCTTGTAAGACATGCATTCTAGGTGTTAGCTACGTGTAATTTATACGAGACATTACTTGCATACGAACCTAATAAATATTTATATAACCATAATAGGGAATGGTTGACCAACATAACACAAGTAAAAATTGTCTGCCGAGCAAACCAAGGTGAGTTCACACACTAAAAGCATGCGTCCCAGGGAGGGACACGAACAAACTGCCATCTTTGGGAAGAATACTTTCGAACTAATATTTCCGGGGGGAAATACGAATGGGTACTTTTAAATTACTATCTCCAGGGGAGATACGTTTGGATATTATTTATAAATCACAACTAGCCAAACTAAACGAATCTCTATCATGTAAAGTCCCTGCTTATAGTACCGATTAATCGCCGGGGGCGAACGGGTTATTAGTTGATAGCGCTATTAGGTTTGACAGCCTCACACCGTGACCGGGGGAGATCGGGCGTGAACTAGTATACCTTGCATCTTGGTCAACGACGATAGACATTGACTTGGGGCACAGAATCTTCTCGTCAAAAGTTTCGGTAACACCAGTTTAGTAGCTTTCATATGGGGTAGCTCCCCATGACGTGATTATAAATGTTTTATCTAAACAACTTACGTTTTCAAAAACTAAAACTGGACAACTCGTGAACTCGCCAACTTTATGTTGATACCCTACTGCATGCTTTGCAGGTTGCTCGACACAGTTTAAGACGGACATTGCAATCGGGTGGAGTGCGTGGTTTGTAAGTTCTTAACTAATAAACTTGTGGATTTAAATTACGATATGTACATCTTTCCTCTTCGCTGCAAACTTAAACTATGTTTTGAAAAATTTAAATTGGCCGCTAATTACACCATTATTTGTAATAATAACTAAACGGTTCAAAATAATTAGTGGCTGGATCCTGGTCAGTCACACGCCTCACGGTAGTACTCCGCACGTGGTTTTGAGGGTGTGACAGATTGGTATCAGAGCCATTGGTTATAGTGAACTAGGTTGTAAATATAAAATATTTTTGGTTTGGGAAATAAAATATTCTTATATGGAAACCAGACTATAACCGTTCCTTAATGAAAACCACAACGACACCACACTCCGAGTTGCAAGGTTCGTCAGACTCAAGTACTCACCTGGTAATCATAATCATCGGCATTTACTTGTGCATAACTTATGTGTGCGAACACGCATGTGTATATGTGTATGATTAGCATATATGTGTTAGTATGTATGCGTATATTTAATATTTAACACAATGGATCATATGAAGGCTAGGCTAGCGTGTTACGTGTTAAACAGGAGCGAGTCCTCCTAAACCTGGTTCGAAACCACGATACACTAAGGGCAAGGGACAAGTTATTCCAAGCCCTCGCCCATGTACTTCCTGATATCGCCCCTGGATTGGAACGAATCGACGCGGTGAACGATTACTCGATATACTTGCTTAGGAGAGCCCTGTTACGAAACACATAGAGAAGTTACGCGAACGAATCGCCAAAGGGGAGCCACCCCTATGTCATGGGATATTAGAAGGAACGACGACGTCATTTCGCGTCCTTTTTGCTCACGCATTTCTTTTTCCCGACTCCAGTGGCGTGGCTTGTTCCCTCATCCGACCGATCACTTGGATTTTCGAAGCATTCTAGCGAGTTTACACTTTTCGGATTTCTGCTCGCACATCTCGAACACAAGAAGCATTTGCGGTGTATGCTTCTCATTACAGTGCCAGCAATTGTAACACATTATCCTATCGATCACAGAACTGTTTTCCCCCTGAATCCTCGTTACATGGTTAATCCTTATTAGCACGCCCCGAAACCCAGCAAAGTGATATCTTTCTTACAAACCGGTGTATTTGAAAGCGTGGCAAGACGAAGACACAAACCAGACAACCCACCGACGAGCACGGTGACCTAGACACTTACCTTATCCTTCATTTGCCAGAGCCGTAATTCTTTGAAGACTTTTCTGATTCCTAGAATCCTTTCGCTAGCTTTCGTACGAATCCGCGTTTATTGCTTCTTTATCACGACGTCCACGTTTCCTCGTATAGAAACCTTGACTAGATCTCTCTTTAGTTTGGTGAATTCAACAAACTCGACCTTTGGCCAACAAACTTTTTAGCCCCTGAAATCTAGCAACGAGTTACTTCAATCGTACTTCCTCGAAAACCTGTTTTCGCAGTTTCACATCGAAACCCCTCGACGACGCAAGCACTACTTCAAACTCATTCGCACGACAACCTACTCGAACTTGATTTCCTACCGACCTGAGAAGTCATATCCTGCCAGACGCCTCAGTAGACCCTAAAACCTACAGAACCGCACGACGACCATCCCTCCCTAGCTACTTCATTTCGCGCCAATCACATCAATGTAACACCCTTTATCTGCAAGCAACGTTCTTTATTCTAAACGCCCATAGTTGGTGTATGACCAGCTACCTCACCAACATCAGATAAATCCCTGTTGCCAATCCCAAAGCCTTTATGTTTTGTCTCAAGTGAACGCCTCGATTTCGATTTCGATTTCCCCTTTCATATTTTCGTGTTCATGGTGCTATGTTTCACAAATCTTATGATCCTTATCTTATGTTTTTGCAAATCTCTGTTGGACGAATTACTTTTTACAAATGGTTACTCGTTGGAGCAACGAGCCAAGGATACCCCGGAGGTTAAAGGTATCGTAGGCACTGTCCCTTGGACTCGATTCGATCAACACCTAGTTACGACGCTCTAATTTATTCCATCCTGTCAAAAATTTGACGCTTGTTTCTTTTGACGACATCTGAACCTACTCCGAAAACCAGTGGGAATCTGAACGACTCCTCTGCGCTACCCTGGCACCTCTACAACTCAAACCGCCTGCGTTAAGTTTTCCACACGACTTTTAAACGTCGCAACGCCCGCATTTCTCGACCGTATACGCAACCCCTCATGATTTTGACCCTAAAGAGTATCGCCTGACATTAGGAAGATGCACAATAGTCCGCAATTCCAGCAATTGAAAAATATTCTGCGAGGTGGTTTTATCTTATTTTATCCTATCCAAGGCATTGATGAAATGTCTGCTAGTAACGGCACGCAACCAAAGAAACCGATAAGTTTTCGAACCTAGAACCATCTACTTAATAGAAGTAGCTGTGGGGCACAGAGTGCCAACTTCTAACACTTTTAGTCGAAACCCACGTTTTGCATCCGATTCATCACAGGCTATGCACAAAAACCTTTGGCTCACAGTTAGGCATGAGCACCACTTATCGCCTGCAAACGGATGGTCAGGCCAAACGCACCATCCAAACACTCCAACGCATGCTGAGTACCTTGGATATGAGTGACACTTCCCTTTTGTAGAATTCTCTTCCAACAACTGCTACCGCACTAGCATTCAGGCAGCACCATTTGAGGCATTGCACGGACTCAGATGTCGGGCACCTCTGTGTTGGGCGGAAGCCAAATTACCGGCCCAGAATTTGAACTTGACACAACGGGTAGGATTGCCCAGAATAGACTACGCATGGCGGCAGCTCCAGACCGTCGGAAAGGCTACGCGGATAAGCGTAGGAAACCTCTAGAATTCCTAGTCGGAGACTGGGTTCTACTTAAAGTCTCACCCTGGAAGGGTGCTGTTCGTTTTGATAAATGAGGCAAGCTTGATCCACGATACATCGGACCGTTCGAAATTACTGAGAGGATCGGTAAGGTTACTTACAGACTAAACCTGCCTGAAAAGCTGAATGTGGTACACAATGTCTTTCACGTGCCTAACCTGAAGAAGTGTCTGTCAGATGAAACATTAGTTGTTCCTTTATAGGAACTCGTGATCAGCAACAAACTACGCTTCGTTGAGAACCCAGTTGAGATCAAGGATCAAGAAATCAAAACTCTCAAGCGTGGTATAATATGCCAACAGACCGAGTTCGTTGGGTCTCGCGCTGTGGCCTAGAGCTTACCTGGGAACGGGAAAACCAGATGATGCGCATGTATCCCCAGTTGTTTACAAACATTACTTCCAGCACTGAGGCTACCGCTAAATTTCAGGAAGAAATTTCAAACCAATAGGGGGTGATGTGACGCCCTACGAAAACGTTTAATCACACTAGCCTGTCAGTGGCTGCGCGCTAAATTTCGGGACGAAATTTCTTGAACTTGGGGATAATGTGACACTTCGGGATTTCCTGTACGTTTCTTGGATGCTATAATTAATTATGTGAAATGCTATATTAAGTGAAATGCGTACGAACTCTATGGATCTTGTGCTACGCGATTTTCGTGCTATATGATTTTATGTGCTATGTGGCTTGCATGATTCGTTCCGTGGACTTTCGTGAAACTGCTTGCATCTCTACGAATGGTAATGGAGTCTATGTATACATATAGAGCGTAGTATATGACCTTTGCTTAAATTTCGAGGACGAAATTCCTGTAACATAGGGAGAATGTGACAACTCGAACCCTTGATCCTGATCGTCGTGAGACAAGCCTGTTATTATTATTATTATTATTATTATTATCATCATCCTTACTAATATTAACATGTATTTACAAAATAACAACGCACGCGATTAGAAATTTAATTACATATCGCGGATATATTTTAGAATATCCGGGCCAGTATAATTAAAAGGGACGTGCGATGGGTTCATGCACTTGGGCTAGGCCCAACCCAACAAACCTAAAGCTAAACCCTAGCCTATATAAACATCCTAAATCCCCACCCCCCGTTGGATACAAAAACCTTACAACCCTAATTACTAGACCAGTCGCACATCTCCTGCCTTTCTCCCCCACCTCACCGGCGACCGGAGATGTAGATTCTGGTCGGTGCCCTCCTCCTCCGGCGAGCACAAGCACACACCCAAAACCCATCCCCTTCCTTCTATCCGAACAAGCTCCCGCAAAAACTCCACCCCCTTATCTTGTTCCCTCACGATAGAGAGAGAGAGAGAGAGAGTCAGAAGTGAGTGAGAGGGAGAGAGAGAGTGAGAGATTCTGTTTAACCGGCGAGTAAAACCAGCCAGTCACGTCGGAGCTGGAGCTGCGTCGCCGCTTGCAGCAGTGGCAGTGGAGGTGCAGACGGCTCTGGTCATTCCGACGAGCTTCACCGGTGAACCTTGGACCTTTCATCTGCTTCTTTTAATTGTTCCTTCTGAATTGATGTTGATGATGACGAAACTAGGGACGTTCGATGGATGGATGACGACGGGAGTATCGAGCGGTGCTTTGGATGGTGGCAGCGGAGAACTCACCAGCGACGGCCGCGGCGGACCGCCGGAGCTCAGATCCAGACCCCTAACGGTGACAACAGACCCCCCTTTTGTTACGATGGTCTCTCGGTCAGTACATTTTGGTCAGTGCTTGTCTTGTAATCTAGTGGTTCGTGATTTATATGCGTGTTTGCTGTTTGCTAATTGAAGTAATGTGATTGTAACTATGAGTAAAATAGGATTTTCTTTATGTGATGTGTGTTTGAATAATGATAAGGTCACGGAATGGTTAACCTATCCTAAATCTTGATCTGCTGAGATGATAGAAAAAGCTTTAATATGTTTTGTAATGTTAAATGATGACTGTTCTGTTCATGATATTATGTTAGTGATCACAAGAACAATAAGTTAGAGGTTTAGGGAATTGTGGGGTTACTGAAATCTAATGAATATAACTAAAAGGTGTAATAGTTGACTGTTGATGATATTTGATATATGAAATTTGTTAGTTGTTTGATGCATAAAGTTCAAGTCTCTAAGCTATGCATATATGAGAGTTGGATGTCTGTTTGTTTTAGGAATGCATAAGGGTTCAAATGATTGTCAAAGTGGTGAAAGAAATATTGCTGCAAGATTTATTTTAGAATGAATATGTTGCTTGTAATGAAAACCTGAAATGATGAACTGTTTGAAGATTTGATGAATATTTGAAATGCTATGTTTTGATCCATTTGAGTAAGTATTTAGACAATAAAACATGTTTATGAAATTTGATTGGATAGTACGTGCTTATGAAATTTGATTGGATAGTACCATTCGAAGGATTCTAGAAACATCAGCAAAGGTTGCGAGTCGAAACCCATAGTTGCGACTCGAGACCATTGAACGACTACTCGAAACCGGGCAAGGCACTTCAGGAGTCGAGACCAGCACAGTTGCGACTCGAGATCTCCTGATCTCGACTCGAGACGGGACTCGAGACCTCTACGGGTGCAACTCAAATATGCACTACTCGAGATCTTCGGCTGCAACTCGAAATCGCTGGGTTTCGACTCGAGACCTCATAGTCATAGTCTCGAGTCGAGACCACCTGGTCTCGATTGGGCTGCTTGACTTAGTTATTGGGCCACAATATGTATTGACGTACTTGGACTGTGTGTTTAACTTTACTACATGCTGCTACTGGTTGACTGATTATATAATTAGGACCGGCCCAGTAACGTTGGTGTGCCTTATGTACTATGTGTTAACTAATATTTTGGACTGTGTGCTGGTGTTAATGTTTAACTGCTACTGTTTAACTGTTTACATGCTAGGATAGGCCTAATACCATGTATGCTTGTAAGACATGCATGCTAGGTGTTAACTACGTGTAATTTATACGAGACATTACTTGCATACGAACCTAATAAATATTTATATAACCATAATAGGGAATGGTTGACCAACATAACACAAGTAAAAATTGTCTGCCGAGCAAACCAAGGTGAGTTCACACACTAAAAGCATGCGTCCCAGGGAGGGACACGTACAAACTGCCATCTTTGGGAAGAATACTTTCGAACTAATATTTCCGGGGGAAAATACGAATGGGTACTTTTAAATTACTATCTCCGGAGGAGATACGTTTGGATATTATTTATAAATCACAACTAGCCAAACTAAACGAATCTCTATCATGTAAAGTCCCTGCTTATAGTACCGATTAATCGCCGGGGGCGAACGGGTTATTAGTTGATAGCGCTATTAGGTTTGACAGCCTCACACCATGACCGGGGGAGATCGGGCGTGAACTAGTATACCTTGCATCTTGGTCAATGACGATAGACATTGACTTGGGGCACAGAATCTTCTCGTCAAAAGTTTCGGTAACACCAGTTTAGTAGCTTTCATATGGGGTAGCTCCCCATGACGTGATTATAAATGTTTTATCTAAACAACTTACGTTTTCAAAAACTAAAACTGGACAACTCGTGAACTCGCCAACTTTATGTTGATACCCTACTGCATGCTTTGCAGGTTGCTCGACACAGTTTAAGACGGACATTGCAATCGGGTGGAGTGCGTGGTTTGTAAGTTCATAACTAATAAACTTGTGGATTTAAATTACGATATGTACATCTTTCCTCTTCGCTGCAAACATAAACTATGTTTTGAAAAATTTAAATTGGGTGCTAATTACACCATTATTTGTAATAATAACTAAACGGTTCAAAATAATTAGTGGCTGGATAATGGTCAGTCACACGCCTCGCGGTAGTACTCCGCATGTGGTTTTGAGGGTGTGACACGACGCGCTGAAATCGCAACGCTTGATGCGCCTCCTTGTCTTCGTAGATAATGTCATGCCTATATAATTTTTCAATGTCAGCCAAGGACATGTTAACGATCCACATCGGATCTAACATTCTGAAATTTTCCCGATTGTTATAAAAAACAATCACTGCCTCGTGCGTATCGGAGTCATAACACCATAACCTCATTTCTCCAAGAAAATTCTGCTTCATCGGCATCAAAGGTATCTTATCCACAACTTTCACTGGCTCATAAACAAGCCTGTATCTGCCAGTGTTGGTTGCCGGATCAAGAGTAAACTTGATTTGCCGATAAATAGGGAACTGAGGTTTGTACGACTTGTCTTTCCAGCCAGACTTCTTGTTCATCTTTATCAGTCGCTCGAATAAAGTTGCGCCTTCAAAGTTTGAGTGATTTATGAGCTCAATCTTCGTCAATGCTGCCACATCGTAAAAAGGCAAAGATAGTATGCTCAGCAATGACCGGAAGTATTGAATTCCAAATTCCCGTTTGATGGCGACGCAATGTATTTCTATGACGAACATCCAATAGAGGATTCGTCCACTCGGCTTCGCTTTCTCGAACCGTAAGTAATCAACTTGAGCAACATCTGGCACCGGCTTGGAAACCCTTGATAAGAACTGTTGTCGCCACTCGGAGAATGCATCTGCGGCATTTTCAGAAGTATCACGATTCTTTAAATGCTCATCTATGACTTCCACATTCTCTTGTAACCATTCTTCATCAAAAGGAGCGAATTCAGTCCCGTCTTTACGAACATACGAAGACTTCTTCTCATTTCCTTCAAATACGATTTCTTCAATATTTTCAATATCAGCAGATTCAGGCTCACTAGGCATTCGCTCAATCTCTGCATCATCTACCTCTCTCATTGCGTTTAGAGCAAGCAATTGCTCATGTGAAAGATCCTCGATAATTTCTCCTTCTTCAAGTAATTCCCCAGTGACTGGATGAACAACCTGTAATGCAAGATCAGCACTGCTTGGAACAAAAGATGTACCTTCAATCTGTTGAACTGTTCCAGAGGAGGTTCCTTGAGTAGATTCGATCGATAACGGCTGAACAACAACGATTGCAAAAGATGTAGCGGCTGGCGGCTGCTCTGATGTAGTAGAAGGATTAGGATTCCCTTGATCTTCAGGATCGTCATCCCTTTTCTTCATTACTCCTTGTTGCTTACATCGATCATCCCACAGCGTAGTAACCCGCTTTCGAAGAAACTCATAGCCAGCAGTTATCGTTTTAACTCCGTCAGCTATAGTTGTGTTACGAGAGTCGTACCACTCTTTCATGAAATCACATCTCCCTTTAAGATCTTCAGCCATCTTTTGAAGAATAGAACTGCTTCTCTGTCTCTCCTCGTCTGCAGCTTTCAAACGTACATTCTCAGCTTGTTGGCGTTCTATCACCATTTGTTGTTGATCAACAGTGGACTTCAACTTGTTTATCTCCACCAATTGACTGACCTGATCATTCTTCGTGATCCTAATGAAATCAGTTTGCCTCTGAATTCGATCTGCAGCCGCTTCAAATTGAGAGAATAAGAAGTTGTTCTTCTCGTCTTGAGAAATTTCTGAGAATATCCTTTGACGGTCAGCACTAGGCTGAGAAGTAGTTGCTCTAATTGCAGCAGCCATTGACCTTTGTGGAACGGCCTGAGGGGTTACTGTTTGAGTTTCAGCAGCTGAAGATACCACAGGGGTTTCTTGAACAGGTTCTTGATAAGAGATTTGTAGACAGGCGTTGAGAAAGTAACAGCATAATTGATCCGCGACTCCCTGATCCATTTAGTGATATCTTTCAGTTCAACGATCTTTTCTTCTGGATCCAGAAAAGCGATTTGATTATGACGCTTCTCAGACATAATCTCCTCTTCAGACTTATTCTCTTTCTTAGTTGGTTTCTTACGTTTTCCTTCTTTCGGTGCCCTCTGAAATTGAAAGTGTCCACAATAAGCAACAATGGTATCACATATGCATTTAGACATGTATGGATACAAGTTCATGTATCCAATTGACAATTAACATATACAAACACATCTTCTGTGAACAAACACCAAACTGAAAAATTTGCTAAGGCATGGACGACGAAACAGAGAGTCTTCGATGAAACTCAATGATGTGCGACGAAACAGAGTTGACCGTTGACCAGTTCGTTTCGTCGACAGTACCTCGACGAAACGGATCCATCTCAAAGGGCGTTTCGTCGCTTGTTTGTTTCGTCGTGAAGGGGGTTTTTGAACAGTTAGGGTTTCACCGTTTCGTCGTTTTTGGGGGTTTTCTAATCAAAGGAGTTTCGCCGTATGATGTTTAATCAATGATCAATAAACACACAAGCCATCAATTTGACACTTATGTTACCCAAGACAAACATAAAAAACAATCTCAAATTCAAAATCGACATCAGTTTTAACTGAACCCACCAAAACAATTCAAACAACAAACAAACCCACATCCCCTGTTTTTGTTACATAAACCCAAACCCGAATTAAAGCACATATACACACATAAACCCTAAATCTATCTGATTTCATAAGATACCAAACAAGATATAAGCTTAAATCATGAAATCATTAGGTAAATAGGGGTCTCCGAGGGTGTCAAACAAAAACAGACGGTCCAAAATGTTCGAAACATGAACAGTATCCTTTTTATACCTTTGATTTTTGTCAGATTTCAAAGAAAAATGAGGGTTTTTGAGAGATTGAGTTGGTAGCAGAAGGTGTGGGTTTTTGAGTGAAAGAGAAGGCAAACAGTGAGGGTTTTGAAAAAGTTGAACACTGGGACCCCTTTTATACACCGCCTTACCTCCGCGAAACGCACATCTCGACGAAACGGATTATGGGCTCGACGAAACGGATCTGTTGGGCTGGACTTGGGCCTTAAAATTTAGCCCACGACGAAACGAAATGGGCCATGGGCGTTTCGTCGTAACCTCGACGAAACAAGGTGTTTCGTCGATTACCAAACCTTCGACTTTGACCAGCCTTGTTTCGCCGATACAATTTTGTTTCGTCGACCATAAATTGTTTCGTCGACACCAATTTTCAAAAAAACACTAAGGCATGAAAATTTTGCACACTGAACAGATTTTGTTTAATTGAACACATTTCCATTTTGATTGAGTTTTCAAATGCAAGGACGTGTTATGAAGTAGGTTTCAGGCTTCCGGCAGAAAACTTCGAGATACCAACCATCGGCTAATTAAAACGAGTTTTACAACTTACACTACAACACAAATTAAAGTACGTTAAACTAACGAAAGACAATAACATAAAGAATTTGTACAGTGAACAATCTTTTTGCGAGTTTTAAGGTAAGAGAATCATTACCAGCTTACAGTCTTTATCAAAACGGTTTCTGATTTCTGTTTAACGCTTTAGATAAGTATTCTACCACAATTATCGATATTGTTGTCCACCTAAGCTCAACTTATCAGATGTAATCATAATTAGGAGATATGATTTACGGTAAGAGTTATACTTACTTGTCGGTGTACATCCACTCACGACACATTCCCGTATCAAGGTATGCACGAGAGTTCATCTTACCGGTGAGTATACTGCTTATCATCCGTTTGACCGTATAAAAGAATGTGAGAAACTCACTTATTTTGATTGAAAACAAGCCCTATGTGATAAAATCACTTATTGATGAGGAACTTGATTTTCGATGCATGAGGGCACAGGAGCAAGTCCGTGAACTGGTCAGTACTTTCGTACAGCAGAGAGACGAACTTGACTCCCGGATAAATGTGATATATTATCACTTATTTTGTTTGGACATGTGATTGTTGATCACTTATTGAGGTCGAATGCAATATGTACACGTATGTATAGTATCATGGAAGATCTAGACTTCGTCTCCGTTATTTTTATGGTTTGATACAACCATGATACCCAGATGATAAGACAGCATAAAGACCGAATATCTCAGAACCTCGGCAATCAATCAAACGAAATTTCGGTACTAAGACCATATGCCAATGAATGGTTCCCACCTGACTTGAAATCTGTTAGGTTTATATCATCCTGCACATTTTAGTCAGATTTTGAGCCTACCGATACATCGTTAGTAAAGCTATTTATCATTTTCAATTTTTCTTTTTCTTTTGACCATATTGACAGACCACACCAGTGTATATCATCATTTTCCTTTCTTTTCTCCAAGAAACTCATTTTTGGTTTTCTATTGTTTTTGAATTTTTGATTTTTCAAATTTAAAGACAGAAAGTAAACGACATATTTTTGGATTTTTTGAATTTTCACATGTTTTTGTATTTTCTGAAATTTCTACCCCTAAAATGCGAAAAGATAAGTAAACTGAAAATCTTTTTGAATTTTTGACGCTTAAGAAAATATTTACAAAAACGATCAGCCGACAGAAGTTTACTCTTGTTTCACCTTAATACCATTGACCAATAAAAGATAGTCAAAACGAGATTTGTAAAAAGCTTTTGTAAACAGGTCAGCACGTTGTTCATCAGTGTGGATTTTAACAACATCGATTAATCTTTTGTCAAAACAATCACGTATGAAGTGATACTTAATTTCGATGTGCTTGGTCTTGGAGTGTTGGACAGGATTTCTGGTGATAGATAAAGCAGCATTATTATCAACAAAAATAGAGGTAGATAGGAATTCAAAGCCGTAGTCGCGCATTTGTTGCTGGGTCCATAGAACCTGAGAACAACAACTTGAGGCAGCAATGTATTCAGCTTCACAAGTTGATGTAGCAACACAAGTTTGCTTCTTGCACTGCCACGTGACTAAGCGACTTCCTAAGAATTGACATCCAACCGTTGTGGATTTCCCATCTATTTTGCATCCGCCAAAATCTGATTCACTAAAAGCAACCAAGTCAAAACTATCATCCTTAGGGTACCAGAGACCGGTGTCCGGGCAACCCTTCAGATAGCGAAAAATCCTTTTAACAGCTCTAAGATGAGATGCTTTTGGGTTGGCTTGATATCTTGCAAGCAGGCACGTTGGATACATGATGTCAGGCATCGATGCTGTGAGATACATGAGAGATCCGATCATAGCACGATAATAAGAAGAGTTGACACTTTCACCCTTCAAGTCCGGAGTAATCCCGTGATTAGTCAGAAGTGGGGTACCAATGGGCGTTGCGTCAGACATCTGGAATCGGCTCAAGATGTCACCAACATATTTAGTCTGATGGATGAATATCCCAGACTCAGTCTGTTGAACTTGTAATCCCAAAAAGAAATCCATCTCTCCCATTGCGCTCATTTCGAACTTTTCCTGCATAACACGTTCAAATTTCCTGCACAAAGTATCGTTAGTAGAACCAAAAATGATATCATCAACGTATACCTGTACCAACAAAAGATCTCCATCCTGTTCCTTGATGAAAAGAGTACAGTCGATAAGACCCCGGCGAAAACCGTTCTCCAGCAGATAAGTAGATAAAGTTGCATACCAAGCCCTCGGTGCTTGATGTAACCCGTAAAGAGCTTTGTTGAGCAACCAAACCCGATCGGGATGGATAAGATCTTCGAAACCTGGAGGTTGTTCGACATACACCTCTTCTTCAACAATACCATGCAAGAATGCGCTTTTGACGTCCATCTGATAGACTTTGAATCCTTTAAAAGAAGCATAAGCTAGAAAGATCCGAATTGCCTCCAGACGAGCAACTGGTGCATAAACCTCGTTGTAATCAATGCCTTCAATTTGATGAAAGCCCTGAACAACCAATCTCACCTTGTTGCGAATGACCACTCCACGATCATCCTTTTTGCACTTGTAAACCCAACAGGTAACAATTTTCTTGTAGTTGTCGGGTTTTTCAGCAAGTCTCCAAACACCCAGTTTCTGGAACTGTTGTATTTCCTCTTGCATTGCTTCAACCCAAGAATTATCCTTTAAGGCTTCTTTCCAAGATTTCGGTTCTTCTTGTGAAACGTAACACGCGAAGGACCGATCATTTTGAAGACCAGATTCTCTAATGGCTGAATACAAACCAGCACTCTGGTTGTTTCTCAGCTGATTACGCGTCTGCACTCCGCGTTGGACATCTCCTATGATATTCTGCTGTGGATGGGTATCGTGTATCCTCATTTCAGGATTTTTAGGAACACGAGCATTAACACCCAAATTGTTAATATTAAGATCAACAACCAATTCCACACCGGGAATATGCGTGGAAGTGGATGCATTCCCTTCAGCAGTATCAACATCCTGCACATGAGGAGTTTCAACAGAAGTACCCTGAACAGGAGCAACTGGAGCTGAAGTGCCTTCAGTTGCATCCAGATATTCATCATCTTCCGATGACTCATTGTACTCAGTAGCATCTTCAAATACCTCATTTTGAACTGTGTTGTTAACCGAATTAGAACATTGTGGGTTAACAATAGTGCATGGACCGCCAAAAGGTTATAGAAAGGAAAGATCCGGTTTCCTTTTCTGTAGAAGCTCGAAACAAGTCTTGCCATGTCTCTTAACTATAAGAACTCGGTTTAATGTGTAGCAAGCAGTCGACACAGCCTCCCCCCAGAACTGAACAGGAAGCTCCGACTCTACCAACATCGTTCTTGCAGTTTCAATTATCGTCCGATTCTTCCTCTCCGCGACATCGTTTTGTTGTGGAGTGTATCGAGAACTGTATTCATGAAGAATGCCCTTAGAAGTACAGAACTCATCCATCACACGGTTCTTGAATTCAGTTCCAGTGTCGCTTCTGATCCTCTTAACTTTCAACGTGTAGAGATTTTCCAACATTGTAAGAAGATCCTTGAGGATACCAGGAGTATCACTCTTGTGTGCCATAAAAGCTACCTAAGAAAATCTAGAATAAACATCAGTAATCACTAAACAATAAGCATCCTCGAATGTTGTCTTGTGTCTCATAGGTCCAAAGAGGTCCATATGAAGACGTTCGAGAGGCATGCTAACAGTGTTGATCTTCTTCAGAGGGTGAGACTTCTTCGTTTGTTTCCCTTTCTGGCACGAAACACAGATATCTTGTAGGTGAAAACTTCTCACGGGCACGCCATTCACAAGATTGTTCTTCACCAAATGGTTCATTTTTCTTAAGTGAATGTGCCCCATTCTTCTGTGCCAAGATATAGACTCCTTCTCCGTGGCTTTTGAGACAAAACATGTGACTTGTGCAGAAGTCGTAATCGCTTGGCTCATATCAAGAATATAAAGATCATTAACTCTTGGAGCCGATAAGAGAATCCATTCTTCTGGAATTTTGAAACCAGGTTTCAGCACATAACAACCGGCAACATCAAAATGCACGGTGAACTTCTTATCGCAGATCTGCGAAACACTGAGAAGACTATGATCAATTTGACGAACATAATTGATCTTATCGAAACACACAACACCATTGGAGATCATTCCCTCTCCAGTGATGTACCCGCCTTTGTCTCCAGCAAACGCGACATAGCCTCCTCTAATATTTCTCACATCATATAGAAGCCGTAAGTCGCCTGTCATGTGCCTAGATGCTCCACTATCAACAATCCAATGACTATTAATAGTTCCTCCTGGAACAACCTGCACATATCATCAATGATCAGTTGAGGATGGGGACCCAAGCCTTAGTGGTCTTGGGTCGTCCCTGAGCATCACGAAAGATGATCTCGATTTCTTGATGATTTTGTAAAACAACACCTCCCCCTGAATTTTCACCCGTCTTAGGTTTCCAAGTTTGATTTGCTTTACCAGTTATATTTTTATGAACAGATTCTAAAACTTCTTGTTTTAAAAATTTTGAAGAACTTGGTTCCCTGTTGACCGTTTTGACTTCAGATTTTAAAGCCTTTTCAACAGCTTTGACGTTTTGACGTCGTTGCTTCGTTTCTTGTTCCTTAACAGTTCTTTTATCATGTTTTGGTGAAACGGGACGACGTTGAGGGTGAACCTTTTCAGGTGGTGCTTTCTCAACAAATTTATCTTTTGGAGTGTTTGAGCAGTTCTTAATGATATGCCCAAACTCCCCACATTTAAAACATGTTCTCCTTTCCACAAACTTAGGAGAATCCAATCGACAAACATATGTCGAACCCGTAGAACCCGAGGTACTTGCTTTTTCATCACACCCGTTTGTATGTTGAGTGTAATTGTTTTGGTTATTACGTTTTAAAATCGTGACTTGTTGGACAAAATCGGTGTTTGATTTGTTTTCAAAAGTCTCAATTTTATCCGTACCATTCGATGCTACAAATCTGACATTACTGTTTTTCTTCTGATAACGAGCTCCTTTTGTTTCAAATTTTGATTGAGAAACGTTAGGCTTTTGAGCTCGCCTTTCTAGTTGTTTACCCTTAGAAGCAATAGGTTGTTGCTTTGTTGGTGATGTTTGATTTCCAAATTGTTTCCTGATTTCAGCTTTTGGAATTGGGTCACATTGAGTTACAATGACTCCTGGAATTGTCTTTCCCAAAAACTTGTTTGTATTATCTTCAAAAACTTGATCAATCGAAGATGGATTGCCATTTTTAATTGGAAAATCGTGATCAGAACAGATTTTAAAATCACCAACCAAAGTGTACAACACGTTATTACTCTTAACGGTAGACACAGATTTCTTGTCATTCTTGACAGGATCTATCACTTGTTTGACAACTGGTTGAATAGCAGGAGTAGGAGGATCACAAAGAATATGATTCTTAATTGGAATTTCTACTCCTTTCATCTTGTCAAGTGATTTATCCTGATCACTCATATCTGATTCTGATTCATCATCAGACGACTCATCATCCTCAATGATTGGAGGACTTTGTTTCGTAGATGTTGAAGTTTCTGTTTGCTCAGATGATGTACTTGAAGAACTGTCCAATTTGAACCCTAGGCCAGTAGTAACTTCCTCATAGTCAAGAGGCACACTGTGTTCAAAACGAGGCATTTCTTCTTCATCAGGCATATGAGTATAATTATGTCTTAAAGGGGGCGGACACTTCTTATACCCTACGCCTCTCTTGTTACCTTTGAGTTGTTGAGCATCAATGATATGATCGAGCACATATCGGGAGTTAGAATAACTCTCCAATTTGAGCTTGATTGCATCATGTTCGCATTTGGCAATGGCTAGCTCCTTTTTGGTTTCCTCAATGATATTAATGTAATTGTTAATACCAATTTGCTTATTGAAAACAGTTTTTGTTACCTCTGAAACACTTTTCTTTAGGGTTTCAATCACAGATTTAAACTCCTTTTCATTTTTAGCTAAAGCCATATTTGCCTCTTTACACTTAGACAACTCAATAACCAAACTTTGGTTATGATTATGAACCTTTTCAGATTCAAGCTTTAAATCAGCACAAACATTACAAACACTAGGAGCAGGAGTTTCAGATTTTACCTGACTCGTAGAGGCTGAGACATTTGCCATAAAGGCAGTCTGATAAGAAAAAGATCCGTCTTCAGAGAAGAATTTCTCCATTTCTTTAGATGCTACATCAGCCTTCTTAATTAGAACTGATTTCTGACATTTCAACTCCTCCGCTTCATTCAACAAGTCATCAAGATCAGAACTTGCTTCTTCCTTCACATCAGATTCAGAATGATAATCGCCCGAAGTAGAACTTTCTTCATCAGAACTCCCGGTATAACCCGAATTGTCATCACTTTCAGAAAATTCTTCCTTATGAACGTGCTTGATGTGATTGATGATCTTTGCATAACATGCTGTTCCTCCTCCTTCTTGATTACCTTCCCCAAATTGTATAGACCAATTACACCCTTCATCAGCTTGAACAACTAATGCTCTGTTAGTGTTTGAAGGTCCAGACTGGTTCTGGTTCTGATTGTTGTTCACCGCTACTATCCTTCGTTCACGATTTTCTTGATTGACATTGACATTGGAAGTACTCGTCTGATTTCTGAATGGGTTCTGATTGCGTTGTTTGCTTGGTCGGGTGCACTCACGTTTGAAGTGCCCCTTTTCGCCACAATTGAAACATGTAACCGTTTCTTTATCAAATCCGTACTTTGTATCCTATTTACTTTCCAAAGAACTTCTCCCTGTTCGAACCATAAAGTCCTTCGCCCTTCTAACAGCACTTGCAAACGCCCACTTTATATCCATCAACTCCATTTCATCATGGTCGATTTATTGATAATCTTCATTGGTCATATTGATGTTTCCAATTTGACCTGCGACCAATCCGCAGTATGCACTGACCATTGTATTAATGAGTTCCATATGTTCCTTCGCTACTTCAATGCTAACATTTGAGAGGTTTGAAGTATCAACTCTGACTGTGTTGGTGTTTTGAGGTGGATGATTGTTGGTATAATGTGCTTGTTGTTGTTGTGGTTGGGCTTGAGGTTGGGGTAGAGATTGTGAAAGATAAGCACTTTGATTGAACTATGGTTGAGTAGTGGTAACTTGAGGTGGAGGTTCGGGTTGAGATTGTGAAAGATAAGCACTTTGATTGAACTGTGGAAATGGAGATGAGCTTGTATTGGACACAAACGCCGTTTGAAGCTTCGGTTGCTGAACGGAACTAGAACTAGCTGAAGGAGCAAAACCAGGCAAATGCATTTCTGTGTTCTGAGGAGCTGCAATCCTTTTAGCTTTCCGAATTTCTTCTTCGTTCTTTTGCTCCAACTTTTGAACGAATTCATAGATAGTGATATTGGCCGTTTCCAGAGCGCCTGTATGCTTTAGAAGCTCAATGAATGGACTCCACTTAGGAGGTAGAGCATCAGCAAACCATGCAACCATTTCCAGATGAGTTGCAGCAACATTATAAGAACTCATTTAACTAATCAAATGATAAAAACGAGAAGTCATATCATTTAGGGTTTCATTATCCAAGAATTGAAATGATTCAAACTCTTTCTTCAATAAATCATGGCATGTCTTTCTAGTAGCTGCATTTCATTCTCCTCTCGCTACCAATGCATCCCATAAAGCTTTTGTGCTCATACAATAAGAGAATTGATGATATATGTCTTTGTGAAGTGCTTGAGTGAGAATAGCATACGCCTTCTTCTCCAGATCATATGCCTTTTTGTCGGCTTCTTGCATATTATTGAAAGTTGTCGCATTTGATCCTGCTTCTTCAAGAGCTTGACTAAATGCAGAGGTGAAACACGTCCATAATTCTGTGTTTTGCCCTTGAACGTAATTATGGAAACAACCCTTCCATGATGGATAGTCGTTCATGTGATTTAACTTTGGCGGGCGATTGTTGCTACCCGTCTCACTCTCGCTAAGCAAAAGATTTTGAATGCTTTGATTTTGATTCGACACCAAAGCCCATTGACTTGCACTTATTGATTGTTGAGACTGAGGTATGGAATTCATTAACATTGCGGCCATCGAAGTCGGTTTTTGACCTGGTTGTGGGTCCGTACTCCAATCCCACGGACTTGTGCAGCTCATATTTGATGTATGAAGTAGAATACCTGATCAAATACTTGAAAACACAAAGTTTGAACACTTTTGCAAGTCTTCTGTTTAAAATTGACAACAGATCTCGACGAAACACCTTCTACGAAACTCTGATGTTTCGTCGAAGTGATTATGACGAAACTAAAGGAGTTTTGTCGAAGTGATTATGACGAGACTAAAGGAGTTTCGTCGAAGGTCCTTGTGACGAAACAAAAAAGTGTTTCGTCGGGTAATGATTTCGTCGAGATAGGGTTCAGACAAGTGGGTCAAGTGGTGAGAGTTGGTAAAATTTTTCAACTTAAATCTTATCGCTTTACTGACACAGTACAAAATTTTCAACACTCAACATGCCTGATTCACCTAATAGTATGGGTGAATAATATTTAATCAATTTAAAACTTTTATCAATTTCCTTTAATTCAAATTCAAGGAATATTACAAGAACAGTTTGAATATATTATGAAGATTTGAAGATACAACCCAGAATATGAACTTCAGGTCACCTGAACAATTTTCCGAAACGCAAATCCGCACAAACTTTTACTGAAAAAAACCAATTTTATCTTATGAATAAGCAATGTAACAAAGGTTTTTAACAAAACTTTGGCAAAAATGCAAGAAACAAACAGATTTTAAGCACTTTTTCCAGAAAATATGAGTTTTTCAAGAACAAGATTTCCAGAAAATCATAAACAACAGTTTCCAATACTTGATAAAAATCCAACTATGTTTGATTTTAAAAAAAGGATAAGAGCCAATGCTCTGATACCACTTGTAGGTCCCGAAATGTAAGACCCTAAAACGTACATGACAAAAGTCGCAGCGGAAAACACGAACCATAAAATCTCTTTCTTTATAAATACCTCAACTTATTTAAACTTTAACTTTAACATAGCTTTTATTCATAAATCCGTCTCACTCTTATTTTCTAATCCAAAACATAGCTTATGCTTTCTTCATTCTAGTTTCAACGTCCCCGTACAGTCTCTCTAGTGACTCGATCTTCGATCTCTAATCCTTGTGAGGTTAATCCGTGATTCGTCCAACCTGCACTCACCACATTCATTCATACATTAGCACACATTATATAGACAAGATTCATTCACGTACACTTCACTATTCGTCATTTTTCAAACTTTAAGCATTTCATCCGCGTATCCATTTCCTGGTGAGGCTTCAGAAATGTACCTGCATTACTTTTCATTCTCAAGGTACACCATTAAGAACGTTAACACTCAACGTGTCTAAATCATGCTTACATACGTACTTACATACAAACATACATTCATGTTTACATACTTACGTATCTTTACTACAACTTTATATTAATGTATACACTCACACATGTCTTTACACATACATACATACACAACTACATACGTACATACCCTTCCTACATCTTTACATACATGCATACCCTCATACATATCTTTATACATACGTACATACACATCTACGTACATACATATCCTTCCTACATCGTTACATACATGCATACACTCATACATGTCTTTACACATACATACATACACATCTGCATACGTACATACCCTTCCTACATCTTTACATACATGCATACCCTCATACATATCTTTATACATACGTACATACACATCTACATACATACATATCCTTCCTACATCGTTACATACATGCATACACTCATACATGTCTTTACACATACATACATGCACATCTACATACGTTCGTACCTCTCCTACATCTATACATATATGCATAAACTCATATATACATACGTTCATACATTCATACGTAAAAGTCCTTTATAAAAAAAAATGCATCATAAACTTGATTTCGGTCCATTCGAGAGCTTAACGGAGCGCCGGGACACGAACTGGATCAACCGGGATCACAAACGGACGAAAACAGAAAACATAGACTCTGGGCACCGTCGCCGACGCCCAAATGGACCGTCGGCGACACACCTCCGTCGTCCAAAAGTCCCGTAGACAGAAAATTAGGCCGTCGGCCAAAAACCAAATTACACATGCCGTCGGCGACGGCCCTTCTGGGCGTCGGCGACGGCCCCTCGTTCACTCATTTACCTGCTGTGTTGTTTCGTTGTACGCGTACACTAAAACTCGCATAACTTTCAACCCGTTTATCCGTTTAACCTCCCGTTCCTTCCTACATGCTTGTAAATTCACATTCTATCATATGAACTTAAAATCCCACATCCGGATTAAGGAAATTCTTAACTTACATGCATTCGGCTTATTATTATCTTCTAGTTATTTGACCCGATCGTGCATTTATCAACATAATCTATTTATTTGACCTCAATCTCATATGAACTTAATAATTTCATTGACGCCTATCATAAAAGATTAACTTCTCGGATGTCTAGCATTCTTTTAACCCATTTTCGCTCAAAAGCTTATTTTGACCCGTTATGGGTATTTACGCATTTTAAGGTCTATGGCTTACAAAGACCATACTTCTTGCTTCCATACTTGTCTAAAACATTACATTGATCGAACAACTTGTTTCTAAACCACTTTTCATATCGTTTGCCCAAAATACCCATCAAGGGCATTTTGGTCAACTTTAATTCATTCATTTACGACGAAAGACTTCAATACATATATGACCTCAAACATCATGTTTAATTAATTTAAACAGTATATTACTTAATCGTACTAAGAAGTGATTACAGAAATCACTTACCTTATGCGTCCGTGCTCATATCCGATTCCTCGCCTCTTTCTTGACCCGTTAGCACCTCTTGCTTGAGCCCGTCTCGGCGTGATTCCTATACTTTCATTTCATCCAAATCACGCTATTATTAGCATACTCATTTGTACATGATAACAATCGTATCAATCACATGTTTCACACTTAACTTTCATTAATCATTTCTAACAAACATAACTCATATAATCATGTCCGTATACGTTTAACTCATGTAACTCATCATGTCATTTATATTTAACACGGATTGCTATCACATGTACCATACGACTTCTCATCAACCTACATTTACGACAACGAGTCAACTCATGTTTCTTATACTTAGTTGACTTTCAAAAGTCAACTATTAACCATACATAACTATCGACTTATCAACATATACCCTTAACATCATAATCGACTATACGGACGACACTATATACATTTTATCATTCACTTGGTGTGCGTACCACCTTTTAAGCATAACATACAACTAATTCATGCACAATCTTCTAAATTCATACATAGTGCATCAAATCCTTCTACTAATCAACATGTGGTATTTAAAATCAAACATCAATAATATGAACATATTATCATTTTCATCATATCATCAAAACCCACTTCATGACTATTTTTCTAATCACTTACAAGTTATCTAATCTTAAGTTCTTCATAGTTTCTTCATGCTTTTGATGTGTGTACTACCTCCTAAGCATAGTGTACAACTAGTTCATGCATATCCTTCTAATCTCATACATAATTCATCAATTTCTTCCTTCTAATCAACATGGATCATACATGCATGAACATCAAACATACTAGTATCACATTTCTTTTAATTCCTCTAACAAGAATCCATCATACAAATAAAAATACATCAACATTCAACAAGAATTAGACATGGATGATGATTCAAATCATCATTCTTACCATAACTAATGGGTTTCACCCTTAAACATCAAATTAACCTAATTCATGCATAATCCATGTTCCAAATGATGAATCTAACACATACTCATGCTCAATTTCATACAAATTCATGATTTACAACATAACCCATTTCGTGCATCATCACCAATCTAGAATCTAAGACATACCTTACGATCCCCTTGTGAAGGTGATCATTAATCCGTGTTTGGTTATGAATTTGAGCTTCGTTTAGCCTTCCAATTTGAGGGAATAGATGAAGTTAGGGTTCTTGGCTCCATGGGAGCTTCCTGCTCTTTCACGAACACACTATGTGTGTTTGTGTGTGTGTTTTGTTATTTAGTAACCTAACTTTCACCTTATTCCGTTTAACCCCTCAATGTTTGCCACTTAAACATGTTTGGCACAACTTTCATCTTCTAATTAGTTTTTATCATACACTTTATTAGGTTAAATAACCTAGTCATTTATTTCTTAATGTACCATAGCATAACACTTAACGAATATAAACATTCGGGTTTTGGGGTGTTACACGAAATCTGAGGATCGATAACGAAAACCGAATCCTTGTTTATGAAAAACAATGTCACGGGTGCGGAATCCCCGTAACGATGCCAAATCAAACACAGTAAATAACACACACGGTATAACCAATGAAACGCAATCTATTGATTAAATGGGATGAGAACCAAGAACAACTGATACACACACAGTTTGACAGAATAACTTTCAGGGTATGCTCTCATCTAGTTTCAAAGTGAAACCAGAAAGTGTTTATATAGCAGCCTGGGCCAGACATCGACGAAACCAAGAGTGGGCTGGACGAAACAACATTTGGGCCAGTCATTGGGCCTGAAGAAGCCCAACAGTCGATGAAACAAGTCAGTTTCGTCGCTGATCACGACGAAACAACTGAAATGGACACATGGGCGTTTCGTCGTGAGGTGTTCGACGAAACACAAGGTGTTCGACGAAACACAAGGTGTTTCGTCGAAGGCTGCAAATGCTGAACTGTTTGCTGCAAACAGACAGTTGCAGCAAACCTCATACAAACACAAACATAAAGACAATAATACCCTTACATGCAACATGCATTGTTCGTATACATTACATACCAAATAGAGACAAATAAGTCAGACACAAGCGGACAGGAGGATATCCAACTTGGTCGACGGCAAATACAGACTCGATAAACGACAAAAGACCGTACAAAATACAAGACTAGTTAAAGACACAAAAAGGTGCACCAACAGTACACCCTATATTATTTAGCCTTAACTTAGTTACTTTTTTGGTTAAATTTGACCTAGTAGACTCTATAAGAGAGTATTTTAGTCATTTTACTCTTATTACTAAAATAAACAATTATAAAAATAACAAATAAAAGAATTTTGTTTATTTAGCGTTATATATATACAAACACACACATACATTCTCTCTGTACACTCTTTCTCCCTCTAACTACCCACCACCATAACCACCCGATCGACCACCACCCACCTGACGCCGCCACCACCACCTCCCACCACCATTTTGTAAATCTCAAAGTTGCCGCAACACCACCGTTGATTCAACAACACCAGATATCGGAGATGGCATGGATTGGAGTAATTGGACAATTATCGAAGAATTTAAAGAGCTACGAGTCCTCTTTTGTCAGACTTCATCGGCTAGTTCTTCCACAAGGTATCATCCAAATCAAATCACCTCTTCAATATCAAATTCATTCGATTCTGTTTGAATTAGTTAGATTTATAGCGTAGTTGTTCATTTTATTCGTTATGTTTTGGTGACAAAGCGTTTGTTGAGAAGAATTACAAGGAGCTGAAGAAAGCAAACCCTAAGTTGCCGATATTGATTCGCGAATGCAGCGGCACCGAGCCTCAACTGTGGGCAAGATACGGTGCGAATATCACTATTTTAATGTTATATTGATTGTATATTGTTGTTTAGTTTGAGATTGAAGTGATATTCTTGTTGATTTTGTGATAATCTAACACTTGACTTAAGGCTGAGATAATTACTCTATGAATTAAACTGTATATCTGATATTAGTTATATAACTTTGAAAAATGGAGATGGGAATTTGAATACACTGTAACTATTGGTTTGTCTTTTAATGGAGGTGGTGGTGGCGGCGGCGGCAGGTGGGTGGTGGTCGGGTTGTGGTAGTGGGTAGTTAGAGTGAGAAAGAGTGTAGAGATAGAGAGAGAATGTATGTGTGTTTTTGTATATATATAACTGTAAATAAACAAAATTCTTTTATTTATTATTTTTGTATAATTGTTTATTTTAGTAATAAGAGTAAAATGACCAAAATACCCTTGTGTAGGGTTCGTTAGGTCAGATTTAACCATAAAAAAACCGAGTTAAGGCTAAAGGACATAACTTGCAAGGGTTTGCAAGCAAGGGTTTGCAAACATCGAGTGTTTTTTTTTTTTGTAGTTTTTTAAGATAAATGACACACTTTGCAATCTAGTATCAATATAAAGGACGATTTTTGTAATTCACTCATGGTTTTTTTACCATTATATTATTTTTTAACTACAATTTTGAAATTAGGACTATTTTTTAAGACTTTACTTTCGAGGTCACCGAACAGAGTTTCTACATGCCACAACACGCGGGATTGATCCACTTACTTGCTTAAGAGTAAACTAGTTAGCAGGTTCAATCATTTTTAACACCTTTTGTCTTCGAGGTTTGATGTTTTAACACTATACGTCTATGCTTCTAACGTTTGTTAACTTCTTCGTTAGTTTTTGTGTGAGATTACATATATACCATTTTCTTGCTCCCAAACTCCCCATTTCCCTCATTCTTCCCAAACCCAAACACGCACTTAAGTGTGAGACAGAAACCCGAGAGGAGAGGGCGACCTTAGGATTTTCGCCCAACCTCCGGCCAAGACCTAGATGTGGGGGTTCCGGATATTGTTGAAAGATCTAGTAGTATGAATTATGGCTAACCTATGTGTTTGACCCTCGAATTCAACTTTCCAATGACATGCATCGCATGTTCGCAAGCGAGTTCTCGTGGTGGTCGGAATGGACACCATTAAATTTTACGAATACTAACAACTACATCACCGTCGATCTAATGATAAATTCAACTCGAACAACCACGACGATGGTGAGTTGTTCAAGGGAGTTTTAGGAACACTGTCTCATGTGTTTGCATCGCCAACCGGTCTATTACATCTGGATAGTGAAGATAATTAATTGTTGATTACGTGTTCGCATTTGGATCGTCGACTGCGATGGATCTCGAATCAATTGTGGTGCATGAGAGCAGTTATCAGTTAGGGCTTGGACACTCATTGGTGGAAAATGTGATCTTGTTTTCGACAATGTCGTTTGGAGTAGTGAAAGTGGACCTTGATAGAGATGATGTTGATGTAACATCCGGTAATTTTTTTATTTTTGTTTATTTTCCATAGTACTTGTATACTCATTCGTCAATAAAACGTTCGATTTTTTTTATTTATAAATTATTTGTCTTAAAAACAAATATAAAATTTACATGGTTTAATCATTAATATTTTTAGGCTAAATTGCACTTTTTGTCCTTTATGTTTTAGGGTTTCTGCAAGCGCTGTCCTTTAAGTTTAAAAATTACACTCTATGTCCTTTATGTTTGCAACTTAAAACGGGCGGTGTCCTTTCTCATAAACTCAGTTATCTTTTAATGTTAAAACCCCTTGTCTCTCTCAACTTCAAACATGAGGGACCTTTTATGTAAAAAAGTGAAACATTCAAAAACAAAACAAAAGCCGCCATCTTCTACGTTTATCCGGCCGGCAATTTCGTCGGATTCCGGCAACTCCGGAACCCCATTTCTACGCTTTTTCAGTCCATTTCTTTCGCGATAAACATAGATAGAAATATAGATTTGAGGATCAAAACACACACCTTTGCTAGTGATTGTGGTTTGGCAAACACGTGTACAAACAAAGAGCTGCTGCTAGATTTGAGGATACAAAGGGTTGGGATTTTTTGTATGTTTGTTTTTAGATATTGGCAGATGCCAGCAAAGAGACCTATATGGAACTTCCAATTTGAATAATGTGTGTTCGTTTGAACAGTTGTAATATTTTTCACTTCTTTATCTTAGCAATTGCATCAAATATTAAAAACTTTATTTGTTATTGCTTCTACTATTGTTAGCTTCAATTAGCCAGCACAGATGATGGTTCAGCTCCCATATTATTTATATTGAAAGCCTTACCATACATAATATGTATATATTTTAGTTCTTCAGTCTATTTCACACTACTCTAGCAATGCCCCTGTTTTGTGATTATAACAGAGACAAAAAATTCGGAATCAAAACAATAACACAAGACGTTATTGTAGTGTAAAAGATTACTGCCCCTATCAATTGATCAAAGGAGAATCAATTAAAGAACCCATAACCGTTATAGAAGATCAGAATCGGACAAACCGTTTTCCGGTGAAGGATTCCGGCGAAACAGAAAATCAAACAGTAGACTATAGAATCACGATTAACGGTTCTAAAATCTCAACCCCTTAACTTTTACAAATCGAATACACAAGAATCATTGTGTGAAATTAAATCATAGATATTTTCTTGAATCTCTGTTTCGAATCAAAACCGTTCGAAGAATACAAATTGGAAACAAAAGTTTAATTTGTTTAAGCCTGCTGATTCGAAACAACAAAATAGGCAGAAAGATTTTGATTTCAAGAACAAACAAGACGTTCAAAATTCCGAAGATCAGTGGATCCATAATTCAAAACGACACTGAAGTTTTCCGTTAAAACCATATTCGATAAGGGAATTAAATCGTAAACGAATCTGATTAAAAGAATCAGAAACAATCAGAATTATAAGAAAAATCTGATTAGGTCCCTCATGTTTGAAGTTGAGAGAGACAAGGGGTTTTAACATTAAAAGATAACTGGGTTTATGAGAAAGGACACCGCCCGTTATAGGTTGCAAACATAAAGGACATAGAGTGTAATTTTTAAACTTAAAGGACAACGCCTGCAGAAACCCTAGAACATAAAGGACCAAAAGTGAAATTTAGCCACATTTTTATAAATTTCAATCATAAAGTTTAAGTCTTTAAAGTTTTTTTTGGGTAAATTACATTTTTCGTCCTTTATGTTTGTAGCGGGTTGCAATGGATGACATTTAACTTCAATAATTACAGTCACAATCCTTTATTTAAAAAACTCATTACACCTTTCATCCTTTAATACTAACCAAGTTAAAAATTTAAGTTAAATCTTTTCAATTAAGGGTATCATGGTCATTTCATGCATTTATTTTAAAATGTCTCTCAATAAAACAACCTCCACCACCGCCTTGGCTTAACAACAGCATTAGGAAAGTTACTACTGTCACAACAGCAACAAACACAAGTGACTACAAGAGTGCTCTTTTGAACTTGTTCCATTCTGAATCAGATGTGCTTTCAGTGTAAGCTATGGTGGCTATGGTGGAGACCGAAGAAGAGAGTGATGAATCTTTGTCCAATATGGAGACTAAAATGACCACTGAAAGCATGTAAATTGAAACAGGGCTATGGTGGCTGTGGGTTTGGTCCATGAATCTTTGCCCTTCCCACCAACACACTGTAGAAAATAAAGTCACCCAAACCGAGCTTTATTGCACTCGTTGAAGCCAACCCAATCCCCTCAAGACCCAAGCTTTCAGGCTCAACGCCACGCTCCCTAAGCCGCTCAATCAGTGGAACCGATAGCTCATGATCGCGACCCTCTTCAACATTTAGAGATTAAACGGTTTGTGTGCCAGTTTTGGTCCCGGGTTGTGCTTCGACATTAACCGGTATATCTCTCCATACCCTTCTTTGAACTGTGGTATTATTTCTAGTATCAATTATGGGTCGGGCTTCATAAACAAGGGTAGGGATATAGTTGTGAGATATAGTTGAAAGGTGGGATGCTGTGGTGGTGGCTGAGTTTATTAGTGGTGGTGGAGGTTGGTGATTAGGGTTAGGAATTGGGGGAGAAAGAAGAAAAGAGATGGTGAGTGGGTTAGGAATTGGGGAGGTATGTTATATATATAATTTTTTATTTTATTTATTAAGAAAAATTTAAATAAAAGCATAAAATGACTATGATACCCTTAAGTGGATGAATTTAACTTAAATTTTTAACCTGGTTAGTGTTAAAGGACGAAAGGTGTAATGAGTGTTCTAAATAAAGGATTGTGACTGTAATTATTGAAGTTAAAGATCATCCATTGCAACCCACTGCAAACATAAAGGACGAAAAGTGTAATTTACCCAAGTTTTTTTAAATGCTAGATAATGTTATAAAAACAATTTTATATAAGTTTAATCAAGTTAGAAAAAAAAAAATTGGGGACCTATCTTGCCATTTTGGCAAGTTGAAAATAAAAGAAAACAACTAGTTCTAAACCATTTTGAACAATTTACAAACCACAGGGATTGGAGTTGTAATAAAACCAAAACTTTCAAAAAACAAACTTTCACATCCCGCTTTTCTAGATTCCATTATTTCCAGACCTCTAAACACGACCGTTTCGACTCGTTTATTTCGCGCTAATCTTCATCTCCACACTATACCGATCTAATACCTAGTTATTATCCCACTATCGCTGCAAATTTATGGTGATTACACAAGAAATCCGAAAATTTAGTTAACTCTATCTATCTGTTAACCATTCAAAACAACTATAAAAACAGGACCTCAGACCCATACGAACTCATCCCTAACAATTTCACTCAATTCCATTGCCTTTACTCTCTTCTAGCCTCGTCGGATTTCTACTCCAGTCACACCATCAATCTCGTCCATCCGAGGTCAACCAACATAATTCCTTGGAATTTCCAACTTGCCCGCATCAATGTATAACTGTTGTGTTGCTAAGTTTTATCCAGGTGAGTTACATAACCCTTTTTTTTTATTTTTAGATGAAACATGTGAAATACTTAAACATTAGCAATCATCCCATATCATTGTATCTTTACACTTCTTATCTTAAACATTACTTTAGGAGCTCACATTTAACTTAGTACAATCATTAACTTCGGTCAAGCACACTACAGTAAATTATAGCTATAGGTCTGACAAACCCATCCTCGTATGAATCTAGGGATGATCGAAACATCAACATTCACAAGGTTAACTTTTCACAGTTTCTTTAATCACGATGTTTGATTGTGCGCCTCATTTCTTCCAAAGTGTTGTTTGCACAAGATAATTCTATATAAACTTTATAGGGGCAACGTTTCTTATAAAAAAGGTATCGAAATCGATAAACATCAAATTTATTCCAAAATTTACACTACCACCAGAGCATCAAAGAGTAGCAGGGGCTACCACTATTAACAAGCTAGGTCCGCCCCCGATAGTCGATATGTTTTATTAACTAAATAAAAAAACATTTATTATCTAAAAAAAATACATAAAGGTAAAAAAGTCGTTGGAGCCTTAAGAGCATTCACATTCCTTCCATCAAAATATTATAACAAGTGATTGTTAGTGAAAGAGAAAAAATGTTACTCTTCATATATAATCTATATATTTGAGAGAACATTATTTATATTCTATAATCTTTTAATATATTTTGAAAGTAGTTGTGAGTGGATAAGAGAGAAAATGTGTTTAATAAGTACTATTTAATTGATAGTAGAAAGAGAATGTAATGATTTTTAGCATAATTTTACGATAGAAATGGAGGAAATGATGTAAACGCTCTAATACCTAAAGCTTTCGACAATAACATAAATAAATATCCAATAAGTAATTATACTTTAAAGCATTCCAATTCAACCTTTAATTGTTTGTCTAATTTCTATATTATAGGTATGGTAATACAATTGTAACATTGTTTAACCACTTGAAAAGGGTGAGTTACGTTTCTTTTAAGTTCCGATCACGTAAGTGTACTTTACGATTTATAGCGTCGCAACGCGCGCGCAAAAAAAATACTAGTTTTAATAATTGCATATATTTATACATCAATGCAATACAATACAATACAATGCATCACAAATTGTATCATCTATGTTTTATGTACTACTATTACAAAATAATGTACATATGACACACGATTCCATATCAAAATAATACTTATAGGAATGTGCATCACACAAAGATTAACTTAATATTATATACATGATATTTTTTCTCCGCGACAACGAGCCGTGTTTGAGTGTTTGCGAGTCCCCCATGCTCAAGATTTCCTGTCTGTTGTTCCCATCGAAGGTTTAGTGCAATGTATGTCGGTTGTGGAATACCAGGCTATCCTCAAGTACCGGCTAGTGGTACCCCTTTTCCCGGTTGATGACCTGTGTCCCGTATGTTGGAAGGCTTGCTTGGATTCTTTTGGGGAGCATGTAGTCCATTGCAAAGAATTACCGGGCTTTAAATATCGACATGATTTAGTTCGAGATGTGCATCGATTTGACAGGTGTGTCCCCCCACGTTGGGCTAAGGGACTACGGGTTTTTGGCGGGCGAAGCGATAACCAAGGCGGAGTCGGGCAAAGTAGCTAAGTACGAAAAAACTTGCATCGAGAATCAGCACGTGTTCGTCCAGTTCGCTTTCGATACCTTTGGCGCTCTCGCCCCTGACGCGGTGTGGTTCCTCAAGCGGATTCAGCAGGTGGTAAGTAGTAACACCGCACATGTTAAGGGGCAGAATTTTGTGTTTAGTAGGGTAGGATTTGCTATTCAGAAGGGAGTAGCAACTCAACTTGTTACACGTCTACCTACCATTAGTCTGTAAGCTCTCAACCTACCATTAGTCTTGTAGGTCCCTCGGAGGTTGAGGTTTAACCTATTCCTTGTTATGTCTAACACACTAGCGAGTGCGGAATCCAAGCTAGCATGCAAACCGGGATAGAACAAGCACAATGATAAACACAACACGCAATATTCAACGATTAACACCACTTGTATTAATGCGTATGAAAGGTCCGGTTACAAGCACAAGGTTTACAGATGTATTCTATAAACTCTCTCTATCTTTCGTGTGTGTGTTCTCTGAACAGAATGCTCTCACTTTGTCTGAAATGTCTAACTCTCGAACTATCGAAGTGAACACAACACACGGGTATTTATACCCAACACAGCAGGTCTGGTCGAAGGATCAGGCAGACTGGTCGAACGATCATCTGTCGACCAGAAACAGCTCGAAGGATCCACATGTACCACGAAAGATGGGATCTTTCGTGGTCCATCTATCGAATGCTATCTATCGAGCTGGTCATCGAAGGATATAGGCAATCCTTCGATGGCACATCCTTCGACCCAACATCTTACAAACATAATTTTGACTGTTTGGCCAAGTCAAACCAGGAGGATGGTTGACTTGGTCAAACTTACAAGACTAACAAGACATCGTTTTACATCGTGACCGAATACAGACAAAGTACAGACATAAGTGCACCAACAAACTCCCCCTTGGCTGTAGCTTTGTCTGGCTGTAGCTTGGTCTCGATCTTTGTGACTTCAAATCTTTGACATCTTTTCAAGTCTTCAATGTCGGAGGATCTTCAAAGTCTTCACGTCTTGAAAGCAGAAAGTGTACCAACAAACTCCCCGTTTCATGTAGGAAGTGTGTTGACAAACTCCCCCTTAACATAAGCTCCCCCTTGAGTTATGCTCGTGAAAGTCTTGATCTTTATGAAGTGAGATCCTTGTGGTGTTGATGATGGTCAGCGGCAACTCGATCATCTTCATCATTTGAGTGCCTTCACGTCGTGTCTTCATTCCGAAGCTTGTCATCGACCATGTTCCCCTTGCCTTTAGAATCTGCACATGCAAGAAATCTAAACGCGTAATGAGAACAACTGCATGGAATATCATAAGTAAGCGACACACATGTGACCATTTGTTTAAACAAACACCGTCCGACAGTTTGAAAGTTTAAAGTATTTTATCAATTTCAATTTTAACTTTCAACACATGCAAATTTCGACCGTTTATGAAGATTTAGTCGTTTTCGGTTTTCGTTCAGGTTTCAGGTAACGAAGACTCGAGCTCCAACATCGTACGATCGAAAATAAAACAGAAATAAAATCTTTTTGGTTTTTAGAAAGTTTATGTTAAAACACGCCTAAAATCTTTTTATACTTTTTGAATATTTAAAATGTAAAGACTGAAAGTAGTAAATAAATATATACAAAGATGCAGAAACTGAAAGCATTAAATAAATATTTACAGACATTCTTTTTGCGAGTTTCGAGGGTAAGAGAATCATATCAGTGTACGGTCATGCCAAAACGCTCTTGTGGTTCAATTAGTTAACATTAAGATAAGCATCCTATAACAATTATCGGTATTGTTGTCCACATAAGCTCAACTTATCAGATGTAATCATGACGAGGGGATACGTTAAGGTATGATTTATACTTACCGACCGGTGTTCATCCACATCACGACACATTCCCGTATCAAGGTATGCACGAGGGTTCATCTTACCGGTGAGTATACCGATTATCATCTGTTTGACCGTATATGATGTGAGATTCTCACTTATTTTGATTGAAAACAAGCCCTATGTGATAGAATCACTTATTGATGAGGAACTTGATTTTCGATGCATGAGGGCACAGGAGCAAGTCCGTGAACAGGTCAGTACTTTCGTACAGCAGAGAGACGAACTTGACACCCGGAAAGAATTTGTGATATTTTATCACTTATTTTGTTTGGACATGTGATTGTTGATCACTTATTGAGGTCGTATGCAATATGTACACGTATGTATGGTATCATGGAAGATCTAGACTTGCGTCCCCGTTATTTTTCGGTAAAAAATACAACCATGACACCCAGATGATAAGCAGCATAAAGACCGAATATTTCAGAACCTCGGCAATCTCTCAAACGAAATTTCGGTACTAAGACCATATGCCAATGAATGGTTCCCACCTGGTCTTCAGTCGATTTTAAGTTTATATCACCCTGCACACTTTAAAATGATTGTGAGCCTACCGATACATCTTATATAGAGCTGCTTATCGTTTTGCATTTAAGGTTTAAAGAGGTTTGGATAGACCACTGATGTACTATCATTTTCTCTTTTGCTCGCCAGGAAACTCATTTTTGTTTTTCTATTGTTTTTGTGTTTTTGAAAATTTTCGATGTTTTTGGATTTTCAATTTTTGGATTTACTCCCCCTAAAATCAACAAACTAAGACAAATTTAAAACACAAAGGTATTTACAAAAATGATTTTCCGATGTGGATTACTCTTGCTTGACCTTAATGCCGTTTACCAATAATAAAAAGTCAAATCTTGATTTGTCAAATGCTTTGGTAAAAAGGTCGGCACGTTGGTCATCGGTGTGGACGTAAGCGACATCGATTAGCCGTTTCTCAAAGCAATCACGTATGAAGTGATATTTAATTTCGATGTGCTTAGTCTTTGAATGCTGCACAGGATTTCTAGTGATCTGTAATGCAGCAGAATTATCAACGTAAATAGGAGTAGTTAGGAATTCAAAACCGTAATCACGCATTTGTTGTTGGATCCATAGGACTTGGGAGCAACAACTTGAGGCAGCAATGTATTCAGCTTCGCATGTTGATGTAGCGACGCACGTCTGCTTCTTGCACTGCCATGTGACTAGGCGATTTCCCAAAAACTGACATCCAGCCGTTGTGGATTTGCCGTCGATTTTGCATCCGCCAAAATCAGAATCACTGAATGCGATCAAGTCAAAGTTATTATCCCTAGGGTACCACAGACCGGTGTCCGGGTAACCCTTCAAATAACGAAAAATCCTTTTTACAGCTGCAAGATGTGAGGCCTTCGGGTTGACTTGATATCTGGCAAGAAGGCACGTTGGGTACATTATATCTGGTCTTGATGCTGTGAGGTACATAAGAGATCCGATCATCGCGCGGTAGTATGAGGGGCTCGTAGCTTCACCCTTCAAGTCTGGAGTAATTCCGTGATTTTGCGGCAATGTGGTACCAATGGGCGTTGCATCAGACACCTGGAACCGGCTCAAGATGTCACCAACATATTTAGTCTGATGGATGAATATCCCAGACTCAGTTTGTTGTACTTGTAGGCCCAAAAAGAAGGTCATTTCCCCCATAGCACTCATCTCGAATTTATCCTGCATCACACGCTCGAAATCCCTACACAAAACATCATTAGTAGAACCAAAAATAATATCATCAACGTATACCTGTACCAGTAGAAGATCTCCATCTTGTTCTTTGATGAAAAGAGTACAGTCGATAAGACCTCTGCGAAATCCATTCTCCAGCAGATAATTAGATAAGGTTGCGTACCAAGCTCGCGGTGCTTGATGTAGACCATAGAGAGCTTTGTTGAGCAACCAAACCCGATCGGGATGGATAGGATCTTCAAAACCTGGAGGCTGTTTGACGTACACCTCTTCTTCTACCACACCATGTAAGAATGCACTTTTCACGTCCATCTGGTATACCTTGAAGCCTTTGAATGAAGCATAAGCCAGAAAAATCCGAATTGCTTCCAGACGTGCAACAGGTGCATACACTTCGTTGTAGTCGATCCCTTCTATCTGACGAAAACCTTGAACGACTAGCCTTGCTTTGTTTCGAATAACGATACCACGGTCATCCTTTTTGCATTTAAACACCCAACGGGTACCAATCTTCTTGTAACCAGCAGGTTTCTCTACGAGTTTCCAGACACCAAGCTTCTGGAATTGTTGCAGTTCTTCCTGCATTGCTTCAACCCAAGAGTTATCTTTCAAGGCATCTTTCCAAGTTCTTGGCTCTTCTTGTGAGACATAACACGCGAAGGACCAATCATTTTGTTGACCAGATTCTCTAATAGCGGTATACAAGCCTGCATTGTTGTTGTTTCGCAACATGTTTCTTGTTTGAACGCCACTTTGTACATTTCCGATGATGTTTTGTTGAGGATGGGTATTGTGAATCCTTGTTTCTGGATTAGCGTGAACTGGAATATTTGTACCCAGATTGTTGAGATTGAGATCAACAATCAATTCAAGGCCCGGAATTGTCGAAGAGGATGATGCAGAAGTTTCAGCTGTTCGAGGGACAACCACTGGAGGAGTACCCTCTGAAATACCATGAACTGCTGTTGGAGCTTCTTGATCTGCATCTAGAAATTCATCATCCTCTGAAGATTCGTTCAATTCAGAAGCATCGTGAAAATCCTCATTATCGAGAGCATTATTATTCACTGAAGATGGTTCTTGATTGACAATAATTGGACGAACCAATGGTGAATCGGTTGCGTTGTCACTCTCGAAAAACATCCTTGCCGCAGCATTTTCTTCAACGGCTTCAACATCGATCGAATTGAAAAAGTCATCGTACTCAAACATCCAAGGCTGACCAGGATTTCTGACTGGTAAAGTGTGCCTTTGTACTCTGACTTCAGACCATTCCTCGACCCTTTTAGTCTCTAGATTCCAGACTCTCAAGTTTGGGGTGGAATACCCAAGAAAGTATCCCTCAATTGCTCTTGCCCCGAACTTTCCATTAGGATCGATTATCGTGCAAGGAGCTCCAAACGGTTCAAGATATGACAAATCTGGTTTCCGTTTGTTAATAAGCTCAAAGCAGGTCTTGTTGTGTCGTTTGACTGTAAGGACTCGGTTCAACGTGTAACATGCAGAGGACACAGCTTCAGTCCAGAATGGAATGGGCAGCTGCGACTCTACCAACATAGTCCTAGCAGTCTCGATCAATGTGCGGTTCTTACGTTCAGCGACGCCATTTTGTTGAGGAGTGTAAGCTGCACTAAATTCGTGAAGAATACCTTTTGAAGTGCAAAACTCCGCCATGGCATGATTTTTGAATTCAGTACCATTGTCGCTACGTATCCGCCTAACCTTCAAGTTGTAAAGATTCTCAATCTGAATGATCAAGTTTTTGATAATACCGAAGGTTTCACTCTTGTGTGCCATGAACGCCACCCAAGAAAATCTTGAATAATCATCAGTTATCACGAGGCAATATTGATCATTCCTAATGCTTTTGTGCTTGACAGGACCGAACAAATCCATGTGCAAACGTTCAAGAGGAACAACCACCGTGTTGACTTTCTTTGTAGGGTGTCGCTTCTTCGTTTGTTTTCCTTTCTGGCACGAGACACAGACGTCTTGAAGATGGAAATTTTTAAGAGGAACACCATTCACCAATTCATTTGATACCAAATGATTCATTTTGCGTAAGTGAATGTGACC
Organism: Helianthus tuberosus; assembly: GCA_030545235.1. Classification (NCBI taxonomy): domain Eukaryota; kingdom Viridiplantae; phylum Streptophyta; class Magnoliopsida; order Asterales; family Asteraceae; genus Helianthus; species Helianthus tuberosus. The sequence continues at coordinate 185,907,307 of CM060433.1, read as the reverse complement.
CATTCGTCTGTGCCAAGAGATTGTGTCTTTTTCTGTGGCTTTGGAAACGAAACATGTTGCTTGTGCAGACGTTGTGATAGCTTGGCTCATATCAAGGACATACAAATCATTTATCCTTGGAGCCGACAAGAGAATCCATTCTTTTGGAATTTTGAAGCCGGGTTTCAGCACATAACATCCATTAGCATCAAAGTGTACTGAGAACTCCTTATCACAAATTTGAGAAACACTAAGAAGATTGTGATCAAGTTGTTGCACAAAGTTGATCTTATCAAAGCTAACAACCCCGTTGGAAATCATTCCTTCACCCGTAATATATCCGCCTTTATCTCCAGCAAAAGCAACATAACCTCCTCTAATAGATTTGACGTCGTAGAGAAGCTTCATGTCGCCTGTCATGTGCCTGGATGCCCCACTATCAACAATCCAATGACTACTGATAGTTCCTCCTGGAACACCGTGCACATGAACTCACATAATTAGTTGGAGATGGGGACCCAAGCCATTGTGGTCTTGGGTCTTCCATTTTCATCAATAACAATAACCTCTATTCTTTGATGATTCGAAAATTGTGATGGTCCCCCTGATTCTTTAACCGTTTTTGGTTTCCAGGTCTGTTTTGTTATACCAGTGTTATTCTTTAAAATTTTAACTTCATGGTTGTTAGAAGTTTTTGAATTTTCTGGTTTGACAGAAACAGATGGTTTGTTAACCGCATCAGTTTTAATTGCTTTTTCAATTTTCTTGACCTGTTGGCGTTTCTGTTTCTTTTCCCTTTCTTTTACAAGGCGGGGATCTTGTTTTGATGAAACAGATCGCTTGCGGTCAATGTGGTCACGGGGAACATCAACTATGCCTTTTTGTTTATGAAGATACGGGCAATTTCGAACAATATGCCCGATTGTTCCACATTCAAAACATGATCTTCGTTCAACAAACCCCGAAGTATCATGTGGTCGTCTTGCCGATGATGAACTTTGTGATCCCGAGGTACTAGGTTTTGAACAACTTGGTTCATTCCTTTTCATCACAGTTGCTTTCTGGACAAAATCTAAGTTAGATTGATTTGCAAACTTTTCAATTTTGTCCGTTCCCTTCGACTTCACAAAGTTCACATTCTTCTTTTTCTTCTGATTCGGCTTCCTTTGATTTTGAGTCGGTGCCTTACCTTTGGGTTTGGTATGATTTTGCTGTTTTTCCACTGTTGGTGATTTCTTGTTCCCAAATTGTTTTCTAACTTCAGCCTTTGGGATAGGAGGACACTGTGTGACTGTAACATGTGGTCCTGACTTTCCCAAAAACTTACTTGTAGAATTTTCAAAGACTTTACTGATTAAAGATTGATTAACATTTTTAATAGGAAAATCTTTGTCTGAATAGATTTTATCATCACCAACTAGAGTGTACAGCAAATCCACACTTTCCGACTCTTTTGCTGATGTGGACTCGGTTGGAACAGTCTTAGCAGGTTTTGTGGGAGGATCACATAGGATATGATTCTCAAGAGGTATGTCCTCTTCTTTGATTACTGCATCAGACTTTTCCGAATCAGTATCATCAGACTCATCATCAGAAGAATCAGTATCCTCAATCACAACTGGAGGATCCTGATTCTGTTCAGCAGTTACAAATGTATCTGCTGACACATCTGAATCGGATGATACCTCTTTCTTGTATCCGAGTCCTGTTGCAAATTCCTCAACATCCAAAGGAACAGATGGTTCAAAATGAGTCCTATACTCTTCATCAGGCAGGGCATCAAAATTGTTTCTCACGGGTGGTGGACATTTCTTATAGCCTATGCATGTGACATCCCGTTTTTCTTTCTGAACATCAATGATGTGATCCAACACATAGCTAGAGCTCAAATAACTGTCTAACTTGAGTCGGATTGCCTCACTTTCTGTTTTAACACAAGCCATTTCCTTTTGCATTACCTCAAGACGAGTTATATACAAATTAATATCAGTTTGTTTTCTGGAAACCATTTTTGTCAGCTCTGTTTTATCTTTCTTTAACGTTTCAATCATTGACTTAAATTCCTTTTCATGGTTTTCATAAAACATATTGGCTTCAGTGCACTTTGAAAGATCAACGGTCAATTTCTGATTGTGAATGAACGTCACATCATATTTCTCTTGCAAAGCCTCGTGTTTGCTTTGCAATTCACACCACCTATCATTCATAGAAACATGTTTGTCTTGCAAGTCAAACAAACTAGCTTGTAAAGCATCATGTTTGCCTTGCAACTCAGACATGTTTGCCTCTAAATCAGCACATTCAACACGCAAACTATCACAGTTATCACAGCTAACAGAAGTGGGTTCATCGACACATACCTGACTTGATGAACTGTCGACATTCGCCATAAAGGCTGAATGGAGAGAAGACAAAGAATAAGCAGCTTGATCCACCAAAATAGATCTTCTTTGAATTCCTGCTGCAGTTTCTTCCAAGAGTTCATCAATATCTGCATCGATTAACGCATTTGATGTCTCCTCCACATGATCATCGCCTGAGCTCGAGGATTCTTCATCCGAACTTCTGCTGTAACCAGAAGAGTCTTCATCTTCAGAAGAGTCACCACCATTGGCGGAAGATTCTCCACCACTGGTGTGATTAAGATCCTTGACAATCTCAGCAAAACACGCCGTTCCATCCGGAGCATCATTTCCCAATTGGATTGACCAATCACAGCCTTCATCTACTTGAACCACAAGTGCCTGGTTGGCATTAGATGGTCCTGCTTGACTCTGGTTGTTGACAGGCACCAATGTGCGAACATTGTTCCTGTTCTGGTTCTGCTGGTTGCCTTGATTTCTGAAGGGATTCTGATTTCCATGCTGAGATGGTCTTGTACATTCCCTTTTAAAATGACCACGTTCACCACAGTTGAAGCATTTAACAGCTTGCTTATCAAACCCATACTTGGTGTCTTTCTTGCTTTCCAAGCTGGTTCGGCCTGTTCTTTCCATGAAATCCTTTGCTCGCCTAACTGCACTAGCAAAGGCCCACTTAATGTCCATCATCTCCATCTCCTCTTTATCAATCTGCTGATAGTCTTCTTGTGTCAGATTAATATTACCAATCTGACCTTCCACTAATCCACAGTATGCGCTCACCACAGTGTTTAGCAGCTCCATGTGTTCCTTTGCTACTTCCACACTGACTTTAGAAAATCTTGAGGTGTCGAGCCGTACTGTATTTGGCTTTGATTGCTGACCAGCAGAAGATGTGCTTCCATAACACGCTTGCTGTTGAGGAGGAAGTGGATTCCCGAACATATCAGTTGTTCTGATTTGCTGTTGCTGTTGTGGTGCTGGTTGAGGAGCTGGATTAAGCGGATTTCCAAACATATCTGTTGTTGGAGGAGGAGTGCCATACAAGCTCGTGCTAGACACAAATGCTGTTTGAATTGGAGCGTGTGAAGAAGGTTTTGTAGAAGTGCTAGAAGTTCCAAAATATATTTCAGGATTTTGTGGCACTGCAACTCTTTTTGCCTTGAGAGTTTCTTCCTGATTCTTGTTTTCCAGGAGTTGAGCAAAATCACTGAAGCTTGTTGTATCCAAAGTGCCATTGTACTTCATGATTTCTAAGAAATTACTCCATTGAGGTGGCAGTGCATCTGCAAACTTCTTCACTATCTCTGCTGAAGTTGTTACAACCCCAGTATTTGCCAATTCAGTCAACAAATGAGTAAATCGACTTGTCAAATCTCCTAGAGATTCATTCTGCATACAAACAAAACCATCAAACTCTTTCTTTAGCAGATCTTTTCTTAATTGACGTGTTGCTTCATTTCCTATGCCCCTTATCTTCAATGCGTCCCACAACTTCTTCGTTGTCTTGAAACTGACAAATTGATGATAAATGTCTTTGCTTAACGCCTGAGTAAGAATGGCATATGCTTTCTTTTCTAAGTCATAGACCTTCTTCTGATCTTCCGTAAGATCAGCAAACGTAGCAGCAGATGAAGCGGCAACCTCTATCGTTTGATCAAAATCTGTGATGAAGCGCAACCATAGTTCTGTATTTTGACCAAGGACATATGTATGAAATCTGTCAAACCATCCTGGATATTCACTTAAATGCATCAACTTTGGAGGCCTATTCAAACTTCCCGTTTCACTTTCGCTTAGTAAAATGCTTTGAACACTTGGAGCTTGATTTGATACGAATGCCCATTGACCGGTAGATGTAGCATTAGCTTGCGAACCCGAATCCGGAGCTGGAGTACCAAAATACATCTCGGCATTTACCGGAACACCCCACATCGAATTCATTTTTGATCAAGAAAAATAATATTACACCAGCCGAAGGATCTGTTCGAAGGATCTGAGATCGAAAGATAAGAAACACAAACTGTTAAGCATAAACAGACTAAGGATCGAAAGATCAAAGCTTGTTCGAAGGATCAACAGTGTTCGAAAGATCACTGTTGAGTTTCGAACAATTGTTTTCGAAAGACTCCCCTATCGAAGGATCCTGGTCTTTCGAAAAAGAACTGTAGACCGAAAGATGTATGCTTCGAAATGATTCCTTGGTTCGAAGGATGATGATCTATCGAACCTCCACTAATCGAAAGATGGTCTTTCGAAATGATTCCTTGGTTCGAATGATGATTGATCTATCGAACCTCCACTGATCGAAAGATGGTCTTTCGAGTTCGAAGGATATCTTTCGAACGGTTCTGACACAGTTGACAAAGGATGACAGGTTGGTGAAAAAGGTGATGGGTTGGTAGAAACTTTCTGCGGAAGATATGGTCAGACCATGCTTTCTGCCAAAACCATGATTTGAAACATAAAATATAATAAACTTATCCAGAACAGCCGGTCACCGGAGAAGCCGGAATTATGGCCGGAAAATACCAAACAACTTAAAAACAAGTTTTCAAGTTACCCAAACCGTCTTTTAACACACCCGGTAAGTTTAGACACGTTTTAACGTCAAGAAAATCGAGAAAAACAGTTAAAACGGGTTCAAAACCGAGAGAGTTTTTGTCCAAACACTCCAAAGACTTGTAAAAACCCGGTTTTTAACAAGGAAAAGAGCCACGGCTCTGATACCACTTGTAGGTCCCTCGGAGGTTGAGGTTTAACCTATTCCTTGTTATGTCTAACACACTAGCGAGTGCGGAATCCAAGCTAGCATGCAAACCGGGATAGAACAAGCACAATGATAAACACAACACGCAATATTCAACGATTAACACCACTTGTATTAATGCGTATGAAAGGTCCGGTTACAAGCACAAGGTTTACAGATGTATTCTATAAACTCTCTCTATCTTTCGTGTGTGTGTTCTCTGAACAGAATGCTCTCACTTTGTCTGAAATGTCTAACTCTCGAACTATCGAAGTGAACACAACACACGGGTATTTATACCCAACACAGCAGGTCTGGTCGAAGGATCAGGCAGACTGGTCGAACGATCATCTGTCGACCAGAAACAGCTCGAAGGATCCACATGTACCACGAAAGATGGGATCTTTCGTGGTCCATCTATCGAATGCTATCTATCGAGCTGGTCATCGAAGGATATAGGCAATCCTTCGATGGCACATCCTTCGACCCAACATCTTACAAACATAATGTTGACTGTTTGGCCAAGTCAAACCAGGAGGATGGTTGACTTGGTCAAACTTACAAGACTAACAAGACATCGTTTTACATCGTGACCGAATACAGACAAAGTACAGACATAAGTGCACCAACAAGTCTGTAAGCTCTCAATGAGAATCATATCCTTTCGATTAAAAAAAAATATATCATCACTCAAATCTCCTTCAATTTATGGAGTATTTGAGGCAGTTTTGGTCATACGGGCACTTGTGCACATGAAATACTAGTATTAAAAATCACCAACTGACCATGTGTTGGGCCTCTTTCCATGAAGTGTACTTTCTTCAAGAATCTTTCCATGCATACTTAAAGCACAACTTTCAAGACATGTTACATAGTGAATAATCCACAAATGGCTATCTTAGGGTACAAAACAATTAATATAAAATGGTTAAAAATGGTATCTAGTTAAGAGTTGAATGACATAAGCATGTGGTTCAACAGTTGATCTACAAGCCTTGTTTTTTAATCAAGCTGTTATCCTCGACAATGGAACCAAAAGCAACATACTAACCTATGGAAAATTTGGATCTAGGCACCTGGTAAGATCATATATACACGCCATGCTAAAAAAAAACTGAACATTAAGGCTATATACGTTTGAGATGATATATCAGTCATACTTACATGAAAGAACATTTATATATCTAATTTAGGATTAATAACAATACATAAACTCATGCGATCGAACATTGGTAGGATTGATGAGGCAACCAATAAAAATAGATCAGTATAACAAGAACCATGTAACAAGACAACTAATTTGATACTCAAAACATAAACCAAATATGCAAGTTGAATTTTAATCATCCAAACTAAGACCTATTAGTCGATGATAATCTACACTAACGTGACCGATGACACTCTTAACTTTCACTTTGATTACCAAGGTCATTGCCACTCTAACAAAAGAGTAACTAAATTTGTATGCTTGTAATGAACAAGCAACTAACTTTTATCCAAATCATAATGTTGTAAACGACTAATGAAAGTTTAGGTACAACCATCTTCTTAGTTTTTAGCTAAAACGCAACAACTTTGTTAAGATGAAAATATTAATGTTCAAAACCATCTTTTGGAGGGATTTCCAACTCCTAAATTGTGTGTCTCTCTCTCCCTCTCAACGGCGGAGCTTAGTGTAAAGTGGGGGTGCACCCATCCCCTCCGAATGTTTCGGTTAAAAGTGTAAAATTTCCTATATTTTTCGTCTGAAAATTTTAAAATTGTATAGGATTGTCCCCCCAATTATTTTGCCTAAATATTTATGCAATATGTAAATTGGGTCCCATGACTTTCCGGCCCCTCAGAACTTTTGGTCAAGCTCCGCCACTCTCCGTATATGTATATACACACACAAACTTAACATACCTTCATCCATGTTGGTGCACTTGTGTCTGTACTTTGTCTGTATTTCGTCTTGATATAAAACGATGTCTTTGATGTAAGTTTGACCAAGTCAACCATCCTCCGGTTTAACTTGGACAAACAGTTAGACAATGGTTGAAAGATGTTTGGGTCGAAGGATGTGTCATCGAAGGATAGTTTAGATCCTTCGATGAGCTCGAAAGATAACCTTCGAAGGATAGACCACGAAGGATATCATCCTTCGTGGTATATGTGATCCTTCGATGGGTTCTTGGTCGACAGATGATCTTACGATCAGTCTGTCTGATCCTTCGACCAGACATGCTGTGTTCGGGTATATATACCCATGTTGTGTGTTCACTTCAGAAGAGAGGGAGTTCGAAAGTTAGACAAGTTAGACAGATAGAGAAGTGAGAGCATTCTGTTCAGAACACACACACACTAAGAGAGTTTGCAAAACTGATTTGTAAACATTGCTTTGTAACTGAACCTTTCATACGTATTAATACAAGTGGTGTTAATCGGTGAAGACTTGTGTGTTGTGTTTGTGCTTGTTCTATCTCAGTTTGCATGCTAGCTTGGATTCCGCACTTGCTAGTGTGTTAGACACAACAAGGAATAGGTTAAACCTCAACCTCCGAGGGACCTACAAGTGGTATCAGAGCCGTGGCTCTTTTCCTTGTTAAAAACCGGGTTTTATACAAGTCTTTGGAGTGTTTTGGACAAAAACTCACTTGGTTTTGAACTCGTTTTTACTGATTTTCTCGCTTTTCCAGTTGTTAAAACGTGTTCTAAACTAACCGGGTGTGTTAAGGAACGGGTTGGGTAACTTAAAAACTTGTTTTTGAGTTGTTTGGTATTTTCCGGCCAAAATTCCGGCTTCTCCGGTGATCGGTTTCTGGATAAAGTTTGTCATTTTTGGGTTATATTTTATTTGTTCAAATCTGTTTTTGCAGAAAATGATGGTCTGAACCATACTTTCTGCCGAAAGATTTACCAACCCATCACCTTTTTCACCAACCTGTCACTCTTTGTCAACTGTGTCAGAGCAGTTCGAAAGATATCCTTCGAAGTCGAAAGATCATCTTTCGATCAGTGGAGGTTCGATAGATCATCATCCTTCGAACCAAGGAATCATTTCGAAGCATACATCTTTCGATCTACAGTTCTTTTTCGAAAGACAAGGATCCTTCGATTGGAGAGTCTTTCGGAATTATTGCTCGAAACTCAACAGTGATCTTTCGAACACTGTTGATCCTTCGAACAAGTGTTGATCTTTCGATCCCAGTTTGTTTAAGTCTAACAAGTTTGTTTTTCAGGTCTTTCGATCTTATATCCTTCGACTGGTGTAACAATTTTTCCTTGATCAAAAATGAATCCAAGATGGAATACTCCGGTAAATACAGACATGTATTTTGGTACTCCGTCTCCCGCACCGGTATCTTCTAATGCAACTTCTACCGGTCAATGGGCATTCGTATCAAATCAAACTCCAAGTATTCAAAGCATTCTCTTAAGCGAGAGCGAAACCGGAAGTTTAAATCGGCCTCCAAAGTTGATGCACTTATACGAATATCCAGGGTGGATTGATAGATTTCATACATACGTTCTTGGTCAAAATACAGAATTGTGGTTGCGGTTCATTACAGATTTCGATCAAACAATAGAGGTTGCCGCATCATCTGCTGCTACATTTGCAGATCTTACGGAAGATCAGAAGAAGGTCTATGATTTGGAAAAGAAAGCATATGCCATTCTTACTCAGGCGTTAAGTAAAGATATTTATCATCAATTTGTCAGTTACAAGACGACAAAGAGGTTGTGGGACGCATTGAAGACAAGGGGCGTAGGAAATGAAGCGACACGTCAATTGAGAAAAGAACTGCTAAAGAAAGAGTTTGATGGTTTTACTTGTATGGAGAATGAATCTTTAGGAGATTTGACAAGTCGATTTAATCATCTGCTGACTGAATTGTCAAATTTTGAGGTTGTTACAGCTTCAGCAGAGATTGTGAAAAAGTTTGCTGATGCGTTGCCACCTCAATGGAATACTTTCTTGGAGATCATGAAGTACAATGGCACTTTAGCTACAACAAGCTTCAATGACTTTGTTCAAATCCTGGAAAACAAGAATCAGGAAGAAACTCTCAAGGCAAAAAGAGTTCCAGTGCCACAAAATCCTGAAATGTATTATGGAACTTCTAGCACTTCTACAAAACCTTCTTCACATGCTCCAATTCAAACAGCGTTTGTGTCTAGCACTGACATGTATGGCAATACTATCCAAGTTCCGGTCCCTCCAAAAACAGACATGTATGGAAATCTGCTGGAACCAGTCCCTCAATCAGTACCACAACAACAAAGCCAACGACCTCTCAGACCAACTGATATGTTCGGAAATCCATTACCTGTTCGATCTACCGGAACAACAGACATGTATGGGAATCCACTTCCTCCCCAATCTACCGTACCAACAGACATGTATGGGAATCCACTTCCTCCTCAACAGCAAGCGTGTTATGGAAGCACATCATCTGCTGGTCAACAATCAAAGCCAAATACAGTACGACTCGACACCTCAAGCTTTTCTAAAGTCAGTGTGGAAGTAGCAAAGGAACACATGGAGCTGCTAAACATTTTGGTGAGCGCATACTGTGGATTAGTGGAAGGTCAGATTGGTAATATTAATCTGACACAAGAAGACTATCAGCAGATTGATAAAGAGGAGATGGAGATGATGGACATCAAGTGGGCCTTTGCCAGTGCTGTTAGGCGAGCAAAGGATTTCATGGAAAGAACAGGCAGAACCAGCTTGGAAAGCAAGAAAGACACCAAGTATGGGTTTGATAAGCAGGCGGTTAAGTGTTTCAACTGTGGTGAACGTGGTCATTTCAAGCGTGAATGTACAAGGCCATCTCAACATGGGAACCAAAATCCTTTCAGAGGTCAAGGCAACAGGGCAAATCAGAACCAAGTAAGGAACAACGAGCGCACACTGGTGCCTGTCAACAACCAGAGTCAAGCAGGACCATCCAATGCCAACCAGGCACTTGTGGTTCAAGTAGATGAAGGCTGTGATTGGTCAATCCAGTTGGGGAATGATGCTCCAGATGGAACAGCTTAATTTGCTGAAGTTGTCAAGGAACTTAAACACGCCAGTGGTGGAGAATCTTCCACCAATGGTAGTGAATCTTCTGAAGATGAAGACAGCTCCGGTTACAGTGGAAGTTCAGATGAAGAATCCTCCACTTCAGGCAATGATCAGGTGGATGAGACATCGAGTGCGTCAGTCGATGCAGACATTGATGAGATTTTGGAAGAAGCTGCAGCGGGAATTCAAAGAAGATCTATTTTGGTGGATCAAGCTGCCTATTCTTCGTCTTCTCTCCATTCAGCCTTTATGGCTAATGTCGACAGTTCATCAAGTCAGGTATGTGTCGATGAACCCACTGCTGATATCTGTGATAATTGTGATAGTTTAAATGTTAAATGTGCTGATTTAGAGACAAGCATGTCTGAGTTGCAAGGCAAACATGATGCTTTACAAGCTAGTTTGTTTGACTTGCAAGACAAACATGTTTCATTGAATGATAAGTGGTGTGAATTGCAAAGCAAACACGAGGCTTTGCAAGAGAAATATGATGTGACATTCATCCACAATCAAAAGTTGACCGTTGATCTTTCCAAGTGCACAGAAGCCAACATGTTTTATGAAAACCATGAAAAGGAATTTAAGTCAATGATTGAAACGTTAAAGAAAGATAAAACAGAGCTGACAAAAATGGTTTCCAGAAAACAAACTGACATTAACCTTTATATAACTCGTCTGGAGGTAATGCAAAAGGAAATGGCTTGTGTTAAAACATAAAGTGAGGCGATCCGACTCAAGTTAGACAGTTATTTGAGCTCTAGCTATGTGTTGGATCACATCATTGATGTTCAGAAAGAGAAACGGGATGTCACATGCATAGGTTACAAGAAATGTCCACCACCCGTGAGAAACAATTATGATGCCATGCCGGATGAGGAATATAGAACTCACTTTGAACCATCTGTTCCTCTAGATGTTAATGAATTTGCAGCAGGACTCGGATACCAGAAAGAAGTATCGTCAGATTCAGATGTGTCAGCAGATACATTTGTAACTGCTGAACAGAATCAGGATCCTCCAGTTGTGATTGAGGATGCTGATTCTTCTGATGATGAGTCTGATGATACTGATTCAGCAAAGTCTGATGCGGTGATAAACGAAGAGGACATACCTCTTGAGAATCATATTCTGTGTGATCCTCCTGCAAAACCCGCTAAGACTGTTGCAATCGAGTCCGCGTCTGAAAAAGAGTCGGAGAGTGTGGATTTGCTGTACACTCTTGTTGGTGATAATAAAATTTATTCAGACAAAGATTTTCCTATTAAGAATGTTAATCAATCATTAATCAGTAAAGTCTTTGAAAATTCAACAAGTAAGTTTTTGGGTAAGAAAGGATCACACGTTGTGGTAACACAGTGCCCTCCTATCCCTAAGGCTGAAGTTAGAAAACAATTTGGCAATCAGAAATTACCAACAGTGCAAAAACAGCAAAATCATGCCAAACCAAAAGGTAAAACACCGACTCAAAGTCAAAGAAAGCCGAATCAGAAGAAGAAAAAGAATGTGAACTTTGTGAAATCCAAGGGAACGGACAAAATTGCAACATTTGAAAATCAATCTAACTTAGATTTTGTCAAGAAAGCAACTGTGATGAAAAGGAATGAACCAAATAGTTCAAAACCTAGTACCTCGGGATCACAAAGTTCATCATCGGCAAGACGATCACATGATACTTCGGGGTTTGTTGAACGAAGATCATGTTTTGAATGTGGTACAATTGGGCACATTGTCAGAAATTGCCCGTATCTTCATAAATTAAAAGCCAAAGAAGATGATCCCCGTGAACGCAATCACCAAAAGCGATCTGTGTCTGTAAAACAAGATCCCCGACTTGTAAGAGAAAGGGAAAAGAAACAGAAACGCCAACAAGTCAAGGTGATTGAAAAGGCACTTAAAACTGATGTGGTTCAAAAACAATCTGTTTCAGTTAAACCAGAAAGTTCAAAGTTTTCAAAAACTTCAAACAATCACGAAGTTAAATTTTCAAACAATCAAACTGGTATAACAAAACAGACCTGGAAACCAAAAACTGTTATTGAATCAGGGGGACCATCACGATTTTCAAATCATCAAAGAATAGAAGTTATTGTTGTTGATGAAAATGGAAGACCCAAGACCACAATGGCTTGGGTCCCCATCTCCAACTAATTATGTGAGTTCATGTGCAGGGTGTTCCAGGAGGAACTATCAGTAGTCATTGGATTGTTGATAGTGGGGCATCCAGGCACATGACAGGCGACATGAAGCTTCTCTACGACGTCAAATCTATTAGAGGAGGTTATGTTGCTTTTGCTGGAGATAAAGGCGGATATATTACGGGTGAAGGAATGATTTCCAACGGGGTTGTTAGCTTTGATAAGATCAACTTCGTACAACAACTTGATCACAATCTTCTTAGTGTTTCTCAAATTTGTGATAAGCAGTTCTCAGTACACTTTGATGCAAATGGATGTTATGTGCTGAAACCCGGCTTCAAAATTCCGAAAGAATGGATTCTCTTGTCGGCTCCAAGGATAAATGATTTGTATGTCCTTGATATGAGCCAAGCTATCACAACGTCTGCACAAGCAACTTGTTTCGTTTCCAAAGCCACAGAAAAAGACACAATCTCTTGGCACAGACGTATGGGTCACATTCACTTACGCAAAATGAATCATTTGGTGTCAAATGAATTGGTGAATGGTGTTCCTCTTAAAAAAAACTTCCATCTTCAAGACGTCTGTGTTTCGTGCCAGAAAGGAAAACAAACGAAGAAGCGACACCCTACAAAGAAAATCAACACGGTGGCTGTTCCTCTTGAACGTTTGCACATGGATTTGTTCGGTCCTGTCAAGCACAAAAGTATTAGGAATGATCAATATTGCCTCGTGATAACTGATGATTATTCAATATTTTCTTGGGTGGCGTTCATGGCACATAAGAGTGAAACCTTCGGTATTATCAAAAACTTGATCATTCAGATTGAGAATCTATATAACTTGAAGGTTAGGCGGATACGTAGCGACAATGGTACTGAATTCAAAAATCATGCCATGGCGGAGTTTTGCACTTCAAAAGGTATTCTTCACGAATTTAGTGCAGCTTATACTCCTCAACAGAATGGCGTCGCTGAACGTAAGAACCACACATTGATCGAGACTGCTAGGACAATGTTGGTAGAGTCACAGTTACCGATTCCCTTCTGGACTGAAGCTGTATCCTCTGCATGTTACACGTTGAACCGAGTCCTCACAGTCAAAAGGCACAACAAGACCTGCTTTGAGCTTATTAACAAACGAAAACCAGATTTGTCATATCTTGAACCGTTTGGAGCTCCGTGCACAATAATCGATCCTAATGGAAAGTTTGGGGCAAGAGCAATTGATGGATACTTTCTCGGGTATTCCACCCCGAACTTAAGAGTCTGGAATCTAGAGACTAAAAGGGTCGAGGAATGGTCTGAAGTCAGAGTACAAAGGCACACTTTACCAGTCAGAAATCCTGGCCAGCCTTGGATGTTTGAGTACGATGACTTTTTCAATTCGATCAATGTAGAAGCAGTTGAAGAAAATGCTGCGGCAAGGATGTTTTTCGAGAGTGACAATGCAACAGATTCACCGTTGGTTCGTCCAATTATTGTCAATCAAGAACCATCTTCGGTGAACAATAATGCTCTCGACAATGAGGATTTTCACGATGCTGCCGAATTGAACGAATCTTCAGAGGATGATGAATTTCTAGATGCAGATCAAGAGGCTCCAACAACAGCAGTACATGGTACTTCAGAGGGTACACCTCCAGTGGATGTCCCTAGAACAGCTGAAGCTACTGCATCATCCTCTTCGTCAATTCCAGGCATTGAATTGGTTGTTGATCTCAATCTCAACAATCTGGGTACAAACATTCCAGTTCAAGATAATCCAGAAACAAGGATTCACAATACCCATCCTCAACAAAACATCATCGGAAATGTACAGAGTGGCGTTCAAACAAGAAACATGTTGCGAAACAACAACAATGCAGGCTTGTATGCAACTATCCGAGAATCTGGTCAACAAAATGATTGGTCTTTCGCGTGTTATGTCTCACAGGAAGAGCCAAGAACTTGGAAAGAAGCTTTGAAAGATAACTCTTGGGTTGAAGCAATGCAGGAAGAACTGCAACAATTCCAGAAGCTTGGTGTCTGGAAACTCGTAGAGAAACCTGCTGGTTACAAGAAGATTGGTACCCGTTGGGTGTTTAAATGCAAAAAGGATGACCGTGGAGTCGTTATTCGAAACAAAGCAAGGCTAGTCGTTCAAGGTTTTCGTCAGATAGAAGGGATCGACTAAAACGAAGTGTATGCACCTGTTGCACGTCTAGAAGCAATTCGGATCTTTCTGGCTTATGCCTCATTCAAAGGTTTCAAGGTATACCAGATGGACGTCAAAAGTGCATTCTTACATGGTGTGGTGGAAGAAGAGGTGTACGTCGAACAGCCTCCAGGTTTTGAAGATCCTATCCATCCCGATCGGGTTTGGTTGCTCAACAAAGCTCTCTATGGTCTACATCAAGCACCGCGAGCTTGGTATGCAACCTTATCTAATTATTTGCTGGAGAATGGATTTCGCAGAGGTCTTATCGATTGTACTCTTTTCATCAAAGAACAAGATGGAGATCTTCTACTGGTACAGGTATACGTTGATGATATTATATTTGGTTCTACTAATGATGTTTTGTGTAGGAATTTCGAGCGCATCATGCAGGATAAATTCGAGATGAGTGCTATGGGGGAAATGACTTTCTTTTTGGGCCTACAAGTACAACAAACCGAGTCTGGGATATTCATCCATCAGACTAAATATGTTGGTGACATCTTGAGCCGGTTCCAGATGTCTGATGCAACACCCATCGGTACCCCATTGCCGCAAAATCACGGAATTACTCCAGACTTGAAGGGTGAAGCTGTTAGCCCCTCATTCTACCGCGCGATGATCGGATCTCTTATGTACCTCACAGCATCAAGACCAGATATAATGTACCCAACGTGCCTGCTTGCCAGATATCAAGTGAACCCGAAGGCCTCACATCTTGCAGCTGTAAAAAGGATTTTTCGTTATTTGAAGGGTTACCCTGACACCGGTCTATGGTACCCTAGGGATAATAACTTTGACTTGATCGCATTCAGTGATTCTGATTTTGGCGGATGCAAAATCGACGGCAAATCCACAACGGCTGGATGTCAGTTTTTGGGAAATCGCCTAGTCACATGGCAGTGCAAGAAGCAGACGTGCGTCGCTACATCAACATGCGAAGCTGAATACATTGCTGCCTCAAGTTGTTGCTCCCAAGTCCTATGGATCCAACAACAAATGCGCGACTACGGTTTTGAATTCCTAACTACTCCTATTTACGTTGATAATTCTGCTGCCTTACAGATCACTAGAAATCCTGTGCAGCATTCAAAGACTAAGCACATCGAGATTAAGTATCACTTCATACGTGATTGCTTCGAGAAAAGGCTAATCGATGTTGCTTACGTCCACACTGATGACCAACGTGCCGACCTTTTTACCAAAGCTTTTGACAAATCAAGATTTGACTATTTATTATTGGTAAACGACATTAAGGTCAAGCAAGAGTAACACCAACATCGGAAAATCATTTTTGTAAATACCTTTGTGTTTTAAAGTTGTCTTAGTTTATTGATTTTAGGGGGAGTAAATCCAAAATTTGAAAAATCCAAAAACATCGAAAAATTTCAAAAACACAAAAACAATAGAAAAACAAAAATGAGTTTCCTGGCGAGCTAGAGAGAAAATGATAGTACATCAGTGGTCTGTCTAAACCTCTTTAAACCTTAAATGAAAAGCGATAAGCAGCTCTATATAAGATGTATCGGTAGGCTCACAATCATTTTAAAGTGTGCAGGGTGATATAAATCTTAAATCGACTGAAGATCAGGTGGGAACCATTCATTGGCATATGGTCTTAGTACCAAAATTTCGTTTGAGAGATTGCCGAGGTTCTGAGATATTCGGTCTTTATGCTGCTTATCATCTGGGTATCATGGTTGTATCTTTTACCGAAAAATAACGGGGACGCAAGTCTAGATCTTCCATGATACTATACATACGTGTACATACTGCATACGACCTCAATAAGTGATAAACAATCACATGTCCAAACAAATAAGTGATATAATATCACAAATTCTTTCCGGGAGTCAAGTTCGTCTCTCTGCTGTACGAAAGTACTGACCTGTTCACGGACTTGCTCCTGTGCCCTCATGCATCGAAAATCAAGTTCCTCATCAATAAGTGATTATATCACATAGGGCTTGTTTTCAAATCAAAATAAGTGAGAATCTCACATCATATACGGTCAAACAGATGATAATCGGTATACTCACCGGTAAGATGAACCCTCGTGCATACCTTGATACGGGAATGTGTCGTGATGTGGATGAACACCGGTCGGTAAGTATAAATCATACCTTAACGTATCCCCTCGCCATGATTACATCTGATAAGTTGAGCTTAAGTGGACAACAATACCGATAATTGTTATAGGATGCTTATCTTAATGTTATCTAATTGAACAACAAGAGCGTTTTGGCATGACCGTACACTGATATGATTCTCTTACCCTCGAAACTCACAAAAAGAATGTCTGTAAATATTTATTTAATGCTTTCATTTTTCGCATCTTTGAATATATTTATTTACTGCTTTCAGTCTTTACATTTGAAATATTCAAAAATACCAAAAAGATTTTAGGTGTGTTTTAATATAAACTTTCTAAAAGCCAAAAAGATTTTATTTCTATCTTATTTTCGATCGTACGATGTTGGAGCTCGAGTCTTCGTTACCTGAAACCTGAACGAAAACCGAAATGACTAAATCTTCATAAACGGTCGAAATTTGCAAGTGTTGAAAGTTAAAATTTGAATTTGATAAAATTTATTAAAACTTTCAAACTGTCGGACGGTGTTTGATTGAACAATGGTCACATGTGTGTCGTTTACTTATGATATTCCAGGCAGTTGTTCTCATTACGCGTTTAGATTTCTTGCATGTGCAGATTCTAAAGGCAAGGAGAACATGGTCGATGACAAGCTTCGGAATGAAGACACGACGTGAAGGCACTCAAGTGATGAAGATGATCGAGTTGCCGCTGACCATCATCAACACCACAAGGATCTCAATTCATAAAGAACAAGACTTTCACGAGCATAACTCAAGGGGGAGCTTATGTTAAGGGGGAGTTTGTCAACACACTTCCTACATGAAACGGGGAGTTTGTTGGTACACTTTCTGCTTTCAAGACGTGAAGACTTTAAAGATCCTCCGATATCGAAGATCGAGACAAAGATCGAGACACGAAGGACCTACAAGATTTAAGATCGAGATCAAGACAAAGCTACAGCCAAGGGGGAGTTTGTTGGTGCACTTGTGTCTGTACTTTGTCTGTATTTCGTCTTGATATAAAACGATGTCTTTGATGTAAGTTTGACCAAGTCAACCATCCTCCGGTTTAACTTGGACAAACAGTTAGACAATGGTTGAAAGATGTTTGGGTCGAAGGATGTGTCATCGAAGGATAGTTTAGATCCTTCGATGAGCTCGAAAGATAACCTTCGAAGGATAGACCACGAAGGATATCATCCTTCGTGGTATATGTGATCCTTCGATGGGTTCTTGGTCGACAGATGATCTTACGATCAGTCTGTCTGATCCTTCGACCAGACATGCTGTGTTCGGGTATATATACCCATGTTGTGTGTTCACTTCAGAAGAGAGGGAGTTCGAAAGTTAGACAAGTTAGACAGATAGAGAAGTGAGAGCATTCTGTTCAGAACACACACACACTGAGAGAGTTTGCAAAACTGATTTGTAAACATTGCTTTGTAACTGAACCTTTCATACGTATTAATACAAGTGGTGTTAATCGGTGAAGACTTGTGTGTTGTGTTTGTGCTTGTTCTATCTCGGTTTGCATGCTAGCTTGGATTCCGCACTTGCTAGTGTGTTAGACACAACAAGGAATAGGTTAAACCTCAACCTCCGAGGGACCTACAATCCATATATAGATATATAAAATCACATAAGACGTTTTGAATTTCCTGCAAATTTTGTTTGTGATATTCACTTTTGTTTTATCCTATTGGTTCTCCTCTATGTAGCTTTTGATCTTTTTAGGTGGGATTTTTATTTTTTATTTTCCCTGAGTTTTCTTAAAAATCTATTTTTTTACTAATATAGTAAAATATTGATTAATAAACTTTTTTTATATAGAAAATTTGCTACAACAATGGTGGTCGATTGATTTACTTAAATTATGTATGTGATGATAGAGTCGTCGCAACGCACAGGTCCTCATCATTTGTATAGAACTAATTATGTACATTTCAGTTTAATTATGCAAGTTAATAAATAGGTAATGTTGCAAGGTGAAAAGAACGAGGGAACTCCCTTCAGTCCAAGCACAGATTAGCAAGGGATGAAAACTATCTCCCGCATCATTCATTCAATCAAAGTAGCATAAAACGAACCTTTTCTACCAAGTGGTTAAATGAATGAGTCGGCAGCTAATTCAATTCCTTAATCACATCCATAAGTGGGCTGAAGAAAGCTCCCTACATCATAAGCTCACCTTCATTACCTAAAACAGACATATTTTCAACCAAGAAAACACTAAAAAGGGACTTAATCACGATAAAGGTTTATTTGCATAAGTTTACTTGTTATAGTACACCAAGTACACAGAAACAGAATTTTTATGCAGATCTAGCTACTTGCTACCACGTAGTTATAATAATATAGACACTAAAATCAATTCTTCTGAATTTGTACTTATTGTTCTCACTTATTGCTCCTTGCGCTTTAGCCATAATCTTGTGCATAAATTAATGTAAAGAGAGCACACAACTTTGCAAATATTGAATCAATCAAATAAGGACTAATAAAGAAATAATTGCTATTTTTTCCCTTTTGATTTGGCAAAACCTTTCATTACTAACATTAAATCTCCTATATTTTTTTTTCTTCTAGTTTAAAATAATCAAGGTAGTAGGCTCTTTAACATGAAAATGATGTCATAGCTTACATAATAATATCAATAACTAATCTAATTTTTCAGGATTTATCCTTTTTTCATTGTTGATAACCCTTTACGGGCATCAAAAAGAAAAATAGCTAGCCAATATGGTATAACCCAGTCGGTCAGGTGGTTTTCCACTAAATCTCACTAATTGCAAATAATGTAAAATGGGAGAGCACCTTTGGGTGGGATTCGAACTTAAGATGAGGGGTTTAAACAACATGACCCTTTGGAGTAAGCTGGAAATCCACGTTGATCTGCCAATCAAAAAAAAGCTAGCCAATAACTCATTAATAACATTCCCTTTTTAGTTATTTTGTTATTGATATGCTACAAGCCTATACAAACTACAAATGGTTTTTAATTAAATCTTACCAGTTTCCTCCCTACAGATCTAGAAAATAGAAACAATGACAAAAAAACACTATTAATTCTCAAGATTAAAAAAACTTGTAACTTAAACAACCAAAATTGAAAATAATCAAAGAGTTTCCCAGAAACCCTAATTTTTAGAACAATCATATCATATAATCAAAGAGTTTCTCAGAAGTGTAGAGAGATAGAAGAGACTAGATTAACTGTGTATCCAGTCAACATCAAACAGCAGTTAAGTTATAAGAAATCTAGAATATGTATATGTGTGTGTTCTAGAGAGAGAGAGAGAGAGAGAGAGAGAGAGAGAGAGAGATTAACTATGTGTATCTACTTAATATCAAACATCAGTTATGTAACAAGAAATCTTGAATACGTGTATGTTCTGGAGAGAGAGTAACCATGTGTAGATACTCATTATCAAACATGACAAGTAACAAGAAAACCTTAACTATGTGTGTGTTCTAGCTAAATAGAGAGAGAGTAACTGTGTGTAACTACTCAATATCAAACAACACTTAAGTAACAAGAAATCGTAAATATGTGTGTGTTCTAGAGAGAGAGAGATAAAGAGCTGAACGTACTGTGTGTTACTGGATATCTGAAACGAATGAATTAGGGAAACAGTGACCGTTTGTGGGTGTGTGGAATCAGGTGAGTTTGTAATTATGGAAAAGGAAACAAACAGATGATGGGTCGCTTTTATCATGAGAGTCAGAGCAGATTCCTTTTTTTAAAGTAAAAAAAAAATTCCAGAAATATTTAACCAAAGAAAAGCTTTCAAAGATCTTCCCCAAATCTTTCACTCCACAAGAAAAAAGAACACTCATATAATAAAGATTTATATATGTGTTGAAATCTAGAAACTAGATGGAGGATTGAGGGAGATGAATCTAGAGAGAAAATTTAGAGATAAAGTCGTGTAATGAATTGAATAATTCTAAGTGCTGGACAGAGATTTATTTATATATCTAGAGAGAGAGATCAGTTAAGAGGATGCCAGCAATAACTTTTTACCCTTTGACCACAATGTTACTCACATATAGTTTTGTCCCTTTGTTTTCAAAATCTACAATAAAGTTAAAATTTTGTTATTCAAATCCGTATAGTTTCTTTAATAATAAAACTAATAATAATAATAATAATAATAATAATAATAATAATAATAATAATAATAATAATAATAATAATAATAATAATATAGTTTCTTTAAAAAGAAGACCCGTTTATAGTTTTATATGCAGACCATTTATTAATTTATAATATATAAAAAGACCTGTTTATAGTTTTAGGGGTTAAGTTATTATACAAAAGCTCCTAATTGTAAGAAATATAAGAAAGATTTATAGAGTGACAAGTGTCCAATAACATAAAATTAAACCCACTACATCACCACCCAAAACCTAAACACCCACTCCCCCACCCCACCACCACCTGAAAACCTAACCCCCCCCCCCCCCCCACACCCCTACCCAAAAACCTAAACCCCCCTCCGCCCGCCAAAAAAAAAAAAACTATACCTCACCAAAAATACCCCCAAAAAACCTAACCCCCCCTCACCCCCCAAAAACCTAAAAAAAAAAAACCTAACCCCTCCCCCCCTTGGGTGGGTGATTGGGGGTGTGGGTGGGGGTGGGGGTTTAGATTTTTTTTTTGTGGTGGTGGATGTTTAATTTTTTTTTTTTTTGTAGTGGGTTTTTTTAGATGTTTTTGTACCCTTCTTACAATTAGGATCCTTTGCATTTGATCCTAATCCTATAGTTTTATATGCAGACCATTTATTAATTTATAAACATGTGACATATTTATCTTTCTATATACCAAATCGTCTAGCATCATGGGCGGACCCACTAGTATTGCTGGGCAGCCCCCTAGAAAAAATAATTAGTGTAATTTTCATGTAAAATGTAAGTTTCATATCGGTTGAGGAGGAGAACGAAGTCTTTCTTATAAGGGGATGGAAACCTTCTCTATCAAGACGCGTTTTGCCTGTACGAGCAACTCGTCGGGTGAAAAAAAAAACCATAAGTTCCTGGATGGGCAACCCATCGGGGCAAAGCGGACAATATCTTGTCACGGTTTACTTGGGTTGTTACAAGTGGTATCAGAGCAAAGGCTTTTTCATGTAGAAAACTTAAACCTTAAAAATTAAACATGTGAGTTAATGGGTAGACACTGGGTGAAGATTCCGGCTTCTGGTCAATCTTGGTACCTTTCATTTCGTGACCTTTGATCTGCCTGTTAGTGACTTTTGTAGTTATTTGCTAGTGACATTTTCTACATCTCGACTATGTGAGATAAATTATTTTATTATTGCTGCGGCTTCATTTTGGTTTTCAAGAATTGACTGGAAACATGGTGGATCACACGATTGGAGTGAGTGCGACATCAGATAAACTTGACTACGCACCACAAAAACCTTGCAACCATGCATGCTTCAAGAAGTGTTTCACATAGGTATATGTCTCCCTGAATCGACACACATGTTTTAGTTCTAATCTAATTATTTCTTAGAATTTTAACTATTGGTCTTGATTCGTTTATCATCACTTCACTTTTCCTCACAATTTAAATAGGTCATTGGGATGCATGACATTAGCACCGTTAGGGCACAGTTGTAAGATAATTGACAATTACGGTCGTGAACGTAATCGTGAATTATAGGTACATATATGCGCTTTTGGATTCTTGTTATGTAGATTGATGTCTATTCGAATGTTTTAAGATCCTAAGATTCTATCGTACACAAGTCTTTTGGAAGATCCCTTCTTGTTGTTCATGTTACATGTCTACGTGATTATAATGCGCATATTCGGTTATCATAGCGTCGACTTAAGGGTTATGCATACCCGATATTGTCGAGCATTGGTGTTTAACGCTTGTGATCAGGCATTCCCTCAAGCTTGTGAACCGGAAGACACTATGCGACCCCACCAATTAAATATTTTTTAGCCTTAATTCACTCGATTTGATTGATTTTCTTTTGATCACGCATCAATTTTTTTTTAATATCAGTCTCTGCGTACCTATGCTCTCTGTAACTTCATATTATTATTCAGTGTGTGGCGTTGTTTATCCAACAATGATATTCGAAGTATGTTTTGTATATGTTACCTCTACGTTTGTTTATTAGCTATACTTAGTAATTTTGGGGACGAAATTCTTTTTAAGGGGAAGAATTGTAATATTCTAAAAAATTCTTTTTAAGAGTAATAATCTATACTATCTATAATAAGAGAAGCTCAGCTGATGTAAATCTGCCTAAGTGTCAACTCCTAAGCTATGCCACGTGTACATGCTGATGTCATAATTCCGTTTTCAATATTTTATTATTGTGAAAAATATTGTATATAATAGGATTTTTTAGGAGGGAATTTCAATTTCAAAATTCAAATCATAATTTTAATCCCCTCTCTCTCAAATAAAGTCCTGCTTCATTTTCAAAATTCAAACCATAGTCATCTTCACACCTCTCTCTCTCTCTCTCTTCAACTCAGAAATAAAACCCTAGAAGCCCTAAACGCCGAATCGCCTCCTCCGGATCTCAATCAACCTGTGCGACAGCCTTCAATCCATCTTCAACCCTGTCTCCGACGATTACAATCATCTCAATCAACAGGTTCGAAATTATGAAATCCTCTAATCTATGCTAATTTCTTTGAGATTGCATCTTAGATTCGTTTTAATTATGCGTTCTTTGATGCATCTTATATTTCTTGTGTTTTGATCGATTGGTTAAACTGTTCTTGCTTTGAAAGGGTTTTGGAATTGAGATTAGGCAGTTTGTGGTCATCTAGGGTTCGGATCGACAACATTCAGTGATGGTGCTGGTGTACGATCATGAACAACCGCGATTAACTACAAGCCAGTTTACCGGTGACTAAGGTAAGTCTGACCTTTTTTCGACAAAGTTCTATTTTCTTGCGTATAGATAGTCTGGAGGTTAAATCAGGATGATATGGCAGATGATTAAAGGATTAGGTTTGGAGATTTTTGAATTGTAGTTGTTTTCCATTTTGTGTAGTTGATATAATAAAGATTAGAGCGTTTTTTGTAAGTTATTGTTGTTGTGTTGATGTTATTTCAGCTCATGACTTGCATCATCTGGAATTCCTCTACGTCGTTCATAGAGTCTTGCCAATGATAAACAAAAAAACTCACCCCTTTATCAAGGTATTGCTTTTGAATTTTCATTTTCTAACCTCAATTTTCCAGTAAACTACAAAATCCAATAAAGTTTATAAGCAATAGGATATTGCTGGAAAAAATATATCTAAAATAAAATTTATAAACCTAAATAGCCTTAGATTTACTTTACATGTTATAGATTCAGTTGAGATATATTTTAACCAGTTTTTAATGTTTCGATATATGGAATCTTATTTTGATTATCTAATTATTAAGTGATCAAACTATAAGTTTTGGATAATTGGTTTCATGATAGCTGTAAAACATCATATTGTCCATAAAATTGCATGAATATCTAACCTGGCTTTACACTCTTTATCTCACAGGACACATACCATGTTTTCACAAGAATGTCCTTTATGATCATTTCGTATAATTGATGGATAGATTCTGCAAATTTACAACTAATTAATAAGATCTGATAATCCAAAATTACAGTTCGAACACCCGTTGAATAACTATAATAATGTAATTCTAGCGTTTTCTTTTCCCTTCGTAGTTTTGGATTCAATCACTATAATAATGTAATTCTAGCGTTTTCCTTTCCCTTCATAGTTTTGGGTTCATTGTTTTAATAATGATGACTTTTTCAACGTAGCGCAATGTGGGATGTTAAAAACTGATTACACAAGGTATTCATTTAAGTTGGTATTTTCAGTTATTTTATATCATACAATAAGAGGTGGTGATTTCGACCCGGTTTGGTTTGATTCGGTGGTTTTTAATAATCTCAAATTGGTCAAATAAAACAAAATTTGTTGCTCAAATGGGTCAAACAAGATGAAAAGGTGCTGAAAGTATACTTTTAATACATATATTTATTACATATTGAATCGTTTCTACCCAAAAAAAAAAAATTGGATAGTTGTTGTTACGATATGACTTTTGTTATCGTTTTTACCCGTGTATGCATCTTATTTGAGATATTTATGTTGGTAGTTTTCCAAACTAAAGCACAAGTTACTATGACGCACCCACACCCCAAACATCATTTGCAGGTTCCACATTGTTGCGCTCTTTCTCTTTGACTTAATTTTTTTATTAATATGTAGGTTATAGATTGTTTTATGTTTTTTTATTAATGCCATTAATTTAATGGGTGCCAAAAGTTGATTAGTGTCTTTTGTTTGGTGATTGGATTTTCAAGTTGATACTTTTTTATTGCTTATGAATATTAATGGCAGGTTTGATTAGTGCCTTTAATTAGCTGAAGTCTTGATACTTGATCAAAGGGAATTTGATGTTCAAGTAGTAGAGGTAGTGGTGCTGCATGTAACTTTATTAGCTCAATTACTTTTTGATAAATATCTAAAACTACTTCTTAATTAATAAAACACATACTAATGAAGGAGCTTTCAAAGACGAATACGCGACTCTTGAAGTATATAATGCATCACATGTTTGAAATCGTGAAATATGGCAAAACTGCTTTCGCAACCACAGCTATTAGACTACCTGTTAGTTTGTGGAGTATGTAAACTTTTCCTCTTTTCAACTACAGGGAGCTTTTTGATATGCGAAGTAGAATTTCAGATCTCTCTTGCTGATCTGCGAAGTAGAATTTCAATGAGGATTCAGGTTACCGCCTTTTTTCATGGCTTCCATTTTACAGTTTTGATGTTTCTTTCTTTTGAATTTTGTCTACTTTTGTGATTTAGGGTTCAACACTTCCAATCATTAGTGGACGTAACGCAATTCTTGCTGAGGTAAGTGAAGATGTGTTGAATAATCCTTGAAAGTTCAATATCTTGATTTCATAATTTGGTGTATGTGTGAGTTTTAAAAGTTGAATTTTCAGGTTAAGGTATGATAATAAATTACTGCTATACTTAGTTTAATCGGCTTTAGTGTTGCTAATTTAAAACATATGTTGAGGAACGTGGATTTATGTTTAATGTTGTGATGAATTAAGATGTCACAATAGATGAAGTGGGTATATAAAATTGTGTCTTCATCTTCACATTGCTTTCTTTAAGTATTTTTGGCTGATAATATTATTCTATGTGATGTAGATATACTCACTGTTGATGCAGATTTTGTGTCCGATGCTTGTCGAATAGATTAGTTTTATTTTACGCTGAATTTGTAATAGTTAGTGAAACGGTCTATCGAACGTGTATAGACCCGCTCGTTTGAAGTGGTCAAACGAGAGGGTTATTCGGTTGACCGTGTGTGTGTTTGCAAGACAAGGGGTGTGACTATAAATAGAAAACCCTTGTCATTTGCAACATAAGGAGAGTTTAGGAGGTTTGAGACCTCACCGGGAGAGATCACCACTTGGGCTCTCCCCGGATGTGTACTCCTTTGGTATTAGTTCGGTTATATTGTAATCGGGCCGATTTGTAATGTTATACTACCGGATTAATACAAAGAAGTTGTTTGTTTATATCTAATCTCTCCCGTCTTGAACCGATCTCACAAGAATCACGGTTTCGGTCACGAAACTCGGTCCTACA
Source organism: Helianthus tuberosus (assembly GCA_030545235.1). Classification (NCBI taxonomy): domain Eukaryota; kingdom Viridiplantae; phylum Streptophyta; class Magnoliopsida; order Asterales; family Asteraceae; genus Helianthus; species Helianthus tuberosus. The sequence continues at coordinate 185,881,090 of CM060433.1, read as the reverse complement.
ATTGGTATCAGAGCCATGGTGCCCGATTTAGTAAATCTAACCGTTTACTAAGTCACATGTGCTCTAGATCTGTGATTTGAGTGATTTTTGTTCAAGAAGAAAAGTTGGGTGAAAATGAGAAAAACTCAGATCTGGACCCGAATATTCAGATCTGTGCGGAAACAAGTGTTCAGTTTTATGTTTTTCACCTATATAATCAAGTTTTCATCATCAAAAATTGTATACAAAGTGTTTTCGTCAAATCTGCAAAATTAAACAGAGGCTGTGTTCTTGATGTTCTTGGCAGCTTCATATTTCGAAAGATGTAAGGGTGCTCGAAAGATCAAACAGATTTCGAAGGATCATCTTTACCCTCAACAACTTCGAAAGATCCAGAATCGAAAGATCAGACAGTTTCGAAGGATCCAGAATCGAAAGATCAGATTTCGAAGGATCACCCTCATCCTCAACAACTTCGAAAGATGATCCTTCGTAGATGTGTGTATCGAAAGATGATCCTTCGAAAAGGCCTTTCATCTTTCGAGTTTTGAAAGTGGAATCGGAGGTAGATGATGATGTTTGTGGCTGCTGTTGGTATGTACTACAGATGCTGTTAAGGTTTTGTTTCAGAGATTTAGGGTTTCATCAGATGTAGAACCTTCGATTCAGCTTGATTATCCGCTACTGATTCCTCCATTGCAGCCTAAAATCAAACCCAAAAACAGATAAACTGAGCTGATTATGTGCCGATTCATGGCTGTGGGTCGTTGTAATCTGATCCAAAACATATCAGATTCAAATAGCAGGGTACCAGGGCTGCTGCAACTGTGATTTGCAGACCTTGGGATGCATGTTTGGGGGTTTTGGAGGTGTATATCGCAGATTGAGAAGAGAGAGTTAGATGATGATTATCGGCTGGTGTGTTTGAGGGTACCAACTGATTTGGGGGTTTGTATGTGCGAATCGATGATTGAACTGTTTTTTTTTTCATTTGGAGCTTTGTTCATCGCAGACACAGAAACTGGAAATGGTTTAATTTTTTTTTTGAAGGTGGAATCGATTGGATGTTCTATGTTAGTTGTGTATCGATTGAAGATGAATAGGGTTGGCAAGTTGTGATGTTGACTTTTGAGGGTGGTGTATCGTAGATAGAGAAAGAATGATGGAGAAGTGGGGACTTCACAAAAGTTTTTTTTTGGGGTTTTGAATTTTTGGTAAGAAGCATCAGGGGTTTGATGGGTGTGAAAGTAGAAAGAAGGTGATGTCGACAAGTGTATTTGAATTGGCAACTTTGTCTTTCTTTTGGGTCCACTAAAAAAAAATATATATATATGGCATATGTGTGTCTTATAATAATAATAATAATAATAATAATAATAATAATAATAATAATAATGATAATAATAATAATAATATCTAGACCCACATGAAGGAAAAATGATAATGGTGGTTGACTCGTTGATGGAAGCTGGGTTATTTGCAAAGTGGGGTCGGGTGTTCGCATAGTTTATCTGAATCGCGCTGTCAAGGTCAAAATTTGCACGGGTTCGGAAGCGCGCGAGATGATGAAGCTTGATGAAAACAAATGATTTTTTTTTGAAAAATGTGGGGTAGTCACGGTTACCGATGCAAATGTCAAAAATGGTGACGCGACTATTATGGGCCAAAAACAAAACGGTATGTTCACTTCCGCACGTCGATTGTTTATGATTGTTATCGGTTATTCGAAAATGTTCGAAAGCATTTTGTTATTTGTCATATTCTCGCATTTGAAGACGAACGTATGAACCTAGAACGTCAATACCGGTCCTAACGAGTTCACAAAGTCTTTGGAGGGATACAAGTCGGATCCTACGGGGTACTAGGCGATATTTCCTTATCAACTAGAATATGCAACGAAGAAATTTGTTTTTGTTTATTGTCATATTCTCGCATTTGGTAACGAATGCATGAACCTAGAATGTCAATATCGGTCCTAACGAGTTCACAAAGTCTTTGGAGGGATACAAGTCGGATCCAACGGGGTACTAGGGGACGTTCTTATTCAACTAGCATATGCAAAGAAGAAATTCGTTTTCGTGATTTTTCGAAAAACCAAGAACATTCAACGGAGATTGATGACAGTTCCGCTTAGTGGAGGGAACTGGTGAACATTTGACGACAGTTTCTTTGAAGTGGAGAGAATCTGTTAAGGTTTAGAGATCTTACCAAAGAAATAGGGGGAATAAAAATTTTCGTATGTTGAATTTCTTCGGTAAATTTCTAAACGCAATCACAGGTGGTAGAGTTTGTGATTTTCTGGTGATACAAACGGTTCGGCGTGGAATGTTTTGCACATACACATATTTGAGGATTTTAATTAATTCTCCAGCCAGCGTGAAGGGTTTTGCACGGAAAAATACAGGTTTCTAAAGTCTACAGTAGTTACAAAAGCGCTGTTCACTGAAGACCTGGGGAATCTTAATGAAAGCTGATAGTTCAAGGCTGAAGACCTGCAGGATTCGGTTTTGGGTTTGATGTTTCTTTGGGATTTTACAGGGATCTGGGGGTAACTCAATTCGTTGAGTTTGCAAACGATGTACTTGGTCTAGCTGACTTCCTGAGTACTGATGCCGAAGATCCGTAGTGCATTACGTGGTCAACTTCACAAAGGCGAGACAATGAGATCTGGATGTAGTTCAACTAAGCATGCTGGTTGAGCTTGCAAGGGATACACTTGGTCTAGCTGACTTTCCTGAGTGTTGATGCTGAAGATTAAAGTGCATTACTTGGTCGATTCCACAAAGACGGTTTACAGAAGACAGTTCACCAGAAATCTCTATCAATGTAGTATGCTTGTATGAAATAGAGTTCTTATGACAAGATCAAGACTTGATGCAGTTCTTAAAGATTGGAACCCTTATCAAATGCCGGTTGGAGTATTGGAAGATCAGCGGAAGATCGGTCAATTGAGGAAATTGCACAACACCCAACACGGATACGCGTACTTTAAGGGGGAAATATTATACAAGGAGCATCAAGATACTACTTACCTGGATCATCGGTCAAGGGGGAATTTGTTAACACAGAGAAGATGAATACTTGACTGAAGATCGATTGCAGTTGCATTTTCAGCATTCGACAGCAACGGACAAGGGGGAATTTGTTGATGCAGATTTTGTGTCCGATGCTTGTCGAATAGATTAGTTTTATTTTACGCTGAATTTGTAATAGTTAGTGAAACGGTCTATCGAACGTGTATAGACCCGCTCGTTTGAAGTGGTCAAACGAGAGGGTTATTCGGTTGACCGTGTGTGTGTTTGCAAGACAAGGGGTGTGACTATAAATAGAAAACCCTTGTCATTTGCAACATAAGGAGAGTTTAGGAGGTTTGAGACCTCACCGGGAGAGATCACCACTTGGTCTCTCCCCGGATGTGTACTCCTTTGGTATTAGTTCGGTTATCTTGTAATCGGGCCGATTTGTAATGTTATACTACCGGATTAATACAAAGAAGTTGTTTGTTTATATCTAATCTCTCCCGTCTTGAACCGATCTCACAAGAATCACGGTTTCGGTCACGAAACTCGGTCCTACAATTTCGGTCACGAAACTCGGTCCTACACTCACAAACTTTGTAGTGGAGCCCATATTTCCAGTTATCTTTCAAAGAACAAAAGCAACCTGCTTTGCTTTTGGGCAAACATGTATCCTTCTAGCTGTAGTTATTGGAGTCAAGGTAAGTTCTTATTGCATGTTTTTGTTGATGTATTGTTCTACAGGTTCACGCAATAAGCTTTGTTTCATTGCTTAGCTTTATTTCTAGGCAGAGTCCATATCATGGTTGTGCTAAGCATGTTTGGTAATGTGTTAAAATGGACTCGAGTCAAGCGGGTTGAATAATTTGCATATAAAAGACTTGAGAAGTTGTATACATTAAAAGAATAATGTGGGTTCTCTTTTTAGTTAATTTTTTTTATTTGAACCATAAACCATAACCTAAATCGACCAATTCATAAGGATTTACACTTATCCAGTTAGATTAATAAATGATTTTTACTTTGGTTCAGGTGTTTGAGGATACTTTAAACTACATAGCAGGCATATGCAGTGAAGCAGAATCATATGGCTGAAGTCAGATCATTCCACCTTCATCATAGAGACCTCCATGCCTTCTTAAACAAAAAAAAAACACGTGGTACAACTTCTTAAAATGTTGATTGGTTTGTATGCTTGAGTGGATCTTTTCCGACTAATCTTTAAGCAAATGTGATGTATATTAGGTGTTTATTATATCCAATAAATAATTAAACAAATTTATATATTACGATGCTTTATATTTATTATTATAGTTGTGTAGTTTTCTGTACATATTTCATACCAAATTATGACACCTTTTTTTACTTTACGCCATCTAATCTTACTTTTTTCTAACGACTTATATCACATAGTCAAAATAGGCAAAACGATCTCTTAGAGTTATGAGTGTTCTTGGAGAAAAAGCTCCCATGCCATATCTTGATTCGGTAGAGGTATGGCATTCTTTCAATGCCACATTTTTTATTTTAATTTATTTTATTTTGATCGAGGTTACCTTACAGGAGAGACTGGAGCTGAAAACCGCAGTCCTAAACCAGTTGGCATATGATATGCTACATTTGGTGGGGGATGGTCAGGGATATGAGACATATGATATGCTCCAGTTGGCAGTTGCACAAGATCCCGTTACCATGTACTATGGTGGCTATGCAGCACAAAGGGATGCCAAAATATTAATCGATGCATTGAGCCCGGATTGTATAGATCTTGAAGCGGTAACCGAAGTCAGATGCTCTCGAACATCTTTGCAACTACAAACTCTCAAGCAAATTTACACTCGACTTGTGGAACTTATCTTGAACATGACATCGAACTACAAGCTTCTGGAGATCACCAAAAGGTAACCAACTGGGGTAGCCCAGTTGGCCACCGACACCCACCTCTTCCCAGAGGTACCGGGTTCGAGTCTTGGGAGTGGCATATGTCGCCCAGGGTAAGAACTCGGCATGGGGAAGTCACCGCGGAGCTACCTTGGTCGGGTAGCGGCTCCCGGAGTGAGATCACTCCGGCGGTTGGGAGGACCGTGCACTACCCCCCCCCCCCCCCCGAGATCACCAAAAGGTCTAATCTGTACCCCTTTTCGTTCATCAAGTTATTTGGTCGGATTTTGTGTCATTTTATTGGTCTTTTGAATGGTGAGAAGACTTCATGTAACTGAAAATGGTCTTCTTGTGTAGATTTTGCTTGCTTGTGTAAACAAAGCGCGTTATGAAGGACCGGAAGTAGATAGAGAAATGGCTGCAAAGGATGCAAAGGCTTTGTATAAAGTTGGTGAAAAGAAATTAGGAACTGATGAAAAGGTTTTCGTGAAAATTTTCAATGAAAGAAGTAATGCACAATTGATTTCTATAAACACATGCTACCATGACATGTATGGTGGATCACTCAAAAAGGTTCTCAAGAAACATGAAATTTTTTCTTTATGTTTCCTCAAGATTGTTTCCAATATTTTGCTAACCAATGAATTACACATGTTTTTTACCCAGGTTATAAAGAAGGAAACTTCAGGGTTATTTGAACACGCACTTTTGACAATCTTACAATGTGCTGAAAATCCCGCAAAGTATTTTGCAAAGGTGAAATCTTTAGTTAACCATAGTTCGGTTTAACGTTAGAAGATGATACTCTCATACTTATATGGTGGTTTTACCAACAGATCTTGCTGAATTACACTCACTGTATGTGATGTTGCTACCGAGTGACTGTTATTATATACAATATTATATAGATTAAATCAGATTTATGACATCAGTATGGACAATGTGGCATATCTCAGTGATTGACATGTAAGTAAAGTGACCTCAGTTTGTTTACGTGTCAACCTTTGAGATATGCCACATTGTCCATGCTGATGTCATAAATCCAATTTTAATCTAAATAATCTATTTATATTTATACTTACTATCTATAATAAGAGACTTCAGCATGATGTAAATCTGCTTACGTGTCAACTCCTAAGCTATGCCACATGTACTTGCTGATATCATAATTCTGTTTTTTAATTGTAATATATAATATAACATTTTATTATTATTATTATTATTATTATTATTATTATTATTATTATTATGAGAAGAAAGAGTGAAGAAGAAAGAGAGACTTCAGATATGATTACTTCTCACAGGTGAATTAAATGCCCATTTCATCTCCCAATGCATTTTGTAAAGTGCATTTTTCTTGTCCTTTCAAGATGAGGCTATGATGATTTTGTAGATCTGAGTAAAAATTGAAAGAAGATAGCATTATGGTATGGCAAGGTTGTAGGATGGCAGTTGTTCATGCAACCTCTCTTGCAGCCATGGTGTTGTCATCTTTATGCACAATCTGAGCCTGGCATTATGACAATACAAATGTTTTGTAAGTCCACCATGAATGAACTTCGCCGACGCTGTGTTGGTGATTAAGGTTTTGAAAAGGAATCGTGTATAATCCTTGTCACATCTATACAAGAAAATGGAGTTTGGTTGGTTTCAGATGCGTATTTAGCTATATCTGAGGACGCTGGTAAGTTTTCCATTTTTTTCGTTTCTAGATTGGTCATATAAATTGACGTTTGGACCTGATTCCTGTGAATTTGTCACATTCTCCTACAGATCAGGGCGGTTAGTCTCAATTCTTTATTGTTGTTCACTCTGAAAGATAAGGTACTTTTACCATCGCTGAAGATGTTCTTGGTCTGTTTGTTCTTAGTCGTGATTAGTCATATTTAGCTGTATCTTTTTTGGTTGGTTTTGTTTGTGGTGATGATTTTTGGGTTGTTGTAGATGATGTTTATAGATTCAATGAAGGCAATCTGGATTATGTTTATAGATTCAATGTTGTTTGTTTGTTTTTCATTCATTTTACTTTTCTCTTAAATGTGTTTTCATGATAATAGCAATTTTAGATATATTACGATGACAGTTAGTTTGATAAGCAACAAACCGGTGTACACATGTGGAGGCTGCGGTGCAACACTTCAAGGTTGGTAGCATATAACTAACTATTTGTGTTTTTTTTTTTTGGAACATTTTGTTTGTTTTTATGTTTTAAGATTTTAATGTGTTAATACAGCGAAGAAGCGGAATAACAGTACAATTGACACCACATTACACAGACTGGACAACAATTCTTCAGGAAAAACCGGTTAGTGCATTCAGAAGTTAATAATCTGAATTATGGATTGCTATTAAGATGTTTGTAAATTGGTTCTTTGTTGTTAGCTGATGTTGAGATTCTTGAATCAGTGAAAATCCGGTGCCATATAATTAAGTACAGGTTATACTTCAAGCTGTGTAATATCTCTTTGCAGGCGGATAGGTGGCTTTGGGAGGTATGAAAAACAAAATTGATAAATTTAGGGAAAATGTGACTGAAAGATGATTAGCCAACAGTAGAGGATCTCATTCTATAGCCTCGATAAATTCAGGGGTGTTTTCAAATAATGCTTCCTAGATGTTTGAAGACCGATAAATGTCCAAAGAAGCAGCATTGTGGACAATTGTCTTTCTTTGTCGGTTTTCAAACATCTAGGAAACCATTATTTGAGAACACCCTTGCATTTATCGGAGTTGTAGAATGAGATCCTCTACTGTTGGGTTATCATCTTTCAAACCCATTTTCCCTAAATTTATCGATTTTGTTTTTCATGCAGGGGCATAATTTATTTTTTAGTATTTGATTTGGCCAATGACCCATGTTCAAAGTTAACTTATGTTTCAGACTATACAAAGATTGCCTCTTGGTTACCATAAGGTTAAATTTTAAATTAATATGGTCTCATTTGTTAATAAGTTTATAATTATACTTAAGCCATCACATTCTTTTTGTTAGGTCTCAATGCACCTAATGACAGCAACCATCATTGAGCCATCACATTCTTTCCGTTTACATATCAGTTAATGGTTTTCCTTAATACATCTCGAAAATTAGGTTGTTATGTATGATTTTTCAATGTGGTTTTGAAACTTATTGTATACTAATTGTCTCCACAAAAACATAGAAATATTTTGGTTTTGTGGAGCAGATTGTTTACTACATTATCAAGCAAAGAGAAAGAAGAAGACTTTATGGCAATGAAAGGGTGTAAACTCCCTCAAAGACCTAAGAAAAGAGCCAAGATAATTCAAAGAACCTTACTTTCAATGGAGGTAGAAGACTTTGACCAAAATATGATTAACTTTGACCAAAAATACGTTTTTTTGCATAAAACATGGTTTTAATCAATGATGAACTTGCAAACGAAATACCTACTGATATGTTATTATAATTAACATATTTTGGTATTATAAATCTGTTCATAACTTGAGTTTTCATACAAGATCATAAATTATGTTATATATTGACCAAAATGCCCTTTCGGCACATAGTATGGTTTTAAACATAATTTATCATATCAAATCTATTATCTACTGATATGTTACTATAATTAACATATTTTTGGAGTATCAAATCTGTTCATAAACTGAGTTTATTTATAAGTTCTCAATTATGTTATAATATGACCAAAACGTCGCACATACTATGGTTTTGAACCATAACTATCATAAAAAAAACTTATTACCTACTGATATTATTCCATAATTAAAGGATTTTCACAGAAGGTACTTGATCATAACTCAGATTTTTATGCAACTTCTCAAACTTTGTCACATAATGACTAAAATGCCCTTATGGTGCATATTTTGATTTTTAAAATGTCACACCCCGATATTTCCACGTATTACCGGTGGGGAGTATCGTGACGTAGTTGATATCATCATAGTCAATAATCACAGTTTAATGCACAGCCGAAGTCTTGGTAGAAAATAATAATACAAAACCAAAACGAAAAGTATAATTGAATATTATACAAACGGTTGTAAGTGGATCCACAAGCGGATCTTAAAACATAAAGTAAAATATTGTTCGACATACTTTAAGTATTAAGAGCTTGCAAGACTCTTTAACTAATACTCAGGAGCTTCCAGCCCATTTCGCGTAGTACCTGCACTTAATCTTTTTTTAAAATACGTCAGTTTACACTGATAAATACAATTAACTAACTCTTTTGAAAAGTGTTTATAAAATTAATTTGGATGCACAAGGCATAAAATCTTTCATAACTTGGGACAATTATTTAAATAATCTTGTATACAGATTTACATGTTCGTCGTACGTTCAGGGCCCGGAATAGAAGAGCCGGGACAAGATTAATAGATACACCACTAATATAAGCCCACAAGAAGTTTCCTCACGAGTGAGATACCGTTTTACATACGCAACTGTCAGGTGTATGCCGACACCTCGTGCTTAAGTCGTGGCCATTTCAAATGAATAAGCCGAGGATATCCAGGACATGGTCATATTGTCGCAACCCCCGCCCCCTTATCTGTCCCGGGAACGGGCGGCCGCGAGACCAGTATTGGTGGTATCATTTGTTTATCATTTTTTGCAGCGGAAATTTCATCAGGACCGTAGTTAGGAAATATTTTATCAGAGTAAATACCACACTTTTATAATATTAAACATATTGGGATAAAACCCAAGTTTTTATAACAAACTGATTTATAGAGAAAATCTCTATTTTATTGAATAAAACATCTTCTTTTGTTTAAGTAACTTTTATAGCCACTTTTCCAAGCCTTCAGTGCTGTCCAGCTGGTTTTTAGTTGGCTCTTACATTTTGTTACCTGAAACATGTTTAAAAACATTTGTCAGTGGGAAATACTGGTGAGTGAATGCCAGTTTAATCAAGAAGAGTTTTATCAATTAACATAGTATTGAGAGCGATTACAATGTTTACATCTACACAATTACTCATTCAGTACTGTCAATCCTGACTGGTAGGTCATATTACCCATTGGCTAACTCTTTGTCCAATGGTAACGTTTTCCACATCTTGTATACAAAACCCCAAGCTTAATCACATTGTAAAATATTTAAAGTTTTGTAAAACAGTTTACAAAAAGGAGATTACTCACATTGCTGTCTTAGGTTTCCTTTAAGGGTTTCCTGGTAATTATCTATAATTTACCCAAATGTATACGTGTTAGTATAATAACCCAATATTTACATTAGTAATACCCTTCCCGAGATGGCATTCCAATGACTACGTCGGGCAGAACCACGACAGCCATTACGGAACCCTGGATCAATCGGGCAGCTTATCTAATACGTAACCGGGGTTATAATACTGACAACGGAGCAGAACTTCGTTATTTAGGGGAATATTATACCCGAGATTATGCCTACTATTAAGAATTTCGAGAGAGAAAGTCGAGAGATGAACGAATTGACTGAAGGCCCGATGCCTACTATTTATAGTGCCTGATTTTGGTTTCCTCATGGCCCGCGTAAGATGAGACCAAGGGCTACACGGCTCGCGTAGTAGACTGGGTAGGCCCTAGCCTGGCCCAGTCATCGCACTAGCTCCGCCACGATGATGACACGTGGCAGCACCGGGTGTCGCCTGATCTCATAGCTGTAGTGGCCCGCGTAAGCAGTAGCCAAAGGCTACATGTCCCGCGAGAGACCTTAAAATTTTGTTTTTAATTAATTTTTATAAAAATAAAGGTATTCGGAGTCCGTTTTTGCATATGGGGTGTATTTTAAGACATATTGGGGTATTTTAAATATATTAGGGCGCCGAAAAAAATATTTTGGAGGGTTGTTATATCCTCCCCACCTTGTTTTAGAACTCGTCCTTGAGGTCTACTGGAATACGTGCGAGTATTTCCTTTGCATTTCTGATTCAAGCTCTCATGTGTATTCTGGTCCTCTTTTGGAGTCCCACTTCACTTTGACTAGAACTAATCTCTTGTGCTTGAGGTTCTTAACTTTCCTGTCTCCAATCTGTAGAGGCCTCTCTACAAATTTTAACTGCTCATTTACCTCTATATCCTTAAGAGGTACTATCAGTGATTCTTCAGCTAAGCATTTCTTGAGATTAGATACATGAAATACATCATGTATTCCTGCCATATCCTCTAGCAGTTGTAGCTGATAGGCTACAGGTCCTATTCTTCTAATAATCTCAAAAGGTCCAACATACCTGGGACTTAGCTTTCCCCTTTTGATGAATCTTACCACTCCTTTCCAAGGAGAGACTTTTAATAACACTTTATCTCCTACTTGAAATTCCAATGGCTTTCGTCTGTTATCAGCATAACTCTTTTGTCGATCACGTGCTGCTTTCAGTCGTTCCTTGACTTGAATGATTTTGTCTGTTGTTTCTTGTACTATCTCAGGTCCAGATAGTTGCTTTTCTCCAATTTCTGCCCAACAGACTGGCGTTCGGCACTTTCGTCCATAAAGTGCTTCGAATGGTGCAGCATTGATACTTGTGTGATAACTGTTATTATAAGAAAATTCTATCAATGGTAAATGATCGTCCCAATTACCTCCGAAATCAATTACACAAGCTCTAAGCATGTCCTCCAGTGTCTGAATTGTCCTTTCACTTTGTTCGTCTGTTTGAGGATGATAAGCGGTGCTTAGATTTAACTTGGTTCCCATTTCTTTTTGGAAACTTGTCCAAAAATGAGAGGTAAAACGACTATCTCTGCCAGAAACAATCGATAGAGGAATTCCATGTAAATAAACTATTTCATTTACATATAATTTAGCTAATTGTTCCATACTAAAAGTTTCCTTCATTGGTAGGAAATGAGCTGACTTGGTTAGTCTGTCTACAATCACCCAGATTGTATCATTACCTTTTCTTGTTTTGGGTAATTTGGTAACAAAATCCATTGTTGTCAATTCCCATTTCCACACTGGCATTTCTAATTGCTGCAATAAACCTGAGGGTTTCTGATGTTTAGCTTTAACTTGTGAGCAAGTTAGGCACTTGGCAACATATGCTGCTATATCGTTTTTCATTCCTATCCACCAAAAATTCTTTCTTAAGTCCTGATACATTTTGTCACTTCCAGGATGCCTCGTATACTTAGACTTATGGGCTTCTTCTAATATACGATGACGTAGGTTTCCAAATTTAGGTATCCACATTCTTTTCTTATGGAATCTCCAAATTCCATCTGTTCCTTGTTCTAATTACTTAATCATTCCTTTCAATTTTTCAGTATCATCCTTGATTACTGATTCTTGTGTTTTTCTAATCTGCTCATTTAAATCCACTTGTAGATTTAAATTGAGTGAACGTACTCTTTTTGGCTTTTCATGATACTTTCGACTTAAAGCATCAGCAACTACGTTTGCTTTTCCTGCATGATACTGGATATCACAATCATAATCACTAAGCATCTCCATCCAGCGTCTCTGTCTCATATTCAATTCTTTTTGCTCGAAAACATATCTTAAACTCTTATGGTCTGTGAAAATAGTAAACTTACTACCGTAAAGGTAATGTCTCCAAATTTTCAGGGCAAAAATTATAGCTCCTAATTCTAAATCATGGGTTGAATAATTCTCTTCATGATTCTTAAGTTGTCTGGATGCATATGCTATAACCTTTTGACATTGCATTAATACACATCCATAACCTAACTTAGAAGCGTCACAATAGACTACAAAGTCTTCAGTTCCTTCTGGTAATGCTAGTATGGGTGCATTGGTTAGTCTTTGCTTAAGAATGCTAAAGGCTTCTTCTTGTCTTAATCCCCATTCAAACTTAACAGATTTACATGTTAGCTTAGTTAAGGGAATGGCTATTCTAGAAAAATCTCGAATAAATCTTCTATAATACCCGACTAGTCCTAAGAAACTTCTAACCTCAGTTGGTGACTCAGGGGTTTTCCATTTGGTAATTGCCTCGATCTTGGTGGGATCTACATGAATTCCTTCATGATTGACTAAGTGTCCAAGAAACTGTACCTGTTCTAACCAGAATTCACACTTTGAAAACTTAGCATAGAGCTTTTCCTTTCTTAATAAACTTAAAAGTGCGTGCAAATGCTTTGCATGTTCCTCTTTACTCTTAGAGTAAATGAGAATATCATCTATAAAGACATTTATGAATTTATCCAAATATGGCTTACATATTCGGTTCCTCATGTCCATAAATGCAGCTGGGGCATTGGTTAAACCAAATGGCATAACAGTAAATTCATAATGACCATACCTCGTTCTGAAGGCGGTCTTAGGAATGTCCTCTTCCTGTACCTTTAATTGATGATATCCTAATCGCAGATCGATTTTTGAGAAAAATCGAGCTCCTTGTAACTGATCAAATAGATCATCGATTCTTGGTAATGGATACCGATTCTTAACCGTGACCATGTTCAATTCACGGTACTCAATGCACATACGCATTGATCCGTCCTTCTTTTTAACAAATAGGATTGGCGCTCCCCATGGCGATGAACTTGGCTGTATGAATCATTTCTCCAACAATTCGTCTAATTGTTGCTTTAGTTCCTGCATTTTTGCAGGTGTCAAACGGTAAGGTGCTTTGGCAATTGGTGCTGTCCCTGGTATCAAATGGATTCTGAAATCAACTTCTCGGTCTGGAGGTTGTCCTGGTAATTCTTCGGGAAATACATCTGCAAACTGGGATATTACTGGAATATCCTTCAATTTTTTCCCTTTAGTGTTAGTGATTATAGAAATCAAACACACTAGTGATCCTTTTCTTATATAACTTTCTGTTTTCATCACAGAGATGAATTTTGTGGATCTAGAGGGTTTATTTCCTTTAATTGTGATCTTTTCACCTTTTGGTGAATTTACTTGGATTGACTTTTGATCACATAAAATACTGGCTTTATTGGCTATTAACCAATCAATTCCTAACACAACATCAAATCCTGTCAGATTCATTGGATAAAGGTTTGCACTAAACTTTTGATTTAGAATTTCTATTCTTGCTCCCTGCAAGATTTCAAAAATCCTAACGGTTTCCCCATTTGCTGTCTCTACTAGGCATTCTTGTGGGAGTTTAGTTAATGGTTGATTGAGAAGTTTGCAAAATGAAGTATTAATAAAACTTTGGTTCGCACCAGTGTCAAATAATACTTTAGCAAAAACATCATTAACTAAAAACGTACCGGTGATCACATCCGGGATCATCTTTGCTTCTTCTGCAGTTAGAACAAATACTCTGGCATTTTTAGTGTTCTTGTGGTTCGTAGCTGGAGCTAATTTCAGACATTTTGGCTTGATGTGGCCTTGTTCTCCACAGTTGTAGCATATCCTGTTGTTATGTTTCTTCCTGCAGTCTTCCTCCTTATGTCCAGATATTTTGCAGAAGTTACAGTATATGGAGCATCTTCCAGAATGCTTCCTTTTGCAATACTTGCAATAGGGTGCAGAGGTAGAACCTACATTTTTCCCACGGTTAAAATTTCCAGAACGAAATTCTTGGGTAAGCTTCTGGGTTAGGTTCCTTCTCTGATCCTCTTCTCGTGTACGAACTAACTCATCTGTCAAGGTGTTTGCTAGTTTTACAACTTCTTCTATGGTTTGAGGTCTAGCTGCCTTGACTACATGTCTAATCTCTCCAATTAATCCCCAGATGTAACGGGAGATTAATACTGGTTCGGGTGATGCAAGGGTTGGTACTATTCTAGCATATTCGAAGAATAACGTAGTGTACCCCTTACTATCCACTCCAGTCATCCTAAGGTTTAGGAATTTATTTGCTATCTGTTCTTTTTCATTGGGGGGGGCAGAATTTCCTTTCTACCATGTTTTTAAATTCCTCCCATTCCATATTGTAAACCCTGTCACTTCCCCTAGACTGGAGGATAGTGTTCCACCACTCTAAGGCTGAATTCTTAAACAGATTGGAAGCAAACATTATCTTATCCTCTTCCGCACACTTGCTTATTTTCAAGACTGCCTCAGTCTTTTCTATCCAGCGTAAAACTGCAACAGCCTCTTCATTGCCCGAGAATTCCATTGGTTTACAAGACCAGAATTCTTTATAAGAACAACCATAAGGCATGGTTCTTCTTCTTTTGGGAATGGGTGCTTGAAGTATAGGTCCATTGTTTACATTGTTTTCAGGTTCAGTTGGTCGCTTACTACTATGCTTACTTTTATTATCAGCTTCCTTAACAGTTTGAATAATAAATGGCATCGCATCTATTATTCCTTGTGCCACTATGTGTTGGATGGCACTGTTATCCACTTGGTTTCCATTATTGTTGTTGTTTGGGTTTTCGTTACCAGGGTTATTGTTACTCTGGTTATCGTTATTCTGGTTTTCCGGGTTCTCTTGATTCACTTGGTCGGCCATCTGAATTTTAAACGTTTACCACATATTAATATCACAAGATAATATCTTAATATGATCAATCACATGACACGGATTTTGATCAAAAACGTCGAGCATTGCGACTTACTTTTTCTTAGTATGCATCTAATACAAACTTAATACAAACTGGAACTGGAAATTAAAAATTACAATACTTATTATGCGTCACTAACCACGAAGTGGTCTATACTACGATAGATTTATTATTATTATTATAAATATATTTTTTTTTCATACTCACATATATATGTAAATTACACTTTTCGTCCTTTATGTTTGTACCACATTGCAATGGATAACCTTTAACTTTAATAATTACAGTCACAATCATTTATTAGGAAAATTCAGTACATCTTTCATCCTTTAGCACTAACAAGGTTAAAATTTTTAGTTATTTAAAATATAAGTAAAAAGGAAACATGATAAAATATAATTACCTCTTTACTCTTTCACTCTCACTCTCTCACATACTTTGAAAACTCTCTCTCTCTAAACAAACCCACCAACAACCACCATCACCAGATCTGAATATTGGCTTGTTTCAAGACAGAATCTAGTGATTCTGTTACGATTGCACGGCGGTTTTTCCTTGAAATACAACAGTTGATAACTTGCAATTGTTGATACAACAAACAACAATTTAAATCTGGAGTTTCATGAGCAGGGATCCCGGGAATATGTTGCCCTTCAGACCATAGTCTCCTTATCTACACACAAAAAAGTTCAAAAGATTCTGCAATCTCTACAATAAAGCTGCTAGGTGGCACTCCATGAAGGTCTTTTATTAATGATGCAATTGTCGTATTCATCTCAAATTTATGGTTAGTTTTCCTTCTAGAAAAATGCCCTTCTGCAAATATATTGCAAAAATATTGACAAAAAAATCAAAGAGAAATTGGCAAACAATAATGGGTCAAGATCCGCATAACAAAGTAAAAGATGTAAACTTTACAACATATATGACAATGAAATAGATGAAATAAAAAGATGGGCAACCTGGATCGGGGGATGAATCGGATTTTTTGATGTCAGTGAAGACTTTTTCGGCTTTAGCGGCAACGGAATGGAAGGCGCCTTTTGCTTTAGAGACGAATCCAGTTGAAGACGCCGCCATTTTCTGCAAAACTGGGGTTACAAAATGAGGATATGTTTGGAGGGAAAACGTGTGGTGTGGGTTTGTTTGTTTCACCCAAATTGGTTGAATTGACTGAATAAGTTGTAATTGAGAAACGAAATAAAAAGGAGGCAGAGTGACTAGTGTATGAGTAGATGTTATGTGTGGATCTAGTGATGGTGGTTGTTGGTGGGTTTGATGGTGATGACTGTTGGTTTGTTTAGAAAGAGAGAGTTCAAAGTGTGTGAGAAAGAAAGAGAAAATGAATAATTATATTTGATCTTATCTTCTTTTATTTATATTATAAATAACTAAGTAAAAAGACTAAACAGCCCTTAAGTGAATAGACTTAACTGAAAATTTTAACCTTGTTAGTGCTAAAGGACGAAAGATGTACTGAATTTTCCTAATAAAGGATTGTGACTGTAATTATTGAAGTTAAAGGTTATCCATTGCAATGTGATACAGACATAAAGGATGAAAAATGTAATTTACCCTATTATTATTACTACCTTCACCATCACCTTCACGGATATGGATTCATCCAGAAATCCATATGACGCTCGTCATACTTCCAGACGAGTCGTTCTCCTACCTGCCTCATCCTTTCACTACTTTCTAAGATTCCTTCTCCAAAAGTTCGGAGCTCTTGCACATTTTCTTCACTCATTGGGGGGTGCAGGTGCTAGTACGGGATCTGGGTACTGTGGCATGGGTTCTTCCTGAGGATATGGATTCTCTAAAATTTCCCTAATGTATTCATCATTATCATAGTAGGGATCTAGAGGGTCCGGACCTGGGTAAGCTGCTAGGTTTGGCATGGGTAGGTCTGTTAGCTGGTAGCGTTGCACATAATCCCTATGATCATCAAACCACGGATCGTAGTCTGGGTCTAAGGGATTGGGTGCTGGTACCCTTGGTATCTCCTCAGGATTAAAATCATGCATTTCTACTTGATTTTCTGGGTTGTTTTCTATTTCCATTGGCTGATCAGGAAACAAGGGTAATGGTTGAGGGGCTACTAGTTGTTCCAGGTTTGGGTCGGCAGCTGTGGTTTCTAGGATATGGAAGTTTGCTAAACTCCTATTAAGCATGTCTTGGGTGTGGGCACCGGTTTCTCTTTTAGCTGCTGCTAGCACTCGTTGCTCTTATAACTTTTTCGTTCTCTTCCTACGCTCGTGTGCTCCCTTACTGAACCATCCTCTCTTTTTCTGAGGGAATGACTCTTCAGACTGAGCCTTAAATACGAATATCCCTTCTTCATCATCAGCAGAATACCCTGAGAGGGAAGGCTGTGAAGAGGTACATTCGCTCTTAGGTGAGCTGGACAATTGACGATATGCGTCGGATGGTCCTTGATCACTCATACTATAAACTAACAAATAGTCAAATAACACATAACAATAATATACACATAGGCACATATTTCCGTAATTTATTTCCTAACACTTTAGATAATATCTTGGTGTCAGCAGAACACTTCTGTGGCTGAATCAGTGGCTTAGCTCTGATACCACCTTCTGTCGCAACCCCAGCCACTTTATCTGTCCCGGGAACGGGTGGCCGCGAGACCAGTATTGGTGGTATCATTTGTTTATCATTTTGGCAGCGAAAATTTCATCAGGACCGTAGTTAGGAAATATTTTATCAGAGTAAATACCACACTTTTATAATATTAAACATATTGGGATAAAACCCAAGTTTTTATTACAAACTGATTTATAGAGAAAATCTCTATTTTATTGAATAAAACATCTTCTTTTATTTAGGTAACTTTTATAGCCACTTTTCAAGCTTTCAGTGCTGTCTAGCTGGCTTTTAGTTGGCTCTTACATTTTGTTACCTGAAACATGTTTAAAAACATTTGTCAGTGGGAAATACTGGTGAGTGAATCCCAGTTTAATCAAGAAGAGTTTTATCAATTAACACAGTATTGAGAGCGATTACAATGTTTACATCTACACAATTACTCATTCAGTACTGTCAATCCTGACTGGTAGGTCATATTACCTATTGGCTAACTCTTTGTCCAATGGTAACGTTTTCCACATTTTGTATACAAAACCCCAACATACCGGCAGTAATTGAAGAATTACAAAGACTCAATCACTGCTTAATCACATTGTAAAATATTTAAGGTTTTGTAAAAACAGTTTACAAAAAGGAGATTACTCACATTGCTGTCTTAGGTTTCCTTAAGGGTTTCCTGGTAATTATCTATAACTTACACAAATGTACACGTGTTAGTATAATAACCCAATATTTACGTTAGTAATACCCTTCCCGAGATGGCATTCCAATGACTACGTCGGGCAGAACCACGACAGCCATTACGGAACCCTGGATCAATCGGGCAGCGTATCTAATACGTAACCGGGGTTATAATACTTACAACGGAGCAGGACTTCGTTATTTAAGGGAATATTATACCCGATATTATGCCTACTATTAAGAATTTCGAGAGAGAAAGTCGAGAGATGAACAAATTGACTGAAGGCCCGATGCCTGCTATTTATAGTGCCTGATTTTGGTTTCCTCGCGGCCCGTGTAAGATGAGACCAAGGGCTACGCGGCCCACGTAGTAGACTGGGTACGCCCTAGCCTGGCCCAGTCATCACACTAGTTCCGCCACGATGATGACACGTGGCAGCACCGGGTGTCGCCTGATCTCATAGCTGTCGTGGCCCACGTAAGCAGTAGCCAAAGGCTACGCGCCCCGCGAGAGACCTTAAAATTTTGTTTTTAATTAATTTTTATAAAAATAAAGGTATTCGTGGTCCGTTTTCGCGTATGGGGTGTATTTTAAGACATATTGGGGTATTTTAAATATATTAGGGCGCCGGAAAAAAAATATTTTGGAGGGTTGTTATACATATTAACCCCCAAATGCTTTGTATCAAACAAAACAGATTAAAACGGGTTATCTCAATGATTTAACCACTAATCGATTAAATATTCAATACCCGACCAAGCGGTAATAATTTACCGTATCCCAAGCCCGTATAAGGGAAAATAAGTTAAAAGTATTTACCTGAGCTAAAAATGTAAATTATACTCAACCGTATATTCTAAACAGCAAGTGCAGATAGCTTTTACTGAGCTCCTAATCTGGAACGAAGGTTTTAATAACCTCTTAGATTCCTATCGGGTCTTATTTAAGTTATAACTTAGACCGGTTAGTTTTAAAGAAAAGTTTACGGTACAAAACGCAAGATTAAGCGATGACCGGATTGGAATGTAATTTAGACCCAACAAGTATGGAGACTTGTATAAAATGGGTAAACCAAATACATTCTGGATTTTGAAGTAAAAATGATAATGTTTGACCCGTTTCGGCTAATTTATGCAAACTAATTACATAAACCGTACCGAACGCGTATATGCATAACGGGTCATCGAACGTGTCATGTACAAGTTCCATAAGT
Organism: Helianthus tuberosus; assembly: GCA_030545235.1. NCBI lineage: Eukaryota > Viridiplantae > Streptophyta > Magnoliopsida > Asterales > Asteraceae > Helianthus > Helianthus tuberosus. The sequence goes on along the minus strand of CM060433.1, from coordinate 185,861,316 downwards.
TATTATGCTTAAATATGTTGTGATATCAGTATGATATCTTCTATTATGCCCAAAACGAATTTAAAACCAATTTAAGCCTCGAAAGGGTAATTTGGTCATTTTAAAACTTATAAAAGAGGTTAAATAGCAAACTGAAGTTCGGGTCTAAAATATTCAGTAAAAATATTTATTTTATCAAGTTACATCAGTAAGATATCATACATATGTGAGGTTTATCAATTATGGCCAAACTATGCACCATAGGGGCATTTTGGTCATTTCACATATGCTTTTAAGGTCAAATTTGGAAATCTGAGTTCAAGACTTATACTTACTGTTAAAGTATTAAAATTTATTTTTAAAATCAGTAGGTAACAAGTCTTAGGCGTTAAATTTGGTTTTAAACCATACTATGCGCCTAATTAGCGTAAAAGTCGGTAATTGACGATATTCAAGATGTTTATAGAATTCTGAAGTTTTGATCAGTCTCTAATGCTTAAAATATTTATTTGATATATAACATCAGTAGGAAAAGTTTTGGCATGTAAATGATATGTAAAACTCATTTTATTAATGAAAAGGGCATTATCGTCAATTACCAAATTTACACAAGAACTCTATGTTATGGTCAGTATAAAATTTGAAAAAAAATTCCAATAATCCCTAAATATTATATCATAACAGTGGGTAGCAAGTTTGGTGCCAAAAATTGGGTTTAAATATGATTTATGCCAAAAATTCTATTTAATTAACAAAAAGTTCAGTTTTACGATATCTTGCATAACTTCCATTTGAGACCAGAAACTGATGTCAAATTTTTATGACATACTTACATATCAGTAATAAAACTTTTTGTCCTCTCACATTTTCAAAATCTCGTTTTTATATCATAAGGGCATAATGGTTAAGTTTTAAGCATTTAACGGAACACATGCAAATGATTCAGATTTCTAAGGGACCATGTAGTATAACTTCAGAGAGTTATACTAACATATAATATGGTCACATATGAATCCTAAGGCATAACTAAACTAAGCTAATACGGGTCAGAACTGAAAGTTAAAGCAAAAGTCTACTTTTGCGACATTCGGTTGCGAACCGAGCCTAAACTCGGAATTGTCGGGTTGAACATGCCTAAACATGTTCTTATATTATTTACCAAGTTATTTAAGTGATAGAATGTATTTTATAGCTTCTACATTATCAGTTATAATTTATTTTGTAAAAACTGACTCGTTTGACTTTTCTGTTAAGTAGTTTGACCCGACAATTGACCAAGTAAAGGTTATAATTAGGAGGTTCCCTTTTAAGGGTTTAACACCTACATAATTATCAACACATAACCACTTCCAATTCGAATAATGGCTGGACCATTAGTGATTCATCACAAAGTCAAAGCATCATTACGATAACTTTGACTTTCGGTCATTAAGCAAATAGAACTTAACTACAGAAGCTAAGAACGCTTACAAGGGTCCTTAGCACGAAGATTAGACTAGAGAAAGCTTCCTAGATGACCAGGATGCTTCAGAGATTAATTGAGAGTAAAAACTTGAAGTGTGCAAGTGAAGAACTCAATACATGGCCATTTATATAGAAGATTAAAGACCCCCAAGATCCATCCAGCTGTTCCTAGGAGTAACCAGATGATCCCAAGTGTCCCTAGGGTAGTAAAAACCATTTGCACAGTCCTTGGTATTGAAAACTAGCATGCAATGGCGGTGGAACAGCCTGCAACATGCATCTGCCAGTTTTCTATCGCTGGTGACTCTGCCGCGGCCCGCGAAGACATCAGAGGGAGTCTTCAAGCCCCGCGAGGACCTCTGATTCCGGTAAAAAGTTTGTGAACTTTTCATTTTCAGTCCCTGGTCCATATTTAGTTTAAATAACTTTCATTAATTGCATTATTAACCCCCATAGTTAACTTTTAAGTGCCTTGGGTCATAAGATTAACTTTGTTAAGCTCCCGGTTAGTTATGAGATCACCCGAAATGTCTTGTTTGCATCGAAACCCCATAAATTCAATAACCGACATCCATGAGAGTAAAATAAAATATTACAAAGCTTCGGGATTGTTAAAAGATCATTCAGAGGTAAAGATTTAACATGTTGACACATTTAACCCCTATGCTTTGTAACTCTTGATTTTTAAGCACAAACGGCTTTCTACGTCCGACAATTTATTCATTAAAGAATACGAACGTCGTGTGAGGTCAGTCAGAGGCACAAGTTTGGCATGTTGACACTCTTAGTCCTTCCACATACATCTTTACATTGTTTGACAACTTTAGTCCCTCAAAGTTACCTTTTTACATAATCAGGATTCATGACACATGTCATCATTATATTAGACATGATTTTGCCAGGTGTTACATCCTTAGCCCCTTAAAAGAAATCTTGACCTCGAGATTTACTGAAATAAATGAGGGTATTTTTGTTTCATCGTGGACTCAACTTCCCATGTAAATTCTAGGCCTCTGCGGGCATCCCATTTCACTTTTACGATTGGTACATGCTTTCTTCGAAGCTTTTTAACCTGTCGATCCTCGATCGACAAAGGTCTTTCAATAAACTTCAAGCTCTCGTCAATATGCACATCCTTATGAGACATTGCTAGCGATTTATCAGCTAGACATTACTTTAAATTGCATATGTGGAACACATTGTGAATTCCACTAAGCTCTTCAGGTAGATTCAGTTTGTAAGCTACAGTTCTGACAGATTCGATGATCTCGAATGGTCCGATATATCTTGGGCTTAGCTTGCCCTTTTTACCAAATCGCATCACTCCTTTCCAGGGTGACACCTTGAGTAATACTTTATCAACTACTTCGATTTCAGAGGTTTACGCCTCTTATCTTCGTAGCTTTTCTGCCTATTCCTGGCAGCTTTGAGACGATCATGGATCTGAACAATCTTGTCCGTCGTCTCCAGGACTATATCAGGTCCTGATAGTTGGGTCTCTCCGATTTCCGCCCAACAAACTGGCGTTCTGCACTTCCTTCCATATAAAGCCTCAAAAGGTGCGGCTTGGATACTCGAATGATAACTATTGTTGTATGAAAATTCAATCAAAGGAAGATGGTCATCCCAACTTCCACCCAAGTCAATAACACAAGCCCTGAGCATATCCTCAAGTGTTTGAATCGTACGCTCGCTTTGCCCATCCGTCTGAGGATGATAAGCAGTGCTGAAATTTAAACGAGTGCCTAGAGATTGCTGAAAGCTTTTCCAAAAATGAGATGTGTATCGAGTATCCCTATCAGAGATAATAGATACTGGCACTCCATGGAGAGATACTATCTCATCCACGTACAGCTGAGCTAGCTTATCGGAGCTGTGCGTTTCTTTAATAGGCAAGAAGTGAGCTGACTTGATCAGCCTGTCGACTATAACCCAAATCGTACATTCCCGTGTTTCGTCCTTGGTAACTTAGTGATAAAATCCATAGTTACCATTTCCCAATTCCAGGTGGGAAGTTCAGGCTGTTGCAGCAAACCTGACGGCTTTTGATGCTCGGCTTTAACTTGTGTGCACGTCAGACATTTAGCCACATAAGTGGCTATAGATTTCTTCAAACCTATCCACCAATAATTTACCTTTAAATCCTGGTACATCTTATTACTGCCTGGATGGACTGAATATTTTGAACTATGAGCTTCTTGGATGATCACATCTCTAAGTCCTCCATGGATTGGAACCCAGATTCGACCATTCAATCTAAGGATTCCATCCTTGCCATAAGACAATTGATCAGCAGTTACGCCTAACTTCTCATTTGGAAAATTAGTTTCCAAAACAGCTTCCTTCTGAGCGGCTAACAGCCTTTCATTCAAGTTGTTCCTTAATTCGATGCTTTTAGCGTTGATCCTTATTGGTTTAATCCTTTCCTTTCTGCTCAAGGCATCAGCGACCACATTTGCCTTGCCAGGATGGTAGCGTATCTCACAATCATAGTCGTTTAATGTCTCCATCCAGCGTTGCTGCCTCATATTAAGATCCTTCTGGTTAAACAAGTGTTGAAGGCTTTTGTGATCTGTATAGATTATACACTTGGTTCCATATAGGTAATGCCTCCAAAGTTTTAGTGCAAATACAACGGTACCCAATTCCAAATCGTGGGTGGTGTAGTTCTTTTCGTGCACTTTCAATTGACGTGAAGCATAGGCAATAACCTTGCCTCTCTGCATAAGCACACAACCCATACCTGTGTGCGATGTGTCGCAATAAACAACAAATTCTTCTATTCCTTCTGGCAATGTCAACACATGAGCATTGCTTAATTTCTGCTTAAGAATCTTGAAAGATTCTTGTTGCTTGAGTCCCCAATCAAACTTTATATTCTTGCAAGTTAATGAGGTTAAAGGAGCTGCAATCCTGGAAAAATTTTCAATGAAACGTCTGTAGTATCCTGCTAGACCCAAGAAGCTGCGTATCTCTGTAGGTGTTTTTGGTGCTTGCCAATTCATAATCGCTTCAATTTTAGCAGGATCCACCTGGATACCACGCTCACTCACCACATGTCCAAGAAATTGGACTTCTCGAAGCCAGAATTCACATTTAGAGAACTTTGCATAGAGCTTCTCTTGTTGCAGAAGTTTAAGAATACATCGAAGATGTTTTTCATGATCAGCTTGGCTCTTTGAATAAATAAGTATGTCATCAATGAAGACAATGACAAACTTGTCTAGATACGGCTTGCAGACGCGATTCATGAGATCCATGAATGTTGCAGGTGCATTAGTGAGCCCGAAAGGCATCACTAAGAACTCGTAATGGCCATATCTCGTTCTGAATGCGGTCTTGTGTACATCTTCGGTTCTGACCTTCAGCTGATAATACCCTGACCTCAAATCGATCTTTGAAAATTAACTTGCTCCTTGAAGTTGATCGAACAGATCATCGATCCTGGGTAATGGATATCGGTTCTTGATTGTAACTTTGTTCAGCTCACGATAATCAATGCATAAATGCATTGATCCATCCTTCTTCTTCACAAATAGAATCGGCGCTCCCCAAGGGGATGAGCTAGGTCGAATAAAACCCTTCTCCAATAAATCATCCAACTACGTTCTTAATTCTTTCATTTCAGTCGATGCCAATCGATAAGGAGCCCGTGCTACTGGGGCTGCTCCTGGAATGATATCGATCCTGAATTCCACCTGTCTGTCTGGAGGTAAACCAGGTAGTTCTTCAGGAAAGACGTCTGAATACTCGGAAATAATAGGAATATCTTCAATCTTGGGTTTTGGCTCATCTATAGTCACTTGTGCCATGTAAATGACACAACCTTTCTTCAAACACTTTGATGCTTTAAGCATAGATACTTGTTTAGGCAAACCATACTGCGTATCTCCCTGAATTGTAAGTGGCTCACCATAAGGGGTCTTAATGACAACTTGCTTCTTATCACAAGCAATTTGGGCTTGGTTACGAGATAACCAATCCATGCCTATAACTATATCGAATCCTGCCAATTTCAACGGAAGTAAAGACAACGGAAAAGAGTGATTCCTAATGGATATGATACATCCATCTAAGATGGTTGAAGCAGTATCTATGGTACCATCGGCCAATTCTACCTCATATTTTATGTTTAGAGTTTTAACAGGCAGATTTAACAGTTTACAAAATTTATTGTCTACAAAAGACTTATCTGCACCAGAATCAAATAAAACTCTAGCGTATACATCATTGATGAGGAAAGTACCTGTTATAACATTATCGTTCTGTACTGCTTCCTGCGCATTCATCTGGAAGACTCGAGCATTAGCCTTCTTGGCTTCTTCAGGCTTCTTTGGGTTTTTCGGGCAATTGGTCCTTATGTGCCCCTTCTCGTTGCAACATAACATGTTGCATCCTTCATTTTCTTGCAATCCAAGGTTCTATGTTCTTTTGACTTGCAGATCCAGCAAACCTTAGGCTTCGTCTGCGATTCAAATATGCATTTCCCAAAATGATGTTTCTCGCAGGTTTTACACTTAGGTTTATCACTTGTCTTCTGAGAGTCCTTCTTAAACCCGGAACTCTTCCTATGCTCAGAGTTCCCCTTTCTTTTCTTGTCGAAACGACGTGAGCTCTCATATTCCCTTTTCCTTTTTCCCTTATCAGAAGTCTTAACAGACTTATTTCTTTTTACATCTAGTGTAAGGGATAAGGACAGATCCACCACGGACCTATAAGTGGTAGGTCTGGAAGTCTTAACGTTACCTTTCATTTCTGGGGCTAGACCTCCAATGAAGCGCGCTATGCGCTTAGGTTCAGGTGTAACTAGATATGGAACAAGTCGAGACATGGTGTTGAAACTTGTAACATAGGCTGGGTAATCCAAATTCTTCATGACCAGAGTTAAGAAGTCAGTTTCAATCTTTTCTACCTCATGCTGAGGACAGAAGTTTTCCTTGATTAATGCCACAAATTGTTCCCATGACAAATTATAAAGTGGGATTTTCCCCATGGCTTGGATTAACGACTTCCACCAAGCCAAAGCTTCCCCTTTAAATGACTGTGAAACAAACTTCACAATATCCTGTTCCGCACATCCGCTGATATCCACAACGGTATCCATCTCATCAAGCCATGTCATACAGTCAATGGCACCCTTTTCACCTATAAAATCCCTTGGCTTGCAAGAGACGAAGTACTTGTAAGAACAAGTCTTTGTGCGCGGTTCCTGATTAAGCACAATTTGCTTGGATGGGAGACTCTTCTGATTCGATGAATGCCGAGAATCATCCTTATTTGCGTACGGTTAAGCTTATGTAAGTACGGTTACGTAAGTTTACCGAAACGGGTCAATCCTTATCAGTTTTACTTCAAATTCCAGAATGTACATTGTTTACCCATATTATACAAGTCTTAGTACTTGTTGGGTTTAAACTACATTCTATTCCGGTCATCGCTTAATCAAGCATATCATACTATTTTCATTAATTTAAGTTAACCGGTCCAAGTCTATGACTTGTGTTGGACCCAGTATGGCTTGAACAACTTCTTTTCACGTAATATGGCAAGTGATTTCAATAGATGTGAAAAAGATGTGCGGAAATGGAAATCAGACTTTCAGAAACAAGACCTACAGAATTATCAAGTTTATATCACTTTGAAACAAAATGGTTTACAAGGTGATTTTAAGATTATTATCTAATACAAATGAATCTTGAATTCTGTGGGTGAGAGGGCAATGGAGTTTTGTAGTATGTGTGAATGCTAAGCTTCAAACTCATCGTCTTCTCCATGGTGAGCCTTCTATTTATAGAAGGCTGGGTACATGAATAAACATTTGTTTATTCATGCAATAAGTCCTGTAAAAAGTAGCCATTTGACATATTCATTGAATCCAACGTTCAAGTTGCCTTTTTCATCATGATATCCAATAATGTCAACTTGCTTCGGTAAGTGTGGCAGGATAGAGCTGATTTCAGACAAGTGGGGTATTCATCAGAATTTCTGATAAACCACTTCATCAGAAATTCTGGTGAACAAATCATCAGAAAATCCTGATGATCAGAATCGTCAGAAACTGATGATATTTCATCAGAAATATCATCAGATCCATCAGAAATGACCTTATCTGATAATCCAATTCAGCTCTTGATCAACTTGTGATTCTTTGAAGTAGATGCTGTGCATTTCAGTTGTCCTATCCGATCTTCTTCTTCTTGTTGTGATCTTCAGGACTGTTATTGTAGGATCGGTTTGTGGATCCGAACGAGTCGGTTTAGAGGAATTCTATCAAATACAGGTGCGGAAAACAAGTATTTGACGTGTAAACAGCTGAATCTTCACTTTAACACTGATTTGTATTGATTAGACAACAATTACAATCAGTTCTCACACCGGTAGCACCTCGGTATGGAAATCTCTCAAATGTTACTTATGATTTCGCTTGACCTAAAATCCCTATATATAGACTTGGAGATTTCGCTTGGAATGTCCTGAAGCGAAATTGTTACATGTTGATTTCGCTTAAGGCTTCAAGCGAAATCCTTTACAAATACAATCCTTCAAGCGAAATCTTTCTAACTCTCGTTTTACGTGCCCTGATCTATTCTAACTAGTGTAAGACTCGATACAAGACGAAGTCGACAGATGTAGTGCACCAACAGACTCCCCCTCAGATGTTGACGAGTCGACTATCGAGTCACACCAATACTGTGTCTTCACATCATCATTCTTGATCAGTCCCTGGGCTTTTCTCTCTCTATCTTCTTTTCCTGAATCTCCTGGCTCTAACAAACTCCCTCTCACGATTTGCTGGTATTCATTTATACTTCAGCAACATCTGCTTTAGGATCGATGTCTGACTCAAAAGTTGTTTACAAGATCATTGCCTGACTTTTATCTAATTCTCTTGATCAGATCTCTTGATTCCTTAAGTTCATCAGCATCAGCAGCTAGCAAACTTTTTAGATTCATGATCAGAGTTTGACTTTCATAATCTTTGAATGAATTAACCTGGCTCACCTGCAACAATCTTAACCCAGAAATAAATTTTCTAAATTTAACAAGTTAAATGCACCAAAAATCTGATATAATCAGATAAATCTCTTTTCTATCATCAACCACTGATGAACCAAATAAAGGTTTTAAAATATCAATTGTAGGATTTATCAAACCTTTTAGCATTTTCAGATTCACTCCCCCTCACAACAAAGTCATCATGTTTAGCACTTGAAATTTTGACAATCAGCTTTTCAATATCAGTTGTCGAAATTTTTTTTTTTAAATTTTTCAAAATTTTATGCTAAAACACACTAAAAATCTTTTTGTAATTTTTGAAAGGAATGAAATACAATAAAAATATTTACAAACAATATTTTTGTGAGTTCGTGCAAGAGGATCATATCAGTTTCTGAGACACATCACCAACACCGTTAAGCTTTATTTCATTTTTAGTTCTAAACAATTTACCTAGATTGTCAGTATATTTGTCCACTTAAATTTTCACACAAAGTTCAATTGATCCGAGATACGAGGTTAATGTTTTAAGCACTTAAACTTATCTGTGTGTCCCACTACTTGAATATACTCCCGTATCCAGATCCCAATATTCAGTCTTACAGGTGAGTATACCACAGATGATATCTGTAAGGGGAATAAATTATGCAACCGTGATAGCTCAGGTCAGAACTTCCGTTCAGCAGAGAGCCTAGTTGACTTTTAGGTGTGTCCCCTTTAGAGGATCTTTTGAATTTCAACAGCCATGATTAGCATTTTCAATGTTTCATCATTTTTTAGCTGAGGGTGATGCTATATTTCAAGCAAGCAGAAAGTATTCTCCGGGGACTAGGCCATTGCTTCCGCAAAATCAGAAGTCCCGGGATAATACCCCAGATATCACTGAGTATAAAGACCTAGTATCTCAGAATAAGGGACCTTTCAAACAAGATTTCAGGGGTTACCTATATATCCAAGTTTGTGTTAACCCACAGAACAAGCAAGTTTGAAATTTAAGTTTATATCTCGTTACAATCTACTAAATGTGCAAAAACCTACTGACATATCCACAGTAAGATTGTTTATCACATATTTATCTTTACATTTCTTTAGCATGTTGTGATAGTCCACTGATGTACTATCATTTCCTCTTTTTGCACAACAAAACTCTTTTTCAATTTTATCATGTTTTTGTCTTTTTCAAATTTTCAAATGTTTTTGGATTTTCTGAAAAAAAAATTTACTCCCCCTAAAATGCAAACACATTTTAGGAAATTTGAAAATAAACTGTACAATAAAGTGACAACTGATATCGAATTGCATCAAATCGCCATTCACTCAGCATAAACAATCAGAACTCCCCCTATCACAAAACTATTTTCTCATTTAGATTTCAAAACACTTAAGTTTGTTTTAATCAAAATGATTTTTCCGGAAAATAAGTTTTTATGATATAATCATTTGAAGATTCGGAGTGTGGTTCATCACATTGTCTATTCGAAATACCAATTGTAAGTATGGTCCAATCAAGTTCAACTTAATGACCTTGATTAACCTTTTCATGTATGCACCTACTATACCAAACACAATACCACTTGTAGGAATGTTACGTCTACATCACCATTTTACCGATCAAAATGCCGATTCCTGCTTCGCACTTACCAACCTGGAAGCTCCGGCGTAGTCATACAACCTATAAACATTCAAACACTATCAAAAACTTTTAACCAAAATCTTCAAACATTAGAAAAATGCCGATTCCTGATCCACGATTACAAACTTGGGATCTCCGGCAAAGTCATAAGACTTTAAGGAAAACAAACTTCCACCCAAGTCTTATTTGACTTGGTGGCTTCCAATTCCTGGGCAGTAGGGTTGTAAGTTGCCTTTTTAGTTGCATAAAAATCTTTAACCCCCTTTACTTTCCCATCAAGCATTTTCTTGAAAAGTTTCTTAACATTACCATTGAATGTTTTTTCAATATCAAAATCTGAGATTTCTATTTTACCAACCATTTGTTGAATCTCTTTCACACTCATAGATTTAATGTCAGCATCATTCAACAAATCATTAATCTCATTTTGTGACTCCTCTGATTTTGTGGAATCAGATTCATTGTCAGAACTATCAACTGATTTTTTAACAACCCATGTTTGGTTGTCTTTTGCCTTCTTTTTGTACAATCTTTTAGAATTTTCACCAACTTCATTCTTTGAATTTTCAACAGTTTTGAAGTTTGTAGTTGGTGAATCATTCTTTTCAACCACTTTTTCTTTAAGTTTTTCAGAGACTCCCTGTTTTTTGTTGACTTTGTTTGGACAATTGTGAGCAATGTGTCCAACAACTTGGCATTGAAAACAAGTTCTTGTATCTCTTGGAATGTCTCTTGAATGAAAAACTCCAGTTCCTGTTCTTTTTCTTTCAACAAGAAACTCCTGATTTGTTTCTTTCCAGAAAGGTTTCTTCTGTTCTTCTTCAACACTTCCACCTGAAACAAATTTCGTTTTTGGTTTAGAATTGTTTACCTTTCTGTAACTTTCTTGCTGAATAAAACCTAAACCTTTTCTTTTGTAATTACAATTTTGATTTGTTTTCTTTTGAAAACCAGAACTAAAATTGTAATCCTTTTTCCCTTTTTTCTTGTTTAACCTTTGTTGAACTCTTGAAGTGTATTTTTTAGATTTTTCATTAAGATTTAAATTTTTAGTGTCAGAAATATTAATTTCTGTGACTTTGAAAACCTTTTCGATCTTGTCAAATCTAACACTATCCATTGGAAACTCTTCATCAGAATATAATTTGTCAGAACCATTTAAAGTATATGCAACTTTAAATGTTTCATCATCCAAATTCGCTTTTGATAACAAAAATTCTTTACTATAAAACCGTTTTTCCGATGATTTGGAATTTGTGACCGACGAACTCGAACTTTTGACAGACGAACTTGAACACCCAGACTCAGACTTTGACTCAGACACCTCCTCAGTATCCAACACCTGATCGACCACCTTTTTGATTAACTCGGACTCATGATCAGTATCAGACGAGGTAAATGTGATATCAATGTTATCTGGTAAAACATCAGTTGTCTCGGATTTTAACTTTATATTGATTGCTTTTTCGACTTGCTCCTCATTTGGTTTTCTAGGAGAATACCCTTCCCAGATAGGAGGCGGACACTTGTTGTATTTAACAGTCGATTTCTTACCAGTCTCATTCTTTTGCTTCTCATCTTGAAATGCTTCAAAACCTGCAACAGTAGGATAAACTCGATCAATAACATAATCAGAACAAGAATAACTCAATAATAACCTTCTGATCCTTTCATTTTCGATCTTTTCTTTCTCCAACTCTTGCTTTAGACTAGCATTTTCTTCGATGTAATGATTAATTGCCTTTTGCTTTGCCATCAGCGTAGAATTCGTCATCGTTAATGCCTTTTCTCTTTCAGAATTCGTTGTTTGAAGACCTGTCACAGTTCTGTTCAACACACTGTATGATTCTTTCACATAGCTGATGTCAGATAATAACTTTTCTATCAGTCTTTCTCTATCAAACAAAGTCACATCTTTTTCTTCGCAGTTTTTGCAAGCTTCCAAGCACTTCTTGCAAGGCTTTTCAATTTCAACAATCTTTTCAATCTCAATTGTTTTTACTATTTCAATCACTTTTTCTTCCTCAGTTACTTTCTCAGCTTCAGTCACCTTTTCTTCAACAACTACTTTAACTTCCTCATTCGGTTGTTGTTCTTTAGCAGCTTGTTTCTCCTTCAGTTTCTCCATGCGATCTGCAAAATAAAAATGAAAACTTTCAGGAGAAAGATGTTTTTTAGCAATATTAATCTGTTTCTCTTCCTCATCATCACTGCTATTCTCTATCGGTGTTTGATCAAACTCTACAGATTTTTCAGACTCAGCATCTGAAACACCAGAATCAGATGGTGTTTGATCAAAAACAACTTCTTTTTCTGAAGTATCCTCATTTTGCACACTATCGTTTGTACTTAATGACTCATCATCAGCACTTTCTAAACTTTCTTCAGATGTACTCGATTGATCTTTCACTTTTTCACCAATTGATCTCATCCAATTTGCAAACAAGTCTGGTTCTCTAACAATCTTTGCAATGAAAGCTTTGAAGTCACCCTTTTCATTAACAAACATATCCCAATTGAAACCTTCAGGTAATTTCTCATCATCTTGATCAACTGTGCATGCTTTGCTGTCAGAAGATATATAATTGCTCCAGTTGAAATCTACTAAGCATCCTCTCTTTGAATCTTCAATCTTTCTACCATGAGCTGTCTGTAATTCTTGTGTCTGACCAACTTGCTGATAAATGGCTTTCCTATAGTAGTCATCTTTCCCAAATGGATTCTGAGCACCACTAACTTCTCTATTCTTGCATTCCCGCTTAAAATGACCTTTTTCCCTGCACCTAAAACAAGTAACTTTAGATTTATCAAAACCTAAAGTAGAAACACAAGCATCAAGAAAATCATTTCTCCCAGTAATTGTCTTGAACTTTTCAGCACGTCTCAGAACACTTGCAAGACACCATTTGATATCCATTAGTTCCATCTCTTCAGCGTCTATCTGATCGTAATCCTCCTTTGTAAGCATAGGATTTCCAATTCGACCAGCAACTAATCCTTCATATGAGATAAGTACGGAACCAAGTAATGCCATATGATCTTTCGCAATGTCTTCAGAAAAACTTTGACCTTCTGGAAGATTTAGAGCTATGTTGCATTGAATCACACAACCATTTCCCATCTTTGTGCTTTGAGACTGAAAATTTTCTGATGAAGTCTTTGGATTGACACTTGGATAGAATGAGAATCCACTGTTGCTTTTGTTTGAGCTTTGATCAATCTTTTCTGTAGAATCTCCAGCACTAAACGCAGTCTGGATTTTCGGACTTCTTTCAGTTTCTGGAACCGGAATGCTACCTTTGTAGTACATCTTTACATCCTGTTGACCACTTGGACTGTTCATCCTCGCAATCTTCTGTTGTTCCAAATCCTGACTTTCAATCTTTTCAATGAACTGAGAGATCGACAATCTATCATAAACCCCAGTATTTTTCAGTATCATCAAATAAGTTCCCCACTCTTTCTGAGGTAATGCATCAGCAAGTTTATCCACCCATTCATCATTTTCCTTTTTAATACCCATCATCGACATTGTTCTCACTAAGTGACAATATCGTTCAATGAGTTTCTTCGTATCTTCTCCGGGCAAACTTGTGAATAAATCAAATTCCTTTTTAAGCAATGCCTTCTTGCTTTTAATCATACTCGTACTGCCTTCAACTTTGATTTTTAGAGCATCCCATATTGATTGTGATGTTTTGTCATGTTGAAGTAGTATGAAGATGTCTTCTTTGACGGCCTGTTGAAGTAAACTGATCATCATCTTTTCAGCTCGGTATATTTCCCTTTCTTCCTTACTAAAATCTGAAAGCTGTTTTTCAGTCTGCATTTCTGTTTGTGGTGGAGTATACTTTGTTAAAATACATTCCCATGATCTCAAATGATTTGCCTGCACCCAGTTTTCGAATCTATCTTTCCATCCGTAATATTCTTCAATTCCCATTAGCTTCGGGGGTTTCTGAGTAGTCCCCATTTCATTTTCAGAATTCATGTTCTGAGCAATGGAAGATGAACTAGACGATGTTGCAAAAGCGTTGTGAAAATCGTTATCCATGTTTCAGACACTTTCAAGCGAAATACTATCTTTTAAGCAGAACCCTTCAAGCGAACTAGACAAACTGAACAGTCCTCAAGCGAAAGCCTTGAAGCGAAATAGTTGAAGCGAAACAATTTCAAGCGAAGCTGTATGAAGAGAGAACTCTGAAGCGAACACCTTGAAGCGAAATCGTTCAAGCAACAGTTTCTGAAGCGAAATTGTTGAAGCGACGGCCCTGAAGCGAAATCGAATACTGTTTGAAGCGAAATCTACAACTGAAATCTGATCCGTTCAAGCGAAATTCATTCGGAGGTCAATTTTAATCACTTTTAGGTCAAATTTGGCTGTGAAACTTTCAAGGATTTGTTATCTTGTACTTTTAAACAATCTGTGAGAATTTGAGATGATTTAGACCGTGAAAAATTTTCTGAACTGTTAAAAGAAGATGTAGAAGGAAGAAAACGATGTCAATTTCAGCTGAATTCCTGTAGAACTCCTCAACTGGCTCTGATACCAATTGTAGGATCGGTTTGTGGATCCGAACGAGTCGGTTCAGAGGAATTCTATCAAATACAGGTGCGGAAAACAAGTATTTGACGTGTAAACAGCTGAATCTTCACTTTAACACTGATTTGTATTGATTAGACAACAATTACAATCAGTTCTCACACCGGTAGCACCTCGGTATGGAAATCTCTCAAATGTTACTTATGATTTCGCTTGACCTAAAATCCCTATATATAGACTTGGAGATTTCGCTTGGAATGTCCTGAAGCGAAATTGTTACATGTTGATTTCGCTTAAGGCTTCAAGCGAAATCCTTTACAAATACAATCCTTCAAGCGAAATCTTTCTAACTCTCGTTTTACGTGCCCTGATCTATTCTAACTAGTGTAAGACTCGATACAAGACGAAGTCGACAGATGTAGTGCACCAACAGTTATCTCTTCATAGATCCAGTTGATTGTGATTTTCTTCAATACTTACAAATAAAGTTTCCTAACAGTTTCCCCCTAAGTATTGTAAGAAAATGAACTATCTCTATATCTAACATAAACAACTTTCAACTGCTTCTTGAAAGAAAAACTCAAAACAACTAAGTTCAGAAACATAGAAAATAGTCAAACCAACCATTGTACAAATCAGACAAAAAAAATAATATGTTGTTCAAAAACAGAAATTTGATCTCATCAATTCATTAATTGATCTTCACTCCACTTCTGTATTTGTCTCCTGGTTTCAGCCTTTTCTTGTGATCAATTGCCTTTTGAGTTTCCTTGTACATCTCTTTGTACCAGCCTCTTCACTCCATCCAGTTTTCAATACATTCTTCAATTGTTTTTCTCAGCTGTTCATTGTTCTTTCCCTTCTTCTTGAGCTGCTCTTATTTTTCATTCATGCAGTTCCTTATATATTTCAGAGTTTGATTTGAATGCCTGCATATTTCACTGATTCTGAATAGAGCTTTCTCATCATTAGCATCTTTGAAGACTACACACATTTCTGGTTTGTCAAAGATTGCTCCAGTTCTCACAAGTGTAGAAGGAGTTTCAGCTGGAATTCTGGTGTTGGAAGGAGGTATTAATACCTTGTTGCTGTACTCAAAATTGATACATAGATCAAAGTCTGCTAGTGCAGCCCTTTTGTATAGCTTTGCTCCTGCAATTTTGAGGCTGTCAAGGGCTCTTCTGATCACAGCTGAATTACTTTTCTCTCTATCAATGATATTCTTCATTTTGACTATGCCCATTGGGTGAATATCATCAGCCAGATTTGCATCAGTAACCTTTTGTTCACTGTTATCTTTTCTGATCAAGGTATACTTGTTTTGTCCTTCATTACCTAAGATGCCTCCTCCAGTGGTCAAAGTATCGATTCTTTCAATAGATACTATTGGATTGGTCATGTGTTTGTGCAGAATTTCCCAGCCTCCATTGTTTCTGATTTTAACAATACCTTTACTCAATGGGGAAAGTGGCCTTTTTGGGTTATCTTCTGGACCTTTCCAGTAGTAGTGCTTTAGATGTTCTTCAGGGTACATTATTGTGTGTAAATCACCTTTCAGCACATCCATTTCTTTGATGTTCCCCTCCGAATCTTCTATCATTTCTTTTCTTGGCCTTTTTGAGGAAGTCACTTCATGTTCCATTCTTCTCTTCTCTTTTGTATCCATCTTTATGCTGAACTCTGTTTCTCCTGTGATGGCTGTAGAAGATGAATGAACTGGAACATGTTCTTTCTGTTGGACCCTTGATGTGTCTGGCTTTGGGACGTTTGGTGGAGGACCCATGAGTAACTTTTGTTTATCTGGAGGTGGACCCATGGGCTGCTTCTGATTTTGAGCTGTTGAAGTTTCTGTTTGTTTGGTTTGATCTTGTTGAATGGTTTCTGGTTGTTGTTGAGGAGTTTCTGATTCTCCTGCTTGTTTTACTTGTGGAATTGGAGCTCTGAGTTCATGAAGATCAATTTTTGTTAGCCTGGTAACATTATACTCCAACCTCTTTACTAATAGATGAATATTAGCAAGAGTTTGAGTATTTATTTCCTCTTGTTTCTTCATTTTCTGATACTCCAGATTTTCTTGATTTTTCTGTGCAGTTAATTCCACCATCAGCTTCTCAAAAGCCTCAGCCATGCTGCTGTTGTTGGCTTTGAGGAACTGTATTTCTTCAAGAATTCTTCCTGAACTTGAGCTTTCTCCTGCAGGTGCAACCTCAGCCATCTTTTTCTTGATATCTTGCAGTTCTTTGAGAGCTTTCTCGAATTCTGATGAGCTCTCTCTGTTTTCTGATGACTCTTGCAGTTTCTTGAGGGCTGCAGCATTCTCTTCTGTTTGCTTCTGCACAGCTTTGACAGTTTCTGATAACACTTTGATATCTGACTTTTGATTTCTGATTTCTTCCAGCGTCAGATCAAGCTTTCCTTCTGTGGCTGTTTTCCCAGTAGCAATTGTGTGTTCAGGTTCCTTATGAAGTTTTTTAGGGGACATAGATTGATGTCCTTGGTAAATAGGAGAAACAATAGATGTTCCTCTTCTAACACCAGCAGAAAACACATTCTCTGCTGTTCTGAGGTTAAGAGGATTGGAAAATTCCAAATTCTCTGTCTCCTCACCAGAGAATTGAAACACATTCAAGTTCTGGTTTTCCTCATATCCTTGAACCTTTTCAGGTTCTCCATGAGTTGTTGAGAAACTCTTAGTTTTCTCATCCAGGCTTCCTTGATCAGTAGACTGATCTCCACCTGTTGCCACCACATTTTCCTCCTCAGAATCTGATTCAGAAAATGGGTCATTGGTTTTACTCACATTTTGTTTTGTAGAAACAGTGCCTCTTTGTAAAATTTCATAATTTCCTTGAATTGAATCATTAGAATCACTCTCAGAATTATGAATTATATTGAATTTAGAGTGTTGAGCACCTGTTTCTCCCATATGTGAGTCTTCAGCATGATGTTCTTCTGCCATAGGACTCATATTCACATCTTCATCAGCTGGATGAGGATCAGATTCACCCTGCTGTTCCATTCTTGGTGTGCTGTCACACCCCGGATTCCACGTGTCACCGGTGGGCCTGGTAGGGGAGTATCGTGATGTGGTTGGCAACATAATAGTCAAACAACACAACATTTAAATGCACAGCGGAACCAAATGAAAAATATATTTCAACTTTAATAATATTGTAATATCGTGTATCACAACAGCTGAAAGTTTATCCACAGACGGATCGAAAATAAAATGGAAACAGTAGTTCAACAGACTTTAGGCATCTTAAGCTTTTGAGACTTCTATTGATGCTAAGGAGAAATATCCAGCCAATTACGCTTAGTACCTGAATTTAATATTTTTGGGAAAATACGTCAGTTTACACTGGTAAATACAATCAACTGACTCATTTTAAAAATGATTAAAAATTGATTTGGATGCACGTGGCATAAACATTTTATAACTTGGGAGAATTATTTAAATATACAATCTTGTAAAAGAATTACATGTTCCTTATGCGTTCAGTAGCCCGGATCATGCCGGGTTAAAGATCAATAGACACACCACATCAACTATTTATGCACTGACGAGTGTACGCCTACACTCCGCGCTTAGGTCGTGGCCATTTCGTAAAATGATGCCAAGGATATCCGGGACATGGTCATTAACCCCCCAAAGGCTTTAAGCAAACAAAACATATTTAAACGGGCCGATCAAATTATTCAATTAACCACCAAACGATGGAAGATTTGATGACCGACCAAGCGGGATTTTATATACCGTAACCCAAGCCCGTATAGGGAAAATAAGTTAAAAGTATTTACCTGAGCAAAGTAATAATCACAATAAGAAAATTGCAAGTAGCTTTTACTGGTCCTCCTAATCTGGAACGAAGGTTTATAATAACCTATTAGAATCCTAACGGGTCTTTAGTTAAGCTTAAGCTTAGACCGGTTAGTTTCAAAGATACGGTTCGTACGCAAGATTAAGCGAAGACTGGATAGAATGTGATTTAGACCCGACAAGTTCGGAGACTTGCTTAATATGGGAATTTCATACACATTCTGGATTTTGAGATAAAACCGATAAGGTTTGACCCGTTTCGGCTAATTTATGCAAACTAGTTACATAAACCGAATCGAACGCGTAATAAGCGTAACGGGTATTCATGAGAGCCATATACAGGTTTCCTAAGTTAATATGCTTCAAATATGTTGTGACATCAGTAAGATGTCTTTTATTATGCCCGAAACGAATTTAAACACAAACTATGCCCCGTAGGGGTAGTTTGGTCATTTACAAGGTTATAAAAGAGTTTAAGTATTATCCTGAGTTGCAGGTCTGATATAATCAGAAAAAATACTTAGTTTACCAAGTTATAACAGTAGGGTAAAGTATATATGTGAAATTTATCAATTATAACCAAACTATGCACCGTAGGGGCATTTTGGTAATTTCACATAAGCCGAAAAGCTCAAAACTGAAGTCTGAGTTTAACAACCTTTGCTTACTGTTAAAATATCATAATTTACCTAAAATATCAGTAGGTATCAACCCTTGTATGCTTAAAATAGTTCTAGTACATACTAGGCGTTAAAAACGCTTAATAAGGCGATTAGAAGCCATTTCCGGGTTCTATACATAAAGCTGATATTTTTATTATTCCAGAAGGCTTAAAATAATTTATTTATCATATGTGATCAGTAGCAAAAGGTTTGGAGTCAATTTAGATATGTAAAACTCATTTTATAGCCCGTAAGGGCAAAACCGACAATTACCGGATTAAGCCTATGGCTATAAGTTATGCTCAGCCTAAAATTAATTAAAAATCTTCAAAAATCCCAAAATAATATATTATATCATTGGGTAAAGAGTTTGATATCAAAAAGTATGTTTAAATAGGCTATACGCTAATTATGTCGTTTAATCGCTAATAAACTTTCTAATTACGCTAATGAGCATAACTCTCAAACTACACCTCAAACTGATGTCAAATTTTGGGTGCAAGTTTATATATCAGTAATTAAAGTTTCTACTCTTTTACATTTTCAAAATCACGTTTTAAGGTGAAAAGGGCATAATGGTCAACATATGAGCAATTAACGGAATCATGCATATTAATTGGTTAACTAATGAACCATGGTGTATAATCACAGAGGGTTATACTAGCATGTAACCTGGTCCAAATAAAGATCCAAGGTATTTCTAAAACATACCAAAACGGGTCAGAACTGAAGTCAAAGCAAAAGTCAAAGCTTTGCGACTTTCGGTTCCGAACCGGGTCTAAATAGTAAATTGTCGGGTTGAACATGTTTAGACATGTTCTTACACTAATTACCAAGTTATATTAATGATCAAACAGGTTGTATGTGTTCTACATTGCTAATTATGCATAACTTAGAAAATAAGTATCCTGTTGACTTTTTAATAACAAGTTTGACCCGACATTTGACCTAGTTAGAGTGGAAATCAGGGGGAACCCTTTTAAGGGTTTATTACCCACATAATTACCAACTTATAACTACTTTCAATTCGACTAATCACTGAACCAACAGTGATTAATCGTTAAGTCAACCGCTAATTACGACGGTTTGACTTTTAAGCTAAAACTAAGCAAAAACTTAACTAAGAAAGGTTAAGCAAACTTACTGAAGTCCTATGCACGATTTGTGAAGCTTAGAGAGAAGTCTTGAGCTCCAGGAATGCTCCAAAGTGCAGATGGAAGGTGTGAAGAACTTGTTGCAACATCATGGCCTTTTATAGTGCTCAAAAGCACTTAGATCTTTGGCAACAAGAGCTACAACTGATAATGGATCATCAACAGATGTCCCTAAGGTTCTAGGAGTCACTTAGGGGTCGCCCACAAAGTGAAAATATCTGTTAAAGGTCGTTTATGCGCGAATACAGGCTCCTGCCTAAACTTTCTGTATCTGGGACGTCCAGGCGGCCCGCGTAAGATGTTGTTAGGGTCTACGCGGCCCGCTTGGGCCTTCTGATCAGGAAAAAACGTTTTCAAGTTGTTGCATCTTGTCTCTTGGCCTTTCGAAAGGTCAACTAAGCTTATTTCTTGCACTTTGAGCCCTCCATATTTACCTACAAGGGCTTTAGGACTTGTACCCACTTTGTTAAGTCCTCGGTTAACTTTATTGTTACCCGAAAAGTCCTAACTTTCAACGTTGACGCTTTAACCCCTTACATACGAATTTGATCATAACTTTCTCATACGATAACGAAACTTTATAAAATTTATATCGTGCATTCTAGTGAGCATAATTAATCGTTACAAAGCTTCGGGTTTGCTAAAAGGTCACTCAGAGGTATAACTTAAACATGTTGACACATTTAACCCCCGTGGTTTGAAATCTCTCACTTTCTTTCATATTTAGCTTCGTATGATCCATGATTTATTCGTTTGAAGGTATGAGCATCATGTAGGGTTAATGTACAATTTATTTATTCACTGTTGACATTTAGAACTCGTATATTCACATACTTTCCACGATTGTCAACTTTGATCCTTTTATAACATTCTT
The DNA here is from genome assembly GCA_030545235.1 of Helianthus tuberosus. Lineage (NCBI taxonomy): Eukaryota > Viridiplantae > Streptophyta > Magnoliopsida > Asterales > Asteraceae > Helianthus > Helianthus tuberosus. The sequence goes on along the minus strand of CM060433.1, from coordinate 185,840,191 downwards.
TCACACGTTTAAACATATGACACGTGTCAACACATTATAGGACGTGAATTTTCGAGGTGTTACATGTGCTTGACTCTTGTGCATCATGCTCCATGGGGGACACACTTTCAAAAACTTCTTTGTTTTCTGGCTTTTTGTTCAACATCTTCAGGTATTCTGCTCTGTATGGTGAATCTTCTGGTATCAGTTTCATCACTTTTTTGACAGAACAGGCACATCATAATCTGAGTTCCAAGACCCTACAGCAGTCCAAGGTCTCATAATTTCTGTTCTCCACATATTTTCTGATGCTGGAATTTCTAGGTTCCTTTCAGAAAAAGCATCAGAAATTATGATTGACAGAAATCTGGGAAAGGGTAGATGTGAATCTATCCTTCCAGCGTTAGTCAGAATTGATCTTCTGATCAGAATAAATATTTCTGTTCCCAAATCAATGTTCAACCCACTAATGAGACTGAACATGATTGTTAGAATATTCATATTTATCTGATCTGTACCTCCAATCTTTGATGATAGACACTTGTTCAGAATTTCCATTAAAACTTGCTAGAAGGCAGGTAGCAATTGTTTCTCTTGAATTCATTAATTTTTGAAATCTTTGTCTTGTAACCCATTACAGCATCAAGTTGTGAGAACATATCTTCTTTTACTGGTGCTTCTTCATAGCTTTGGTTTAAGGGTAGTTCCAAACATTCCCTTATTTTCTCCGGTGAGATTGTAATAAAGATATTTCCCCACACATGTGCTGTTAGCTCGAGTTGATTTGAGACTTTGAGAGTTTTTACAACTTGTGGTATGAGTTCTTCTGGTACCTCTCTGGTCTTTCTGAGAGCTTGAGCTATAGGGCATCTGGTTAGAAATTCAATGAGAATTTGACACTTTATATCATACTCTTCAATGTTATCATTCATTGCTTCATTGTTGCTCTTTAATGGAAGAAATTCTGCTTTAGTGATGAAGGGAACAGAGTGTTCAATTGGTGGTATGTTGATGTTGATAGCTGCCATTGAGAATTTGGGTTTTTGTTTCGGAAAAGGGTTTTAGGGTTTTGAATTTGAAGGTTGAAGATGGAAGTCTCTGTTTTTGAATGTTGTATTTATAGTGTATAGAGACAGATATTTTTGAGTGTTTTTCGTGGGTTGTTTGTATTCAAGGTGGTTAATGACACCTTAATGATGTTTTAATCCTGTAAGGAAACAACCGTTTTTGAAAAACCTTTGGTTTATCTCTAATTTAATGTAAATCCTTTAAAGAGACTTATAGATTTCAATGATTTTGCGGATAAACACTAATGTCCAACTTGCACCTTTTCTCCATGTGGGACCCTTTTTGTTTCAAAAAGGTCCAATAGAAACCTTTTCCGAGTTTGTGTATCTTCCCAGGTTTTCCTCTTGATGATATATATATATCAGAAAATCTTTGAGTAAATCTTTTGAGGATTGGATTTTCTTTATATATCATCAGAATGCATTTGATTCATTTACAGAGTTTGAATCAGCATTTTTTTTAGATGAGAGGGAATGAGTAGAGTTCTGAGAATTTTACTTACATTGCTGTTCTGCAGTTCTAAACTCCACACCTTTGTTCTGATATACAGGAAGTATTTTTCATGCAGTTTGTTCCAGTCCTCAGAAAAAAAATATTTTGAAAGAAACTTATTTCAAAATTTTAGATGGTCATAAGTTTCTTTAAATCTGGTTAAAGGCAATGTTTTCTGATGATTCGTCAGACTTCCTGGTTTTCAAGAGATTTTTCTGATAAAAAAAATTGATTTTCTGATCTATTATCAGATTTTCTGGTTATTTAGAAAATTTTCTGGTGAATGAACAGATTCATATGGCTTGATGGTTTTTCTGAATAATTACCAGATTTTCTGATTGATCATCAGATTTTCTGAGTTCCACCAAATCCTGTCAGATTTCATTTGAATTTCCACCAGATTTTCTTTGTTTTTATCAGACATGATGTTTTAGTTCCCCCTAGATCTATTGACATGTTTTGTTAAAAAAAATGAAAAGAAATTAAAGCAAACTAGATATATATAAAAAAAATATTAAACACACAACAAAGAAAAACAAACAACAACTACTCCTCCTCCTCCTCCAACACGTTGTACATGCACTTCATATATAACCAAAGACTGGTTATTCGACCGGTGTGATTCGTTGATAGCACCAGAGTAGGCTCACTTATGTTTTCTTGAAGTACCAGCTCGGCCCTTGGGTAGCAGCTTCTCACTCCTCCGAAGTCCAGCTGACTGGTGATCACCTTGGTTACGAATCGAGGGTAGATCAGAAAAGGTTGACGGTCGTGGATGTTTGCTACTAGGTCTCTCATGAGAAACATAGCATAGTTGTAAGGTTTTTCCTGTACAACAGCATGAATCACTTCCATCATCCTATGGGACAGCTCGTTGAAGTGTCCAATCTTCTTGGAGAAGCAAACACTTAGCTGTGTTACCAAAAACTAGAAAGGTGGTATGAACCCAGATTTGCTAACCGCCCTTGACGAGTTGTATGTATGATAGCCCATTTCAGTCAAGGTCTGTTGCACATCTGCCTTATCCAGGAATTTATTTTCATTACCATTACCCAGTCTGAGGACATTTCTGATTGTTTCCTCTTTTAGGGTAATTCTGACCCCCATAACCTCACTCTCTATCCACATGGAAGTACCACTAAAAATGATTTCAGAGTTCCACCAGAACTCTTGAAGAAGTTTTGGATAAATGGTGACATGTGATGATACAGCAAAGCCCAAAGGACTTCGCATGATCATATTGTACACAAACCTGCAGTCCTCCCATGCAGGTCCTTCCAAGTTGGATCTTAATCTAAGATTATGAAGTCTGTGAAATGGGAGAGGGAATTGAGTTGCTTTCATCAATTTTGGTCGACCCATTTTAAGATAAGAAGATTATGTCGAAGGGCTTTTGAAGAGATGACTTTGGTGTGAAGTAAGTTCTTTTCAGGTTGTTAATATATATAGATGAAAGTGATAGTTCCTCATAAATGATATTAACAGCCAACCCTTTTTTTTTATTTTCATCTCTTCAATTAAGACGATATCTGTTGCAGTGAATGTGACAGTCTACTAAGCCCCATGTGTGAGTAAGCATTTGATGTGCGATAAAGTGTCGTATATTTTAGGTATATATTTTAAGCCCTTTTTAACACTTATTTTAGCCAAGTTTTAAATTTATAAAACACGATATTTCACTAACACTAAACACACATATGGGCAAGTGCACCCATCGTTGAGTGTAGTATAGCGTTGGTAAGATACCGAGGTCGTCCAAGGACACAAGAGCTTTTAGTACCGGTTTATCCTCAACGTCTAACCAAAATAAAAGTTTGAAAAAATGTTTTAAACTAAGAAAAATAAAAACTAACTAAAATGCTGAAAATAAAAATAGAATAAAAACAGATAGACAAGATGAATCACTTGGTTCCGACTCGTATCTAGTATAACCTTTGATTATTTCCGCACTTTTGCACATAATTAAGAGATTATCTTAGTTATTGTAGTAGGCCCCTCTTTTGAAGGTGACGTTACCCTCACCCCAGTAGTTTGAGTCAGCAGGGATACAATCCTAAAGGGGTGGATTATTGGAAGATAATGAATTAAGTTATTAATGCAGTATTATGGTAGGCCCCGCTTTTGGCGGTGACGTTACCCTCGACTAAGTAGTCTGAGTCAGCAGGGATACAGTCCTAAATAGCCGGGTTATAGTATTAATAGTAGTTAACTTATGAGGGGATCAAAGAGTTTGGACCCCCGCCATCCAATACCGCGAAGTATTGAAGGAGGTCCTACTAAATTTGACCCAGGTCCATTGCAGGACCTCTAAACGCTGAACAATGGCAAGACCTTTACCAAACCGTTCCCTTAACCCCCTACCAGGTAGCCAACATACCTCCATATAGACCGTGGAGATATGAATGGTGAAAATCCTTTATTTTATATAGACAGTAAAATAATGCCAAGACACCACGGACAAACGATAAGGAAAGATCACCTTCAACATAAGTAACTAGTTATTAAAGTCATTAATACAAAACCAAATAAAAAGTGCAAAAGATTAGAAATAAAAAGTATTATACTAGACACTTTGTCTTCACCAAGTGATGTAAGAGACTTAGGCAAACATGGCCTTGATTGTCAAGAACTCTTACGATCAATCTTGGATCCCGAGACGACTCACACACTCTATGATGGACAATGGATGATGGTGGTGGATGATGGTGTTGTGATGGTGGTGGGTGGTGGATGAAGTGTGAGAGAGGTGGTGTGCCAAGGGATGAGTTGCAATGAAACCAAGCACTCCTATTTATAGGCTGAACAGAGGCCTGGGCACGGCCCCGTGTCCGCTGGGCACGGCCCCGTGCCTGTCTGACACTCTCTCTCTTCATTAATTGTAATTCGCAATTACAATTAATGCGCCTGCAGTACTTTCGGCACGCCCCCCGTGTCCGCTGAGCACGGCCCGTGGTGGGCAATAGAAGCTTCTATAGGTTTGTCTTTTCTGCTGCTTCTTGGGCACGACCCCGTGCTGGCTGAGCACGGGGCGTGTTCAGCCTTCTGTTTTCTCTATTTTGCTTTGGAAGGTGCCGTTGAGGGTTCGGGCAATCCACTAATGTTCCTTTTCTTGTATTCATGTTGGATTTAGCTGTCTTTTTGCTTCTTTTGCGTTTTTGAGCTCATTTAATCCTGAAAATACAAAAGGAAGACAAAAACACTCTTTTTCCAATATTAGTACTAAAAAAGGGTTAGTTTTATGCCTCATTTGATGTAATTTATATGTTGCATTTTACACACATCAAATACCCCCACACTTAAACTTTTGCTTGTCCTCAAGCAAAACTCTTTAATATTTGGCTTACACTCCCAAATGGAATAGGTAGAAGAGAAGGTTTTGGGCTTGTCATAGAGTGTCGGGATTTCCAAGATCTTTTTAGGGTTTTATTTTTATTTATTTACACTCCTATTCGTAATGATTTATTTAGAACTGTTCATAAAAGAAATTACTTATTTGGGCATAACATGCCTTTTTAAAATTCTATTTATATACAAGTTCACATACCTCGCGGGGAAATCACTCACACTCGGCCGAAGGTGTATTTTTAGTGAATCACTCGAGAGCGGCATGGAACTTACTCCTACCATAGGCTTGCCAAGAAATCAATCCTCCTCCTTTTTAACTTTTATACCTTTGTAGATATCAAGAGGACTTTGTGGGTTAAGGGTTGGCTAGGGTTAAAGGTAGGTGGTTGGGTTAGTGGTTAGTAGAAAAAGGGCTAAAAAGCGTAACAAGTGTCGGTTTTCGTATTTTTGCAACCTTTTATTTTTGATGAAGCTTTTATTCAAACAAAGTTATTTTTGATTACTTTGTTTGTTTATTTTCTTTTTGCTTCATTTTTTTTTTTTTTTTTTTTTTTTCGAAGAACCGAACTTGTTACTAAAATAAAGGGTAAAAAAATGAAAAAGGTTTTGGTGGGTGAAATGGTTTTTTGTTTTGGGTGATGAAACGAAAAGGTTTAGGCTCAAAGGGGCTAACTAGGGGGATTTTTGGGTAGGTGGTAAAAGAAAAAGAAAAATAATGGTGTGGAAATGAAAAAGGTTAGTCCTAATGCCTCTATCATTTACTTACTCGGGTTTAAGTTGATAAGGACCGGGAATGTATTGTCATGGCAAGTTCTAGAGTCGTAAGAACCAAGAGGCTATTCACACAAGAAACGAAAAATGAGCATTTAGTCAAATGGTATGAAATTGAGTGCTCAATAAAGGCTCAAAACTCACTTTTGTGGGAATGGGTTTTTATGTGATCAAGTATATATAATCAAATTTTAAATAAGTTTGTCATGCCTTTTCATAATTTTCTTATGTTGGTTCTTTTTATCACTACGCTATCGGTTGTAAATTTGTAAAAATATAACCTTTTTGAGAGCTTGAATTTCCCGAGTTAAACCTAGACAAGTAAAAAAAAATGAAATTTTTGAAAAAAATTTGGGGTGATTAGCGGTTCCAATAGAGTTTTGTGTAAGGCTTGTATTTAGGACTTGCAAAATTCAAGGTTTTAGCATCCCCCCCACACTTAAATTACACATTGTCCTCAATGTGTCCCAAAAATAAATTTTTAGGTTGATTAGATGTGTAAAATAGTGTTTAAAAAGCAAAAATTTGTGTTACTGGGCACTGAGCACGGCCCCGTGTTATCCGGGCACGGCCCCGTGTTCAAGTGCCAGTAACAAAATTGAAATAAGAGAAACAGAAGTCTGGACACGGGGGCGTGTTGGGTGAACACGGCCCGTGTCCAGTTACCTGTACTGGGCGTTTTCTGCAGGTGGTTCAACACGGGGCCGTGTTGGTTGGGCACGGCCCGTGTTGAACCTTCTGAAAGGGAGAAAATTGTCGGGTTGCCTTGTTCTTGTGCATGGGATCATTTTTCTCGTTCCCCTTTTCATCCTTTACCACCATGAGTGTGTTTTATTCATTACAAACCATCCAAACATTAAAACCATCATTTCATTTCATCATAGAGAGAACTTACATAATCCTAAATTAAAACTAGATAAAAGAAATAACAAACCATGGAGTCCTAGCCTTTAATTTATTTTAATTTAGCAAAATTTCCAAGAAATACTCAATCTTGGTTAAACAAGGCCTTAGTGAACTCCTTCTTCCGAGTGCGGTTTTCCTCAAATGTCGGCGAGCCATTCTTCTATCTCCCTTGGAAGGAGAAAAGAAGGCTCATTGGCATTAGTTTGAGGGGCTTCAACTTCCACCGGGATCTCTTGTTGGTGTTCCATGGGAGGTTCCGCCGGAAAGTCTTCCCACCCGGTAGGGTTGTTAATTCCGAGAGCCAGGTTCCAATCCTGCTGAGGAAGGACTGGTTCCATTGGAGGTGCTACAAGAATATTTAACCTCTGGTGCAAGAGGTTAATTTCTTGGAAGCTGCTTTCAAGTCCCATCGTAAGATCGTTAATACGGTCGATAAGGACCTCCTCTACTGAAGTCATTTCATCTAGAGCCTCCCTTAATGCTATCACATAGTGAACAAGTGTAGCTTCAATGGAGGGTCTTCTTCCTCTTCGGTTGTTTGACGAATGCACAGAAGATGTATCGCTGTTTTCACTCGACATCCTACGAAAAATAAACTAAAAATAGCTTATTTAATGAAACAGTAATCGGACACGGCCCCGTGCTCACTGAGCACGGCCCCGTGTCCATCTTTCTGCAGAGTTTTGGAACAAGGAAACTTGTATTTTTAAGTTATTTTCTGAATGTTGTAGGCCCTTTTTGGCTGCTAATAACTTAAAACCGTGTTTCATAACATGTTTTTACCAAGATTCTTTGAACAAAACTCATTTGTCCCTACCATAGAGTTGGAGGAATTCCAAACTTTCAATGGTAGTTCTTGGAGAAAGATGAAGAAGAAGGAAATTACTAAAAGAGGAAGGGACAAGATGGGTTGTTGGAACCTTCTTTTAGACTTACCTAGGATAGTTTGAGAGAAGATTCCTGCAAATCTCTGCCCCAAGTTGGTCCAAATGTGCAGAATTCTTGGCTGCATTTATAGAAAATGACAGCAACCTGGACACGGCCCCGTGTTCAGTGGACACGGCCCCGTGTGCAGGTGGAGCTCTGACACAGTTTGTCCGTATTCTGACGTACTGATCAGAAAGGAATCTTTCGATGGACACGGGGCGTGTTGGCTGGGCACGGCCCCGTGTCTACGGACTGATTTATGAAGTTGTCTAGTTTTTTTAAGGAATTTGTTTTTATCGGGTGGTTCCTGACTGGTTGGAACAACCCCAAAGTGCCTAATATACCTTAATTGTCCTAGACTAAGGCGAGAACGCAAGAGGTTGTCGGTGAGGGTAATTCCTATTTTCATTCTAGGTGGACAAGTCCAACCCTTTTCCGGGCTCTTGTTAAAGAAGGTATATGCCGAATCGCTCAGGTCTATGTATGCACCGAACGAAGTCGATGGGGAGTCCTTCACGGCACAATCGACACAGGGACGACTATCGTCCAAGTCTTTGCTAGGTACGAAGGTATTTTCGGGAGCAACGAGGTTGTCGGAATGCGGTTCCAACATCTCTTCATGGGTATCGTCTTGGGGCGGATTAATAAAATCCTTCCTAAGTTCTTCTATCCATTTCAGAATTAGCTCTTCTAGTTGAAATAATTCGCTAAGGAACATTTCCCCTAGAATATCTGGCTGGGCGCATTCGAGGGAGAAATAGTGCTTATTTTTACTTTCGCCCCTCTTAAGGTTGTGAAAAGATCGTGGGTCCATGTAGTGGGGCATATAATTTAGGAAGTAACATTTTACTTCTTCATGTTCGCCTCCACATAATTGACACCACATACCATAAGAGTGCCGAAAGTAAAAATAATTACTATCACTCATGTTTATGTCAGAAATTACCAACCGTCGGGATCTAACGGTTCTGTTTTCAGTAACTGAAACTTGGGCACGGGGGCGTGTTGAGTGGACACGGCCCCGTGTTCAGCTTACTGTCTGATGTAAAACAGGATTGCCAGTTCCAATGATTGAGCACGTGGGCGTGTTCAGCGGGCACGGCCCGTGCTGAGGTCTGCAGAAGCTGAAAAACTAAGAAAAATCCTAAAAAAATTAAAAAGAAAAATAGAAGATGATTAGGCCGTTGATTCCTAACTTTCTTAAAATCCTTGTGTCCCCGGCAACGGCGCCAAAAACTTGATGTGCGATAAAGTGTCGTATATTTTAGGTATATATTTTAAGCCCTTTTTAACACTTATTTTAGCCAAGTTTTAAATTTATAAAACACGATATTTCACTAACACTAAACACACATATGGGCAAGTGCACCCATCGTTGAGTGTAGTATAGCGTTGGTAAGATACCGAGGTCGTCCAAGGACACAAGAGCTTTTAGTACCGGTTTATCCTCAACGTCTAACCAAAATAAAAGTTTGAAAAAATGTTTTAAACTAAGAAAAATAAAAACTAACTAAAATGCTGAAAATAAAAATAGAATAAAAACAGATAGACAAGATGAATCACTTGGTTCCGACTCGTATCTAGTATAACCTTTGATTATTTCCGCACTTTTGCACATAATTAAGAGATTATCTTAGTTATTGTAGTAGGCCCCTCTTTTGAAGGTGACGTTACCCTCACCCCAGTAGTTTGAGTCAGCAGGGATACAATCCTAAAGGGGTGGATTATTGGAAGATAATGAATTAAGTTATTAATGCAGTATTATGGTAGGCCCCGCTTTTGGCGGTGACGTTACCCTCGACTAAGTAGTCTGAGTCAGCAGGGATACAGTCCTAAATAGCCGGGTTATAGTATTAATAGTAGTTAACTTATGAGGGGATCAAAGAGTTTGGACCCCCGCCATCCAATACCGCGAAGTATTGAAGGAGGTCCTACTAAATTTGACCCAGGTCCATTGCAGGACCTCTAAACGCTGAACAATGGCAAGACCTTTACCAAACCGTTCCCTTAACCCCCTACCAGGTAGCCAACATACCTCCATATAGACCGTGGAGATATGAATGGTGAAAATCCTTTATTTTATATAGACAGTAAAATAATGCCAAGACACCACGGACAAACGATAAGGAAAGATCACCTTCAACATAAGTAACTAGTTATTAAAGTCATTAATACAAAACCAAATAAAAAGTGCAAAAGATTAGAAATAAAAAGTATTATACTAGACACTTTGTCTTCACCAAGTGATGTAAGAGACTTAGGCAAACATGGCCTTGATTGTCAAGAACTCTTACGATCAATCTTGGATCCCGAGACGACTCACACACTCTATGATGGACAATGGATGATGGTGGTGGATGATGGTGTTGTGATGGTGGTGGGTGGTGGATGAAGTGTGAGAGAGGTGGTGTGCCAAGGGATGAGTTGCAATGAAACCAAGCACTCCTATTTATAGGCTGAACAGAGGCCTGGGCACGGCCCCGTGTCCGCTGGGCACGGCCCCGTGCCTGTCTGACACTCTCTCTCTTCATTAATTGTAATTCGCAATTACAATTAATGCGCCTGCAGTACTTTCGGCACGCCCCCCGTGTCCGCTGAGCACGGCCCGTGGTGGGCAATAGAAGCTTCTATAGGTTTGTCTTTTCTGCTGCTTCTTGGGCACGACCCCGTGCTGGCTGAGCACGGGGCGTGTTCAGCCTTCTGTTTTCTCTATTTTGCTTTGGAAGGTGCCGTTGAGGGTTCGGGCAATCCACTAATGTTCCTTTTCTTGTATTCATGTTGGATTTAGCTGTCTTTTTGCTTCTTTTGCGTTTTTGAGCTCATTTAATCCTGAAAATACAAAAGGAAGACAAAAACACTCTTTTTCCAATATTAGTACTAAAAAAGGGTTAGTTTTATGCCTCATTTGATGTAATTTATATGTTGCATTTTACACACATCAGCATTTAATAACTAGGCGGCTTCTTTCATAGCTCCTAATCATTTTAGTGCCTATGTGTCACTTAAGTTTCTTATGAAAAAATGACGTTGCATGCATTGGCAGAAAAAATAAAATTCAATAATCTGAAAAAAAAATTCTAGAGACGGTTGATCTTCCCAGCTATATAGAATTTTATCTTTATGCATGTTACTTTTCCCCCCTTTTTGTTTTTTTTAATTAATTAAATAGAAAGAAAAAAAACAAAAACAAATTATACACATATATGAATATATACAATGTGTGGGATATGCATGAAGATGGAAGATTATGATGATTACAAATTATTCTGATGTTTCAACCTGGTTTCTGATTTTATATCAGAACTTCTGGTGATTTCACCAGATATTCTGATATTTCTTCAGATTATCTGATAAATCATCATTTATTGATGATTAATCAGATTTTCTGATGTTCCATCACATTGATGGATTGCTTTGTCAGAAACCAGTTGATTTGTTCTTTGATTATCAGAACTTTGATGTTCATCAATTTGGTTTTAAATTTGTGTCCATGTGTTTTCTGAAAAATCTTCATAATTTAAATTAACCATGCCAAGTTTGCTGATCAAAAAATTGTGTCTTTTTTCATCAAGAGGCTTTGTAAAGATATCAGTAATTTGGTTTTCAGTTAGAACAAAATACATTTCTATGTTACCTTTCTCCACATGATCTTTTATGAAGTGATATCTGACATCTATGTGTTTGGTTCTTGAGTGATGAACTGGATTTTCTGTTATTGCAATAACACTCTTTGAATCACAAAGAATTGGTATTTTTGTCAGAGTTACTCCATAATCTTTCAGTTGAGTTTGCATCCACAGCAGTTGTGAACAGCAACTTGCTGCTGCTACATATTCTGATTCTGCTGTTGATGTGGCAACACAGTTTTGTTTCTTGCTTGCCCAACATACCAATTTTTCTCCCAAGAGTTGACAAGCACCAGATGTGCTTTTCCTGTCAATTTTGCACCCAGCATAATCTGCATCTGTGAATGCAATTAATTCAAGATTTGTATCCTTAGGATACCAGAGACCAAGTTTTGATGTGCCTTTTAGATATTTGAAAACCCTTTTTACCGCTTTTAGATGGGATTCTCTGGGATCACATTGATATCTGGCCAGAAAGCATGTTGCAAACATAATATTTGGTCTACTTGCAGTTAAATATAGCTATGATCCTATCATCCATCTATAGGTTTTAATATCTACACTTATTCCATCCTTATCAGAATCTAACTTGTTTCCTGTTGCCATGGGAGTTTTTGAAACAGAGCAGTTTTCAAGTGAGTATTTTTGTAGAATTGTTTTCACATATTTTGATTAACTCAAAAATATTCCATCAATTCTTTGTTTAACTTGTAACCCTAAGAAAAAGGTTAACTCACCCATCATACTCATTTCAAAGTGGCTGGTCATCAACTTTTGAAATTTGTTACAAAATTTTTCATTTGTTGATCCAAATATAATGTCATCAACATATATCTGGACCAGCAAAGTATGACCTTTGTGTGTTTTGAGGAAAAGTGTGGTGTCAATAGTACCTTTGGTAAACCCATAATTGAGTAAGAAGTTTGATAAAGTTTCATACCAGGCTCTAGGAGCTTGCTTCAACCCATACAAGGCTTTGTTTAATCTGTAAACATGATTTTGAAATTTTGGATCAACAAAGCCTTCTGGTTGCTGCACATAAACTTCTTCCTCAATTTTACCATTCAGAATAGCTGATTTTACATCCATTTGATAAACTTTGAAATCCTTGGATGCAGCATAAGCAAGAAAAATTCTTACAGCTTCTAATCTAGCTACTGGTGCAAAAGTTTCATCATAATCAATACCTTCTTGTTGAAAATAACCTTTGACCACTAACCTTGCTTTGTTCCTAGTGATTATGCCATTCTCATCAGATTTATTCCTGAACACCCATTTTGAGCCTATGACAGATTTGTCTTTTGGCTTGGGTACCAGATCCCATACCTTGCTCCTTTCAAACTGATCAAGCTCTTCTTGCATAGCTTGAATCCAGTCTGGGTCACTTAGAGCTTCTTTGACAGATTTGGGTTCTACCTTGCTTAAGAACCTAGAAAATGCACACTCATGTGCAGTTGCAGATCTTGTTCTGACACCATCTGCAGGATTGCCAATGATGCCAGAATGAACATGTCCTTTGATCCATCTTAACTTGTTGTGAAAAGTTGTTGGTTCTGATGGATTTGAAGTTTCCCCCTGAACAGGTGCCTCATTTGTGTGTAAGATATCAGAATTCTGAGTTTCTGATGTACTACACATTTGTTCTGCAGGGTTAGTACATGAAGAATCTATTTATTTGTTTTTGAGAGAATTATCATGTTCTAGGAAATCTTCAGTTATCATTTCAAAGAGATGTTCATAATTTTCTTGTTTGTCAGAAAAATTTATTTCTTTCATGTATTCACCAGAAACCTCTGTTTCTGATGAGTCATCAAATGAAACATACAGACTTTCTCTGATTGTCCTTGTGTTGAGAATAAAAATTCTATATGCTTTTGAGGACAAAGGGTAACCAAGAAAAATACATTTTTCTGCTTTTCTGTCTAATTTTTCAAGGCTTTCAAAATCATTGAAATCAAAACATCTACAATCAAATGTATGCAAAAATTTTACACTTGGAATTCTTCCATTGATAATGTTGTAAGGTGTTTTGTTGTGCCTTTTGTTGATTATGGTTCTGTTTTGGGTAAAACATGCATTTGCTATAGCTTCTGCCCAAAAATGAGTGGGCAACTTAGCATAAGCAAGCATAGTTCTGGCAGCTTCTACCAAGGTCCTATTTCTTCTTTCAACCACCCAATTTTGTTGAGGTGTTCTGGGAGCAGAAAAATCATGAGAGATTCCTTTACTTACAAGAAAATTCTCAATTTTGAATTCTTAAACTCTGTTCCATTGTCTGATCTGATCCTTCTGACTATTAGTTTTAACAGATTTTCAATTTTCTTGATAAAATTAATGATCAGATCAAGAGTTTCACTTTTCTTTCTAAAAAATTCTACCCATGTGTACCTGGAAAAGTCATCTACTATTACTAGTATGTATTTCTTTCCAGAGAAACTTTCTGTACTTATGGGCCCACACAAATCCATGTGTAAAAGTTCCAAATTTTGTGAAATAGAAGACTCAGAAATTGATTTATGTGAGCTTCTCTTGGATTTACCCATCTCACATACTTCACAAATTTTATCCTTCTTTGAGGATATTAAAGGTAATCATTTTACCAGACCTTTGCTTGCTAGTTTGCTTAGGTTTTTTGAAATTTAAGTGGGCTAGCCTTTTGTGCCATAACCAACTACTACCCTTGTTGATTTTTGAAAATAAACATAATTTTGGATGTTCACTTTCTTCTTTGAAATCAAAATAGTAAATTGATTTTCTTATTCTTTTTCCACTTAAATAGATTTTATTATCATCTATACCTATTAACAAGCATTTTTCTGGTAAAAATGTTACCTGAAAACCTTTGTCACATAATTGATCACAACTCAGCAAATTATACTTTAAGCCTTCAACATAGGCTACTTTCTCTATGGTCAAACATCCATACCTTATGCATCCATATCCCATGATCCTCCCTTTTACTCCATTTCCAAAATTTACCATTCTACCCAGCTTTGGAACAAAGTTGCTGAGTAAGCTCCTGTCCCCAGTCATGTGCTTGGAGCTTCCTGAATCGCAGTACCAGATCTGCTGCACATGATGGTCTTGAAATGGAATGATTAGAGGGTTTTTGGTACCCAGGCATGCTTGGGTACTTTTTCTGATGGGATTCTAATCAAATTATTTTTTCTTGTTGGTTTTTCATCAGAAATTCTGTTATATGCTGAGCCATAAACAGATTTTTCATTTTTTCTTTTGGAGATGGTGTTGAACAAGCTTCAGTATGTCAACACACATACAAGATTTATCAGAATTTTCTGATATTTTCTCTTGTGATGGAATGAGTGGATAATTTTGAAATGATAAGTGAACTGCTTCTGGAGTTTTTACAGATTCTTGACTGCATTCACTTATGTTTGCTTTGAAGTTTGGTTTTTCAAAAGAGTATTCAGAACAGGTTGACTTGCAAGATTCAGATTCAAATTCTGATGAAAATTTATCAGAAATCTGATGAGTTGCTTTTACAAAGACAGTGGGTTTATTTCCTTTTGATCTTACATATCCTAAACCCTCTCCTTTGTTCTTTGGTGTGGACTCAATGAAATTCATAAATTCCTTGGCTTGTTGAAAACCTCTTACATTGATTTCTTTATCATTGATTTTCTTGTAAAGACCTTTTCTTTCATTTTCATAGAACTCAATTTTAGCTCTGTGGTCTAAACTTTCTTCTATGAGTAATTGGTTTTCAAGAATTATTTTATTCATAGTCCTTTGCAACTCATCAGATTTTCTAATATCTGATTGATGTTTTTCTTGCAGATTTAGAAAATCTGACATGAGCTTGTTTAGCTTGTGTTCAAGATCAAGATTGTCTAAATTTACCTTTTGTTCTGAAGTTTCTGGTAGGCCTTCAGAAAGTGCCATGAGGCAGAAATTTGCCAATTCTTCTTCTTCATCATCTGAAGAATCATCAGATAACCATGTATCTGTTCCTGCAATTAAGCTAACTTGTTGCTGCTTCTTTGCTTCTTCAAGCTTTTTCTCATAATAAGCAACATCCTTGAGCTTCTTGGTCTTGCATTCTGATGCATAGTGACCTCTCTGCTTGCACTTGTAACAGACAACTTCAGCCTTCCCTTTATCCTTAGATCTAACTTCCTCTTTAGATCTTCCATCCATCCTCCCTCTATCACTTCTCTGGTATTTCTGGCCTCCTCCCCTTAACATCTGCTCAAATGTTTTGGTGAGCAGTGCTATTGCTTCAGCAAAAGCTGAAAAATCTGATGAAGTATCAGAAATTTCAAAACTTTGGTTGTTTGATGGTTGTGGATCATTGGTAGGTATTGTTCTTTGTGAGTTTGAGATAAGAGCTAAAGATCCCCCTCTTTGAATGATTTCTTCAAATATTTCTTCCTCTTTGGGGATCAAGATGTTGTATAAGTCATGGAGACTCATGTTTCCTAGTTCTAAGGTTGAGGACAAAGTCATGGTTAGACTTCTCCATTCTCTAGGAAGGGCATCAAGAAATTTTATGTTTCTTTCATCATTTGACTTTGTTATTCCAAATTTCTTTAGCTCGTTTAAAAGTTTTGTGAATCTTAGATATGTATCATTTAATCTTTCATTTGGCAAACTTTTAAACCTCTCATAAGATGAGAC
This sequence comes from Helianthus tuberosus, assembly GCA_030545235.1. Lineage (NCBI taxonomy): Eukaryota > Viridiplantae > Streptophyta > Magnoliopsida > Asterales > Asteraceae > Helianthus > Helianthus tuberosus. The sequence goes on along the minus strand of CM060433.1, from coordinate 185,824,439 downwards.
ATTGTTTTTTCTCTTGTTTCTTCTCATCCTTTCTCCTCCTTCACAAAGATTTTCCAACTGATCCCATATTTCCTTGGCTGATGCACATGCATCAACTTGTGAAAATATGTCATTAGGGATGGCCATAATTAAAAGTGACTTTGCCCTTTCATCCCCAACCACATTTTCCTTGTCTTCCTTACTCCAAAGTATTTCACTTTTGGGAGCTCGGGAGGCAGGGATAGCAGGTGATTGATCAGTTACTGGAATAGCTGGTATTTCAGTCATTGGTATATGTGGACCCCTTTCAATGGATTGAAACAGAGCTCGGTCATGACCATTAAGGAAATTGACCATCCTGATTTTCCATTGGGGTATTCCTCCCTGACCAGAGTCGAAGGTTTGGACATAGAACCAATGTTAAAAGCATTATTCCAGGATTGAAAGCTGGCCATATTTAAAGAAAAGAAGATGAGCGATTGATCGTTTGAAAATAATTTATTCAATCTGCTCTGATACCAATTGTTGGACCCAGTATGGCCTGAACAACTTCTTTTCACGTAATATGGCAAGTGATTTCAGTAGATGTGAAAAAGATGTGCGGAAATGGAAATCAGACTTTCAGAAACAAGACCTACAGAATTATCAAGTTTATATCACTTTGAAACAAAATGGTTTACAAGATGATTGTAAGATTATTATCTAATACAAATGAATCTTGAATTCTGTGGGTGAGAGGGCAATGGAGTTTTGTAGTATGTGTGAATGCTAAGCTTCAAACTCATCGTCTTCTCCATGGTGAGTCTTCTATTTATAGAAGGCTGGGTACATGAATAAACATTTGTTTATTCATGCAATAAGTCCTGCAAAAAGTAGCCATTTGACATATTCATTGAATCCAACGTTCAAGTTGCCTTTTTCATCATGATATCCAATAATGTCAACTTGCTTCGGTAAGTGTGGCAGGATAGAGCTGATTTCAGACAAGTGGGGTATTCATCAGAATTTCTGATAAACCACTTCATCAGAAATTCTGGTGAACAAATCATCAGAAAATCCTGATGATCAGAATCGTTAGAAACTAATATCATCAGATCCATCAAAAATGACCTTCTCTGATAATCCAATTCAACTCTTGATCAACTTGTGATTCTTTGAAGTAGATGCTGTGCATTTCAGTTGTCCTATCCGATCTTCTTCTTCTTGTTGTGATCTTCAGGACTGTTATCTCTTCATAGATCCAGTTGATTGTGATTTTCTTCAATACTTACAAATAAAGTTTCCTAACAACTTAAATAGGACCCGTTAGCATTCTAATTGGTTATTATACCATTCATTCCAGACTAGGGCCTTCCAATAAATAAAGGTGCACAAAACATGTTTTTTTAGAACCGGGTAGCTAACCAGGCCCGATTTTTGTCAACAACTGGTTCCGGATACGTTCGGATTTTATTACCAGGTGGAACCGGTTCTAGTTTGGTTCCTTTTTCTTCGGCCGAGTCTGGGACTGGTCTGTACCCGCGTATCAGGTAGGGTAGAAACCGATTCTGGATCAGGTATTCCAAGTTGGTTCTAGATCCTGGTTTTTTGTGCACCCCTACTCTGAAAAACGGTTCTTAATTTTAAAAAGCAAATGATTCACCCTATAACATGCTAAAATCACTTGTATTTAAATAACTTATGGGTTGTTTGGCAAGTTCTGAATGGTTAAAGGTTGAACCACTAAGAGGTCTGAATTATTAAGTGCTGAACTAGTAAGATGTCTGAACCATTAAGAGCCAGTATAATACTTAACCATTCAGAGACAAATGTCTGACCAATTCAATTAGAGGTCTTAATCATTCAGACTCGGTATAATGCTTAACCATTCAGGGGCAAATGTCTGAACCATTCAGAAATCTGATCACGAAATAAACAGTTTGAACCATTAAGTGATGGACCAGTAATAGATCTAAACCATTAAAAGCCCTATTAAGAGCTAAACAAACAGCCCGTTAGACTTGCCAATAATCTTCTATCGTGTTAATGAGAAAAAGTAGAAAAAGAAGACGTAAACACAGATCACATAACTTATTTTAATGATTAGTTAAAAAGCTATGAACGTGAATATAAGCTTAAAAATTAAGGATTTGCAACAAATATTTATTTAACTCAAAACTTCTATGTAGATATTAAAACATGCCAACAAAAAGCTGAAAACCCATCAAGACAGAAAATTACACTATTACATATTAAAATCACACCATCTAATAATCCAATCTAAGTTGTGAAATTTAAATCTACTTTTAATCCATGGAAAAATAAGTTTCTTTGATGTTTTCCAACGTTCTCGCAATCGTAGTCACCTGATTATTGAACACAATCCCATTTCTTCCTTCCATAATTCCAAAGAGTAGCCAAACAGACCACTCCAAGCACTTTCCTCCAATCTTTCGAGCCGATGAATCTGTCCAAAATCGATGGACACATATCCGCAGAGCTAGGGAGTTTAACCCAAGCAAATAATACTCCACCAGGCCACCAAACATGAGGCCAACAAGTGATCCATGACACCACACCTATAACAGCTTAGAGATTGCGTGTGAACTGTGAACCGCACAGTTGAGAACAGAATGCGATTCATCAAGACTTTCCACCCAAAATAGTCAGCTTTGGGTGGAGCCAAACTGTTCCAGTAATGCGATTCATCGAAACTTTCCCCACTGGTGCCCTTGGCTTCCAAAAGAGAACGCCTCATCAGGGTCAGATTTCCACTTCCACTTATCTTCGCCCGAACCCAATTTAACCTCATGAAGAAGCTGTGTAAGCATCCCAAACTGGTCCCACTCCTGCTGAGCCAATGGGGCCCTTTTCGCATTAACTGGGTTAAACACGAGATTAGGAACTCGAGCTTTTCCCATAACTTTATCAGATGTCGATGGCCAGGTAATTGAATCAATTCGATTTGCAAACAAACAAACAAAAAATATGTACAAGGTCATAATAAACATGTATTGGACCATATGTATTCATTTAGATAATTAAGTTTGTTCAAACAGCAACCACTTGTACCACCACTTTAAAAAGAACCTCAATTGTAAATAAAAAAGAATTCACACACATACATACACATGAAACTGAATGCTATGAATTTGTAACATTGTGAATCACTTTGTTTCTCAAAGCTTCAAATAGTTAATTCTGTTCATCCTAGTAAAATACCAGTGTAAATTGAGGGTTAGTTTTTACATAAAGGTAGTTCATCTTGCTAGGACCATCATACTAGCAGAGTAGCAGGTCATAACCATTATTTCAACAGTTTGAGCTCAATCAAGATAACAATCATGTTTTTTTTTATCATTATAGACTGTTGTATGTATATTGTGTGTATCAATCAATATATTACTGGTAATATTAGAGCCACAAGTAAAGCTCTACTGTACAGTTTGAGGTGGGAAACACGCCAAAAAGGTAATGCAGCGATAACTCTGGGTAATTGAAGATCAAACTCAATGATGAAAGCACACAGTTCGCATACCCAGATGGAAACTTCTAGAACAACTGGAAGAACAAACTCGTTGACCCATCCCCAAATGACCGTATATCTGCTGGTCTCACCAAAGCTCTACATAATGGGCAAGTTCTCTCTCTTTCAAACCTGAAAATAAAAGCAGCATTGTTAATCACCCTAGCTTATAATAAGATAAAAAATTAGCATTTTAGTTATATATACATATATATGTATATATTATTAATATAGAATAGGAATTGCTGACCATTCCGAAACACAGTCTTCGCAGAAGATATGTTTACAACGCAACAAAATAGGAGCCTGCATCTTTTCCTGGCAAATAGCACACACATCTCCTGCCTCGCTCACCTGATATTGTCGAAGATAATTAAATTACAAGGATAACTAGTTATAGCCCTAAAAGAAATTTAGGTAAAACAATAATCAACTACAAAACAGTACCTGTTCTGCTGTTGCATGTGATCCATAATTGACCTCTTTTTTTGACAGAGCTTTTAATGCAGCATAGAAGGATCCAATCTATACATACAAGAGGGTGTATAAATTAATTCACTCCCAGAAGCATAATTTTATAATTATAAGGAACAGAGAGAGGATACTCATACCTTCTCAACAGCTGATGTAAGCTTTAAGGTTAAATACAACCCTGTCGTCAAAGATGAAAACAGGCTCCCGTACTCTTTGTTCAAAAAGAACCGGTACCAAACAGGGGCGGGTAAAAATGCACGGTATAATAGAATTGTGTACTCAACCAGAGTCAAGATTTGACCCTGAAATGCCAAAAGAAATTATACATCCGAAACTCAATTATTACAACATATTACATATGGTATGCGTTACGTTATCATGTTGGATCACATTACCTGCCTACGAAAACTATGGCCCCTGCCATTTTTATAGTACATAAGCAATACCAACTTAAAAGCCATTGCAGCCTGGCGAACCATCGTATCTACAAGTAAAAGAATTTAAATTTCACAAGAACAATTAATGCATCACTACAAAAAAGGTAACTAAAAGAGTATATGTACCATTTACAATAATGGTGAATACAGCATTCCAAAACGGCGGAATAGCTTTTGGTGGAATCATGAACAATGGATTGCAAATATCATCGTTTTGGTACCACCAGTAAACCCCAATCACTTGAAGCATAAAAAGTACACAATATCCAGCAAGAACAGATAACTTTCTCTCCCCCTGCAAAATTCCTTCAATAATCAAGCTCAATAGGTAACAAGAGGCTATATGTGCACACGTATTTAACACCAAATTCATACCTTTAACGCTGTCTGCTTCCGTAGAATATCATTCGATTTATACATGAATGTAGCTATATAAATAGTAACAAAGATACCTGCAAACAATCATGCAAATTTAAAAAAAAAAATTGTTAATTACAAGATAAAGTAGTCAAACATGTGCAATGTACCAAACTGCCAATATATTCAGTTAATCAACATGTATGCTATGTTCTAATGTATTCTACAAGAGCTAAATATAGTAAAGTAACATAGTATTCATCATTATACAAATTTCATTCTAAAGAAAGAAAATTCAGTTCTTATAACAATCAAATACCTTGTAAGTGCTGGCGAATGAAAACGGCCAACAACAGCAACGAAAACGGAAGAATTTGTTCAATCCACCGCGAAACTTGCTGCAAATCATACCGTTGTTGATAAGCCGAATCAACATTATTATTACTACCACCACCATTACCACCACTTACATCACCAGAATCAGCAACTTCCCTATCTCCTCCTCCACCATCTCCACCGTTCACCACCGAAACCGGTTCACTCCGCTCCTCTTCTTGACCTCCACCACTCGATATCCGAATCGAAACCTCATCGTTAACATTATCACCATCACTACTGTTATCACTAGAGCTACGATCGCCACGAATCCGATTATTAGAAATCAAACTCTCGGATTCCTGATCATCGTTGTTTGACCTAGGTCTTAAAACACCTGAATATTCAATTAAAGTAGTTACAGGTGCTTGCAGAAACCTGATTACCGGAAACGGTGTATACGACGTCGTTCTCGGAGATGAAACATTCGATGAATTTTGATTATTATTATTATTATTATTCACATGATTATCGGAATTCGCCGGATCAACGCTAACACCTGTTGTTTCCATCAATCGATGCATACAAAACACCTGTGATTACACCTGATTACACGTTTAATTAACGAAATCCCCAAATTTGAAGGTGGCTAGGGTTAGAAAGCGATGATTGTGGTGAATGTGTGTGTGTAAGGATGAAATGAACAGAGGAATTTGGGGCAATGGCTTCCAAAATTGTTCTATTCAGGAATTTAAGGTGAATGATGAGTATAGGAATTTAGGGTTTGGAACCGACAAGAAAGTTTCAGTTCGATTCAGGAAGGAGGAAAGAAATGAAAAAGAGTATATTGGAAAAAGGATTGAATTTGCATTAATATTGGAGTAACGAGTGATTGTTGCAAATTTAACGATATTTTTTTATATTTTGTTTATAAAAAAATGTATTTTATTTATAAAATATGAAAGAATAAAATCCAATCGCTCTCGAGAATTAGTGAAGAAGTCGTCAGCTTATAAATAAAGTAAAGCCAGTGGAGATGCAGCCAACGCGTTTACCGTTTGGTGTCTCCAAATTACCAATATGCCCTTTAACTTTATCTTTTCTTTTTCAATTTAATAATTATATTTTCTTGTCTCATCATATTAATAATTATATTTTCTTGTCTCATCATATAATTAAATATAACTAGTATTCTAACCCAGTATTTTACCCCGCATGTTGCAGCGAGAATTTGATTGATACTGGTTCTTTTTATTATGAGGTAAATATGATACCGCCACTAGGTTGAGCAATAAAAAGGGATAGTGTAAAACCATGGAAAAAAATATGTCAAAACGTTAACATACGTAACTTTATGTGAGAAATATGAAACCTAGACATCGTTGATAACCTTCATAACTTTAGACGTCGTATGAGCGAAAAAATTAATGTATATGAGAAAATGAAACCTGGACGTCGTTGATAACCTTTATAACTTTAGACGTCTTAGGAGCGAAAAAATTAATGTCTATGGGCAGTGGTGGGTTCCTTTTGGTAGATGCTCAAATTTCATATGATCGAACAGTTCTCACTAATAATTCTAAATCGTGTGGGTTTCTAGGAACCCAGTCTTTATAAGAAAAAATGAAGACATCATCAAAGATGGAAAAAAAAAAAAAAAACCTCAAAATCTAATCAATGTATTCATATAAGCTCTCATTGATCGTTAGTGACAAAGTCACCAAGATGAAAGTACTTAAACTTTGGTGGTTAAAATGAAAATACTGGTGTTTTTTTATGTGAACACTTGATTTTTTTTTTTTTTACTTAATTTGTTTAAATATTATCTTAAGAACAAATGGGTTAGAATTGAAGCTCAAACAGAATTCAGGGTGCAAATTGTTCATTCCACAAAGACGAGGAAGCTAACTCAGGTTTTGACCACCGACGCGTAGACGGACTTCCACCAATCTTTTGGGATTTGACCTTTTTATTTCTATATTCTTTTCTTTATTAACCAAAGTTTGTGTTAAATCCACTAAAATCTGTAGAAACTCAGATAACAGGTTTATACTCTTTTGGGTTTATTCTTGAATTGGTGTATAGGTATTATTGCCTAGTGAAAATGGTTATGATCGGATGATTCCGCTTGTGACACGATAATACTCCAGTGATCCAAATTTGTCGTTAAAAAAAAGAATAAATAAGATCTCTAGCTCAAGTGGTAAGAGGACTTGAGTTCTTCTTTGAAGACTCAAGTTCAATTCTCATTTGATGCAAAAAAGGAGTGAGGCACTGGTGGGCAGTGATAGGAGACACAAGGAAACCTGAGTTCGATCCTTGAACCAAACGGGTTTTATCGGTAATTTTACCGTCGTGCCTACGGGCGGGTGCAGTGGCGGAGCTTGACCAAACGTTTCGAGGGGGCGTAAAGTGATGGGACCCGTTCAAGTCGGGTCAAATAATAATAGTTCCAAATAAAACTAACAAAAAATTCATTCATTCAAAGAACCCGTTCTTGCACAATAGAAAAACTAAATATTGCATTCCTATAATACAATTAACAATTAACAATAACTACAAAAGAATAAAGAAAAGAATTGTTACCCAAATGATGTTGGTGGAACCGTAAATCACTGAATTGCAAATGGATAAGGATGGCACCACTTCCCAAATTGTGAAATTGGCCCAAAAGTCTTACCGGAGAACTGAAGAAACAGAAGTCAGAACCAAAAGTCTTGCGGCAGGATGCAGAAACAAAAAGCTACGGCGGCTGGGAAAAAGATAAATAATATTTGATAATTAATAATTTGGTATTAAGTTTGTTGTGTGGTGGGTAATCTAGGGTTAAACAAATAAAATAAGAGTTAAAATATATTTACCAAATTACCCACCATTTAGGAAAAAAAATCGGGTGGGCGATCCTATATAAATTTTAAATTTTCGGACGAAAAATCGGACCATATACACACTTCTAGCCGAAACATTGGGGTGGGCGGGTGGGTTACCGGGTTTTCCCCAGAATTGGTGGTGGGCGACTCGAGTTACTCTCGAAGTACTCCGTTTGTCCAGTGGGTGCCCCAAGAGTGCTCGGGATTGATTTATTGGCCGTTAAAAAAAATCATTGTTTTCAAAACACATTCAAATTCTATTTAAAGTATTGTCAATCTAAACAAATATCTTTAAAACATTCACAGGGGCGGACCTATGTGGACACAAGGGGGAGCGCCCGCTACCGCTTGGCGGGGAAAAATTTGACGTTTTTAGTGTAAATTTTGGAAAAATTTGACGTTTTTTCGATTTCGTTACCGTTTTTCTTATAAAACGTTCCTGCTTGGCATGAATCCTAGATCCGCCACTGAACATTCATATGAATGGTTATAACTAAATTTTATGCAAATTTCCCAATAATCCTAATGTGATGTTGCAAGTACATTGTTTTAAGCTTGATTGAAAAGATGGCCTAATTTATTGCCATTAAGTTGACACTTTACTATGATATGAAGATTCCTTATTACTACTTTTAAGACAGAACGTGTAGGAGTTTAAGAAACCAAAACATTAAAAATTGATATTAGTTTAAGAACTTTATTACCATCATAAATAACCGACAATCACTTTCTAACTATATTTTATATATTAAAAATGAAAATGACAAATGGAATATAAGCATTTTGGTAGCTTAAAATACAATTCTTGTATTTATAGAATTGTGTTGGTGAAGCACCAATTTTCTTTAATTCAAGACACTAAAAGATCTAGACAAAATATAAATAAAGTAATATACCCAAAACCTTCTTATTCACATTAAACAAAGTTCAAATCAAGAGAATCCTACAGGACCCCCCCTAATTCCAAATTTGACTCCTTTAAGGTTTATGAAAGAAAATACCACAACTTTACTTGCCACCGACGTATGATAAAGCTCGGGCTTGAAGACCTTTACACACGTACAAAACCACTTTTTTCATAACCCGTCTTATATCCGACTCCATCCGGGTTCATCGCTAAATCCCAAAATAGGAAGACCTTTAGACGTGTTAAACATAACAAGAGAATGCCTTCTGATGGCATACATTATTACATACTGGGTTACATAGAAAACATGCATGAAATAGATGCGACAGAAAACTATATAGAAGTTTAACTGATAACTAGTTAATTACCCTCTCCAGTTATCCTTTAGCTCCCTAATCTTCCTCAATGCTTCAACAGGGGACTTGCATCCAACCTTCTCCTGCATTTTATTTATTACTTTTTTAAAACGGCGCATTTTATTATATAATATAATGTTAATAAATTGGAAGCATGAGAAAGATACTAGTCAAAATGGGATTATGTTATTTATGATTTAGAAAATTCATATGTATTGCAAGTTTCACATTGTCTTTAGACCTGACCCGACCCGGCCCAACCCATCAACATTTTTATTTGTTTTCATAACCTTGAGTGGAAATGTGGAAGTAGAAAATCGTTTCGGAAAAACAGTAAGACCTGAACTTCAGGTAGATCAGCTCGCATGAACGGGTTAAATTCTAATTCTTCTCCAATGGTGGACGGAATGGTTGGAAGGCCTGATTGCCTCTGCTGTTGAGCCCATGATAACTTTTGTGATATCTTGGTATTCTCCGGTTCAACTGTTTGAGCAAACTGCAAATTCTTCACTGTGTACTGAAAAGTAAAAAAATGGTCACAACTCACAAGAAAGAAGAAAAAAGTATCAACTCCATAAATGGATGTTAGTTTGGTATGACTACAGTTTAGAAACCGGTCAAACTGAACCAACTGTTGTATAAGTATAACCACGCTTAAAAGAAACAAAGACAATTTCTAACATTTTTATCAACAAAAGCATATACGTGGATCATCCAAATACACGAAAGCATAATATAAATTTACCTCATGGCCACAGTAAACTTTAGTTGGTTTTGGCAAAGAAGCCAAAGTGACACACAGTGACTCATGCATTTGCTCTGCTGTGCCCTCAAAAAACTTGCCACAACCAGCAACAAACTACAAAATTGTAGGCAAGAAAAAGTTAACAAAAGAATAACATGGTGTCTAGAAAACGATAATAAAGATTGGAATGCATTTTATAGTGTTTGTAAGGTCTTTGATGGAATGAAATAATTAAATAAACCCACCAGTGTGTCGCCTGTGAACACAGCAGGGTCATCTTCTTCTTTGCCAGTCAGATAGTAACTTATGTGTCCTTTCGTGTGGCTGAAAAGCAACAAACGGCATTATAATGCAATCTTCACATTTTGAGAATAATTCAAGCTAAAAATATCTAGTTGCATGTTGTCATTATAACGTATTGTTAATGCTATTGCTCTTGGTCAACAAGATTGCTCTATTTTGTGATTGTTTAAAAAGAAAACATGAAATTAAAAGGTTAATAGTGAAAACTTTTTTCAAACTGTGTGCATGTCAGACATTGGAACGCATACCATGGTGTGTGGAGAGAGAGTATATTAATGTCAGCCCCAAGCGATAGCTTATCGCCATTTTCCACCTTATTAGTACACCCCTTCACATTGTCAATAGAACCTCCGTAAACTTTAATCCCTGGCACCAATTCTTTAATCTTCTCATTGCCTCCAGCATGATCCCTATCACCAATTTAGTATTAAGAGAAGTTAGAAGCCAGTATACAGATCAACAAAGCAATCAGTCAGCCTTAATGACAAAGGAGGATTTTGTACTCCACTATAGTAGCTAATTCAAAAGACATTATTATTTCTGATAAATGACAAATGTCCACGGGTTCACAAACTTAATAACATTTAGTGGCTGTTTCCACACATGTTTTCAATATGATTATTCCCACTTATAGGATCAAAGAATCGTATGTAAGGAAAGAGATATTAAGGTAGTTTTACATTCATCTCAATAACCAGTTTTCTCCAACTATCCAAATCTCATAAGGTGGCCCTATATAATGAATAATCATCACGCGGCGTCAAGAATAATCAGTTTCCCCGAACACCAAAACCGAAGATTGTGTGTTTTTAAATGCATTACCAAACACCTTTAGGCCATCCGTAGTCATAAAGCCCCTTTGCGGGCGTTATGCGACACGTGTCGTGCCACGTCACACAGGGGCTTTATAGGGCGTTATATCACTAGAGCCTGCAGTCATAAAGCCCCTACCCATCATTACCTAAGTATTAATTTTCATTTTTATTAATTAATTAAAAAACATTAACTATTTTTGATTGGTCAAAGGTTTGAAACTCCTCTCCATCACGGCACTATCACCATACCGCCCCCACCATTTTCTTCCCCCATAGCGCCGCCCGTCGTGGTGTTCGGGGCGCTATGGGGCGCTATCAGACAAAAAAAAACCCCACATCGCGCCCCACTACAGGTGAACTTATCCTCACTAGTCACTATAATTGTGGTGGAAATACGAGTACATCTTTATAATCATGTTGGATTCGTAGGCCTTGTGGGCCCTAAATGAACCTAATTAGTCTCTATAAATATAACTATCCCCTCAATAAAAAAGAACCTAGTTACCACTTGTGGACGCATGTCAGTTTAGACCGAACCATGTAAATCTCTGTATTCGTTTATTGTTTTCATGTTTCGTGCTCGTCTTCGTGTGTGATTGATCCTAAATCCTAACAAATCATAATATGTTCTATAACTCCTTCATGCATATGCTCCATACAACTCCACAAATTACCAACCAATATTGACTTGCAACCAACTGTTGACCACTAAAGCTAAGTTTCAATAATTTTCTTTTCAACACATACAGCATCAACAATTAACGTATGACCTAATTGAGCTCAATCAATCGCATAAATTAATATTCAAATTCCAAAACGAATTGTATAAAAAGTGAACAAACAAACAAACAAACCAGTGGTGATGAGTAGTGAGAACAAGCTTAAGTTCAACGCCGTTTTCTTTAGCAACTGCAATAACCTTCTCAGGCTCAACTGGATCCACTACTGCTCCTTGCTTCGTGGTCTCATCAATCACCCTGCGTAATAATTAATTATTAAACCTAAATCGAAAAGGATTAACGAATTCAAGTAAAAAATGATGAGAATGGAAGATTATACAGGTATGAGTAGTTGTCTTCCAAGCAAGGTATGTGAATCACCTTCATCTTCAAGGTGTGACAGATTCAACAGAATTGTCTCGAAGAATCAAAACGATCGGTGTGATAAACAGATAACTGATAGAGTTAATTACTATTTTCGTCCCTGTTTTGTCAAAAATCATTATTTCAGTCCATTAGTTTAAAAATTGCGATTTCAGTTCATGTGGTTTCACTTTCGTAACCATTTCAGTCCTTGTACTAACAAAATAAATGGATTGAAATGGTTACGAAAGTGAAACCACAGGGACTAAAATGGTTACGAAAGTGAAACCATAGGGACTGAAATCGTAATTTTTAAACTAATGGACTGAAATCGCAATTTTTAAACTATTGGACTGAAATAGTGATTTTTGACAAACCAAAGTGACGAAAACAGTAATTAACTCTAACTGATAACACGCCTGGATTTTGGGCCCATGTGGGCTCCGTGGTTCTGAATTGGGCTATTTGAACTTAAAGTCCGTTTAGTCACCGTAGGGTTTAGGAAATACCGAAATACCTTTTTGTGGGTGTGTTTTCGGTGGTACACAGTTAACAGCATAGGTGGATTATATTGTTAAAGGTAAACCATGATTTCTTATCCTTAGGTGGTAAAAATTCTGTACCTTTTGTCAAACGAAACTAAATTTGACCATGAAGGGAATTAAATTAGTTTTTTTTTTTTTGTATATACAAAGTGACATAGTTATCCTTTTTGTTAATTTCAATTCTACACCAGCAATAATTCATTGTTTTTAACAGAATTCAAGGATTCGAATGGCAGAGCTTGCGCTTGATGTGGTTGAGCAGATACTCGTACGATTGGATGTGGAAGATCTAATCCGATGCAAGAGCGTGTGCAAGTCTTTGCAATCTTTTATATCCACTCCTAGTTTCGTTAAAGCTCACTTGAACCATGCTTTCAAGAGTGATCGAGACAATCATGAACTTGGATACAGAAGGGTCTCTCTTGACATTGGGGGTGACTCTTGGTTTTACTCGGACAACATTCATATTGTTGGTTCTTGTAATGGCCTGCTATGCGTTACCCCTCAAGGTGTTGAGTTTGTGGTAACCAATCCTTCGACTAGGGAACATAGGAAACTGCCAACACCGCACTTTTTGTCTTATGTGCAAGAAAAAGAAATTGAAATGATCAGGCAATTAGTATGCATGGGATTTGGTTATGATTCGTGCACAGATGATTACAAGGTTATACTAGGGCTTAGGAAAAATTTTGATTCAAAGCGTACGCGTTTTCATGCGCTAACCTTTAAGTCGAATACTTGGAAATTTATTGAAGAAGTAAAGTATACCTGTTATGATGGTCATTGCGGTATCTTATTTGGTGGGGCACTTCACTGGTTCATGGCTCCTAATAAAAATCGCAAGAGAGTAGTTATTTCCTTGAATTTATCTACAGAGGAATTTAAAGAAATCCCTCTACCATTTGTTGATACAAAATATGATCGTTATCATTTTCGTCGTAGTCTGGGGGTTATAGAAGAATGCCTATGCATATTCCCATATGGTCCCCTTTTGAAAACTAGGAAAAAATGGGTAATGAAAAACAACAAGTGGGAAGTATATACTGAGGATCATTGTCAGGGCAAGTATGATGTTGTACACTACTTGCCAATTACTAGGGATTCACAAAGGACGTATAGTGATAGTGTTGATGATGGTACCCGTGTGCCCGTCGGGAATTGTATTTCTGCTAGTGTATTTGTCAAGAGCCTCGTGTCTCCCCATTCCCATGTTAAGCATAATAATCATTGTGAGGGACAAAAGAGGAATGCCAAGGTTTGATCTAAATGTCTTTTCTTTTAATACAAACACACACACAAATACATACATACACGTATATATATATAGTGTAAGGTTCATTGGTGAATACTAAAAAAGTGGGGAACCGGAGAACCATGCATTTAACATGTTAGATATATCTTAAAAATTCAACTTAAAAATCATTTTTGTTAAATGTTTTTCGGCGCTTTTCCTTGTAAATATGTGTAGATGTTATTCAAATAAAAAAATATTTTTTGTAATTTTTTTTTACCCTTTTAACTGTTTTTTAAACATTTTTTATATATTTTTAGTTTTGAATTCTTAATTAAAAATGCTTCTACATGTATTTATAAGGAAAACGTTGAAATTTTTAAATAAAAAATGATTTTGAACATGTTAAGTTGAATTTTGAACATGTTAAATGCATGGTTATTCGGTTCCCCACTTGTATATATATGTATTCGGTTCAAATGAAAACCACCACGAGTTGTGAGAACTTTTTGATCCCGCGCGGGTTGGGCCAAAATTTTTTTGCACAAACGTAGATGAAAATATTATAAACACATCTGTAAAAAAAGTAAAAAAAAAATTGTCGAGTCGGTAGTTTTGACTGATGCAAGTTTCTTTACGCGCTGGTGTAAATTTTGTATGAAGATAAATATTTTTGTTACGCCTCAATGTAAATGTGGGTATGCGGCATTTTTTTTTTTTTTTTGCTGAAACAAGTGATATTTTTTATGACTTTTGAGGAAAAAAAAAGAGGGGGAAAAACTTTTTGGATGGCTTAATTCTCACGATTCTCACAACTAAGATGGTTCTTTTGGTATATACATGCAATGCAGCAGGAGCAGGAAGATACTGAGTGTGTTAAAAGTGATGGCAAAGGAAACATAAGAAAGAGGAAGTGGAAGAGGAGCAAGAGGGCTGGCAAGCATAAAAAGCCTCTAGTATGAAGCATAAAATGCCTAATGGGGACACGTTTAATATAAGGGAAAATCGCCAAAATGTCCAAGACGTGGTCAAACCTTCCAAAATAGCCTGGTCAACCGTCTCGTGGAGACGTCTGAACTTAGGTGAGACGTCTTGACGGCGGTCCAACCACAACGTGCCACGTGTCCGACAAACACATCAGGTTACTGGACGGCTGAGACGTCTTGGCTAAGACGTTTGCGCCGGCTTAAGACGTTTCATAGTGGCTAGCCGTTAATCAATACGGCTTGAGACGTTTCCACTCGGCTTGAGCCGTGTCTGGGCGGCTTGAGCCATTTTTGTTTCTTTAGCCGGCTTGAGCCATTTTTGTCTTTTTTTTTTTCATTTTTTTTTTTGAGACGCGTTGTACCATTTCAAGACGTTTAATATTAATTTAAGACGTTTTATATGAATTTCAAGACGTTTAATATTAATTTAAGACGTTTTATATGAATTTCAAGACGTTTGTTTTTGAATTTATATAGATCACTTAATTTTAAACACGAACTTTAAGAGAAAAATTGTTTTTTGGTGATTATCTCACAACATGAGGGTCAAGTTTGTTGTTTATACTGGGGGGAAGTGGGATTTGATTAACGGAAACATTGAGTATGTTACTGGTGTTGATTCAAGGAGACGTGGTTTAGAAATTGAAACAGATCATTCATATAATAGTTTTTTAAACTATGTTTCTAAGATGTGTGATACTCCAAACATTATACGGTTGTCATACCGGATGTCTACGTTTACTGATCCGATCGATATTATTAATGATCGAGATGTTAGATTTTTTTTTGATCTGGCGATGCAGAATCCTTTTGAATTATATAAATTATATGTTATTCAAGAGTCTGATGTTGGTTCATCTGGTTTGTCTTGTTTAAACAATTTTAAAGCTCCAGATCTAAATATTCCAGTAAAAGAAAGTTTTGATGTTTTAAACGATGAGTGTCCAAATTTAGAAAAATATTCTGAAAAATCTTTAACGTCTCACAACCAATCAGGTTCTTCATCTATAGTGTTCGAGGCCGGTCATATATTCAATAACAAAGAAGAGATGAAGCTCGAGTTGGGAAAGAAATGTTTGTTAGAGCATTTCGAGTTTAAAGTTGATAGATCATCTAAGACGCGGTATGAAGTTTCATGCAGGGGTGATGGTTGTGAATGGCGATTTAAGGCTCATGCTATTCCTTGTGGCAATTTATGGTTTGTTAAACATATGAACGATAGTCACACATGTTCGAAGACGCAAACACACCCACATTTTCGTCAGGCTAACCCAAAGGTTTTGGGTCACTTTTTGAAGGAACAACTAAAAGACAGTGGTAGGATATATCGAGCGAAAGAGATTGTCAAAGATTTTAGACAAAGGTTCGAGGTTGAGATAACAAACCTTCAAGCTTGGCGTGGTAAAAGCTATGCACTTGAACTACTACAAGGAACTACACGAGACTCTTTTGCGGAACTACCAATATATTGTTACAATTTGAAACTTGCAAATCCTGGAAGCGTTGCCCACATCTTGGTTGATGAGCAGAGTCGTTTTGAAATGGTTTTTGTTGGTTTAGGGGCGGCGGTAAATTATACATTATATTTTCTACTTTCTCTTTTTTTTTTTAAAGTAACATGGGTTTTTGTCTCATTTCATTTTCATTAATTTTCAGATTCGTAGCTTTATGTTTAATCTAAGACTTGTTGTTATCATTGACGCGGCACACCTAAAGGGTGAATTTAAAGGGACGTTGTTTTTAGCAGTGGGCATGGATGGAAATAATCAGATTTTACCGCTTGCTTATGGCATTGGAAAATCAGAGGATGGTGAATCTTGGACATGGTTTCTCTCAAAGCTTAGAGATTGTGTTGGTGAAATAGCAGATATGGCGATCATTTCGGATAGGGCGAATTCGATACATGTGGGTGTTAGGAATGTGTTTCCACGTGTGTACCACGGCCTGTGTTGTCGTCATTTAATGATGAATTTACGTTTGCCGTCGTCTAAAAAAAAAGAGTACGAGGCACTATGGTGGAAGACGTGTAAATCTTATCGGATGTCTGACTTTAACGAGTCATTTAATGCTTTGTGTCTTGCTGTTCCTCGAATACGCCAGGTTTTAACAAATATTGGGTTTGGTAGATGGGCAAGAGCTCATTGTCCCGGCAATCGATACCACTATATGACATCTAATAGTGCGGAGTCTATTAACTCTTTGTCTAGATTCTCGCGTAAGATGCCGATAACGCAACTTATCGAATTTTTCCGCGAGTCTGTACAAAAATGGTTTTATGACCGTCGATTGCAGGGCATGCAGGAGAGCCATTCACTTACTCAGTGGGCACAGAAGAAAATTTTAAAGAAAATCGAAGGGTCTAGAACCTGGACTGTTGCAGGCATCCGGGTAAACAGCTTTGTTGTTGATGACGGTGGGAAAAGGGGTTTAGTTGATCTTTCGAATCGTTCGTGCAGCTGTCGTGTCTGGCAAGTTTCGGGTTTACCTTGTGGGCATGTGATTGCTGTTTCAAGATTTTTGGGTGAACCTGACTGTAGTCATTATGCTTTCTCGTGTTACTCAAACGAAGTATACAAAAAAACGTATGAAGAATCGATTAATCCTCTGCCTCATAGGTCTGAATGGGTAATACCAGAAGGCCTTGGCAGTGTATTACCGCCGAATATTACAAAACGTCAATCAGGTCGTCCAAAAGAAAACAACCGAATCTTGTCTCGTGGGGAAGAACCTGTTCCGGTATATTGTTCGCGTTGCCGAACATACGGACATGTTCGTGACGTTTGTTTAGATCCAATGAAATCACAGATTCGTTCACGAAAATCATCAGGCAAAGGAAAAGAGAAAGAGACAGAAACCCAGAGTTCAACGGATGACATTTTTCCATCTTATAATTTAGCAGAATTTTAATAATATATATTTTTTTTATGTTTTATTTTATGAAAATCATGTAACAAATTCTACTTTTAATTAATATAAGAATTAAATTTTACAATCCGCACGTCAAGCCATCAAAAATTACTTGGTGTGTAGCGCCCGGCGTATAGTTCATCAGCCATGTAGCGTCTATATCTGACACAAGCATCCTGCATGTTTACTTCGTTCCATGTTAATGAACGGTTGTTAACTAGATTTTCCAATAGCATACATCAACGGATGAGGGCTTAGCCCGGCTGGTCACGACGTCGTTTGTTGAATGAAACGCCCCGAGTTCGATCCCCCCCCCCATGTGACCGGTTTTTTTTATATTTTCAGTGTTTTAAAAAATTAGAAACTAATATTTAAAAAAGAAAAAAAAACATTACAATCAAATATTAAAAAAAAAATATAAGCTTAACGGCTAGCCACTCTCAAACGTCTCAAGCCATTCAAAACGTCTCGAAGCCACTCTCAAACGTCTCAAGCCATGCAAAATAGAAGCTTAACGGCTAGCCAATATGAAACGTCTTAAGCCGGCGCAAACGTCTTAGCCAAGACGTCTCAGCCGTCCAGTAACCTGATGTGTTTGTCGGACACGTGGCACGTTGTGGTTGGACCGCCGTCAAGACGTCTCACCTAGGTTCAGACGTCTCCACGAGACGGTTGACCAGGCTATTTTGGAAGGTTTGACCACGTCTTGAACATTTTGGCGATTTTCCCTTAATATAAATTTACTGTATTTAGTATGGTACTGGTTGCTCATGATTATTTATATTTTGTTATCCAACACTAATAATTTGCATGGAGATATGTTTTATTTTTATTAACAAATGACTTACACACCCTATCATTTACTAATAAACTTTAGAGGTATACATTTCGGTTTTCTTTCCCAAATCGGTTCGGCTTATCAACCGGTTTGAATTGGTTAAAGTTGGTCAAAATCGGTTTGGACCAATAAAATGTCGAACTAGCGTACAAACCTACTAGTTGGTTCGGGTTGGCGCCGGTTTGGGTCAAACCGGTTTTTCATATGGTAGCGTTTAGGGTTCCGGTTTGAAATCCAAACCAGTTTTTTACACCGCTAGTTTACATGCTTATGTGTTTTTTTCTAAATAAATTAATTCTTATTTTTAATGACAATGCTTGCTCCTACTCTATTAGGCTATTGGGTGTAGAGGAGGGTAGTCCTCTAATTGATGATCGCCACGTAGGCGTCCATGTAAGCAGCTATCAGGGGATGGGTCTAAAGGGATAGACCTAGGGTGTGGACGGAGCTCGCTGGAGCTCACCGGCCCGGGGATGAGCCTCACACCCCGTAGTCTTAGACCAATAATCTTAAATACACTATTAAATCAATTCTAATTGATGATTATTCTAATCATGCTCCACTATAAGTCTATAACGCAAATGCCTTGAGATTGTTCTATGTTATGCGGTGACAACCGATGTATGACAATGATGATGATAATAAAAAATAGAAAACGTACTTACTTTGGTTTAGGCACTTCACAATTTTAAATTAATATTTAGTTCCTCTACGTCAATAGATTTAAAGAAATTTGTTCCAATTCATTTATTCTTATTTTAATTCCAAATAATACTTTAAGACATACATGTATGGGTGTTTTAGGCATATTGCCACTCAATACTGTATTTGGATATCTGGAAAAAAAATCATTTTAAGTGACAACTGACAAAGGCCAAGTGATAGCGGGTATGGTTGCAAAAGTTGTTAAGTGCTTCATGATGTGAATCCGTCATGCGCATGTAAGTGGCAATTTTTCTTATAAGTTTTCTAACCGTAGTTTGTGGTGTGCATGCTTGATGTTTACTTGAATCATTAAAAGTTTTCTCTTAATATTTTGTGCAAACATCGTATGATCGATTTATGATGAAGTCATAGGTCGAACATGGTTCTATAGCTTTCTAAACTTTAAGATTTGTTTTGCGGCACCTGGTGATGATAGGAGACTAGGCGAATAGGTGGTGATCGCTAGTTCGATCCTTGAACTGAGCGGGTTTTACCTCACCGCACTGTCGTGCCTTCGGGCGAGTGTTCATGGGCTTCGGCCATAGGTCAGGGTTTTCTCCGGTTCAGAGGCGAGTGTATCCCGATGTGGATAATTTTACCAGTAGCCCATTTAGAGGATTCGTTGACAGTTAAAAAAAATGTGATGCTTCTTATATTATAATTGTATAAATAGGAAGCCATTAAATCAGATGAATAATATAATTGTAACTACATTAGAAATTATACATATATTAAAAAACAAAGCTAATGAACAGTAGCTGTCACATCATAATGAATAGTAAACTTTTCTTATTGGTTGTCTTTGTTGACTTTTTTCCCCCTATACCCTTTTTAAGTGTGTGTATAAATCCATTTTCTTCTAAGTTAGTTAGATTATTCATCATGGTGGAGTGGTTTTGTGGTTGTATGTGTTTTAAAGAGACTCAAGTTCAAATCATGGGGTCTTCTTTTTTTTTTCCATTTTATGCTTACATAACTTCACGTCATCTTCTTTTTTCTCCTCTTTCACACGTTTTTCTGATTGTATTTATACAATTCTTATTCCTTATTTGTTGGGTTAGTGGATGCTTAGACATCGCAATAGTCGCCATCGCCAGGAGTTACTAACTCGCTTGCTACCAACGGCTCTGTTGTATGAAAACTCCACTTGTCAACTTAAAAATAAGACACTAAGGTGCTGTTTGTTTTTTCAGATGTAAAATGTCTGTAGTCTGCGAACCACATCTGCATGCATCTGCAAGAGAAGATGTGGCCCAAATGTCTGCAGTCTGCAAGGAGAAGAGGGTTTGTTTTTTCCTTCAAAAACAACTTCACACACACAACACACACAAGAGTTCTCTCTCTGCTCTCTCTCTCTACAACCACCACCACCACCACCGCACCACCTCTGCCACCACCACCGCACCACCTCCGCCATCACACCACCGCCTCTCTCTCTCTCTACGGTCTCTCTCGCTCTCTACAACCACCACCACCACCGCACCACCTCCGCCACCACCACCACCACCACCACCACCACCGCACCACCTCCGCCATCACACCACCGCCCCTCTCTCTCTCTCTACGGCCTCTCTCTCTCTCTACGGTATCTTTCTCTCACAGATCTCTCTCTCTCTCTCACAGATCTCTCTCTCTCTCTCTACGGTCTCTCTCTCTCTACGGTCTCTCTCTCATCGATCTCTCTCTCTCACAGGTCTCTCTCTCTCTCTACGGTGGTGGCAGAGGTGGTGGTTGAGAGGTAGGAGGTGGTGGCGGAGATGTGGTGGCAGGTGGAGGTGGTGGCGGATAGGTGGTGACAGGGGAGAAGAGGAAGAAGAAGAAGGGTGTGTGTGAAGATCTGATCTGTTTAGTGAAGCTATTATCCATAGCTTTTTTTTAAGCTATTAAAAGTCATTTTAAGATCTTCTTTTTTTTTTAACAAACAGTCTTCAAGGGCTTATGTCTGCCCGCCCGCAGACATAAGCTCTTTACAGACATTTTAAGCGAAAACAAACAGAACCTAAATAGCACAGCTTTAATAACAACCAAGTATTTAGTCACAATAAATAGTTTTACAATGACTTAGTTTTTCGCGCCGCAATACAGCGCGCAGCATTAAAACCTAGTTAGATTAAAAATCTTTTTAAATCCCTTTTTTGTTTTTATTAGCCTTTTTTCTCTTCTGATTACAATTGCTGTCTTGTTTTATTCCCCCAAGTCTTAACTCTTTACTCTTTTTTTCCCATAAAACTATTGACCCAAAACAGTTATTAATAGTGATAATCTACAAAATTTTATTTTAGGTAGTGGAGTGGGAAGGGAGTGACCTGAGTTTTCAGGAGACTCGGGTTCGATTCCTGCTTCCCCTACTAGTTTCGGAGGCGCGAGGTGATGATAGGAGACTAAGGGAGTAGGTGGCGATCGCTAGTTCTGTCACACCCCGACCACGTGGAACATACTAAACGTGGCGGAAACATCGGGGAGTGTTGTAACAGAATTAATTGTTTCAAATCCATGGCAATTGAAGTTTCGTTTTATTAATTAAAAGTGTTACAATGTCTAAACAAACAAAGAAATACAACATAATTAACTAGTCTTGCATCTTTTATTGTCACTAAAGCCCAAGTCTGCCTATGTGTATCTTGATCATCTTATGCAACAGTTCCTGAAAAACACATGTGAAAATAGGTACGTCAGCATAAAAATGCCTGTGAGATACATAGGTTTTGTGAAAATATGTTTCATGACTTATGTTTGAGAAAATGTTTAGTCATGAACCTTGTTATTTGCTTTGTTTTGTAAATCATTTGAAAAACAATGAGTTCAGATGATATGTATAAATAAGTGAATAATGTATGGTTAAATGAATAACCATGTAACTGAGTTTGTATAAGATAAGTTGTTATAAAACAATGTCTTGTGAAAAATAAGTTATTTGTATAAAATGTTATATGTATCAAACTGAAATGATTCAAATAACGCTACGATATGTAATACCATACAAACACTTATATATAGGAAGTACCAGCGGCGTATCCACCATGCTTGTATCATATTACACACACATCGTTACTTAATCACTTAATCAAACCAAACCAAACAATGTAAAATGTCTATGTCAAAGTATCCATGTCAAGATGTAAATCATGTCAAAATGTCTATGTCAAATATCCATGTCAAATGTCTATGTCAAATGTCTATGTCAAATATCCATGTCAAATGTTTATGCCAAATATCCATGTCAAATGTCTATGTCAAATATCCATGTATGGCAAGTGAAATGTCTCAACTAAACCATATGCACAAAAAAAAACAAAGTATTGAAGTAAAACTTGGTTTAAATCAAAGTTATGTTTTGTGGGAAATGCATGATCTAATGTCAATCATGTTAAAATGTCTATGTCGAAATGTCATGTAAAACGATGTACTAAGTAATGCACACAATGGCAATACATAGCATGAAATGTAATGAAATCATGTACTATAATGTACTAACGAACATAGCAGTATATGATGTGAAAACAGGAAAGTAACAAGTAGGCACATGTGTTCCACCCCAAAACAGTTTGGAAAACAGTAAAAGAGGGGTCTATGTACTCACTTGAGATTGCTCAGAAGTCCTTGAGTAACAACCAAACAATGCTAGAGATCGCGGAATCAAACGGCACCTACTATAGGTAACTATGTTAATTAACCGGACCTAGATCGGAAGATTGGGTAGCATTAGGGTTTGTAAACCAAACGAGTGTAGAGACTCGTGTCATTTGGTTTGGCAAAGCCTACATACTAAATGAAACTTAACCTAACTGTTTACGACCCATTACGACTCGTTTAGGAAGCTTATGCTACTTTAACGCGTCGTGCGCGTGAAACGCGTTCGGACCGTCTAACTAGTCCTATGACAAGTGTTATATGCCTAAACATGTTACATATCAGTTATGTGACAAAAGTTTAGGTTACATATGCTTAATTACCAATTATACATGAAAAGGGTATTCTGGTAATTTACCTAAGGCATATAAACTACCTATCATACAACTACTTAAACGATGTGACCATAGGGTATAACCTCGGAAGGTTATTCCCTACCTACTATGGTCACCTAATGTGTTTGGTCGGATCCTAATGATCGACCAAACTGGGTCGGGTTCGAGGTATAAGCGATTTATCAGATCGCTTACCCTACGACCCTAGACAACGTGGTAATCAGTAGGCATAGTCCCAAGGGACTATGACCATCGTGATTACAATCACGTTGCGAAGTTCAAACGAACTTCGCATTGACCATTACTGGTCAACGCTGAAAGTCAAACAAAGTTTGACTTTCTGACTCGAAAAGCAGTAAAAATAAGGAAAAGAACGAAAGAATACTTACGAAGGGTCCCCGAATGCTAATCCCGATTCAAGAACTCAGGTATGAAACAATGGTTTCAACTTAGAGCTCTCAAAATCAGAATTCTTGTGCAAAATGAGGTTGTGTGGGTTGGGTATTTATAGGAATACCCGAACCGTTAGGATCGTTCCATGGAAAACGTGCCATGAATCCAACCCGTACACTTGTCGGAACCTTATGGTGGCTACATATGCTCCTTATCTTAGTGACTAAGCAATTGAGAACATGTGGTTGTGGTTAAATCTGCTGAAAACAGGCTGTTTAAACATTGCACCTGGTCTGGAGACCCCATACGCATCGTATGGTATATATACCATACGCATCGTATGGGTGTACTTTGGCAGAATTACAGTTTTGGTCCCTGAACTGTATTTAGGCCATTTTTGACACGTTTAAGGCCCGTTAACCCCATTTCAAAGCTCTAAAATGAAGTTAAAGTATAGGGAACTTAAAATGTGTTCAAAAATATCTCGGATGTCGGTTCGTTTAGCCGTACAGTTGCGATGTTCGGTTAATTACGACGGAATGCGCATAAGCGCGAAAAACGATCCAAATGACGAAACGAATGGATTTTTCTTATGGCGAACACTAAAATATAATATAGTCATGCTTTCATAAATTTTTGGATGTCCGGATGTATTCAGAACGTAAGTTATGCGCGAAAGTGCAAACTTGTGCACTTTTCGACACTTTTAGTCCCTGAATGACACAAAAGTTTATTTTAGCATACCGAACACCTCAAAGCCTATTTCTAAGCTATGTAAAGGATATTTATGGTATGTTTAACTTATGGTCATGTTCCGGAATGTCTGTTACAGTTTAAATTGGCATACTTTCGCAGTTTGTCAACTTTAGTCCCTGTAAGTGATTTAACTTTGATTTCACCACACCAAACCTTCCAAAACTTATATCTAAGTTATGTAAAGGTTATTTAAGGTATGTTAAGCCTATTTCACTATTCCGGAGTGTTCGTTGCATTAAACTGGTTATATTTACGCATTAGTGCGCGTATAACCTTCCAGAAAGCGATTTAGAGCTTGAAATCGAACATGAGTCGATATGTGCAAAAGATACACATATTTATACAAGTCCAAAGTATGAAATACATTATTTCATTGGTTTGGCATTTGTTTGACGGTTGAAATGACACAGGTGTTACAAGTTCGATCCTTAAACTGAACGAATTTTACCTCACCGCACTGTCGTGTCTTCGGGCAAGTGTTCACAGGCTTCAGTCCTAGGTGAGGGTTTTCCCTAATTCAAAGGCTAGTGTATTCCAATCTGATGAATTTCACTAGCAGCTCATTTGAATGATTTGTTGACTGTTAAAAAAATATACCACGTAGAATCCATACCAAAAAGTAAAGAAAAACAGAAAACCATCAAATCTGTTTGCCATTTTTAATATAGAAATATAGATATAAATTAACTGAGGTCGCTAAGAGTGGGGGTATGGTTAATCATTCTAGAGTGATTGAGTGATTTTCTACCCAATAATATTATGTCATGTCAACTCCCCATTCCACTCTCCATTTTGCACTCAATCACTAGGTATGGTTAATCACTCTAGGGTGTTTGAGTTATATATTTTTTGATTGGTTCTTCTCTCCTATCTCCTCTCTCTCTCTCTCTCTCTCTCTCTCCTCCATCACCCTTCTCCACCTTCGGTGACTTTACACCGATTTCTCACCCTCTCTCCTACTCAAACACCCTAACTCAATCATAAGAGTGTGGTCACCGATCAGTGACACCCACTCCTCACACATCATACCCCCACCCTAATAATAACACATAAAAGTGATATGAGGCCAGTTTTATTATACGGTAAATAGTGGGTTCACGTGGTCATACTCTTCTTCCAAATAGAATTCTTTAGACCGTTGTGGTGGGCCGGGCATTATGCGTCACGTGAACCGAACCTTATAATATGGCGTTGTGGTTAAAACGATGGTGTGACACGCGACGTTGATGCAAGGTGTTTTTAGACATGTGGCACAACCTTTTTGATTATTTTTTTATAATTCAAATTTTATAAAATCTATTTAATTTTATAAAAACATTACCAGAAATTAAACTAATAACATTAATATATAAACATTACATCATTAAAATTAAAAAAAACATTACATAAAATTAAAACTAAAAAACACACAAAATTTATATAAAAAACCTAATAATTTGCCACTCCGAAACGTGTTTGAATTCACGTCCAACCTCGTGCCGATAGTTGATGTCGCCCTCCCTGAGGTCGACTTGTATGGTGTCGTCCTCCCTGATGTCACCCCCTTGATGCTCCACTTTGGTGTGGAGTTGCTCGAATCTTTCACAATCTATACGGATTGTCCTAAAGCGAGAGGATGTATGGTGTCGTCCTCCCCGAGGTCACCCCCTTGGTGCTCCACTGCGGTGTTGAGTTGCTCGAATCTTTCACAATCCATACGGATTGTCCTAAAGCGAGAGGATAAGGCGTCAACGGTTCAGGTGAGAGGATGACTTATTATATTATATAGAGTAAACTGCAATTTTACCCCCGGGGTTATATGAGATTGGCAATCTGACCCCCTCCTAGGGAAATTTCGCACTCTGGCCCCCCAACTAATGAAAAACCCTGCAATATTACGCCCTGCTGTCAACTTCTGTTTAAAGTCAACATAAGTAATTAACGGTCAAAGGGTATAATGGTCTTTTCCACTCTAGTTTTATAGCTTACTCAAGACACCACCCTACATATATCACACTCTTGGCACTCTTACCCCCCACCTTCCCCCACCTTATAAGCTCTAATCCTGTTTCTTCTTCGGCGATCCTTCTCATCTTCGATCAACTGCCCTCATCTCCGATCAACTTCATCTTCAAGGTGTGACAAATTCAACAGAATTGTCTTCGAAGAATCGAAATGATCGGTGTGATAACTGATAACACGCCTGGATTTTGGCCCCATGTGGGCTCCGTCGTTCTGAATTGGGCTATTAAAGTACGTTTAGTCGTCTACATACTACAATTATAGGTGTACATTTTGTTTTTTCCCCAAACCGGGGAATTTTAATAACCAGTTCCGGTTATGGAACAACCGATTTTGGTTTCTAGTTTTAAGGATTGTATTTTGGTTCTCATGCATTCTCGGGTTCGGTCGGTTCTCGGGTATGTGTCGAATGAAACTGAAAGAAAAAAGGACCGACCCGAAAGTACCAATATAATGGATAATAATAATTCAATTATGGGTAGTAAACTAGTCAACAATTTAGACCGTGGGGTATGGTGGGGCAGGGGTTGGGCGTGGGTTGGGGCATTTGGTTACACGTGGCTTGGGGGGGCAGACATTGGGCGACTCACATTTAACAGGGTATGGTGGGGCGGGGGTTTGGGAAGTGGGTTTGGTGGGCTTCGCTGGGCTGACCGGTGGGCTGTTTGTTAAACAACAAATTTAATTTTTTTAATATTTTTAATTAAAGAAAATTACATAAAAACCAATTCCTAATGTTTATATTTGTTTTTTATCTCTTCTCTCATCTCCAACACTATTTGTAACTCGTCACCCTGTAGGTGATCAATCGGCTGGGATAGCAATTTCAAATCATCACGTCTTTGTCTCAGGGCATCTCTAGCGGCATCTCTAGCATCTCTAGCGACATCTCTAGCTTCTTTGCTCTTTCGTTGTTCGGCCCTTTGTTGTTGGAAGACATTGAATGTATCTAACTTGGCTGAAATGTCATCCAACTGGTCGCTGTATATTCCCCTACGCAAGCCCGAACTCCCAGTTGAAGGCGATGTCGTATCAGATCTTGATTTTTGAGCACGCTTTTTTGAGGCATATCTTCCATACTCTGGCCGGTTTGGGCTTGGCGAATCATCCAAAAGGTCCTCAAACTCTTGATCTCGTGTGTCACACCCCAACCGACGGCGGAATCATCGGGGCATGGCACTGAGCGAAACAGATTGTCCAGAAGTTTCCATAACAACTATCATTACCATTCAATTTAAACTAACATGTCCCATACCATGTCTCAAACAGTAAACAAATTATTACAGGTAAACATCAAGACAAATATTCTGTTCCGACAACTCAGATTTAAACATAAATAGTTTATTTATTGGTTTCTAGGACTCCCTTCCCTAGCTTCAATTTCATCACAGCACAGCGAGCATCTTAGACCTTTCCTAGCCTCAATTTCACAGTGAGCTAGGCATACAAACAACCTAAGCACCTGTCACATACGTTAAAATAAAGTCAATACATAAAATGTAAAGGTGAGCATACAAGTTTGATAATAGCATATAGAGTTCGAATTCGTTTACGCATAACCAGCACGTACACATAGTGAAATGAAGCACGTTAGTTATCGACATAGATCCATCGATACCAATGACTGCGGGTTGACTGCCCGAGGCAGTTCGCAATACATGATTACCACCGTAATCCATGCAAGTAAAAGATCCTTAACAACCCCCGTGTGAACGGGTGCTGAGTCCAAACTATAGTACTATCGTTGCTAAGGTAGGTAGACAACATTCCATGTGAAAACATAACAAACAAGCATTCATAAGCCACGTATAACATGCATTAACGGTTAGCGTTCAAATAGTTTGAGTAGTGTGATAGATGTAGTTTGAATATTCGTAACGTATGTAACATCCAAAAGTGCTAAAAGCAAAAAGGGATCGAGTATACTCACAGCGATTAATGGATTGAAGGGGGCACTTTTAGCGAGTACGGTTAGCCTGAATAGATTCGATAACGTAGCGATAAGTGGCGCGTAAAACAATACAGGATGAGAGTGGGTGGGATGGCTGATCGTCCGGATGGTCATCCGTGCGGACAGCAATCTGTGCGAATAGTTAATCCGTTCGGTTGGTCATCCGTGCAGACAGTTTGTCCGTGCGGATGACTATTCGAGTGGATTATTTCTTCCTATGGGTGAGATGTGTTTGTGTATGATGGCTTGTCGTTTGAAGTTTTCGTTGTAGTATTTAGAAAACATTTAAGTTCTCTTACCCTTCAAGTCGGTCGCGCGGATGACGATCCGTGTGGATGGTAGTCCGTGCGGACAACGACTTTAATGGTGAGTCACTTGATGAAGTTGGTGAAATCCGTCCGGATGGTAGTCCGTGAGGATAACTACAACCCGTCCGGATGGTAGTCCGTGCGGATAACTACAACCCGTCCGGATAGTCTGTCCGTGTGGACAAACGACAATCCGTCCGGATGGTAGTCCGTGCGGACAACGTGTTGGAAATTGTTTAAGGTCTTAGTATCTCATGATCCGAAGAGTAATCCATTCAGAGGGTCGTCCGTGCGGATTATTCATTCGTCGATACTCAAACCTTGTTTGAATATGGGTACCAAGTATAGTCCGTCCGGATGGCAACCCGTCCGGATAGTCTGTCCGTGCGAATCATCAGTCCGTCCGGATATCCTGTCCGTGCGGACATTAGTTCGTCCGGGCAGTATCTCGTTCTGGTTGTTCCATTCGTCTACCCTTGGTTGCTTTTGTTGTTCTATCGAGGCGTTCTGATTACGTGTCGACCAATCGGAATTGTATTCTTACCCGCACGACTAAGCTTGCCAGGAATCACCCTAGCTTGGCCGGTCGGCAGCTCAGAATGGTCATTCTGGCCTAACCCGAAATCAGGTGTCTCGTGGGTAGAATCCGGATTTAGGACCAGTGCATCACTAATATTGTGTAGAAGACTAGAACTAATCCGATTCTTATCGTTTTTTAGTGTAAAAGAAGGAGAAAACTTGTGTTTATTCCTTTCAACTCTTTTATCCTTTGAAAAGTTCAGATTTATGCGAAGTTGTTTGTGAAATTTTGTGGAAATCGTTCAGATCCGAGGTATTCTTGGTGGAATGAGGTCAGACTCGAAGTTCATGGGAACTTCATGATGACGTCATCCTAGATTACCTCAAATCTTGATGATTTCACGGTTGAAAGTTGATATTTAAAAGATAGAACGATGTAGAAGTGCGTATAGATCAAGAAAGTACAAGATTTAGGGCGAGATCTTACCTGGATTGAGAGAAATCGAAGGAAAGATGAAGAAAGCGTGTTGGTCGGACGTCACTTGCCAAAAGTGGAAAGTTTGGAGAGTGACCCGTGTATTTATAGGATGCTAAAAGAGGAAAGTACCGTTCGTCCGGATTGCACATCACCCGGATTGGTCATCCGTGCGGATGGCCTGTCCGTGCGGATGGCCTGTCCGTGCGGATTGGCGCTTGGGTGATGTGTTTGGTGCGACGAGTTTTGGCGTTTTGGTTCCGATTGCGAGCGATTCGATAGGGTTTCCTAGTCAAATTACTTTTAGTCCCAACTACTTCGTATCTAGCGTAATCTCTTCTCCACTATCTATCATGATCATGATTCGAGTTCGAGTTCGATTATATTCGAGTTTGATTTCGAGTTTCGATTGAGTTCGCTTGATTACCACGACATAACATAAATAAACATGCACAGGTAACACGTAAGGCACACACACACGTATAAACAAGTAATTTACTTAGTTCGAGTTGCGATTTGATGTCGATTCGATTAGCATAGCTTGATTATCAGTTGATTAACTTTATCGCATTGTTACTTCCTATAGTTCACAGTCGTAGGTCGATTGAAATACGATTAACATAGTTTGATTATTGTAATGAACGACACTTACTCCACATAATACAAATAAAATAACGAAATTTCAACAAGTCAAGTTGCGCGAAATCGGTCGTTGACTTTGACCTTGACTTTGACTTTGACTTGTGAAAACACGGGGTGTTACAGCCTCCCCTTGTTTAGGAAATTTCGTCCCGAAATTAAGCTGGAAGCTGTTACAACGCCGTGACTCACGTTTGAGAGCTTTCTCTTTCTTGACTTTCTCTTTGAATAACTGCGGGTACTTAGCCTTCATGTCGCTTTCGAGTTCCCAAGTGAACTCTGCACCTCGTTTGCCTTCCCATCAGACTTTCACGATAGGAATACGTGAGCGCCTGAGCTGCTTGGTTTGGCGATCCATGATTTCGACAGGCTTTTCCACGAAGTGTAATGATTCGTTCACTTGTAGATCGTCTAGAGAGACATGTAAGTCATGGTCGGCTATGCACTTTCAGAGGTTTGACACATGGAAAGTCGGGTGGACATTACTGAGTTCCTCCGGTAGTTCGAGTCTGTATGCGACTTTTCCGATCCTTTCCAGAATCTTAAAAGGTCCAACGTATCGAGGCGCGAGTTTCCCTTTCTTGTCGAATCGGACTACACCCTTCCAAGGTGATACCTTTAGGAGTACAACAACAACAACAACAACCATACCCAGTAAATCCCACAAATAGCAAAGCTACTTATAGGGTCTGGGGAGGGTGGGATGTAGACAGACCTTGCCTCTATCCATATGGATAGAGAGGCTGCTTCCAGATAGACCCTCGGCTCTAAAACGAACATGAAACCAACACACCAAGTCAAAGCATATAGAAAAAATATGTAGATATATAGAAATAAGAAGTCGCCCATACCAAGAAAGTAAACAGAGTGGCACATAATGTAAATCATGTAAAACAGCATACAACATCATTTGGGCATAAACACAAGAAGGCAATCACCGAAAAAGTTATTTAAAGAATAGGAACAACCTACGTCCCTGAAATACCCCTAAGACCTTACTGCAATATCCTCTAGAAGTCTTTAACCCTAATCTTGCGCCTCCACGAAGTCCTATCTTGGACCATGTCCTCAGAGAGATGCAACTCTAGTAAATTATGCCTGATCTGCTCATCCCATGTCAGTCTGGGTCTGCCTCTTCCTCTCCTCCCCTCCACAGTAAGAGTTTCCACTACTCTAACTGGTGCCTTCGTTTCCCTCCGCTTCACATGCCCAAACCATCTCAATCTCCCCTCCTTAATCTTCTCCGATATACTAGCCACTCCTAATCTTTCCCTAAAAACCTCATTTCTTATCCGATCTAACCTCGTGTGTCCACACGTCCACCTCAGCATCCTCATCTCTGCTACCTCCATCTTACGCGCTTGTGTCTTCTTGATCGCCCAACAGTCTGTTCCATAAAGCATAGCTGGCCTAACTGCTACCCTGTAAAATTTCCCCTTTAGTTTAGTTGGGAACCTTCTATCGCACAATACCCCACTGGCTGCCCTCCATCTACACCAGCCAGTCTGTATGCGATGGGTTACATCACTATCTATGTCACCATCTCTTTGTACAAACAACCCCAGGTACTTAAATCTAGTTACCTGCGGGACCAATTGATCCTCAATGGTTATTTGGGTGTCATCGCCAACTGCTACACCGCTGAAATCACAGTGTAGATATTCAGTCTTAGCTCGACTAATCCTTAGACCATTGCCCTCTAAAGCTACTCGCCACTCCTCTATCCTCGCGTTTAGGCACTGTTTAGTCTCTGCAATCAACACAATGTCATCTGCAAAAAGCATGCACCACGGAACTGTCTTCTGAATCAACTTGGACAACTCGTCCAAGACAACTGCAAAAAGAAAAGGGCTCAACGCAGACCCCTGGTGCAGTCCTACCTCCACAGGGAAAAAGTTAGTATCTCCTACGGGCGCACGAACACTAGTTTCTGTTCTATCATATGTAACACCCGTTGTTATAAATCTAGGTTTAACGTATATTTTGCGAAAATAATCATGTGATTAATGATTACATATACATCAAAAATGCGCGTTTGTTAAAACTTTTACAAATTATAAGTTATTCAACAAAACGTGATCGAATTCGTTGTTTAAAATTTACAACGTTACAAAGTGCGGAAGCGTATATCTTTATCGTGTTCGGTTCTTCGCTGAGCTTGATCGTCTGCCGGCATCCAAAAGTACCTACATTTCATAAAAACATGAAATGTTTTAGTCATACGGGATTTAATATGTATCTAAACGAGTCCGGGAAACAAAACTAATCAAAATACATTTTTGATCAGGGTCCACCGTAAATTACGGTGGACACCGTAATTTACGGTAGCCCTGATTTGAAAACACTCCACCGTAAAGCAGGAGCTAACCGCCGTAACATTTTTAATCCCCACCGTAACTTACGGTACCACCGTAAGCTACGGTGGACTCTGCATCAGCTTCTTCCATTTTGCCGTTTTTGACACGAGGACTTTCGTATCTTTCAATCCGTTTATCCGTTTGACCTATCGTTTCTTCCTACGTGTTTGTAATTTAATTCTCCATCATATGGAGTTAAAATCTCACATCCGGTTAAATAAAATTTCAGACTTCTAAGTCTTCGGCTTATTACCCTT
Organism: Helianthus tuberosus; assembly: GCA_030545235.1. NCBI lineage: Eukaryota > Viridiplantae > Streptophyta > Magnoliopsida > Asterales > Asteraceae > Helianthus > Helianthus tuberosus. The sequence continues at coordinate 185,791,461 of CM060433.1, read as the reverse complement.
TTTACTAAATTTGACCCATTCGTGTATCTATCAAACAAACATGTTTGTTTGACTCCAAAATCCTATCTTTTAACTATAAATCTGTTTAGAAACCATTATATTTCTAAAACATTACGATTATAACTTAACTTATTCGGTTTACCTTTTAGATAACCGAATATCAAATTTTGACCTTGTTTAACTCTTCGAGAACCTCAAGTTCTAAAAGATGAATTAAACCCTTTTACATACCTGACTCGGATCAATGCATTAACCCGTTTTAATACCTTGATTTAGAAATCACTAATTAATAGTGAAGGAAATATCCATTCTATATAGGCTCCTGAAATCATACAACTCAACGGTAATCGTTAGTCAATTTTGTCAAAAAATGATATTTTCACCTTTTGACCCGTTTGGTCTAAATATCCGTTTATCTTTGCAAGACGATATTTATTACCGTCTCATCCAATTGACGCACTACGGTTTACACCGTATGGTTGTCCACCTATAACCCATTTCTCAACTCCTTTGACCCATTATGGCTTATGCCAAATGTGTCTTTCAAAAACAAATGTTTATTGTTAACGCATCCCCAAATTACTGTTTTCCTTATTTTTCGTTTGGCTTACCTTATGAGGTAACCATAAAATTTCATCTTTCTAATCGTTATGGTATAAACGATTAATCAATTTAAATCCTTTTTAACCATCAATGTGGTTTCCTATCATTTTCACTTATATTGTTCCATACAACTATATGTCGGAACATCACTTTTCTAGTGTTTGTCTATCTTACCCGAAATCAATACAATAAGATATTTTACAGGAATTGACAAATGTGTAAGCTTTACTTACCTCGTATCCGAATATGCTTTTCTTCTCGTGCTTGATTCGTTTGACCGCTTCTTTCCCAAGCCTCCACCTAGCTCGTTAGGCGACAAACTATCATCATTCACAAGGTGGTTAGATTAGTCATTTCAATTCACGACTATTCCACCTCACGTATTTTCTATGTCGAAACTACTATTTGACTTTATCATTGGTTAGTTTGACTTTTAAAAGTCAATTGACTTACCAATATATTCATATGCACATTTGGTTCTTTGTACTCACTTAGGCATATTTCATCCGAACTCTTAACAAAAAATCAATTTTTACATACTAACTAGTAAGCCGCAATTTCATTTAGGCATTTCATATCAATGAAAATTGGCTGTTTTTGGTGACTTGTTTAACCTGTTTACAAGTCTTCAAAAATTATGATTTTTTTATGTGGCGTACCTCTCGGAGGGTTAGCCCTTGAGTTAAAATTTCAAGATCTAACTCTTTACCAAAAATTCGTGAAAATTCATTTACTAAGCTGCAATCAGATTCGTCACTTCTGACTGCAGCTTACGGGAAAATTCATTTAAAATTCCTCGTTTATCCGATTGACGAAATTCCAATTGGCGATTTTTCTAATCACTTAGCACTTTCTACAGTACAAATTTGAGATCATAACTCAATTCCTAAATTGAGTTATGACATTCGTAATGGGCTGCAAATTCTGCCAGAAAACGCAGCTTGAACCTTTGATACGGAAAAATTCATAAAACGCTCAATTTTCGTCGAAAAAATGCGATTCCAGTGGGGTTTTAAAGATATTTCCTGGAATTACATTTTAAACTCAAGAAACACATGATTTTATCAGGTTTTGTCCAGGTTACAGCCAATACAAATCGGCTGTAAATTCTGATCAAGAATCGTTTGAATTCAGCTTTGAGTTTAAGCTTGTTCTTGACATCATAACACTATTCTTTTGAAATCAAAACCCTAAAAACATCTCATACATGAATTTGGTATCAACAAAGACTTGAGCTAAGCATGATTTCAACATATACTTGTCTAGGGTTTACTCCTAGACACTACTATGTTCCTATTCTATCCATATAACAAACATGCAACTAGAATCTCAGATTATTCAAAATTCATGAGAATTTCAAGTTGAAAGATTTCTCAAAATTTTACATACCTTGTAATCCCCTTGTGATGAGGATCAGGAATCTATGTTTAGAATTCGATTTGGACTTGAATTGAACCTTCAATTTGCAAGATTTGTTGAGTTCTAGGGTTTTCACCCTCCTGGTCGCTCCTGGAGATCGATCCACACACACTTAGTGTGTGTGGTGTGTTATTTTTTTTTATTAAATAAAACTTGTTTCCTTTTTCACGATTTTGGTCCCTCAAGTTTAGATATTCATAAATGAAACTATAACTCATAGTTTATTATTTAATTACCCATTACTAACTAGGTTAATCTTACCTAGTTAACTTAGTGGGTTCCGGGAGTTAAAAACCCGTTGTATTTTAAGTCCCGTTGACTCGGGCTCTTATAAACTAAATTCTTAAATTCTTTGATTCGCTTGTATTTAATTATTAGGATTTCTTATTTAAATCCAAATAGTTAACGGGTTATTTTTACTGCTAACGGTACTTTACCCGTCTTTTAGTATGAACAGAGATTGATTACCAAACCCGTTTTCGGGGTGTTACAAGTCTACCCCCCTTAAAGAGGTTTCGTCCTCGAAACCTTTTCTTACATAATTCATTGAGTTTAAACTCAATGTATTTGATCAGAGATATCATTTAAACATTACTTATACTTTTAACCAATTATTAGTATTACCAGATAAGCATGGTAACATCTTTTTGGTCACTAATTGTCTACGTAACTCATATGACTTAGTGCAACTTAAAATAACGTAATCTCGTTATTTCCACTAGTTTAGTTAACTTAGCGATATCCATCGCTTTCATATACTATCGAATTCCTTACGAATCCGTTATTTTGACCCGTTTAAAGATCTTTAGTGAAATCTTTCACTTTTAGCAACAAATTCTTTTGTTTTCAAATTTATCTATTCGGTTCAGCTATACCGAATCTACCGCTTACAAGCAAACCAAATTTCTTGATTTGAATTGGTGACCTTAACCGGTCTCATTAACTAGTCTTATTAGTTCAGTTACTTTTATCACTCGCCTGGTTATAATGTGATTTTACTTCACATTACATTTTCTAACCGTGATCGTGTCACATCATGTTTAATTTGTATCAACCTTTCATTTTTTTTTATTTTTTTTTATCACTTTTCGAATATATCATCTTGCGCCTATCAGTGTCAAGACTTGTATCTTTCATGCTTACTATTTAAATTCCTATCAGAATTTATGTTTGTAAAAACATTATTTCTTACTGAAACCGAAGTTTTAGTTTTAGGATCTTTTCTTTAACTTGTGTCAATCATCCATACCGGGATATTGACAGTCCGTAATTTAATCCTTTACAGTCTTAGTTTTATGCGGGGATTCTTAACTGATTTCCTCGCTTTATCCAATCTAACCCGTAGGTTTTATCACTTAGCCTTATGGGCTATTTTTGATTAGACATTCACCTCTTTAGGGCGAAGTCCTTATAACTTCTTTCTAATCATGACCCGTGGGTCGTTTTAGTCCGTAGATCTCTCATTTGTTTATAACCCTAAAGGTTATGTTGATCCCGTAGATCACTCTTTTTACTCGTGTCTTGTTAAAATATATATTTGGTGTCAAAGCACTCTTTTTACGTTTGAAAATCATTTGTCTCAAGCTTACCGTTATCCGGCTTGCGCTTACTTATGCCTTCAAGCATTATACTTTATTCAACCCATTCATTCTCAAAATAGTTGAATATAATTATCAAAATTTATGTTTACAAAATTTTATGGTCTTTTAGTCATAACTCATAATCCGAGTCTTTTGACTTTAAATTCGTGTTCTCGTTTCTCGGTATACGCATGTGTTTAAATCCTTACCCATCAACTTGGTACTTTACCGAAGTCATTATTAGTGCAAGCATTCTGGTATACATCAAGTTTTCGTTTTAATTTGTTTGGTTGTCTTAGCGGAAGCCCTCGCCTTTATTCAACCAAACATTTATTCTTTATTTGACCATCCTTGACAGTCTTTTAAACTATGAATGATGATTATCATCATCATCATTTCTTTACTACGACCAAAGTCAACGATTTTGATCGTTTTTTTTTTCCTCGTGTGGGCAATACCTTTGTTTCTATGACCCCGCGGGTCATTTATACTTTGGTTTTACAATGCCCTCTTTGTCTACCATGGTTTTTGATCGTTTTTCCCCCTGTGGGCAATACCTTTGTTTCTATGACCCCGCGGGTCATTTATACTTTGGTTTTACATTGCCCTTTTTGTCTACCATGGTTGTTTCATCAAAATGACTTATGTCACGAATTTCCTTGGGTCTTTTATTTCTATGTGCGCCATACATCGTTTTTATGGTTCCCGCGAAAACCATTTATACGAGTATGCCCATAAGATTTCTTGACCCTAAGGATCCTTTAAATTTCATTCATCTTGACCTTACTACATCGGACATAACTGCGCTCATTATAAGAAGCTCATGCTATCATGTGTTCACTACTTACTTGGCCAGAGTAAGCGATCAACACGTGGTACGCGTGACCTTATTATAATTACCACATCACGTCCCATGTAAGTAACTCCTCAAATTATCTCCATGTTTATGGTTTCATTTGGTAAAACTTTATTTAATTGTTAGTTAACAATTATTAGTTTTAGTCGTTTATCCTTGAACATGTACAATGTCCCTTTTTATAAACATTTATTCACATTCATTGATGTGATCATTACTTTTCTCAATAGGATTTATATTGAGAATACTTACTTGGATGATCACTCTCGTCCAAGTTTCTATATAAACAAGTCTTGTTATTCATTTGTTATTCATCATTGTGAATAACACATTTCCTATTAAATTTCTCTTGGAAATCAGGTTTTCCAAGTTCTATCATATGTGTATGCAACCGTTATTACTTACGTGTTTGTTGTATATAACGATTCGTGCGATTAAATTTAAAAGTGTGCACCTGGTAATGCTTGCCCTAACGGGCTTCCCTTGTCATTAGTCTTGTTCGCGACCGTTACGCGATTTTGGTCCTTGATGAGTATGCTCTTCCTGTCATATCTCGGACCGTTCCATCATCATATCCATAATTCGTTCAACTCCCGTCATCTTCAGACGCGAGTGTCCTTCAATTAAAACATTCACAAGAGTTAGTAATGTCAACTTCAATAATCGCCCGTATTATAATACAAGGTTTTTTCTACTATACGCGTCAACGCGCGTATTTTCGTCAACCATATCAATCATTTAAATTGGGGTAACATATACCACACGATAGCCCTATTTGTTGTTTACAACACTTTAGCATACTAACTATTAACGTACTTGTACTTACCGGATTTGCGATCAAGCCTCGAACCGAACACTATTCTTTGTCAAGAGCATAAGGTTTAAGTCCAAGCATGGTTCCTCCCCACCATACTCGAATCTCTTAAACCAAGGCTCTGATACCAACTTGTAACACCCGTTGTTATAAATCTAGGTTTAACGTATATTTTGCGAAAATAATCATGTGATTAATGATTACATATACATCAAAAATGCGCGTTTGTTAAAACTTTTACAAATTATAAGTTATTCAACAAAACGTGATCGAATTCGTTGTTTAAAATTTACAACGTTACAAAGTGCGGAAGCGTATATCTTTATCGTGTTCGGTTCTTCGCTGAGCTTGATCGTCTGCCGGCATCCAAAAGTACCTACATTTCATAAAAACATGAAATGTTTTAGTCATACGGGATTTAATATGTATCTAAACGAGTCCGGGAAACAAAACTAATCAAAATACATTTTTGATCAGGGTCCACCGTAAATTACGGTGGACACCGTAATTTACGGTAGCCCTGATTTGAAAACACTCCACCGTAAAGCAGGAGCTAACCGCCGTAACATTTTTAATCCCCACCGTAACTTACGGTACCACCGTAAGCTACGGTGGACTCTGCATCAGCTTCTTCCATTTTGCCGTTTTTGACACGAGGACTTTCGTATCTTTCAATCCGTTTATCCGTTTGACCTACCGTTTCTTCCTACGTGTTTGTAATTTAATTCTCCATCATATGGAGTTAAAATCTCACATCCGGTTAAATAAAATTTCAGACTTCTAAGTCTTCGGCTTATTACCCTTTTTACTAAATTTGACCCATTCGTGTATCTATCAAACAAACATGTTTGTTTGACTCCAAAATCCTATCTTTTAACTATAAATCTGTTTAGAAACCATTATATTTCTAAAACATTACGATTATAACTTAACTTATTCGGTTTACCTTTTAGATAACCGAATATCAAATTTTGACCTTGTTTAACTCTTCGAGAACCTCAAGTTCTAAAAGATGAATTAAACCCTTTTACATACCTGACTCGGATCAATGCATTAACCCGTTTTAATACCTTGATTTAGAAATCACTAATTAATAGTGAAGGAAATATCCATTCTATATAGGCTCCTGAAATCATACAACTCAACGGTAATCGTTAGTCAATTTTGTCAAAAAATGATATTTTCACCTTTTGACCCGTTTGGTCTAAATATCCGTTTATCTTTGCAAGACGATATTTATTACCGTCTCATCCAATTGACGCACTACGGTTTACACCGTATGGTTGTCCACCTATAACCCATTTCTCAACTCCTTTGACCCATTATGGCTTATGCCAAATGTGTCTTTCAAAAACAAATGTTTATTGTTAACGCATCCCCAAATTACTGTTTTCCTTATTTTTCGTTTGGCTTACCTTATGAGGTAACCATAAAATTTCATCTTTCTAATCGTTATGGTATAAACGATTAATCAATTTAAATCCTTTTTAACCATCAATGTGGTTTCCTATCATTTTCACTTATATTGTTCCATACAACTATATGTCGGAACATCACTTTTCTAGTGTTTGTCTATCTTACCCGAAATCAATACAATAAGATATTTTACAGGAATTGACAAATGTGTAAGCTTTACTTACCTCGTATCCGAATATGCTTTTCTTCTCGTGCTTGATTCGTTTGACCGCTTCTTTCCCAAGCCTCCACCTAGCTCGTTAGGCGACAAACTATCATCATTCACAAGGTGGTTAGATTAGTCATTTCAATTCACGACTATTCCACCTCACGTATTTTCTATGTCGAAACTACTATTTGACTTTATCATTGGTTAGTTTGACTTTTAAAAGTCAATTGACTTACCAATATATTCATATGCACATTTGGTTCTTTGTACTCACTTAGGCATATTTCATCCGAACTCTTAACAAAAAATCAATTTTTACATACTAACTAGTAAGCCGCAATTTCATTTAGGCATTTCATATCAATGAAAATTGGCTGTTTTTGGTGACTTGTTTAACCTGTTTACAAGTCTTCAAAAATTATGATTTTTTTATGTGGCGTACCTCTCGGAGGGTTAGCCCTTGAGTTAAAATTTCAAGATCTAACTCTTTACCAAAAATTCGTGAAAATTCATTTACTAAGCTGCAATCAGATTCGTCACTTCTGACTGCAGCTTACGGGAAAATTCATTTAAAATTCCTCGTTTATCCGATTGACGAAATTCCAATTGGCGATTTTTCTAATCACTTAGCACTTTCTACAGTACAAATTTGAGATCATAACTCAATTCCTAAATTGAGTTATGACATTCGTAATGGGCTGCAAATTCTGCCAGAAAACGCAGCTTGAACCTTTGATACGGAAAAATTCATAAAACGCTCAATTTTCGTCGAAAAAATGCGATTCCAGTGGGGTTTTAAAGATATTTCCTGGAATTACATTTTAAACTCAAGAAACACATGATTTTATCAGGTTTTGTCCAGGTTACAGCCAATACAAATCGGCTGTAAATTCTGATCAAGAATCGTTTGAATTCAGCTTTGAGTTTAAGCTTGTTCTTGACATCATAACACTATTCTTTTGAAATCAAAACCCTAAAAACATCTCATACATGAATTTGGTATCAACAAAGACTTGAGCTAAGCATGATTTCAACATATACTTGTCTAGGGTTTACTCCTAGACACTACTATGTTCCTATTCTATCCATATAACAAACATGCAACTAGAATCTCAGATTATTCAAAATTCATGAGAATTTCAAGTTGAAAGATTTCTCAAAATTTTACATACCTTGTAATCCCCTTGTGATGAGGATCAGGAATCTATGTTTAGAATTCGATTTGGACTTGAATTGAACCTTCAATTTGCAAGATTTGTTGAGTTCTAGGGTTTTCACCCTCCTGGTCGCTCCTGGAGATCGATCCACACACACTTAGTGTGTGTGGTGTGTTATTTTTTTTTATTAAATAAAACTTGTTTCCTTTTTCACGATTTTGGTCCCTCAAGTTTAGATATTCATAAATGAAACTATAACTCATAGTTTATTATTTAATTACCCATTACTAACTAGGTTAATCTTACCTAGTTAACTTAGTGGGTTCCGGGAGTTAAAAACCCGTTGTATTTTAAGTCCCGTTGACTCGGGCTCATATAAACTAAATTCTTAAATTCTTTGATTCGCTTGTATTTAATTATTAGGATTTCTTATTTAAATCCAAATAGTTAACGGGTTATTTTTACTGCTAACGGTACTTTACCCGTCTTTTAGTATGAACAGAGATTGATTACCAAACCCGTTTTCGGGGTGTTACAAGTCTACCCCCCTTAAAGAGGCGATCGACATCTTCTTCCGTATAATCCCGAGCCTTCTTCAGATTGTCTCGAATCTGGAAGATTTTGTCTGTCGTTTCTTGTAGTAGCTCAGGACCGGTTAATTGCGAATGACCGATCTCGTGCCATACAATAGGCGATCGACATCTTCTTCCGTATAATGCCTCGAATGGTGCCATTTGGATGCTAGAATGATAGCTGTTGTTATACGAGAATTCGACCAATGGCAAGTGTTTATCCCGATTACCACCGAAGTCTAGAACACACGAACGGAGCATGTCTTCAAGAGTACGAATCGTTCTTTCAGTCTGACCGTCGGTTTGAGGGTGGAAAGCGGTACTTAGATTAAGCGATGTACCGAGTGCCGCTTGAAACGTTTCCCACAGTCGCGAAGTAAACCGAGCATCACGATCAGAGATGATGTCACGAGGCGTCCCATGATTACAAATGATCTCGTCGGTGTAGATTCGGGATAATCGTTCTACCTTGTAGTCTTCTCGTATGGGCAAAAAGTGAGTTGATTTAGTCAAACGGCCGACTACAACCCAAATGTTGTCGTGACCTGATGACGTGGGTGGAAGCTTGGTTACGAAATCCATAGCTATACTCTCCCACTTCCACATAGGAATTGGTGGTTGTTCAAGTAAGCCAGAGGGTCTTTGGTGTTCGGCCTTGATCCTGGCACAAGTTAGGCATTTTCCGACGTAGAGAGCGATATCCCTTTTCATACCCGGCCACCAGTACTTATAACGAAGGTCCTGGTACATTTTGTCGGCACCGGGATTAATAGAATACCGGGACTTGTGGGCTTCGTCCATCAGAATTTGCCGTAAATCGGTTCGCTTGGGAATCCAAATTCGGTCTAAAAAGTGAAATATCCCATTCGATTTGCTCACAAGCTGGGCTCCATCGTGGTAGATCCTTTCTTTCTTCAGAGTGCGTTCGTTGAAACATGCATGTTGAGCGTCGCGGATGAGAGTTTCGAGGTTGTGCTGGGCTTGAACATTACGAGTGCTAAGCAGATAGCTCCGTCTGCTAAGTGCATCGGCAACAACATTCGCTTTGCCTGGGTGATAACGGATCTCACAGTCGTAATCGTTGAGAAGTTCTACCCATCGGCGTTGACGCATATTAAGTTCCCTCTGATTAAAGATATGTTGTAGGCTCCTATGATCGGTGAAGATCGTACACTTGGTGCCATATAGGTAGTGTCGCCAAATCTTTAATGCAAAAACAACCGCGCCTAGCTCGAGGTCATGGGTTGTATAGTTCTTCTCGTGGATTTTGAGCTGACGAGATGCGTAAGCTATGACCTTGTCCTGTTACATGAGAACACAACTAAGACCAAGGTTGGAAGCATCACAATAGACAATGAAATCGTTGTTTCCGTCGGGCAACGCGAGAACGAGAGCATCGCAAAGCATGCGCTTGAGGGTTTGGAAGGCAAACTCTTGTTTAGTTCCCCAAACAAAAGGCTTGTCTTTATGCGTGAGGAAGGTAAGCGGTACAGCGATCTTTGAGAATCCTTCGATAAATCGTCGATAATAGCCCGCTAGTCCAAGAAAAGAACGGACTTCAGACGGATTCTTAGGCGTAACCCAGCTCTTGACAGCTTCAATCTTCGCAGGATCGACGTGAATACCTTAACTATTAACAATGTGACCCAGAAATTGAACTTCCCTCAACCAAAATTCGCACTTGGAGAATTTGGCATAGAGTTGGTTCCCCTAGAGTAACTCGAGAACCAACCGTAGATGTTGCGCGTGTTCGGCTCTCGATTTGGAATAGATCAAGACATCGTCAATGAACACGATGACGAAACGGTCGAGATATGGTTTACACACGCGATTCATCAGATCCATGAAAACCGCTGGTGCGTTGGTTAGACCAAAAGGCATGACAACAAATTCGTAATGGCCGTAACGAGTACGAAACGCGGTTTTGGGTATATCCTCCTCTTGAATACGTAGCTGGTGATATCCTGAGCGTAGATCGATTTTTGAGAAACACGTAGCGCCTTGTAGTTGATCAAACAAATCGTCGATACGAGGTAGCGGATAGCGGTTCTTGATAGTCAACTTATTCAATTCCCGATAGTCGATGCACATTCGGAACGACCCGTCCTTCTTTTTGACGAAAAGGACTGGCACGCCCCAAGGAGAGGTGCTCGGGCGAATGAAGCCTTTCTCAAGTAGTTCCTGGAGTTGGGTTGAGAGTTCGCGCATTTCAGACGGCGCGATTCGATATGGAGCTTTGGCGATAGGGTTGGCTCCAGGAATGAGGTCGATACAAAAGTCGATATCACGACTTGGCGGTAGTCCGGGAAGATCCTCTGGAAAAACATCAGGAAATTCTCGAACCACAGGAACGTCTTTCACTTCCTTCTTCTCTTTCTTTTCCTTCTCCGCTACTACAATGTTAACCAAAAAAGCCTTGTATTCCTTGCGGAGATACTTGCTGGCTTGCAGGCATGACATAAGCTTGAGACCCTTTGAAATAGTATCGCCGTATACACACAACAAGTCACCATTCGCGAGCGAAAATCGAATCATCTTGTCGAAGCATACAACTTCAGCATGGTTTTCTCGAAGAAAGTCCATGCCTATTATGACGTCAAAGCTTCCGAGTTGCATCGGAATAAGGTCGATCGAAAAGATGTGATTGTTGAGCTCAAGAGTACAATCACGAAGAACAGAATTGACAGTGACGGTTCTTTCGGTAGCGACTTCCACATCGAATGTCGAGGCGAGTTGGGAACGTTTACGACTAAGGAGTTTCTCAAATTCGAACGACACAAAGCAATTATCGGCTCCGGTATCAAACAAACATGAAGCATAAATACCATTCACAGGGAACGTACCATTGGCCACATTGTTGTCGGCCTGGGCTTGACGCACGTTGAGGTTGAAAGTTCTGGCGCGTGCGGCCTGTTGTTGCTGCTGCAGTTGTTGTTGTTGCTGTGGCTGCTGTTGCTGCGGTTCTTGTTTCACAACCCTGTTTGGGCACATGTTGGCGAAATGGTTCGGGTCGCCACATGCGAAGCAGGCTCTGGCTTTGACTGCGGGTGCCGGAGGAGCTTGTTGACCCTGTGGGGCAGTGAGTAGACCTTGGTTGGCAGGAGCTTGACGTATACGGCAGTTGGCAGTACAGTGGCCGTATACATTGCAATGAGCACAGAAGCGGCATTGAATAGCAGTTGGGTGGTGGTAGGTGCAAGTAGGGCAGAGCGGGTGTGGCCCAGTGTATGCACGCTTTGCAGGCGGTGCATTAGCCACAGGCGCCGCTACTTGACGCTGTTGGGCAGGTACAGCTTGAATCGGTGCAGCAGTGATCGCACAATTCTTGTTGTTGGAGCTGTTCTTTCTCTTGTTCTTCCTCCTATTGCTCGACGAGGTGGGTTCAACAGTCGGTGTGGTAGCGGTAGCTTGATGCAGATGCTTGGAAGTCTTATCCCATACCCCAGCCTTGACCCGTTTGTCGTTGATCTCAGCGGCCAACAGATAAGTTTCCTCGATCGTTGTAGTCTTAGCCGCTTGCACGAAATCAGCAACGCAGTCGGGCAGGGCTCGGATATACTTCTTGATAGCCATGTCGGGAGTCTTGACCTGATCGGGACAGATAATGCTGAGCTGTTTGAAACGAGCAGTGAGACCAACATTGTCACCATCGCTCTGATGTATGTGCCAAAATTCATCTTCTAGCTTTTGACGTTCGTGAGGAGGGCAGAATTCCTCCAGCATAACTTCCTTGAGCTCGTCCCACGACAGACCGTAGGCTGCATCGTTCCCTCGCTTGTTCATCTCGGCCATCCACCAGTCTAGTGCTCGGGACTGGAAAACGCCGGTAGCATTCAGAGTACGGAGGTCATCAGGGCAACCACTCTGTCGCAGAGTAACCTTAATGGAATCAAACCAGTGGAATAGTGCAGTGGGACCTCCTTCGCCAGTGAATTCTTTTGGCCCACACGACTTGAATTGCTTGAAACTGAAAGGCCTTGCGTTAGCTTTGGGAGCTTCGGTTCTCGATTCCTCGGATGATTTGCTGGCATTCTCGTAAACATCACTCACGGCCTTTGCCACACTTTTCGCGATGATGGAAGCAAGGCGTTTGTCCCTCTTTTCTTGACGAGAGAGTACATGACGGGATCCAGACGACATGGTCTGCAATAGACATCGTCACGGAACTCAACACATTGTATTCGAATCTCACCTCACACGTCTACTACTTACTAAAGCTCAAGAACACGTATATTTACGTAATTACTTAACACGAAATCACAGAATCACATAAGCACGTAGAGCACATAATCATTTAACACCTAAGCATGTAAAGCAAGAAACCGGGAAACACATGCGCACCTAATCACTAGAGGTAGTCAGAAAACAGAAATCTAAGTCTAGAGAAAGAAACTAGAGAGAGAAAGTGACAAAAGGTGATCAATAAGAATCACGGTAAATTGTACGTTCTTGTGTGTTCGGTCATGTTCGTGTACAAATTCCACACGTCGAACGCGTCGTTACGTGATCGTTTGGAGTCGGAATAAGCGTATAATCACAAGATGCAGTGCGAGTCGTGCGTGTCGATCGAAGTAAAAACAAAATCGAGTAAATCCCAAAGTTTAAACACATGAACCTGTAAGCACATATATAAGCACATAAAATCGGCGAAACATCAGAGTCAGCAGTTGCGGACTCAAAATTGAAACACATAAAAGTCGAGAAATAGATTGTCTGCGGCTAGTAGACTTCGACTAACCAAAGTGGTTCGACTATTCACAAGGACCCGTTGCGCACATTTAACCTTTAGGACCGCGCCCTTGCCTCGATTCTTGGGCATTTGGCACGCCTCCCGTTAGTCCTATTGTGACTTCAGGTCGTTGGAGTCCATCGAGGCTTTGGTGAGAGTTTTGTAAAATATGCAGAACAAGTTGTCAAGGTTAGGGTTTCACCCCTAGCTTAACAACTCCGTTCCTGTTTTGATAAAATTGAGGAGATTATTCATCAAAATATGGATTTCACTCCTGATTTGGCATAATTCTCCTTGTTTGTAGTTAAAATGCGAGTTGGTTAAGCAACTTTAGTCGAGAGTTTGCGGTTTTCACACCTATTCTCGACCTTATTGCCTACTCATGGTTAAAATTTCAAGTGTAGTGATAGTGTAGAATAAGCGAGAATAGCGAGAAGTAAGCTCGTACATAGCCTCTACTGGTTATGCACAAGTCGGTCTGCTGGTTCTTAACTATAGTCTAGGTATCTAAGACTTCGACCCGGACTAGGTCGAGTCTTGCCTAATTCCCAATAGTTATGGCTCTGATACCAATCTGTCACACCCCAACCGATGGCGGAATCATCGGGGCATGGCACTGAGCGAAACAGATTGTCCAGAAGTTTCCATAACAACTATCATTACCATTCAATTTAAACTAACATGTCCCATACCATGTCTCAAACAGTAAACAAATTATTACAGGTAAACATCAAGACAAATATTCTGTTCCGAAAACTCAGATTTAAACATAAATAGTTTATTTATTGGTTTCTAGGACTCCCTTCCCTAGCTTCAATTTCATCACAGCACAGCGAGCATCCTAGACCTTTCATGGCCTCAATTTCATAGTGAGCTAGGCATACAAACAACCTAAGCACCTGTCATATACGTTAAAATAAAGTCAATACATAAAATGTAAAGGTGAGCATACAAGTTTGATAATAGCATATAGAGTTCGAATTCGTTTACGCATAACCAGCACGTACACATAGTGAAATGAAGCACGTTAGTTATCGACATAGATCCATCGATACCAATGACTGCGGGTTGACTGCCCGAGGCAGTTCGCAATACATGATTACCACCGTAATCCATGCAAGTAAAAGATCCTTAACAACCCCCGTGTGAACGGGTGCTGAGTCCAAACTATAGTACTATCGTTGCTAAGGCAGGTAGACAACATTCCATGTGAAAACATAACAAACAAGCATTCATAAGCCACGTATAACATGCATTAACGGTTAGCGTTCAAATAGTTTGAGTAGTGTGATAGATGTAGTTTGAATATTCGTAACGTATGTAACACCCAAAAGTGCTAAAATCAAAAAGGGATCGGGTATACTCACAGCGATTAATGGATTGAAGGGAGCGCTTTTAGCGAGTACGGTTAGCCTGAATAGATTCGATAACGTAGCGATAAGTAGCGCGTAAAACAATACAGGATGAGAGTGGGTGGGATGGCTGATCGTCCGGATGGTCATCCGTGCGGACAGCAATCCGTGCGAATAGTTAATCCGTTCGGTTGGTCATCCGTGCAGACAGTTTGTCCGTGCGGATGACTATTCGAGTGGATTGTTTCTTCCTATGGGTGAGATGTGTTTGTGTATGATGGCTTGTCCTTTGAAGTTTTCGTTGTAGTATTTAGAAAACATTTAAGTTCTCTTACCCTTCAAGTCGGTTGCGCGGATGACGATCCGTGCGGACAACGACTTTAATGGTGAGTCACTTGATGAAGTTGGTGAAATCCGTCCGGATGGTAGTCCGTGAGGATAACTACAACCCGTCCGGATGGTAGTCCGTGCGGATAACTACAACCCATCCGGATAGTCTGTCCGTGTGGACAAACGACAATCCGTCCGGATGGTAGTCCGTGCGGACAACGTGTTGGAAATTGTTTAAGGTCTTAGTATCTCATGATCCGAAGAGTAATCCATTCAGAGGGTCGTCCGTGCGGATTATTCATTCGTCGATACTCAAACCTTGTTTAAATATGGGTACCAAGTGTAGTCCGTCCGGATGGCAACCTGTCCGGATAGTCTGTCCGTGCGAATCATCAGTCCGTCCGGATATCCTGTCCGTGCGGACATTAGTTCGTCCGGGCAGTATCTCGTTCTGGTTGTTCCATTCGTCTACCCTTGGTTGCTTTTGTTGTTCTATCGAGGCGTTCTGATTACGTGTCGACCAATCGGAATTGTATTCTTACCCGCACGACTAAGCTTGCCAGGAATCACCCTAGCTTGGCCGGTCGGCGGCTCAGAATGGTCATTCTGGCCTAACCCGAAATCAGGTGTCTCGTGGGTAGAATCCGGATTTAGGACCAGTGCATCACTAATATTGAGTAGAAGACTAGAACTAATCCGATTCTTATCGTTTTTGAGTGTAAAAGAAGGAGAAAACTTGTGTTTATTCCTTTCAACTCTTTTATCCTTTGAAAAGTTCAGATTTATGCGAAGTTGTTTGTGAAATCTTGTGGAAATCGTTCAGATCCTAGGTATTCTTGGTGGAATGAGGTCAGACTCGAAGTTCATGGGAACTTCATGATGACGTTATCCTAGATTACCTCAAATCTTGATGATTTCACGGTTGAAAGTTGATATTTAAAAGATAGAACGATGTAGAAGTGCGTATAGATCAAGAAAGTACAAGATTTAGGGCGAGATCTTACCTGGATTGAGAGAAATCGAAGGAAAGATGAAGAAAGCGTGCTGGTCGGACGTCACTTGCCAAAAGTGGAAAGTTTGGAGAGTGACCCGTGTATTTATAGGATGCTAAAAGAGGAACGTACCGTTCGTCCGGATTGCACATCACCCGGATTGGTCATCCGTGCGGATAGCCTGTCCGTGCGGATGGCCTGTCCGTGCAGTTGGCCTGTCCGTACGGATTGGCGCTTGGGTGATTTGTTTGGTGCGACGAGGTTTAGCGTTTTGGTTCCGATTGTGAGCGATTCGATAGGGTTTCCTAGTCAAATTACTTTTAGTCCCAACTACTTCGTATCTAGCGTAATCTCTTCTCCACTATCTATCATGATCATGATTCGAGTTCGAGTTCGATTATATTCGAGTTTGATTTCGAGTTTCGATTGAGTTCGCTTGATTACCACGACATAACATAAATAAACATGCACAGGTAACACGTAAGGCACACACACGTATAAACAAGTAATTTACGTAGTTCGAGTTGCGATTTGATGTCGATTCGATTAGCATAGCTTGATTATCAGTTGATTAACTTTATCGCATTGTTACTTCCTATAGTTCACAGTCGTAGGTCTATTGAAATACGATTAACATAGTTTGATTATTGTAATGAACGACACTTACTCCACATAATACAAATAAAAGAACGAAATTTCTACAAGTCAAGTTGCGCGAAATCGGTCGTTGACTTTGACCTTGACTTTGACTTTGACTTGTGAAAACACGGGGTGTTACATCGTGCATCAGATTGGGCTTGGGACGAGGCCCTTGACCTTTTGGAAGACGTGTTACTTTCGCTACCACTGGGGATATTCGACCACTTTGGATGGAACTTACAAATCTCCCAACAATGCATGAAACGGAAGTCGGTCCCCACATTTGTCTTGAATTGAACCAATGCATTCATCACAATGTCGGCTTCGGTTTCACCACTTTTTGGGTTTTGTTTTGCTTTATTTAAAAAACCACTATATTTTGTAAGTTGGCCGCTTATCTCGGTCCACTTCGAGGATAAGCTATCGTTTTCACAATAAACATCTCTTCCTAATTCTTCATGAATACTCTACTAACCCCTTGCTACAAATGGGTTCGATGTTGAGAATTTCCTATTTTTATAAAAACAAAATTTAATATATTACAAAGTTATATAAAAAAACCATTAATATAAACAAAGTTTAAGAATACCTAAAGTTGCATGTTGAGATTGTTGAAACCAACCCCTCGCCAATGCAAGTTCTTCAGGAACGGTCCATTTTAGTTGTTTTCGCTTAGCGGTTTCAAGTGCTTTATCCCCCTCGGTTTTTTTCTTATGGTTTCTCTTTTTTATGGGTTTCGATGCGGAAGGACCATCGTTGGGTGGTTGAGTTTCGGGGACGGTTTTGTTTTGTGAAAGGTCGATGGAGTTTGGTGAAAGGTTGATGGGCGTTTGTGTAAACGGGGTAGGTATCGCATCATCGGTGTGTGGGAAGTTAGTAAACAAACAATTCCCAAGATACGATGCATAACTCGCTTCTTGGGGCATAGAAGAGTGTATCAAAAATGGACGAGGCATTGGACGAATGGGTGGTGGGCTAGGATTATTTTCTTGGAATGCATACGGGTTGGTCGGGTCAAAAGGACGGTTATGAGGATGCATTTTTTCGTTTTGTAGAAGGAGAATGGGAGATGATTATAGAAGATGTGGTTGAATGTGGTAAAAAATGGAAGAAAAATGTGAGTTTTATAGTGGAAAAATAATTTTTTTTTAAAAGATAGCCGTTGGCCAACGGCTAGCCCAACGGTTACTTTGGTTTGTCCAGTGAGAACCCGCCATGTCAGCTTGGCCAGACCACCCCACGCCCGGCTTGAAACCCAAGCCCCAAGGGCCACGCCCAAACCCAAGCCCACCTGGGGTGGTGGCTTGGGCATTTTCCCGCAACCCAAGCCCAAACCCCCGCCCCATACCCCACGGTCTTACGGCCCAAATGCTCACCCCTCGACACAGTCTTATCAATAAAGAAGTTAACGCACTAATGGGGTTATGGTCCGTTAGCAAAGGCAAAGCTTTGGAGAGGTATTGGGTTTAAGTCCCACAAACAACATGAGTAAAGAAAAGAAGTTAACGTGGATGTATTTTAGTTTGTACGATCCAATAACAAACAGTCAAAGGCCGGCGGCCCAATAACCTTTTAGTTTTATTATTTTAAGCAGGTTCCGTTTCAACATAGTTTACCACTTTACTACTTTACCACCCATTCCTGTAATATAATTTTATTTTTTTTAAAAACAAGCCAATAACTAACTTTCTATCCTCCAATTTTGCAGCTCTGCAATCTCAGACAGTCACTCTTATCTCAATTTCCTCTCTCTTTGAAGCAATATTCACCGGCCACTCTCACTCCCACTGGTCACGCCTTCACGGTAACCCAAATCCCTAAATCTTTTTCTATTAAACCCTGAATTTAAAGGAGATGATGCAGCAGTTCTCACACCATAATCCTCTGAAATGTGACTTTTAGTTTGCTATTAAGACAAAATTAACAACACTAGATTGGATTTTGGAGTCTGTGAATTGTGAAATTGGTTGAAGATAATGTGATTTCAATTGGTTAATTTATAGTTATTAACTTGTTATTATAGCATGTATAATTGATGTTACAGTTGAAAACTTTTAAAAACAGCATAACTTATACATTAAAATGTCAAATGTTGAAAACTTGTTTTACTCTCATATATCCGGTGACTTGAACTCGAGGTTGAATCGTTGTTTGTTTAAGCTATTTTGAGCTGTTTATTGCTGCTTTGCTGAAGATAATTTTGTAAAGATTTATTTCTTGTTTTGTTTTGCTGCAGATCAACTGTTTTCTTGGTGTAGTGTATTTTGTTGGGCTACTTGTATGATATGTCATTTTTATGGTACATATTCTAGGCCCCGCGCCACTACATACACCCATACATAAATTTATAAAGCTAGATTAGAACTTTATGGTTATAAAACCTATCTTCTCAATGATTTCCTATTGGCCTTTTGAAATAAGTATATCTATCTTTATAACAGAAGAAAAGCAAATCCTAACCCATTGTTTCATAACCATTCTTTCAGAAAGTTAGATGGCAGCCATTAGCACACGCCATTGTATTGCGCATTTTATGGAACCGGACTCGACCAAATCCAACATCTTAGATGCTACCAGAAATACTGTCTACACCCCCACCCAAGTAAGCATTTCCAGTTTTATATATTATTATTCAGGTTTTTAACTATTCAATTTATGTTGTTACTTTGGTGTTTTCCTATGCATTAGAGATATAACCATTTTTGTTCACTATCCATGAACGGTTGCCAATCTCGAGACCCTAGAACTCCTGTGGGGATGACAGAAACTCGGACTTTTCCGTTCGTTTCAACCCCTGCAATGGCAATGGAACGGTTGAATTCTGCAATTACTGAGTTGGGCTTTGACCCGCCGCTGTTAGGGTCTGGAATCATAAGGCTTGAGGTAATTAACTGGCTAGCTATGTGTCAATGGTTTTTTTAGCTGCCTTTCTTTAGGGGTCTCCTTGACTTGTGATATGTTTTATCTGTTTGTAATTGTTGCCAATGAGAATGTGACATGTGGTTGGTTGCCATTTTTACATGATGACACTTGCAATTCTTTTCTTTTGATGTGTAACGAATTTAAAAAAGGCTCATTCTAAACACACCCCTTCCCCTTCCTGATTATACCCCCCTTGTGAGAGGAAAACTGCCGGTCCCACGCGGGCCCCACCTGTAAGTATGTGAGAGGAGGGGGGTGTAAAAAGTAATTAGGGGGGGTGTAGAAAGTAGCACCCTTTAAAAAATAATTTCCTTGATGTCTGTTAGTTAATCATCAGTTTTATTCAAGGTTGTAAGAATCGCTTGGCGTTAGTCGGCGTGTAAGGTACCGACTAGCGATCGGGATTAATAGGGATTGATTGGGATTAATCGGATTGGGATTTTATATGTAATTTTCAGTTTTATATGTATATACACACAATTTTATTATGTATTTTTTTAAGTAGACATGTTTTAACACCTTATTCGACCCATATTTTCAAGTAGATAGGATTAATTGCCAGAATTTACAGGTTTTGGTCAAGAATCTGGCCTAAATTTGGCCGGAATCGCTAGACTACCACCGATTTTTGGGCAAGACTGGATTTGACCACTGTTAACCGCCTACTGATTAATTGACCAATTAGATAAAATTTACTTGGTGAACCTGGGACTAGCGATTAATCGGCGACTAATCGGAGGCTAGTCTGGATTTCTACAACCATGGTTTTAGTATGAAGTTACAAATGTGTAACAAATTTAAATAAATCATTTACTTGATGTCTGTTAGTTAATAATCAGTTTTACAAATAAATGTAATAATATTTAACTATTTATATCTGAATAAATTAATTACTGAATATTTTTGTGAATTGTAGGTTCCAATTGAACAGCAAATTGAAGCAATCGACTGGCTGCATGGTCAGCAACATTTTCAGCATCTCCCTCGATGTTTTTTCTCCGGAAGAAGACAAAGAAAAATCAACGGATTTCCTTCTAATTCTGTTTCTTCGTTGATTACTCGAAACTCCTCACCGGTCAGCACTGCTGGTCTGGGTTCTGCTGTCTTCTTTCGCCATGTCAGCCCCTTTTCACTCCACGATTGGCGTTCTATCAAGAGGTACATGGTTTTATTCTATTCTATGCATTTTATAGGTAATGTATGTTGAACCATAAGTAATTAAACTGAAGGTTCCTGTCTAAGAAGTGCCCGCTGATCCGTGCTTACGGGGCTATCCGTTTTGATGCATTGGCTAATATATCATCTGAATGGGAAGCTTTCGGGTCATTCTTCTTCATGATTCCACAGGTAAGTAAAGCAGCTTGTTTGTTTCTTATTATTATTATCTTCATTATCTGGGCCTGTAGCATGTATAGAGGACTCATGCTGGGTGCGGGTGTGTGTATTAAAGTACAGGTTGAGTTTAATGAGTTTGAAGGAAGTTCAATGCTAGTTACTACCATCGCATGGGATGAATCCCTTTCGTGGACATTTGGGAAGGCGGTACATGCACTTCAGGCAACCATGAGTCAGGTTTCGTCCAGTATCGTGAAGTTACGAAAAGAGGTTCCAAATACATCCATTCTCAGCAGCAATAATGTTCCCAGTAAGAAACTGTGGGATGTTGGTGTTGACAGAGCATTGCAAATGATAAACAAAAACAACTCACCTCTTATCAAGGTAGTGCTCTTGAACTTTCATTTTCTAACCTCGATTCTTCTTTGAAGTTTGAACTACGAAAACCAACAAAGTTTCAAAACGATAACATATTTCTGGAAACATAATATCGATATCTGTAGTAACTTGTTCTCTTCGCTCATTTGAGTTTTATAGGTTGTGCTTGCACGTAGCAGCGTAATTAGGACCTCCCCTGATATTGATCCTTTGACATGGTTGGCAACTTTACAGGTGCTCTTACATTGGTCATTTTTTTTCTTTATTTTTTAATCCATTTATTTACTTATTATAGGGTGGGTTGTAGGTTGAGAGTGAAAATGCTTATCAGTTCTGTCTTCAGCCTCCTGATGCACCTTCCTTTATAGGGAACACTGTAAGTGCAGCTACATTGCATGAAATATATATTCACAATCCAAATAAGTAGTTGATGAAATTGATATTTCGGTTTTTATGTGTTCCCTTAATCACTTGCTTGATCCTTCATGATAGCCAGAGCAGTTATTTCATCGAAACAGATTCAATATTTATAGCGAGGCAATGGCTGGAACCAGGGCCAGAGGTGACTCAAAAGCCCTTGATCTGCAGATAGCCCTAGATTTACTTTACAGGTTATAGCTTGAACTGAGATATATTTTTAACCAGCTTTAATATTTGGATATATTGAATACGAGTTTGACAATCGATTATTAAGCGATCAAACTATCAGTTTTGGATAATTGGTTTCATGCTAGCTGCAAAACAACTTATTGTCCATAAAATTACATAAATACTCTCAATCTCACAAGACATGTCTCCTGTTTTCACAAGAATGTCCTTTTTGGTCATTTCAAATAATTGATAGTTAGATTATGCAAATTTACTATAGCTGATTATCTCGTACAAGAATAGCCATAAAACTAACTATCTCCACCTCGATTCATTATAGCTGATTAATAAGATCTGATTATTTAAAATTACTATTTACTATCCAAACATCCGCTAATCACTATAATAGAGTAATTATAACGTTTTCTTTTCCCTTACCTTTTGCAGCTCTAAAGATGACAAGGAGTTCTCAATTGTGCGGGAGTGCATAAAAAGAAACTTAGAGGTAAACATGAAACATTACTCAGTTGGGAGTTTGTGTGTGTGCAAGTACGCGTGTGGGTGGTGGTTGGGGGGGGGGGGGGGGGGGTCTAATGGTCTGTGCTGTTTTGATTAAAAATGTTGATACAGTTTGTACACTTGTATATTTGTAAATGCATCTGTGTGTTCGACTCTGTAGGCTGTCTGTACAACAATATTGGTTGAACCAGAGAAAACGATTCGAAAGCTCTCAAGAGTACAACATCTTTATGCTCGAATAAGAGGCAGACTAAGAAGTGAAGATGATGAGGTATGCTTTATATTGTAATCCATAGTCTTAAGAAAATGCGAGTTGTTAAACAAGAAGGCATGAATAGCTCACACATTAAAATAGAAAGCTACCAAACAATTCAATATTTCTAAGGTTTTCACTCAAGTGACTACTGTTGCGGTTTCATAATTATGTAAAATGATAAATACTCCTATACAACATGGCTATGAAGGTTTTTGACTGGAGTATCAAAATGGGTGGGTTGGGTAACAAGTTAAAGTGGTTATCTGTTGAGTTGACCCACACACTTTCCATCCACTTGATTTTTTGTTTATAATTAGTTAACGCATTATACCTAAAATGAGTTTTCACTCCCTGCAGTTTGATATTTTGTCTTCACTTCATCCAACGCCAGCTGTGTGTGGATTCCCTACCGAAGAAGCACGAGTACTGATAGCAGAAACTGGTACATGTATATTCCTTCATCAACCGTGTTTCTCTTTTTAAGCTTTGTATTCCCTGATTCTTATATTGTTACAGTGGACCGTAAGTCGAGGAGAGACATAGTCTGATATATAAATTTCCAGGGTCTCAAAATATATGTAACAGTTTCTTTTTCGGGCTGTCCCAAAATAAACGCACTGTTTTTTTTTTTTTCAGAAAACTTTGACCGAGGAATGTATGCTGGTCCCGTTGGGTGGTTCGGAGGAGGAGAGAGTGAGTTTGCTGTTGGTATAAGGTCAGCCTTGGTTCAAAAGGTGCGTAAGTATTTCCCGTTCATAATAATTTTATTTGATATCCTGAAGCAAATTAGCATCAAGTTGACTATGGGAAATTTTCCCATTTTGAGTAGAGTATGCTCTGGACTAAAGTAGAGTAACTAACTTGAGGGTGCGTGTGGCATATTTTATATTAACTAGTAGGTTACCGTCCGCTTCGCAGCGGGTTCGAAACGTAGATAAAAATAAGCAAATCGCGAGAGTAAAAGTTGTTTGATGTTTTAGTTAAGGGGCTAAACATGTCATTATTAAAGTTCAGGGGCTAAAGTTGTTTATTATTAAAGTTGAGGGGCTAAAGTTCTAGTTAAGGGGCTAAACATGTTATTATTAAAGTTGAGAGGCTAAACCTGTCATTATTAAAGTTGAGAGGCTAAAGTTGTTTTAGTTAAGGGACTAAACATGTCATTATCAAAGTTGAAGGGCTAAACATGTCATTATTAAAGTTGAAGGGCTAAAGTTGGTTAATTCCAAAGTTAAGGGGCCAAAGTTGGTTGACGTGACAAAATAGCATATTTATAGCATATATAATTTTCGTGATAACTACAAGCATTCTTATGCAGTTTCATGTTAAAATCATATTGATAGGGGCTTGGGGCGTTAATTTATGCGGGAACTGGGATAGTGGAAGGAAGTTGTTCATCACAGGAGTGGGATGAGCTGGAACTCAAGACATCTCAGGTTTTAGCCTTATATTTTGTACATGTTAATTTACTTGTATTTCCAAATAGCCTCAACAGAGTAGTTATCGTTAAGTTTTGCATCGTTGTCTAACTTAAATCTTTCAAATGATGTCATTCAGTTCACAAAGCTGATGAACTGGAGTGCTCTCTCTTGATGCTAAGAAGACCATGTTATCTAAAAAGTAAAAACCCAACACTGTAAAGGTTCGCGATTCCTATACCTGCTTTAAACCTTTTGGTATCTTGTAAGCATCATGTTATATACACTCTTCTTCTAGAGATCACACGGTCTGAGATTTTAGCACATTCATTTTGATACATTTACAAAAGAGAAGAACAAACCCAAATTCTTTTCTCAAAGAGTAAAATGTCATTTTCGTCCCTGAGGTTTGGCTACTTTTGCGACTTTCGTCCGCAGGTTTGTTTTCGTTAACTCCATCCATTTTTTGACGTTAAGTCAGGGGTATTTTCGTCTTTTTATACATTTTTGTGATGATTAAAGGGTTTGGGTGGGGAGAAAGTCAACAGATGTGGATCTTTAATTCTTATAGTGTTTTTTATTTTAATAAAAAAATGTCTAAAAGGACGGAAATGGCCCACATAACGGAAAAAATGGATGGAGTTAACGAGTCGGATGAAATTGGCAAAATTTCAAACCTTTTGGATCCAGATGCGAAAAAACAAACCTGCGGACGAAAGTCGAAAAGTGGCCAAACCTCAGGGACGAAAATGGCATTGTTATTATTTAGTTAGTATAGCTAAATAAAATTGTCCGATTAAGTAATTTAGTAATTGTATGTCAGCTAGTATATCTGAGTATCTAACCATAATTGTTGTTTGGGGCAACTTCCAGAACCAACCACTTCATTCATTCAGTTAAGGAGGAGATACAGCTGCATATACCAGTAGCCGAGAATATCGAATGTCATCCGGCCTCCACATAGGAATATTATCTCAATGCACCTTGTTGAAGGCTCATAGAATTGTTTTGAGATAGGTCACTTTGTTTTTTGCTTTCTTTTCTATTGATCATTATTTGGGTTTCAAAACCGGCTTCAAATATAGCATCACTACTTGTATATGTAGCTATATCTTGATAACTAAAACATGTGCATAATCCAACATTTTCATTTTTCATCTTTGGTTTAGCGTACAGGTGGCAATCTCACCCGTTCATATGAAAAGGGGCGATTTGCCAATTTGGGTTGTATTTGTTTGATAACACGACAAATATGAAAATCGCTAATACTAAAACGAGTCTAAAAGAAACTAGGTTATTGTTTTGTATAATATAGCTTTTGTAACATGTATACAAAAGCTCTTATTGCTCCTGGCTTCATTTTGTAATCAATTCATGTAAACAAGAACACCATCCCTACTTACATATATGATGTGCAATGTGTTTTAAGAGGTGTGAGGCGCACTGAGGCGATAGTGTCCCTTGAGCCGAGACAAGAGGTGGATGCGCACACATCATGTACTCTATACGCACTTGTTTTGTAGAAAAAAACCGTTTAAAATGTTTATAAACCATATTTCATACTCAAAACACATTAAGCACAATACATTGAAGAATTAAAACACTTAACATATGTAGTGTGCGTGTCCAATGTTTTAAAAACTGGTTCAAACCGGTCGGTTGTACCGGTTGAACCGTCCGGTAGAACCGGTTAAACTGCTCGATACTTCCGGTTAAACCGTTTCTGAACCAAATTCGGTACGGTATAAAAATCGGATTTTAAAACATTGTGCGTGTCAATTTTAGACAAAATTTAACGAAATAAAGAGTATATAGTCTAAAGGAAAAATTACAAGTTTTGCCATTTATCTTAATACCACTTATCAGGCGGTGTCTTTTTTAACGAATTTTGACAAGTTTTGCCTTTACAAGAAATTTTGTTGCACGTTTTGTCCTTTAGGCTTAACCTAGTTAGATTTTCTTGTTAAATCTTGTCATCCAAGGGTAAAAAGACTAAAATACCCTTGGATGACAAGATTTAACAAGAAAATCTAACTGGGTTAAGCCTAAAGGACAAAACGTGCAACAAAATTCCTTATAAAGGGCAAAACTTGTCAAAATTCGTTAAAAAGAACACCGTCTGATAAGTGGTATTAAGATAAATTACAAAATTTGTAATTTTTCCTAGTCTAGTCTAAGTAGGTTTTTCTCTGTGGTACGTGGGCCACAACCATCTCTCGCTTTATAATCGGCATCACATAGAATAGGATTGCAAATATTTACATTATTGAAAATTTGTAAGGAAAAAAAGTTGAGTTAGAAATATTTACAACGAACGGCTGTAGGTAATTCTCTTTCATTAGCGGCGAAGTATAGAAGGGCGGGAGGGTGAGCCCGACCCCCCGAACTTTTCACTCAGTAGTGTTATATATGTAGTTTTCGTATAGAAATTTTTGGGAATATACGTTTTCGACCCCCGGTTCTATCGAAATTTTTGGGTATATACGTTTTCGACCCCCCTGTCATTCGGGTCAAGCTTCGCCACCGCTTTCAAGATGGGTACATGGGCTGGGCTGGCTAGAAATATTTATAAAAAATGATAAATTCCATTAGGGCACATGGATGGAGCGTGGGCCTGCCATGCATCCGCCATATATATATCTATCATCGCCTGCCATGCACATCCGCTATATATATAATTCATTAGTAAACCCTGGTTTCAACCTGCAAGCAGCTTTGAATGGCGGAGGATATGATATATGGAATCTTGTCAAGGTTGCCTATCAAATCTCTGGCTTGTTTCCGGTGTGTATGCAAACTATGGTTGAAATACATCAACGATCCTTACCTCCGTACCATTCATCTCAAAGAAGAACCCACGCCAATCTTGTTCTATCATTTTCCACATGACAGGATCCAAATCAATATTTTGCGTGGCGTGCAAAACGACCCCGTTATGGAGTTGTTTTTTAAGGGCTCGTACTATTACCGTATGCATCTAGCTTCGTTCAATGGGCTGACCCTCGTCTTGTATGAACTAACCCTTGTTGAACAGGATCAGGATCCCTTTGATGCTGCCACTTTTGGATTTGCAGTTATCGTTCCTCTTACTAAACAACGCCACGATTTGCCACCCATCTCAATAAAAGTTAGACCAGACTTGGGCGGTCCATGGTATGCAGCTGGGATCGGTTTTGATGACTCCACCAACACTTTAAAGACGGTGTTTTCTATCGTTAAAGACCCACAATTTGAGGTCCAATGCACCATGGTTCATTCCTCAGGAACAGGCTCGTGGCGAGAGATAGCCCAAATCCCCACTGATCCCATATGTGGTGAAGGTGTATATGGTCATGGTCGTTTGCATTGGTTGTCTAGCGATGGTGAATTAGAAATAATAAAAATAGTGTGGTTTAATGTGAAAACGGAGGAATTCGGGTTAACAGACACTCCCAAACCAACAAATTTTTGTGAGCATATGGAACAGTTGGCTGATTTAAATGGTGAAGTTGGGTTTGGGTATGCCAGCCCTATTTGTATTAAGTTGTGGATATTGAAGCAGGATGAGGAATGGGTGTTGCACTGTTGCTTTGATCCTAGTCTTGTTCTGTCCTGGTACAATAGCTCTTATGTGGATGTTTTGGGTTGTTGGAACAAAGATGGGGACATATTATTGACCTGCAAAGAGCGGTTGTTCGTTTACACCCTCGAAAGTGGTGATTTTCGACAAGTACTTGAACACCATGGTGATTTATCTGCGCGTATCCAAGTGTACCAAAGCAGCTTATTTTCGCTCACATATTCCATTAAATAAAAACTGCTAAGCCGTACATAATTTGGAGGTTTTATTTGTAATTCCATCACTATCTAATCTAAGATTACTTGATTTTAACTCTTGAAAACGCCACATATAGTTGCAGCTAGTATATCTGAGTATCTAACCATACTTGTTGTTTGGGGCAACTTCCAGAACTAACCACTTCATTCATTCAGTTAAGGAGGAGATACAGCTGCATAAACCAGTTGCCGAATATCTAATGTCATCCGGACTCCACATAGGAATATTATCTCAATACACTTTGTTTTTTGCTTTATTTTCTATTGATCATTATTTGGGTTTCAAAACCGGTTTCAAATATTGCATCACTGCTTGTATATGTAGCTATATCTTGATAATTACAACATGTGTATAATCCAACATTTTCATCTTTGGTTTAGCGTAGAGGTGGCAATCTCACCCGTTCGTATTAAAAGGGGCGATTTGCCAATTTGGGTTGTATTTGTTTGATAACAAGACAAATATGAAAATCTCTAATTCATCTAAACAAGAACACCATCCCTACTTACATATATGATGTGCAGTGTGTTTTAAGAGGTGTGAGGCGCACTGAGGCGATAGTGTCCCTTGAGCCGAAACAAGAGATGGATGCACACACATCATGTACTCTATACGCACTTGTTTTGTAGAACAAAAAAAAACCTTTTAAATTGTTTATAAACCATATTTCATACTCAAAACACATTAAGCACAATACATTGAAGAACTAAAACACTTAACCTATGTAGTGTGCGTGTCAATTTTAGACAAAATTTAACGAAATAAAGAGTACATATGGCACAAAGAAGATAAACATCAAATAAATTGGTATTAACTTTAATCAAAGCATTATTAAGGATGAAAATAGAAAAAAAACAAATAAATAAATAAAATACAATAAATATGTGGTTTATGTAAACGATGAAAATTTAAACGAGCCACGCTTGGCTCAAGCTTTTATTGAGCGAGCTTTATGAACAGCCCTTTACCAACGACTAAATGAAATAAGTTGATAATATAAAATCGGGAAAACCTTACAGAATAGTAATCAAGTTTCCTTTTTGTTTCACTAAAGTCACTCAATCTTTTTTGTCTCTTTAAACTCACTCAAGTTCTATTTTATGTTCCAATATTGCGTAATTACCAGGTCATCAGGTTACCATTATTTAAAAACAACCAATGGCTAAAATCTTTGGATTAACCAACTGATAACACAAATCTCTGGTTACCTAGAAATCAAATAGTTTCCCAAATTAAATCCATCTGTTCATCAAGAATTCCCAGATCAAGGTCGGTCATAAATACATAATATAAACCATATTCATTGAGCATTTCCCAAATCAAATCCACTGTAAATCGATTCTTGCAAAGTGGACTCTGGAAATCAAAGTCGTATGTTTTAGGCCACTTTGCCTATTTAAGCTTCAACACTGAAGAGTTTGGTACAACGCAATATCAGGGATAAACCTCATGTTCTTTTATGCTACCTAACGGGACAAACCTCATGTTCTTTTATGTACACTGCTGCCTGATAAGACGAAATAATTGCAATTAAATTTGGACTTTGATCTAGTGATAAGGATGAATAATTGAATATCAAGATAGGCGTATAGCTTTATAAGTGATGGTGAAGTTTAAGCTCTTACACCATCGCTGTTTCAAGTAACAGTGATAATTTATGCTTTGTGCTTTGAGAAAGGATTTTTAAACCTAAATATAATATTTTGTTTTCAATAATCACACGATGATGATGAGTGGGAGTTATATGAAAAATATAAATGAAAATAGTTCATTATAAAAGACTTAAAAAGTGGTATGTGTGAATTGAATATGATATACGGCATCCTCTGCATCAGTTTCATGTTTAAGGCCCGTAAACAGTAGCCAAGCCGTATTTTGGGACATGTTTTAGGTCGTATTTTACTAGGTAAGCCGTATTTTATGGCCCTTGGGCGGTTCTGGACGGTTTTTGTAATATTTTGGCCGAATAAACATGTTTTTCTCGAGTTTTTTACGATTATTCCACACCATTGGTGTAACACCTCGAAATTTTGCGTCAAATGAAATAACGACACGTGTCATGTAAAAAAAAGTATTATAAACCCGGATCTAGTTAAAGATGTATGGCAGGATTTTAAACGTGTCGACATGTTAATTTATACCTCTGAACGACCTCATTGTAAATCCCAAGACCCTAATGTATATGATAAACATCTGATATACTTAAATCCGGTAAATATTAACAATAATTGATTCAAAAATTTTCAAGAATGGAATCCTACGAAGAAATACACGACAACCCTTCGTTCATGGCTTTTCGTTAAAGTCCAAGACAATTGTACATCATTAAAGGTGATCTAAACTGTACAAGGCATGTTCATGAGGCCCCATTCTGAAAAATAGAAGTCCAAAATTCGTAATAACCATGTTACCTGTTCGAAGCTTGAAAGGGCAAGAGTTTTTGTCTTCTGGAACAAGCTTACGGACCGTAAGGGTCAAGTCTTACGGTCCGTAAGGCATGCACAGCGACAGAAAGTTGGCAGTTGGCTTTTATAAACGTGGTAACCGACTTAGTTAGATATTTTTCACTTCTTGGGTGACCCCTACATGCTTTTAGACCCTAGGAGCACTTGTAAATGATCTGGGAACAATGCTAGGCTTGTGTGTCAAGATTACAAGCAATTAAAATCACTATATAAAGCCACAATGTTTGCAACATTCTTGCATTCATTCCATCTGCATTGCTGGAGCTTTTGGGAGTTCAAGAGCAGACCCTAAGCATCCCTAATCGTGCATAGGACTTCTGTAAGTATGCTTAACTTTTCCTTAATTGGGTTTTACTTAGTTATTAGCTTAAAAGTCAAACCGTCGTGATTAACGTTTGACTTAACGATTAATCACTAATGGTTCAGTGTTTAGTCGAATCAAAGGTAGTTATAAGTTGGTATTTATGTGGGTAATAAACCCTTAGAAGGGCACCCTCTGATTCCCACTCTAACTAGACCATTTGTCGGGTCAAAGTTGATTAGAAAAAGTCAACAGAATGCTAATCTTCGAATTAACGCATAATTAACAATGCAGAAGGCGTGTAACCTATTTTATCACTCCTATAACTTGGTAATAAGTATAAGAACTGGTCTAAGCTTGTTTGATTCGACAATTTTCTGTTTAGACCCGGTTCGGAACCGAAAGTCGCAAAACTTTGACTTTTGCTTTGACTTCAGTTCTGACCCGATTTAGTATGATTTGGAAATGCCTTAGAGCTTCCTTAGGACCAGGATACATGCTAGTATAACCCTCTGTGATTATACACCTTGGTTCATTAGTTATCCAATTAATATGCATGATTCCGTTAATTGCTTATATGTTAACTATTATGCCCTTTTCACCATAAAACGTGATTTTTAAAAATGTAAAAGAGTAGAAACCTTAGTTACTGATTTATAAACTTGTACCCAAAATTTTACATCGGTTTGAGGTGTAGATTGAGAGTTATGCCCATTAGCGTAATTAGAAAGCTTTTTAGCGATTAAACGGCATAATTAGCATATAGCCTATTTAAACCCACTTTTTGATATCAAAATTTTTACCCACTGATGTAATATAATATTTTGAGATTTTTGAAGATTTTTAATTAATTTTAGGCTGAGCATAACTTAGAATCATAAGCTTGATTCGATAATTGTCGGTTTTGCCCTTTTGGGCTATAAAATGAGTTTTACATATCTTTTCCACCCCAAACCTTTTGCTACTGATTTTATATGATAAATAAATGATTTTAAACCTTCTGGAATAATAAAAATATCAGCTTTCTATATAGAACCCGGAAACGGCTCCTAATCGTCTTTTTAAGCGTTTTTAACGCATAGTATGTACTAAAACTATTTTAAACATATAAGGGTTGATACCTACTGATATTTTAGGTAAATTATAATATTTTAACAGTAAGCAAAAGTTGTTTAACTCAGAGTTCAGTTTTGAGCTTTTTGGCTTAAGTGAAATTACCAAAATGCCCTTTTGAAGCATAGTATGGTTATAATTAATAAGTTTCACATATAGGCTATACCCTACTGTTATAACTTAGTAAATTAAGTATTTTGGCTGATTTTATTAGACCTGTAACTCAGATTATTGTTCCAACTTTTTTATAACCTTGTAAATGACCAAAATGCCCCTACGGGACATAGTTTGTGTTTAAATTCGTTTCGGGCATAATAAAAGATATCTTACTGATGTCACAACATATTTGAGGCATATTAACTTAGGAAACCTGTATATGGCTCTTATGGTTACCCGTTACGCATCCTTCGCGTTCGGTTCGGTTTATGTAACTAGTTTACGTAAATTAGCCGAAACGGGTCAAACCTTATCGTTCTTATCTCAAAATCCAGAATGTGTTTAGATTACCCATATAAGACAAGTCTTCAAACTTTTCGGGTCTAAATCACATTCTATTTCGGTCTTCGCTTAATCGTGCGTTTGAACCGTATCTTTCTTTAAAACTAACCGGTCTAAGCTTAAGCTTAACTAAAGACCGTTAGGATTCTAATAGGTTATTATAACCCTTTGTTCCAGAATAGGAGACCCGGTAAAAGCTACCCGCATTTGCTATTTGTGATTTATACTTGCAAAGGTAAATACTTTTAACTTATTTTCCCTTATACGGGCTTGGGGTACGGTATATAAAATACCGCTTGGTCGGGCATTCGACCTTAATCGATTGGTGGTTAAGTATTATCGAGATGACCCGTTTAAAAATATGTTTTGTTTGCTTAACGCCTTTGGGGGGTTAATGACCATGTCCCGGATATCCTTGGCATCATTTTACGAAATGGCCACGACCTAAGCGCGGGGTGTAGGCGTACACCCGTCAGTGCCAAAATAAATAATGTGGTGTGTCTATTGATCTTTATCCCGGCACGAACCGGGCTACTGAACGCATAAGGAACATGTAATTCTTTTACAAGTTTATATTTAAATAATTATCCCAAGTTATAAAAAGTTTGTGCCACGTGCATTCAAATCAATTTTTAATCATTTTTAAAATGAGTCAGTTGATTGTATTTACCAGTGTAAACTGACGTATTTTCTCAAAAAGGTTAAGTGCAGGTACTACGCGAACTAGGCTGGCTTTCTCCTAGCGTCCATAATAAGTCTCGCAAGCTTGGATGTCAAAACTGTTGAACAATGTTTCCTATTTATTTTTGATCCACTTGTGGATTGTTTTCAACTGTTTGTGATACTTGATATTACAATTATATTCGGTTGAAATATATCTATCTTTTGCTTCCGCTGTGCATATTAAATATTGTGTTGTTTGACTGTAATGTTATCAACCACATCACGATACTCCCCACCGGGCCCACCGGTAATACATGGAAATATCGGGGTGTGACAGGTTGGTATCAGAGCCAACATTGAGTGAATTAAACACTAGGCTTTTGTGTTTAATCTCAATGACACAGTTGCACATTCCTAAATTTTCGAGCCTAGACAAATAACATAGGATAAATTCTACTTTGTTTTGTTTTGTCCTTTATTTTATATACTCTTGTTGTTACCTTTGTTTATATTGACAGGTTTAACAATGCCGCCAAGAATTAGAAGAGGAGGAAAAGGCAAGGGGCCAATCAGCGCCCCTAACGATCACGAAGCCGGGCCATCACTCCGGCAAACTCTTTCAACCACCAGGAGTGCTGGTCCTCAAGGAGACTGGAGGACCCCTCTGGAACCCGCCAGACGATCTACTTCACATAGCTCGACGCCTCCATATCGTCACTCTCTTGGACCTCAGTCCGAAAGCGAGCCCAACAACCCGCAACCTTCATATATACCTCTCCAGCGAACCCTTTCGCATCATTCCTTCGTCGACCCCACTCCTGTCTTTCAGGGCCGGTTTAACCCGGCAAACTACATACAAGAACCAGTGGGTTTTAACCCACTAGGACCTGAAGACCACTTCTCAGGAGACAATGCAATGGACATGGACGAGGACACGGATCCCGTCGAGCCTGCAAGCGGGACCCCCAACCATCCTATTGAGATCTCTAACGGATCATCCTTCCACGGATCACCCTACGGTGGTCCAGACAGTTATCAAGCTAGGTTTAACCAATATGAGTGGTATTTCACACCCCCTCATAACCCACAACAACAACAGCAGCAGGATCCCTCCGAGGATTCCCGATTCGTGGCAGTCACGCCACCGCCTCCACCCCGCTAGTACATCAAGCGCCTCCGGAACCGCCAAGGCGTAGGAGAACAGGCGTGCGAATATCCGTGCGAGGAGGGGATTTTCACTTCAGCACTCCCCATCACTCAAGTGGCAGCCACTACCCGCCACTGCATGAAGACCCACAAATGGGTGGGCCTTCGAACCCAGCTGCAGAGGTGAATTCTGCACAAGTTGCGCCACCACCACCGGGAATGGGTAACCCAATTCCTACGTATACAGGATCAACAAGGTACAATCCGTTTGAGCAGCCGGGTCACACAACCTACAACTACGCTGAAGCCGACCCGTACCTTGTAGCAGCGAACTACAATGCCCTCCACCCAGAAGGGCCATATGGAGCCCCTTGGGGAGTTGGATATCCAACTCATGGCTACCAAGTACCTGCTCAACCTCCGTTGCAGCACCAGCCACAGCCACCACGATTTTCCCCGCCAGAACGGGAAGAAATTCTTCAAAGATTGGACCAAGTCAAGCGAGAATTTCATAGAGATCGCAGGGAGCGACAAGGTTTCCTCAAGGGCCTAGCAGGCTTGCTAAAGGGGAAGAAGAAGAGGGATCATTAAATCCCTACATGTGTTGTTGTACTTCCTATTTTCAATCAAGTCCCTGCGTGGAAAATTATTGTGTATTTAGTCCCTACGTGGACTTGTCTTTTTAGCCCCTGCGTGGGTATGACTTCTTGTATTCTACCCCTGTGTGGGCATGTCTTTCTGTTGACCCCTGCGTGGGTATGTTGGTTTAGTTAAGCTCCTGCGTGGGCAAGTTGTTTCTGTAAAAGTCCCGTTTAGGGCAATATGTACTTCTCAAATGTTAATGGAATGTTAAGTTTATAAATTTCATTTTTGTCATTATATGCATAAATATATTATACATGAAATAAATAAATCAAAATCATTCCTTTTAAAAATAATCTGCCTATTTAAATATTAACTAAGGATCTTAAAGGTATAGCCTAGCCTGCATGTCATTATAAGACCTGGCCAAGATGGTAAGACCTGTTTAAAAGATTCAAATTCCAGTTAACATCTAAAAACATGTTAACACTCCTAGCAGACGTGATTCGTTAAAATCACACACGTCATTCTTAATAGGATTCTTCAAAAGATTCCTAACTTAAACTAATGATATATAAATCATGGGTTTAAATCATCAATTAAGATGATCACATGTTGACCATCCATTTGTAATATAGTGCCTACGGGCCCTGCTCATTCTCGTATGAGACAAAAGACAGTAGTAGTCTACGACCCTGTCTGAAAAAGGTAAAGAACTATGTTCAAACCTTCATGCCTTGATTCTCTGAAATCATGGCTTATAATTTAAAAATGTCCTCGTGACTAGGCCTTTTGTGCTACTAATAAAACTGTTGTTGTTTTATAATTAGGATAAATTATAATAAAAGTCCTAAATAAATATGATCAACAAATTAACCAAATATGGCCTGTGTTGCCATGATTAATGAATTGCCATAAAAGACAATTCCATAATAAACTCCCAAATAAATTATTGTCAATCTTTTATATAACAGTTCAAACTGCAATGGCTGACTCGGATGAAAT
This sequence comes from Helianthus tuberosus, assembly GCA_030545235.1. Lineage (NCBI taxonomy): Eukaryota > Viridiplantae > Streptophyta > Magnoliopsida > Asterales > Asteraceae > Helianthus > Helianthus tuberosus. Next base: position 185,755,791 of record CM060433.1, on the reverse strand, counting down.
TAATAGTCACCCAAGGGAGAATAATGATAATGCCCGAATTAATATAACAGGTGCTGAACTACAAGCGTTAATAGACAACGCTGTTACAAAGGCCATAGAGCTGCAGTATGATGAATATAGCGGGACTCGAAGTAGGACCCTATCTACACCGCATTCAAAGCCTAAGACTCATTCTGAGGCTCACAGCAAGCCGCCCTCCAAAAAGGAAGAGCCAAAGAAAGATGATGATCGACACTCCTCAAACCAAAACAGTGTTCCATCTCAGAGGATCGTGCTGAACCAAGGACCCCGTGATAAGGGTTGCTCCTACAAGTATTTTGTTTCATGTAAACCCAGGGATTTCACTGGGAAAAAGGAGCAATAGACTGCATGACCTGGTTGGATGAAATGGACACCGTGGTTGATATCAGCGGGTGCGCTGAGAAGGATGTGGTAAAATTTGTGTCTCAATCGTTCAAAGGTGAGGCCTTAGCCTGGTGGAGATCGTTAATTCAAGCTACTGGGAAGATTCCACTGTACAATATGTCATGGGAACAATTTGTTACCCTCATCAGGGAGAACTACTGTCCTCAGCATGAGGTTGAGAAGATTGAGTCGGATTTTCTGTCGTTGGTAATGAAAAATCTGGATTGCCAAGCTTACCTTACGAGCTTCAACACAATGTCAAGATTGGTTCCATATCTGGTGACCCCGGAACCCAAAAGAATAGCTCGTTTCATTAGGGGTTTAGCCCCAGAAATTAAGGCAAGCGTGAAGGCCTCTCGGCCAGCTACTTTCAGATCTGTAACTGATATATCTTTGCCCCTCACACTGGACGCGGTCAGACAGAGATCGCTGAGGAACACGGATGCCGAGAAAAGGAAACGTGAAGATGACAATTCACGAAGGTCAAATAAGAAGCACCGAGGAAACAATGACCACAAGAAAGGGTCTGAGTCTAAGAAGGATGGGCATCAATCTGGTGATAAGCCCAAGTGCAAAGTTTGCAAGAAACAACACTTCGGGATGTTCAGGTTTGAATCAAACTCGCAGACACAGTCAAGAACTTTTGCATGTGGGATATGCAAGTCCAAGGAACACAAGACCTTGGATTGCAAAAAGTTGAAGGACGCAACGTGCTACAGTTGCAACGAAAAAGGGCATATCAAGTCCAACTGCCCAAAACTTGCAAAGAAGACTAAGGATAGGAAAAAGACCAATGCAAGGGTCTTCAGGATGGATGCAAAGGAAGCTGTCCAGGACGACAATGTGATTACAGGTACCTTCCTCATAAATGATGTCTATGCAAGAGTACATTTTGATTCAGGCGCTGATAAATCATTTGTAGATAATAAGTTTTGCAAATTACTGAATTTACCTGTTAAAACCCTAAGTGTGAAGTATGAGGTGGAATTAGCAGATGGCACCTTAGAAACCGCCTCAACCATATTAGATGGATATTTCATATCTATTAAGAACCACTCTTTTCCTTTGTCCCTACTTCCCTTGAAGTTAGCCGGTTTTGACATCGTTTTGGGTATGGACTGGTTATCTCATAACCAGGCCCAGATTGTCTGCAATAAGAAGCAAGTGGTGATCAAGACTCCATCTGGTGAATCACTTACCATTCAGGGAGATACCCAGTATGGACTGCCTGAGCAAGTGACTATGCTCAAGGCCTCCAAGTGTTTGAAGAAGGGTTGTGTCATCTACCTGGCACAAGTGACTATTGATGAGCCGAAACCTAAGATGGAAGACATCCCCGTCATTTCTTAATATCCTGATGTTTTCCCTGAAGAACTACCTGGTTTACCACCAGATAGGCAAGTGGAATTCAGAATTGACATCATCCCTGGAGCAGCACTAGTAGCAAGGGCACCCTATAGGTTGGCACCAACCGAGATGAAGGAATTGAGAACACAACTAGATGAATTGCTAGCCAAAGGTTTCATTAGACCTAGTTCGTCTCCTTGGGGAGCACCAATCTTATTTGTCAAAAAGAAGAATGGATCGATGCGTCTGTGCATCGATTACCGAGAGCTTAATAAGGTCACTATCAAGAATAGGTATCCATTGCCCAGGATCGACGATCTGTTCGATCAACTTCAAGGGACAAGTTACTTCTCTAAGATTGACTTAAGGTTAGGCTATCATCAATTGAAGGTCAAAGATGAAGATGTACACAAGACTGCATTTAGGACTCGTTATGGTCATTACGAGTTCCTAGTGATGCCTTTTGGGCTCACTAATCCACCTGCCGCATTCATGGATCCCATGAATCGCGTCTGCAAGCCCTACTTGGACAAATTTGTCATCGTCTTCATTGAAGACATCCTCATCTACTCGAAGAGCCAAGCTGACCATGAGAAACACCTTCGCTGTATTCTTAAACTTCTACATCATGAGAAGCTCTACGCGAAATTTTCGAAGTGTGAATTTTGGCTTCGAGAAGTCCAATTCCTTGGACATGTTGTAAGTGAGCATGGAATCCAAGTGGATCCCACTAAGGTGGAAGATGTCATGAACTGGCAAGAGCCAAAGACGCATACAGAGATTCGTAGCTTCCTAGGCTTAGCAGGAAATTATAGGCGTTTCATTGAAAATTTTTCAAGGATTGCTGCACCCCTAACTTCTTTGACTAGGAAGAAAATAAAGTTTAATTGGGGCCCTAAGCAGCAAGAATCATTTGATATCCTAAAGTAAAAGTTGAGCAACGCTCCTGTATTGACGTTGCCTGATGGAATCGAAGAATTCGTAGTTTATTGTGATGCATCGCACATAGGTATGGGGTGTGTGCTTATGCAGAAAGGCAAAGTTATTGCCTACGCCTCACGTCAGTTAAAGGTGCATGAAAAGAATTACACCACCCATGACTTGGAGTTGGGTGCCGTTGTATTTGCACTGAACCTATGGAGGCAATATTTATATGGTGTCAAGTGTGTGATCTATTCTGATCACAAGAGCCTCCAGCACCTGTTTAACCAAAAGGATTTAAACATGAGGCAGCGCCGATGGATGGAGATGTTGAATGATTATGATTGTGAAATCCGATACCATCCTGGCAAGGCAAATGTAGTTGCTGATGCCTTAAGTCAAAAGGAAAGGGTGAAGCCCATAAGAATCAATGCTAAAAGCATTGAGATAAAGAACGGTTTGAATGAAAGGTTGTTAGTTGCGCAGAAGGAAGTTGTGTTGGATGCTAACTATCCTAACGAAAAGCTAGGAGTAACTGAAGAACAGTTATCCTATGGCAAGGATGGAATTCTAAGGTTAAATGGACGAATATGGGTTCCAGTTTATGGAGGACTTCGAGATGTTATCCTCCAAGAAGCCCACAGTTCTAAATACTCCGTTCATCCTGGAGCTGATAAGATGTACCAGGATCTAACGGCAAATTTTTGGTGGATAGGCTTGAAGAAGTCTATAGCTACCTATGTAGCTAAATGCTTGACGTGTGCACAAGTCAAAGCTGAACACCAAAAGCCGTCAGGTTTGCTACAACAGCCTGAACTTCCCACGTGGAAGTGGGAAATGGTGACAATGGATTTCATCACCAAGTTGCCGAAGACAAGGAAAGGAAATGATACTATATGGGTAATAGTAGATAGACTGACTAAGTCAGCACATTTCCTACCCATTAAGGAGACATATAGCTCCGACATGTTAGCCCAATTGTACGTAGATAAGATTGTATCTCTACATGGCGTACCTGTGTCTATTATCTCTGACAAAGATACTAGATACACGTCACATTTTTGGAAAAGTTTCCAACAATCTTTGGGCACGCTCTTAAACTTTAGTACGGCTTACCATCCTCAGACAGACGGCCAGAGTGAGCGTACAATCCAAACGTTGGAAGACATGCTTCGTACATGCGTGATTGACCTAGGTGGTAGTTGGGATAACCATCTGCCACTAATCGAATTCTCGTATAACAATAGCTATCATACGAGCATCAAGGTTGCGCCTTTCGAAGCCTTGTACGGTAGAAAGTGCAGAACACCCGTTTGTTGGGCGGAAGTTGGAGAATTCCCAGATCAAGGTCGGTCATAAATACATAATATAAACCATATTCATTGAGCATTTCTGAAATCAAATCCACTGTAAATCGATTCTTGCAAAGTGGACTCTGGAAATCAAATTCGTATGTTTTAGGCCACTTTGCCTAATTAAGCTTCAACACTGAAGAGTTTGGTACAACGCAATATCAGGGATAAACCTCATGTTCTTTTATGCTACCTAACGGGACAAACCTCATGTTCTTTTATGTACACTGCTGCCTGATAAGACGAAATAATTGCAATTAAATTTGGACTTTGATCTAGTGATAAGGATGAATAATTGAATATCAAGATAGGCGTATAGCTTTATAAGTGATGGTGAAGTTTAAGCTCTTACACCATCGCTGTTTCAAGTAACAATGATAATTTATGCTTTGTGCTTTGAGAAAGGATTTTTAAACTTAAATATAATATTTTGTTTTCAATAATTACACGATGATGATGAGCGGGAGTTATATGAAAAATATAAATGAAAATAGTTCATTATAAAAGACTTAAAAAGTGGTATGTGTGAATTGAATATGATATACGGCATCCTCTGCATCAGTTTCATGTTTAAGGCCCGTAAACAGTAGCCAAGCCGTATTTTGGGACATGTTTTAGGTCGTATTTTACTAGGTAAGCCGTATTTTATGGCCCTTGGGCAGTTCTGGACGGTTTTTGTAATATTTTGGCCGAATAAACATGTTTTTCTCGAGTTTTTTACGATTATTCCACACCATTGGTGTAACACCTCGAAATTTTGCGTCAAATGAAATAACGACACGTGTCATGTAAAAAAAAGTATTATAAACCCGGATCTAGTTAAAGATGTATGGCAGGATTTTAAACGTGTCGACATGTTAATTTATACCTCTGAACGACCTCATTGTAAATCCCAAGACCCTAATGTATATGATAAACATCTGATATACTTAAATCCGGTAAATACTAACAATAATTGATTCAAAAATTTTCAAGAATGGAATCCTATGAAGAAATACACGACAACCCTTCGTTCATGGCTTTTCGTTAAGGTCCAAGACAATTGTACATCATTAAAGGTGATCTAAACTGTACAAGGCATGTTCATGAGGCCCCATTCTGAAAAATAGAAGTCCAAAATTCGTAATAACCATGTTACCTGTTCGAAGCTTGAAAGGGCAAGAGTTTTTGTCTTCTGGAACAAGCTTACGGACCGTAAGGGTCAAGCCTTACGGTCCGTAAGGCATGCACAGCGACAGAAAGTTGGCAGTTGGCTGTTATAAACGTGGTAACCGACTTAGTTAGATATTTTTCACTTCTTGGGTGACCCCTACATGCTTTTAGACCCTAGGATCACTTGTAAATGATCTGGGAACAATGCTAGGCTTGTGTGTCAAGATCACAAGCAATTAAAATCACTATATAAAGCCACAATGTTTGCAACATTGTTGCATGCATTCCATCTGCATTGCTGGAGATTTTGGGAGTTCAAGAGCAGACCCTAAGCATCTCTAATTGTGCATAGGACTTCTGTAAGTATGCTTAACTTTTCCTTAATTGGGTTTTACGTAGTTATTAGCTTAAAAGTCAAACCGTCGTGATTAACGTTTGACTAAACGATTAATCACTAATGGTTCAGTGTTTAGTCGAATCAAAGGTAGTTATAAGTTGGTATTTATGTGGGTAATAAACCCTTAGAAGGGCACCCTCTGATTCCCACTCTAACTAGACCATTTGTCGGGTCAAAGTTGATTAGAAAAAGTCAACAGAATGTTAATCTTCGAATTAACGCATAATTAACAATGCAGAAGGCGTGTAACCTATTTTATCACTCCTATAACTTGGTAATAAGTATAAGAACTGGTATAAGCTTGTTTGATCCGACAATTTTCTGTTTAGACCCGGTTCGGAACCGAAAGTCGCAAAACTTTGACTTTTGCTTTGACTTCAGTTCTGACCCGATTTAGTATGATTTGGAAATGCCTTAGAGCTTCCTTAGGACCAGGATACATGCTAGTATAACCCTCTGTGATTATACAACTTGGTTCATTAGTTATCCAATTAATATGCATGATTCCGTTAATTGCTTATATGTTGACTATTATGCCCTTTTCACCTTAAAATGTGATTTTTAAAAATGTAAAAGAGTAGAAACCTTAGTTACTGATTTATAAAATTGTACCCAAAATTTGACATCGGTTTGAGGTGTAGATTGAGAGTTATGCCCATTAGCGTAATTAGAAAGCTTTTTAGCGATTAAACGACATAATTAGCATATAGCCTATTTAAACCCACTTTTTGATTTCAAACTTTTTACCCACTGATGTAATATAATATTTTAGGATTTTTGAAGATTTTTAATTAATTTTAGGCTGGGCATAACTGTCACACCCCGATTTCCACGTGTCACCGGTGGGCCCGGTGGGGGAGTATCGTGACGTGGTTGGCAACATAATAGTCAAACAACACAATAATCAATATGCACAGCGGAAGCAATTTAAAAATATGATACAACCGAATTTAATATTGTAATATCAAATGTCACAATATTCGGAAGTTTATCCACAGATGGATCGAAATAAAAATAATATTAATGGTTCAACAGACTTCAGGCATCTTAAGCTTGCGAGACTTCTAATGATGCTAAGGAGAAATCCCAGCCAATTTCGCTTAGTACCTGCATTTAATCTTTTTGGGAAAATACGTCAGTTTACACTGGTAAATACATTCAACTGACTCATTTTGGAAAATGATTGAAAATTTATTTGGATGCACGTGGCATAAACATTTTTATTTAACTTGGGAGAATTATTTAATATTATAATCTTGTGAACGAATTACATGTTCCTTGTGCGTTCAGTAGCCCGGATCTTGTCCGGGTTAAAGATCAATAGACACACCACAATATACTTTTGTGCACTGACGGGTGTACGCCTACACCCCGCGCTTAAGTCGTGGCCATTTCGTAAAATGATGCCAAGGATATCCGGGACATGGTCATTAACCCCCCAAAGGCTTTAAGTAACAAGACTGTTTAAACGAGCCGATCAAATTAGTCAATTACCCACTCGACGGTGGAGGATTTGATGCTCGATCAAGCGGTATGCTATATACCGTAACCCAAGCCCGTATAGGGAAAATAAGTTAAAAGTATTTACCTGAGCAAAGTATAATTCACAATTAGCAAAATGCACGTAGCTTTTACTGGTCCTCCTAATCTGGAACGAAGGTTTTATAATAACCTATTAGAATCCTAACGGGTCTTTAATTAAGCTTAAGCTTAGACCGGCTAGTTTCAAAGATACGGTTCGTACGCACGATTAAGCGAAGACCGGATAGAATGTGATTTAGACCCGACAAGTTTGAAGACTTGTTTAATATGGGTTTATTATTCACATTCTGGATTTTGAGATAAAACCGTTAAGGTTTGACCCGTTTCGGCTAATTTATGTAAACTTGTTACATAAACCGAATCGTACGCGTAATAAGCGTGACGGGTATTCATGAGATCTATAAACAGGTTTCCTAAGTTAATTATGCCTCAAATTTGTTGTGACATCAGTAAGATGTCTTTCATTATGCCCGAAACGTGTTTAAACACAAACTAGGCCCCGTAGGGGTAGTTTGGTCATTTAAAAGTTTATAAAAGAGTTTAAGTAACAACCTGAGTTACAGGTCTGATGTAACCAGTAAAAATACATAATTTGGTTAAGTTATATCAGTAGGATAAAGTTTATATGTGAAATTTATCAATTATAACCAAACTATGCCCCGTAGGGGTATTTTGGTAATTTCACATAAGCCGAAAATGCTTAAAACTGAAGTCGGAGCTTATGAACCTTTGCTTACTGTTAAAATATCATAATTTGCCTCTAATGTCAGTAGGTATCAACCTTCGTATGTTTAATATAGTTATAGCACATACTATGCGTTAAAAACGCTTAAAAAGGCGATTAAAGGCCATTTCCGGGTTTGATACTTAAATCTGATATTTTTATATTTCCAGAGGGCTTAAAATAATTTATTTATAATATGTGATGTGTAGCAAAAGGTTTGGAGTCGTTTAGATATGTAAAACTCATTTTATGGCCCGTTAGGGCAAAACCGACAATTACCGGATTAAGCCTACGACTACTAGTTATGCTCAGCCTAAAATTTATTAAAAATCTTTAAAAATTCCAAAATAATATATTACATCAGTGGGTAAAAGATTTGATATCAAAAAGTAGGCTTAACTAGGCTATACGCTAATTACGCCGTTTTATTAACATAAAGCTTTAATTTTTACGCTAACGAGCATAACTCTTAACCTATACCTCAAACTGATGTCAAATTTTGTATGCAAGTTTAAATATCAGTAATTAAAGTTTCTACTCTTTTACATTTCCAAAAATCACGTTTTAAGGTAATAAGGGCATAATGGTCAACATATGGGCAATTAACGGAATCATGCGTATTAATTGGATAACTAATGATCCGAGGTGTATAATCACAGAGGGTTATACTAGCATGTAACCTGGTCCAAATAAGGCTCTAAGGCATTTCTAAAACCTGCCTAAACGGGTCAGAACTGAAAGTCAAAGTGAAAGTCAAACTATGTGACTTTCGGTTCCGAACCGGGTATTTACAGGAAATTGTCGGGTTGAACATGTTTGGACATGTTCTTACACTTATTACCAAGTTATAACAATCATCAAACAGGTTGTATATGCTCTACATTGCTAATCATGCATAAATTGCAATTTAAACATTCTGTTGACTTTTTAATTACACGTTTGGCCCGACATTAGACCTAGTTAGAGTGGGAATCAGGGGGAACCCTTTTGAGGGTTTATTACCCACATAATTACCTACTTATATCTACTTTTAATTCGAGATTTGACTGAGCCATCATTCATTAATCTCGAAGTCAAACCGTAATTACGACGGTTTGACTTTTAGCTAAATAACTAGGCTAAACATAATTAAAGGAGGTTAAGCAAACTTACAAGTGTCTAATGGTTGATTAAGAAGGCCTGGAAAGTGCTCTTGTGCTCCACAGTTGATCAGAAGCTTGTTTGAGGGATGAATGATCAAGTGTTGCACTTGTGTGCTTTATATAGTGAACAAAGACACCACAATGTGTTGACAAGTGAGTCTACAACTGACCATACCCTTCCAACAAGTGTCCTAGATGTTTAGGGGTCGTTTAGGGGCCAAGGGAGAGGTGAAAAATCGATTAAAGTCGACTACAAGCGCAAAGGCAGACAAGAACCCAAGGAAATCGGAGCTGGCTGATCAGATGGGGCCGTCGCGTAGCGCGACGGCGTGTGTCCTCAGGCTCGCGCTACGCGAGCATGCTTGGTTCAGCCAAACAAATTTTTCGTCATTTGCAGATTGGTCCTTGGCTCTTCAAACTTTGTAGAGACACTTGTTTCTTGCATTATGAACCCTCATAATTGATCTATAAGGGCTTTAAATCATATACCCACTTCGTTAAGTCCCCGGTTAACTCTATTGTTACCCGAAAAGGCCTAACTTTCAGCGTTGACGCTTTAACCCCTCGCACACGAATTTGATCATAACTTTCTCATACGTTGACGAACTTTATGAAAATTTTATTGTGCATTCTAGTGAGTATAATTAATCGTTACAAAGCTTCGGGTTTGTCAAAAGATCACTCAGAGGTAAAATTTAAACATGTTGACACATTTAGCCCCTGTAGTTTGTAATCTCTCACTTTTAGTTCCGTATGATCCATGATTTATTCGTTTGAAGGTATGAGCATCTTGTAGGGTTAATATACAATATATTTATTCACTGTTGACATTTAGAATACGTATATCCACATACTTTCCATGATTGTCAACTTTAGTCCTTCTATAATATTCTTTCACACGTTTAAACGTTTGACACGTGTCTACACATTATAGGACGTGAATTTTCGAGGTGTTACATCCTCACCCCCTTAAAATAAATCTCGACCCGAGATTTACTGAAATAAATAAGGGTACTTTTCTTTCATCGTGGATTCAACCTCCCACGTGTATTCGGGACCTCTATGGGCATCCCATTTGACCTTTACAATAGGTACATGCTTCCTTCGAAGCTTCTTTACCTGTCGATCTTCAATCGACAAAGGTTTTTCCACAAATTTCAAGCTCTCATCTATATGCACATTTGTATGTGGTATAACCAGTGATTCATCAGCGAAGCACTTCTTCAGATTGCAGATGTGGAACACATTGTGAATTCCACTGAGCTCTTCCGGTAAGTTTAACTTATAGGCAACTGACCCGACACGTTCGATAACCTCGAAAGGTCCTATGTATCTCGGGCTTAGCTTGCCTTTCTTACCAAATCGCATCACCCCCTTCCAGGGTGATACTTTAAGCAACACTTTATCACCTACTTCGAAGTGAAAAGCTTTATGCTTTGGATCTGCGTAGCTCTTCTGCCTATCCCGGGCAGCTTTGAGACGGTCACGAATCTGGACAATCTTGTCCATTGTTTCAAAGACTATCTCTGGTCCTGATAATTGGACATCTCCAACTTCCGCCCAACAAATAGGCGATCTACACTTTCTACCGTATAATGCCTCAAAAGGCGCAGCCTTAATGCTGGTATGGTAGCTATTGTTGTAGGAGAATTCAACTAATGGTAGGTGCTTATCCCAACTACCACCCAAATCGATCGCACATGCACGTAGCATGTCTTCCAACGTTTGAATAGTACGCTCACTCTGACCGTCAGTATGATGATGATAAGTCGTACTAAAATTCAAACGTGTGCCCAAAGATTGTTGGAAACTCTTCCAAAAATGTGACGTGTATCTAGTATCTCGGTCAAAGATAATAGACATAGGTATGCCATGTAAGGCTACAATCTTATCAACGTATAACTGGGCTAACATGTCGGAGCTATAAGTCTCCTTGATGGGTAAGAAATGTGCTGACTTAGTCAATCTATCAACTATAACCCATATTGTATCATTTCCTTTCCTGGTCTTAGGTAACTTGGTAATAAAATCCATAGTTACCATTTCCCACTTCCACGTAGGAAGTTCAGGCTGTTGTAGCAAGCCTGACGGCTTTTGATGCTCGGCTTTGACTTGCGCACATGTCAAGCATTTAGCTACATGGGTGGCTACAAACTTTTTCAAGCCTATCCACCAATAATTTGCCTTTAGATCCTGGTACATCTTATCAGCTCCAGGATGAACGGAGTATTTGGAACTATGGGCTTCTTGGAGGATGACATCTCGAAGTCCTCCATAAATTGGAACCCATAATCGTCCATTTAATCGTAAAATTCTGTCCTTGCTAAGAGTTAACTGCTCCTCAGTTACTCCTAGCTTTTCATTAGGATAGTTAGCTTCCAACACAACTTCCTTTTGTGCAGCTAACAACCTTTCAATCAAATTATTCTTTATCTCCATGCGCTTGGCATTGATTCGGATGGGTTTCACCCTCTTCTTTCGACTCAAGGCATCGGCGACTACATTCGCCTTGCCGGGATGGTACTTGATTTCACAATCATAATCATTCAAAGTCTCCATCCAACGGCGTTGCCTCATGTTTAATTCCTTCTGATTGAACAGATGCTGGAGGCTCTTTTGATCAGAATAGATCACACATTTGATTCCATAAAGATAATGCCTCCACAGTTTTAGTGCGAACACAACGGCACCCAACTCCAAGTCGTGGGTGGTGTAATTCTTTTCATGCACCTTTAACTGTCGTGATGCATAGGCAATAACGTTGCCTTTTTGCATAAGCACACACCCCATGCCAGTGTGCGACGCATCGCAGTAAACCACGAAGTCTTCGATTCCATCTGGCAATGTCAGTACTGGGGCGTTGCTCAACTTTTGCTTCAGAATATCAAAGGACTCTTGCTGCTTAGGGCCCCAAACAAACTTAACCTTCTTCTTAGTTAAGGAGGTTAGGGGTGCAGTAATCCTTGAAAAATTTTCAATGAAACGCCTGTAATATCCTGCCAATCCCAGGAAGCTACGAATTTCTGTAGGCATCTTTGGCTCTTGCCAGTTCATTACGGCTTCAACCTTAGCGGGATCCACCTGGATACCACGCTCGCTAACCACATGTCCAAGGAATTGGACTTCACGATGCCAAAATTCACATTTAGAGAATTTGGCATAGAGCTTCTCCTGTTGTAGAAGTTTGAGAATACAACGAAGATGTTTCTCATGGTCAGCTTGATTCTTAGAATAAATGAGAATGTCGTCGATGAAAACGATGACGAATTTATCTAAGTACGGCTTGCAGACGCGATTCATGAGATCCATGAATACGGCTGGTGCATTAGTGAGCCCAAAAGGCATCACTAGGAACTCGTAGTGACCGTAACGAGTCCTAAATGCAGTCTTGTGCATGTCTTCATCCTTAACCTTCAACTGATGGTAGCCTGACCTCAAATTAATCTTCGAGAAATAACTTGCCCCTTGAAGCTGATCGAACAAATCGTCGATCCTGGGCAAAGGATACCTATTCTTGACTGTGACTTTATTAAGCTCGCGATAGTCGATGCACAGACGCATCGATCCATCCTTCTTCTTTACAAACAGGACTGGCGCTCCCCAAGGAGACGAACTAGGTTTTATGAAACCGTTGGCTAGCAATTCGTCTAGCTGTGTCCTCAATTCTTTCATCTCCGTTGGAGCCAACCTATAGGGTGCTCTAGCAATTGGTGCTGCTCCGGGGATGATATCAATCCTGAATTCCACTTGCCTATTTGGTGGCAAACCAGGTAGTTCTTCCGGAAAAACTTCTGGGAATTCAGAGATGACAGGGATGTCTTCTATCTTCGGTTTGGGCTCATCAATAATCACTTGTGCCATGTAGATGACACAACCCCTCTTTAAACATTTTGAAGCCTTGAGCATAATCGCTTACTCAGGTAGCCCATACTGGGTATCTCCTCGAATGGTAAGTGATTCACCAGACGGAGTCTTTATTACCACTTGTTTCTTGTTACAGACAATTTGGGCCTGGTTATGAGATAACCAGTCCATACCCAGAACTATGTCAAAACCAGCTAACTTAAATGGGAGTAGAGACAGAGGAAAAGAATGGTTCTTAATGGATATAACACATCCATCTAACACAGTTGAGACGGTTTCTAGTGTACCATCTGCTAACTCCACCTCATAATTCACATTTAAGGTTTTGACAGGTAATTTCAGCAATTCACAAAACTTTTTATCAACGAAAGACTTATCAGCGCCTGAATCAAAAAGTACTCTAGCAAAGACGTCATTTACAAGGAAAGTACCTGTAATAACGTTGTCGTCTAGAACCGCTTCCTTTGCGTCCATTCTGAAGACTCTTGCATTAGTCTTCTTGGCCTCCTCAGGCTTCTTGGTATATTTAGGGCAGTTGGTTTTAATGTGGCTCTTTTCATTGCAACGGTAGCACGTTGCGTCTTTCATCTTCTTGCAATCCAAGGTTTTGTGATCCGTGGACTTGCATATACCACAAGCATAGGTTTTTGACTGAGTCTGTGAGTTCGACTCAAGTCTGCACTTTCCAAAGTGCTGCTTCTTGCAAATTTTGCATTTGGGCTTCTCACCAGAATTATGCCCATCTTTCCTTGACTCCGATCCTTTCTTGTTGTCACCGTTCCCACGGTGTTTCTTGTTCGATCTACGTGAACATCATCCTCACGTTTCCTCTTCTCAGCCTCCTTATTCCTCAGCGATCTCTGCCTGACCGCATCCAAGGTGAGGGATAAGGATATGTCAGCTACAGATCTAAAAGTAGCTGGCCGAGAAGCTTTCACGCTTGCCTTGATTTCCGGGGCTAAACCACTGATAAATCGAGCTATCCTTTTTGGTTCCAGGGTTACCAGATAAGGAACCAACCGGGAGATCGTATTGAAGCTCGTTAGGTAAGCTTGACAGTCAAGGTTTGTCATCACCAATGATAGAAAGTCAGACTCTATCTTCTCCACCTCATGCTGAGGGCAGTAATTTTCCCTAATAAGGGCAACAAATTGTTCCCACGACATGTTGTACAATGGGATTTTTCCGGTGGCTTGAATCAGAGATCTCCACCATGCTAACGCTTCACCCTTAAAAGACTGCGACACAAACTTGACCACGTCTCTTTCAGCGCATCCGCTGATATCTACAACCGTATCCATCTCATCCAGCCACGTCATACAGTCAATGGCTCCTTTCTCCCCAGTGAAATCCCGGGGTTTGCAAGAAACGAAATATTTATACGAGCAACCCTTGTCACGGGGTCCCTGATTTAGTATAACCTGCTGAGATGGAGCACTGTGGTTCGAGGAGCGTCGATCATCATCTTTCTTCGAGTCGTCCTTCTTGGACGGTGGCTTTGAAGGCTGTGTAGATTGGGTCCTACTACGAGTCCCACTGTACTCTTCGTACTGCCTTTCCAAAGCCTGTGTAACAGCGCCGTCTATGATCGCTTTCAATTCCGCACCCGTTAGATTAATTCGGGCGTCATTATTAACCTCCGCTGGATGACTATTACCCTCGTCCGAGTTAGCCATTTTAATTGAACTGTTGCAGAAAACAAGGACAATAGTTTATTTGTGAGTTTATTATGGAATTGCCCCTTAGGGAAATTCATTAACCATGGTAAACAGAGACCATATTTGGTTAATTTATTAATCATATTTATTTAGGATTTCTATTATAATTTATCCTAATTATAAAACAATAACAGTTTTATTTGTGGCACAAAAGGCCTAGTCACGTGGACATTTTTATTTAATCTATGATTTCAGAGAATCAAAACATTAAGGTATACTGGCACAATAGGCCTGGTCACAAGGACACTTATAAATTATAAGCTATGATTTCAGAGAATCAAACCATGAAGGTTTGAACCTAGTTCATTACCTTTATCTGACAGGGAGTCATTGCTACCACTGTCTGTTGGCTCATATGGAAATGAGCAGGGCCCGCAGGCACTATTTTACCAACGTATGGTCAATTATGATCATCTTAATTGATGATTTAACCCATGATTTAGAGATCATATAATTGGGTTAGGAATCTTTTGAATAATCCTTTAATAATACTGACGTGTGTGATTTTTAATGAATCACGTCTGCCAGGAGTGTTAACATGTATATAGATGTTAACAGGGATTTGAATCTTTTGAACAGGTCTTACCATCTTGGCCCGACCTTAAAATGACCCGAAGGCTAGGTTTCACACTTTAAGATTCTTGTTAAAAATTTACATAGGCAGATTATTATTTCAAAAGGAATGATTTTAATTTAATTTAATTTATTTCATTTATAATTTATATATGCACATAATGGCAAACATGAAATTTATAAAACCAACATTCCATTAATTTATTATAATATTACACGCTGCCCTAAACGTGTCTTTTCAACAACAATTACCCACGCAGGGGTCAATCAACATACTAGTCCACGCAGGGACTTTAAACAAACATACTAGTCCACGCAGGGACCTTAAACAAACAAACATCATACCCTCGCCAGGGTTAACGGAAAATAGACCCACGCAGGGGTCAAAACAACACACATACATACCCACGCAGGGGCTTAAACAAATACACCCACGCAGGGGCTCATACAACAAGACTGGCCCACGCAGGGGCTCGACAATAATTGGAAGGATTCAATGATCCTTCTTGTTCTTCCCTTTGATCAAGCTTGTTAATCCTTGGAAGAAAGTCTGTCTCTCCCTGCGGTCCCTGTGGACTTCCCGTTCAACTTGATCCAACCTCTGAAGGAGTTCTTCATGCTCAGGTGGGGAAAACCTAGGCGGCTGCGATTGAGCCCGAATAATAGGCCTAGGAGGTATCTGGTACCCATGTGTTGGGTACCCTACTCCCCATGGATCTCCATAGGGTCCTTGGGTGTTGTAGTTCGCCGCTACCATGTAAGGGTCGGCCTCCGCGTAACCATAATTGCGGTGATTTGGCGGTTCAAACGGGTTATATGCCATGGAACCCGTGTATGCTGGAATTGGGTTATCAAAACCCATCGGCGGTGGCTGTGGTACAGCTGGTTGTGAAGGTCCACCCATTTGGGGGTCCTCCTGATGTGGCGGATAGTGGCTGCCACTGGATTGACGTGGGGAACTGAAATGGAAGTCCCCTGCTCGTGACGACATGCGCGCACCGGTTCTCCTTCGCCTCGGCGGTTGTGGAGGTGCCGGCTGCACTGGCGGCGGTGGAGGTGGTGGCGTGACTGCCACGAATCTGGAATCCACAGAGGGATCCTGTTGTTGCTGCGGCTGCTACTGTTGAGGAGATGAATGGTGAGGAGGTGTATAGTACCATTCGTGCTGGGTGAACATGGCTTGGAAGCTATCTGGACCAACATAGGGTGATCCGTGGAACGAAGATCCGTCCGAGATCTCTATCGGGTGGTTCGAAGTACCACTTGCAGGTTCGACGGGGTCCGTATCCTCGTCCATGTCATCCGCATTATCACCGGAGAAGTGATCGTCTGGCCCCAGTGGGCTAAAACCCACGGGTTCTTGCACGTAGCCTACCGGATTAAACCGGCCCCGAAAAACTGGTGTGGGGTCCCCGAAAGAATGATGCGATAAAGATCGCTGCAATGGTATATACGAGGGCTGAGGGTTGTTGGGCTCGTACTCCGGTTGTGGCCCATAAAGGTTTTGGACCGGAGGTGTAGAGCTGTGGGATACCGATCGTCTGGCTGGTTCAAACAAGTTCCTCCAGTTCTGCCGAGGCTCATCACTCTCGGTAGTAGACGGAGCTCGCGCATGTGATGGTCCAGCTTCGTTGTCATTGGGGGCGGTGATCAGCCCCTTGCCTCTTTCCCTTCTCCTGAAGAATCTTGGAGGCATTTTGTCCTGTCAATATAGCATGAGATAACAAAACAAACAAATATATGCAAAAATAAAGGACAACACAAACAAAGTGGAATTTGTCCTATGTTATATGTCTAGACTCGAAGGTTTAGATATGTGCAATTGTGTGACTGAGATTAAACACAGAAAGGCTAGTGTTTAATTCGCTCAATGTTGGCTCTGATACCAACCTGACACACCCCGATTTCCACGTGTCACCGGTGGGCCCGGTGGGGGAGTATCATGACGTGGTTGGCAACATAATAGTCAAACAACACAATAATCAATATGCACAGCGGAAGCAATTTAAAAATATGATACAACCGAATTTAATATTGTAATATCAAATGTCACAATATTCGGAAGTTTATCCACAGATGGATCGAAATAAAAATAATATTAATGGTTCAACAGACTTCAGGCATCTTAAGCTTGCGAGACTTCTAATGATGCTAAGGAGAAATCCCAGCCAATTTCGCTTAGTACCTGCATTTAATCTTTTTGGGAAAATACGTCAGTTTACACTGGTAAATACATTCAACTGACTCATTTTGGAAAATGATTGAAAATTTATTTGGATGCACGTGGCATAAACATTTTTATTTAACTTGGGAGAATTATTTAATATTATAATCTTGTGAACGAATTACATGTTCCTTGTGCGTTCAGTAGCCCGGATCTTGTCCGGGTTAAAGATCAATAGACACACCACAATATACTTTTGTGCACTGACGGGTGTACGCCTACACCCCGCGCTTAAGTCGTGGCCATTTCGTAAAATGATGTCAAGGATATCCGGGACATGGTCATTAACCCCCCAAAGGCTTTAAGTAACAAGACTGTTTAAATGAGCCGATCAAATTAGTCAATTACCCACTCGACGGTGGAGGATTTGATGCTCGATCAAGCGGTATGCTATATACCGTAACCCAAGCCCGTATAGGGAAAATAAGTTAAAAGTATTTACCTGAGCAAAGTATAATTCACAATTAGCAAAATGCACGTAGCTTTTACTGGTCCTCCTAATCTGGAACGAAGGTTTTATAATAACCTATTAGAATCCTAACGGGTCTTTAATTAAGCTTAAGCTTAGACCGGCTAGTTTCAAAGATACGGTTCGTACGCACGATTAAGCGAAGACCGGATAGAATGTGATTTAGACCCGACAAGTTTGAAGACTTTTTTAATATGGGTTTATTATTCAAATTCTGGATTTTGAGATAAAACCGTTAAGGTTTGACCCGTTTCGGCTAATTTATGTAAACTTGTTACATAAACCGAACCGTACGTGTAATAAGCGTGACGGGTATTCATGAGAGCTGTAAACAGGTTTCCTAAGTTAATTATGCCTCAAATATGTTGTGACATCAGTAAGATGTCTTTCATTATGCCCGAAACGTGTTTAAACACAAACTAGGCCCCGTAGGGGTAGTTTGGTCATTTAAAAGTTTATAAAAGAGTTTAAGTAACAACCTGAGTTACAGGTCTGATGTAACCAACAAAAATACATAATTTGGTTAAGTTATATCAGTAGGATAAAGTGTATATGTGAAATTTATCAATTATAACCAAACTATGCCCCGTAGGGGTATTTTGGTAATTTCACATAAGCCGAAAATGCTCAAAACTGAAGTCGGAGCTTATCAACCTTTGCTTACTGTTAAAATATCATAATTTGCCTCCAATGTCAGTAGGTATCAACCTTCATATGTTTAATATAGTTATAGCACATACTATGCGTTAAAAACGCTTAAAAAGGCGATTAAAGGCCATTTCCGGGTTTGATACTTAAATCTGATATTTTTATATTTCCAGAGGGCTTAAAATAATTTATTTATCATATGTGATGTGTAGCAAAAGGTTTGGAGTCGTTTAGATATGTAAAACTCATTTTATGGCCCGTAAGGGCAAAACCGACAATTACCGGATTAAGCCTACGACTACTAGTTATGCTCAGCCTAAAATTTATTAAAAATCTTTAAAAATTCCAAAATAATATATTACATCAGTGGGTAAAAGATTTGATATCAAAAAGTAGGCTTAACTAGGCTATACGCTAATTACGCCGTTTTATTAACATAAAGCTTTAATTTTTACGCTAACAAGCATAACTCTTAACCTATACCTCAAACTGATGTCAAATTTTGTATGCAAGTTTAAATATCAGTAATTAAAGTTTCTACTCTTTTACATTTCCAAAAATCACGTTTTAAGGTAATAAGGGCATAATGGTCAACATATGGGCAATTAACGGAATCATGCGTATTAATTGGATAACTAATGATCCGAGGTGTATAATCACAGAGGGTTATACTAGCATATAACCTGGTCCAAATAAGGCTCTAAGGCATTTCTAAAACCTGCCTAAACGGGTCAGAACTGAAAGTCAAAGTGAAAGTCAAACTATGTGACTTTCGGTTCCGAACCGGGTATTTACAGGAAATTATCGGGTTGAACATGTTTGGACATGTTCTTACACTTATTACCAATTTATAACAATGATCAAACAGGTTGTATATGCTCTACATTGCTAATCATGCATAAATTGCAATTTAAAAATTTTGTTGACTTTTTAATTACACGTTTGACCCGACATTAGACCTAGTTAGAGAGGGAATCAGGGGGAACCCTTTTGAGGGTTTATTACCCACATAATTACCTACTTATATCTACTTTTAATTCAAGATTTGACTGAGCCATCATTCATTAATCTCGAAGTCAAACCGTAATTACGACGGTTTGACTTTTAGCTAAATAACTAGGCTAAACATAATTAAAGGAGGTTAAGCAAACTTACAAGTGTCTAATGGTTGATTAAGAAGGCCTGGAAAGTGCTCTTGTGCTCCACAATTGATCAGAAGCTTGTTTGAGGGATGAATGATCAAGTGTTGCACTTGTATGCTTTATATAGTGAACAAAGACACCACAATGTGTTGACAAGTGAGTCTACAACTGACCATACCCTTCCAACAAGTGTCCTAGATGTTTAGGGGTCGTTTAGGGGCCAAGGGAGAGGTGAAAAATCGATTAAAGTCGACTACAAGCGCAAAGGCAGACAAGAACCAAGGAAATCGGAGCTGGCTGATCAGATGGGGTCGTCGCGTAGCGCGACGACGTGTGTCCTCAGGCTCGCGCTACGCGAGCATGCATGGTTCAGCCAAACAAATTTTTCGTTATTTGCAGATTGGTCCTTGGCTCTTCAAACTTTGTAGAGACACTTGTTTCTTGCATTATGAACCCTCATAATTGATCTATAAGGGCTTTAAAACATATACCCACTTCGTTAAGTCCCCGGTTAACTTTATTGTTACCCGAAAAGGCCTAACTTTCAGCTTTGACGCTTTAACCGCTCGCACACGAATTTGATCATAACTTTCTCATACGTTGACGAACTTTATGAAATTTTTATTGTGCATTCTAGTGAGTATAATTAATCGTTACAAAGCTTCGGGTTTGTCAAAAGGTCACTCAGAGGTAAAATTTAAACATGTTGACACATTTAGCCCCTGTAGTTTGTAATCTCTCACTTTTAGTTCCGTATGATCCATGATTTATTCGTTTGAAGGTATGAGCATCTTGTAGGGTTAATATACAATATATTTATTCATTGTTGACATTTAGAATACGTATATCCACATACTTTCCATGATTGTCAACTTTAGTCCTTCTATAATATTCTTTCACACGTTTAAACGTTTGACACGTGTCTACACATTATAGGACGTGAATTTTCGAGGTGTTACAATAACTTAGAATCATAAGCTTGATTCGGTAATTGTCGGTTTTGCCCTTTTGGGCTATAAAATGAGTTTTACATATCTTTTCGACCCCAAACCTTTTGCTATTGATTTTATATGATAAATAAATGATTTTAAACCTTCTGGAATAATAAAAATATCAGCTTTCTATATAGAACCCGGAAACGGCTCCTAATCGCCTTTTTAAGCGTTTTTAACGCATAGTATGTACTAAAACTATTTTAAACATAAAGGGTTGATACCTACTGATATTTTAGGTAAATTATAATATTTTAACAGTAAGCAAAAGTTGTTTAACTCAGAGTTCAGTTTTGAGCTTTTTGGCTTAAGTGAAATTACCAAAATGCCCTTTTGAAGCATAGTATGGTTATAATTAATAAGTTTCACATATAGGCTATACCCTACTGTTATAACTTAGTAAATTAAGTATTTTGGCTGATTTTATCAGACCTGTAACTCAGATTATTGTTCCAACTTTTTTATAACCTTGTAAATGACCAAAATGCCCCTACGGGACATAGTTTGTGTTTAAATTCGTTTCGGGCATAATAAAAGATATCTTACTGATGTCACAACATATTTGAGGCATATTAACTTAGGAAACCTGTATATGGCTCTTATGGTTACCCGTTACGCATCCTTCGCGTTCGGTTCGGTTTATGTAACTAGTTTACGTAAATTAGCCGAAACGGGTCAAACCTTATCGTTCTTATCTCAAAATCCAGAATGTGTTTAGATTACCCATATAAGACAAGTTTTCAAACTTGTCGGGTCTAAATCACATTCTATTTCGGTCTTCGCTTAATCGTGCGTTTGAACCGTATCTTTCTTTAAAACTAACTGGTCTAAGCTTAAGCTTAACTAAAGACCGTTAGGATTCTAATAGGTTATTATAACCCTTTGTTCCAGAATAGGAGACCCGGTAAAAGCTACCCGCATTTGCTATTTGTGATTTATACTTGCAAACGTAAATACTTTTAACTTATTTTCCCTTATACGGGCTTGGGGTACGGTATATAAAATACCGCTTGGTCGGGCATTCGACCTTAATCGATTGGTGGTTAAGTATTATCGAGATGACCCGTTTAAAAATATGTTTTGTTTGCTTAACGCCTTTGGGGGGTTAATGACCATGTCCCGGATATCCTTGGCATCATTTTACGAAATGGCCACGACCTAAGCGCGGGGTGTAGGCGTACACCCGTCAGTGCCAAAATAAATAATGTGGTGTGTCTATTGATCTTTAACCCGGCACGAACCGGGCTACTGAACGCATAAGGAACATGTAATTCTTTTACAAGTTTATATTTAAATAATTATCCCAAGTTATAAAAAGTTTGTGCCACGTGCATTCAAATCAATTTTTAATCATTTTTAAAATGAGTCAGTTGATTGTATTTACCAGTGTAAACTGACGTATTTTCTCAAAAAGGTTAAGTGCAGGTACTACGCGAACTAGGCTGGCTTTCTCCTAGCGTCCACAATAAGTCTCGCAAGCTTGGATGTCAAAACTGTTGAACAATGTTTCCTATTTATTTTTGATCCACCTGTGGATTGTTTTCAACTGTTTGTGATACTTGATATTACAATTATATTCGGTTGAAATATATCTATCTTTTGCTTCCGTTGTGCATATTAAATATTGTGTTGTTTGACTGTAATGTTATCAACCACGTCACAATACTCCCCACCGGGCCCACCGGTAATACGTGGAAATATCGGGGTGTGACAATTGGAGGCTAGGATACATCAAGAGACAAGGGATACTCATTAACAAAGCATTCAAACATCAAGATTGCTTCACTTGCTACCGAAATTACAACATTTCATCATCAAGCATGATCATGTGTGGCTAAAACCCTTGTGATCACAACCAAGGGCTAGGGTTTGTATGCCATTTAGTTCAATTTGAGTTGTTTATCTATGTTGGACATGAATTAATGGTGTTTGTTAGAGATCAATAACATTTGCTTGGTTTTTATGTGTTATTTCATGCGTTGATTGTTCCTAAACATTGTTTTCTGGAATCACTTCATGTATTTTGAGTTAATTGGTGTTTAATAATTGAATGTCAAGACATATGATTGAAGGTTATGCTAACATGTTTGTATTTGATGGTGATCATTTTGTGATAATCTAATTACATCGGTGTTTAACCGTAGTAAGCTTAGGTACACAAGTATAGGTCTTTCAATACTCAATTAACATATGATTTCACAAGGTTATGTCTATATAATCTTTCAAACTGGATTCACAAACTCAAATTACTAATTGTGTTATCAAACTTGATGCTTGGTTGTGCTCATTGTTCACTTTATTGAATCTACAACTTTAGTTTAATATAAAAATTTCTCAAATCAAACACAAATCCAATTTCAAGTTTTTATTATATTTTGCAATCGATTGAAGTCTTACACCACCACTAGCTCTTTGTGGTTCGACGCCAATCATCAGGTATAAACATAAATGAAGTTTTCTATAATTTGTTTATTTGCTCTATTATAGATGATTTCAAAGAATGTCATATATCACTATTAGAATCAATTTCTCACATTTATCTTTTATTTTAATAATTTTAATTTAAATGTTAATTTTTTTATTCCTATAATTTAATTTAAATATTATTTTTTATTTCTACGACATATGAATGTACATATTAAATCTTTATATAATCAATATCACAATCTCTATACCTATCTCTTCTTTGTCTCTATCTTTATATTTTCTCGATTTCTATCTCTATCCCTATCTATATATACCTACCAGACAAAAATCTTAGGGGAGACATGACACAATTCAAGGTAACCTTAGTTTTTGTTTTTCCTCCTAAACCGTATACTCATTTAACTGAAACCCGATTTCTTGCCCATTTCGAATATACCCGATTTTCCTTTCAATATTAGATTTAATACATTCTTTATTTCGTTTCATCAACCTCCCATGTTTCCATTATTTAAAATTTACAATTTTTATAATAAAATTTTAAATGACCGTTATTTTGTTTTTATTCTTTTAAATTTAATAGTTGTAATTCTCATTTTCCTCTTTTTTTAACGGCTAACGATATAAAAACCCGACTACCCAGGGTAACCCAATAGCAACAGATGTGTCACACCCCGATATTTCCACGTATTAGCGGTGGGCCCGGTGGGGAGTATCGTGACGTAGTTGATATCATTATAGTCAAACAACACAATATTTAAATGCACAGCGGAAGCAAAAGATAATAATCACATCACAAACCAAATAAATAGTAATATCAAAGTATCACAACGGTCTGTAAAGGATCCACAGGCGGATCAAAAGATATTTAATATCATTGTTCAACAGACTTTAACATCTAGAGCTTGCAAGACTTGATTATTGATGCCTGGAGTAGCCAGCCTATTACGTATAGTACATGCACTTAACCTTTTTGGAAAATACGTCAGTTTACACTGGTAAATACAATTGACCGACTCATTTTGAAAAGAGTTTATGAAAATGGATTGAATGCACAAGGCACAAATAATCTTTTATAACCTGGGATAATTATTTTAAAATAAACTTGTATACAGTTTTACATGTTTGTCGTCCATTTAGGACCCGGTTAGAAAAGCCGGTTTATTAAGATTAATAGACACACCACTGGGTATAATACCCACAAGAAGATGCCCTTCTTGTGGACTACTCCTTTTTACATACGCAACTGTCAGGTGTATGCCTACACCCCGTGCTTAAGTCGTGGCCATTTCTTATGAATGAGCCGAGGATATCCAGGACACGGTCATTAACCTCCCAAAGGCATTGCATCAAACAAGACAGAATAAAACGGATTATACATCTTTTTAATCAATAATTGATTGTACGACTTCATACCCGACCAAGCGGTATTATTATAATACCGTACCCCAAGCCCGTATAGGGAAAATAAGTTAAAAGTATTTACCTGAGCAAATATTCAAATTTATCTCAACCGTATTCAATCAACAAGTGCGTGTAGCTTTTACTGGGCTCCTAATCTGGAACGAAGGTTTTAATAACCTATTAGATTCCTAACGGGTCTTAATTAAGCCTAAACTTAGGCCGGTTAGTTTTTAACGGAAGATACGGTTCGAACGCATGATTAAGCGAAGACCGGAATAGAATGTGATTTAGACCCGACAAGTTTGAAGACTTGTATAATATGGGTAAACTAAACACATTCTGGATTTTGAGATAAAAATGATAAGGTTCGACCCGTTTCGGCTAATTTATGCAAACTAGTTACATAAACCGAACCGAACGTGAATAACGCATAACGGGTAACCGAATGAGTCACTAACAGCTGTCCTAAGTTAATATGCCTTAAATATGTCGTGATATCAGTAGGATACCTTCCATTAAGCCCAAAACGAGTTTAATCTCAATTTAAGCCCCGTAAGGGTATTTTGGTCATTTTAAAGATTATAAAAGAGATTAAATATACTTCTGAGATACGGGTCTGAAATAATCAGTAAAACAACTTAATTTAATAGGTTATATCAGTTGGTGATAAGTCTTATATGACAAAATGGTTTTAAACCCATACTAGGTGTTTAATACGCGTAAAAAGTCCTTTTAAGCGATTTCCGGTTAAACAGGAAATCTAAGTTTTTTGATCAGGTTATAAAGTTCAAAATACTTCATTTATTATATAAAATCAGTAGCAATTGAATTGGTGTCAAAATATTATGTAAAACTCATTTTACAACCAAAAGGGTATAATCGGTAATTACCGAATTAAGGCAATAACCTTAGGTTATGATTAGTTTAAAAATAATTAAAATCTTCAAAAATCCCAAAATATTATATTACATCAGTGAGTAAAAGGTTTGGTGTCAAAAATTGGGTTTAGATAGGCTTTACGCTAATTACGCCGTTTAATTAATAAAAAGCTTTCTAATTACGCTATTGAGCATAACTCCTAATCTAGACCTCCAACTGATGTGAAATTTTAGGGACATGTTTATAAATCAGTAACAAAGATTATTTGTCCTTTCACATTTCCAAAAATCTCGTTTTATGGTCAAAAGGGCATTATGGTCAACATTAAGCAATTAACGGAAACGTGTAAACGAATCGGACAATCAACGAACCAATCACAGAGGATTATACTATCATATAACCTGGTCCTAAGGAAGCTCTAAGGTATTTCTAAACCCATCTAAATCGGGTCAGAACTGAAGTCAAAGCAAAAGTCAAAGTTTTGCAACTTTCGGTTCCGAATCGAGCTTAAACAGAAAATTGTCGGACCGAACATGCTTAGACATGTTCTTACATTAATTACCAAGTTATATGAGTGGTAAAACAGGTTACATGTCTTCTACATTGCTAATTATACGTTAATTTGAAAATTAAGATTCTGTTTACTTTTTATAAACAACTTTGACCTGACAATTGACTTAGTTAGGACGGGAATCAGAGGGTGCCCTTTTAAGGGTTTAATGCCCACATAATTACCAACTTATAACTAATATCAATTTGACTAATCACTGGACCGTTAGTGATTAATCGTTAAGTCAAACCTTAATTACGACGGTTTGACTTTTAAGCTATAAACTAAGTAAAACACGATTAAGGAAGGTTAAGGATACTTACCGAAGTCCTAATTACGACTAGAGATGCTTAGGGACAGCTCTTGTGCTCCAGGAAGTTCCACAAATGAAGTTGTGAATGAATGATCAAAGTTATAACATTGTGCTCCTTTATATAGTGGGTTTAATCCCACTAGATCATGCCAAAGAAGTCTATACATGTCCCCTGATGTTAAACATGTGTCCCTAGTGCTTAAAAACAAGTTTGTGCAGCCCATGGTATTGCATACAAGGCATTAGAGTCGGTTAAACGGGCTGAACAGGCAGCTGTCATGTTTTTCTGATGCTAGTAGTCCCAGGCGGCCCGCGTAAGGTCTTGAGCAAACCTTACGCGCCGCGTGTGAAGGTCCAGCTCAGGTTAAACAAGTTTCAAGAATTGCATTTTGGCCCCCGGTCCTTTAAAAAGTGGTTTTAACTTCTTGTTTTGCACTTTGAGCCCTCTAAATTGATTTATAAGGGCTTCAAGACTTATACCCACTTTGTTAAGTCCTTGGTTAACTTTTGATTACCCGAAAAGTCATAAATTTCATCGTTGACGCTTTTAACCCATCGTATACGAATTTTATCATAACTTTTTCATACGATAATGAAACTTGGTGAAATTTTTATCATGTATTCTAGTGAGCATAAATAATTGTTACAAAGCTTCGGGTTTGCTAAAAGGTCACTCAGAGGTATCCTTTGAACATCTTGACACATTTAACCCCTGTAGTTTCAAGACTCACTAAGTAGCCAAAACTCACCATCTCTAATTTCAAGAAAACCCGCCGCTCAAAGACACACTACGGTAAAACTCGGTTAAGACCAAATTCGAGCTTAAGACCTATCAGCCTCAAACCTTAATTTCCACTTCGTTTTCAATACCAATTGAGCTATAGCTCATTGGCCTCATTTTCCTTTTATAATCACACATCTTTAAAAAAATCTAATTTTATTTGTTTAAGCCATGTAATAGCAATAATAATATGATTAACTTAGTTAAAACATGTGACGTTGAAGAAAAACCCTAATTTTCATCTTATATAAACCCACCCACTCCCACAACAATCCGCCACATCTTCTTCTTCTACACCCAAACACCACCACTACCTGTGTGATTTTTTTCTTGTTTACATGTTTTACTAATAAATAGTTATAGATCGCAATGACGACTTGCAAAATTCAAGCTCAACAGACCGGAATGCAGCCTTATCTCTTTACACAGATCTGTTTGCGTGTCGATATTCCCGCTGAACTGAGCGATCTTCTCTTTTCATTTTTCTATCCATCGATTTTCTATATTATTATTATTATTATTATCTTAATTAATTAGTTTTAATTGTTTATTTTGGTTGATGTTTGTGGGAAATAAAGAGGATTGCAATGAGGATACAAAGCTCCCTCTTCTGAATTAGACTGAGGAATCTCTGCTGGCAGAATCGAACCAATTTTAAAATCATGCCATCTGACCAATTTCTTCCCCACATCCATCAATAGTTTTTATTTATTATTAATTTTTAAAATTATAAATTAGTGCTATTAAATCATTTTAATAATGATTTTGTTACTCCGATAGATTGCAGTGTTGCTTTTGTATTCATGCTCTTAATTGATGTTGTTTCAGTCCCGAGATTTAATAATCTTATTATTGTTAGTTTCAAAGATGGCGTGGGGGAAGAGGGTAAGGTGTTTGTGTTAGTGATCGGATTCACCTTACTTTGATTGAAATTCCCCCTACATTAATTATAAACAGAAGTATAATGCTTGTACACCAATCTGTATGGCCTGCAAGTTTCGCTCTTCTGTCACATTATATTTAAGGAAATTTATTGGCTTGTTTCTACGCATTGCCAACTCAACTCGAGGAATATAAAAAACAATTAAAGTTATTAGGGTGAACGGGGTGGTAGCGGTAGGGGCGGTGAGTTGGGTTACCGTGTGGTAATACCGCCGCTGTCACCTACTTACCGCTTGGTGGTTGAAGAAAATGCTGACTAGTTACCGCTTGAGTGGAAAGGAGAAAGAGGGGTGACCATTTTCTTCCAGCCAATCATAGTTTTTTTCCTTTTTTTAAGAAAAAATTATTTGGGTGAAATAGTTTGTCTTTCTGATTGAATGTAAAATGAGGTAGTGGAGATTGAAGTTGACATGTAATGCTTTGATTGGCTTTGATGAAAGTTACCAAAGAATATGGCTTAATAGCATAAAAAAGGTTGAATTAAAATAATAGAGTAAAATGCACGGATGCTTCATGTGATTTGGTAAAATAACATGAAGCTTCATGTGAGGTAGTGGAGATTGAAGTTGACATGTAATGCTTTGATTGGCTTTGATGAAAGTTACCAAAGAATATGGCTTAATAGCATAAAAAAGGTTGAATTAAAATAATAGAGTAAAATGCACGGATGCTTCATGTGATTTGGTAAAATAACACCTATAGTTTCAAACTTTTGGAAATTACAGGTATGCTTCCTGGTCAATCATCATCATCATCATCTCAATTAAAAAAACCTAGTTCCACGAATCTTCATCTGAAATTAATCCAATGGTGTTGCACCAACAGATCAAATAACATTCATCTGATCATAACCAACCTCCGTCCTTTGATCTTCTCATCTCAGGTGAAGAAACACCACCCATCGCCGTCGTCCAATTTCACATACCTCGGAGTCCGATTTCACATAGTTTCCTCTTGTTATGCTTCAATTTGGTCACAAATTGATGGATAAAAATAACGATTGCATTTTTTTGGGTTGAGTTTAATTGGGGGGCTTCATCGTCATCACTAAGAATTGCTATGAGTTTATTTGGGTCGAGTTTGCTTTGGGGCTTCATCGAGTTTGCTTGCTTATCAGGTTCATGTTTACAAATTAGGTTTCGTTTACTTTGGTATGAATTAGTGGTTTGTCTGATCGGGGTTTTTGAATTGAGATAATGATGATGACTGGATGATGATGATGATTAACCAAGAAGAGCAGGGAGAACAAATATGTAATTTAATTAGTTTGTTTTATTTTAGTATTAAGGGTAAATAAGTCATTTCACATCCACTTAACTAGGAAAACTAACCTCCATCCATTTCAGTGACTATCCGAGTAACAAACGAGCAATCCACATGGAGCATATTTGTAATTTCCAAAAGTTGGGGAGTATACGTGTTATTTTACCAAACCACAGGGAGCATCCGTGCATTTTACTCCAAATAATGTAATGAATAAAAAAATAACAACTAAGACAGATTGATACTACTAACAGATTGGGCGATTAGCAAGCTAATGAAAATAGAACCAAGAGCATTGACATCAAGATACAAGAAGTTTCTTATGTGTTAAGCAATTGGTACCATAAAAATATAAGTACAATGTCATAATGATATGTAGAAAAGGACAAATCAAATAGATGTTTATTGGCGAATGTCGAGCTAGCCCACTTGGTAAATACTTATGTCTCTTAGAGAGAGGTCCCAGGTTTAAACCTGGACAAGTGAGATTTATTTAGGATTCCTGGTGCATAAAAATATATGTTTATTGCAGGGGCAGCGTCGCCAACGCTAGTAGCAGTATCGCCGATGCTGGGTAGCAGTTGATCGACGCCCTAAGTTGCTGTCTACGCGCCAGTCGATGCCAGCAACCCCGTTTCTTTGTTTTTCTTCGATTCCGGACCCTGTAGACCTATTCCCAAGCCCCATTAAACTTCTATAATGTACCCCAACCTTACCATATAGTTTTGTTAGGTACGAGTGATTATAGAACTCATTTTTAAGCTCCCGAAATGTATCCCAAACTCATTAAAAAGTGTTTATGAGGTACGGGTAAGAATGGTGCGTGTATGCAAGTATGTGTGGAACGAAATAAATATGTAGGAATGTATAAATAGATTAATTGTATGTTAGTAGATAGAACCCATTAGTAAACACGGATAGAAATGAGTATACGCGTAGGCTGGTATGTACGAGACTTATATGTATAGTAGTTTATGACTAAGAATTGTTAGTATGAATATGTGGGAATGTAAGTTGTATGTAAGAGTTTTGATAGAGAGGTAGGTGTATGAAGTAGGATTTATCATACTAAAAAAAGTTGGGTTAGATAATTTATATGCGTAGTGCAACTTGTATGTATGTATATATGTATGGTGTAAATATATATGAGTATTAGCGATGCTAACTGGGTTGCCTTTGAGAATGAAATGAAATGCAAGTGCATTATTGTTGACTCATTGAAGGTTAAACATCGAGATGATATGCTTGAATTCAGAAAGATAACCGAATGGAATGTATATGAGGATAGAACGCGAGGTGATCCTATAATTATGAATCTTAGATTGTATATAATATCACCAAGTATTAATGATACGAATGTATGTCGTGAATGCAGGTTGTACGGAATCACGGATCATCATCACGAGGTGTAAGCGGTCGAAGATCGAGTCATAAGATAGATTCTACGGGAATGTGTGATTATGTTTAGTAAACATAAGTTATGTTTTATTCATAAATGAGAACGAAGAATGTATTTATTGTAAAAAAGTTATTTTAAAATGGACTTTCAAGTATGTCAAGACGTTTATAAAGAAAGAAATTTTAAGGCTCGTATTTCTGCTGAGTCTTTATGGTTAAAACGTGTTTGGGTCTTACATACATACATTAGACAGTTGATTAAATAACATGCTACACACTAAAACAATAATCTCGTTAAATTTGATTGATGCAATTACTACTACTTCAGAGATATTTCAAAAATAATACAACAAAAAATTAAAACAATATCACAAAGGAGACAACTAAACGTTATATCATCAGTTAGACACAATGTCGATATAATAGACACAATACAAACAACAAACTTCAAAAAAAAAAAAAAAAAACAGAACACAAAACACAGATCAATCAATCCAATTGATTCAAAAAAGATGAGAATCTCTAAACTTTTCAAACAAAATTGATTGAAACAATAAATCGACAACAAAGAGGCAAAAAAAAAAACAACAACATAATCTTAACCAAAATCACAAGACAAACGCAGAGCGCATACCATTCTCATTCGTCGACATGATTTACGGCTCAATTAGCTTTGATTGAATGAATCCACAATGAAAACTGTTGAATTCAAGCTTCAATTTCCTATTAACTGGTGAATGGCGATCGAATTAGAGCGAGAATCACGTACTATAGCATATAAGATCGTAAATCCCTGTTTTGTTTTATTGAAGCCCTTAAGTAGTTTCCGAAAATACCCCTCCTTCTAATCCATGCCTGATTAAAGATTATATAAACTTTTTTGCCAGGCGTCACCTCCCTATTGCTTCTTACCCTTCTTACAATTAAAGTCCTTTGTATTTGATCCTTTCTCTCTTTAATTAATGTGTTAATATGGAATATTCTTCATCTATTTATTTGTAAAATCGTTTTATTAGTTCATGATAGTTTGTCAGCAATGTTAATTCACGAAAGCTTAGGGGGTAAATGTAAATATTTTTAATTTAAAAGACCACAACCATCACCATATTTGATTACGTTCTTTCTAACTCAACCTCGGCTCACTTCGTCTCCATCTTTCTCGATTGTCGAAAGTCGAAACCCTCAAACACACACATTATATCTCTTTCTCTCTTTAACGACCATACTTTTTTTATGGACTCAACAATTCCGGTTAAAGATAAAAGGAAACGACTTTCCTCGTCTTCTTCAATATCAAGATCAATTGATCTTGAACATAAAACTTCATCCTCCTCAAGAGTTCAAGATATCAACACGGATAAAACCTCATCAGGATCAAACAAAAAGAAAAGAAACACTACATGCAAATGGACGGAGTATTCGAAAGATCAACATATCCTTATCGTTGGCGACAAAAATTCTCGTTCTCCCGATCCCCAGCGACAGCCATTGGTGACGTTGCGAAGATTACCACTACTTCATATGACACTTATGGTACGTAGGTTTCTTTTCTTTTTCTTACGTAGGCTTCTTTTCTTTTTCTTTTTTACTTTCCATTCGATGCTAGAATATAACTGAAACCCTAAATAAAGATGTGTTGCTGAAAAATTACAAGGATGTTGTTGACAACATCAAAAAACTCAAAGATTTAGGGGCTAGGGTTTTGCATGAAGTGGATGCAAGGAACATGAGCACAAACCGCCATTTTCAGGGCCATACATATGATTTGATCATCTACAACTTTCCACACTCTGGTTTTAAATATAATGACTCCAATGGTAAAGCTACACAGTATGAACTTATCTCTCGTTATCTCTATATATGTTATTGTTAGTCATGAGGGTATTTTTTTTTTGTTGCTTTTCTCGTGTAGTGATCATACAACACTGGTTCGCGAGTTTTTCAAAAGCGCTTTCACTATGTTGAAAGAAGATGGACAAGTTCAAGTAACCCATAAGAATTATTCGCATTACAGAACATGGGGTATCACAAATTTGGCAAAGAAGGCAAACTTGATCTTAGTTAAACAAGAAAGTTTTAACATCGAAGAGTAATACATAGTTTTTGAATGAAAAAATAACAATTAAGAAAAATTACTACAAATAAATAGATAAAATAAACTACTAGATAATAAATTTTTATTTAAATAAAATATTTATTTTATGGAAACAAAGACGCAATGATAAAGAAATTTTGATATTGATAAAAAAGCCTAAATATTATATATATGCTAATTGATGCCGATTATTTGATACACACCCACAAATTAAAATGGAGTGAAAAAGAATAAAAATGGGGGAACCGACATGAGTCGAACCTAGGTCTCGTGGAACCAAACCTACTGACTTACTATTAATATTCATGAATAGTAAACACCTTTGTAATCATGTTGACAAAGTGGGTGTGTGTATATAATATCATTATTTTTTTGTTCTAAGATCTAGGTTCACCATGGTAATGGATGTTTATTCATTATTGAAAGTATTTAGTCAATAAATATTAATTATAAAAGAAATTAACAATAAGGGCCACAACTGAAATAGTTTGAAAGATGTGGTGTAAGATGAAGGAGGGTGGTGAAGTGGCTTTGAGATAACACAAAATGATAAAAATATATATATATATATATATGAAAGTTGGTGGTAAGAAATTATTATCCATGGACCTGATAACGATTTAAAGCAACTAGGAGGGAATGAAAGATGAATGAAAGATAATGAAATCGATTTCCAAAGACTACTACAAGTGAGCTATATATATACCAATGAGTTTATAGCTCAGTAGTACCCACTACCAATGAAGTTCATTGTCCACATGTGAAGCTGTAGTGGCGTGGGTTCGACCCTTGTGGTACCCAGACCATGTGAATAGTATGCAGAGGTAATTTACCGGTATTGTAATCCTTGTGGGATGAGATGATGGGTATCTTTAGAATACCAGGAACAAGATTCCTTCCTTAACCCTTTTTTTACAAGTGAACTATACGAGGCAAGGTATCCATATTTATATTGCTAGGATATCTTTCGTATATGATCTAGAACATTCTATATGAAATTTCTCCATACTAATCTGTGATATATGCAAGAAAATTTTCTAATTTTTCTTTGACTTCTATAAGGCATTCCTTCTATACTAATTTTAATTTTATATCCTACTTCTAACAAACGATTCCAAAGAAAGTCACGTATCAATATTATATCATCCTCAAATAACTATAAATCGATTTTTTATTATATTTTAAATCAGGATAATATCATAGAATGAAAATATTACTTATTTTTTTTTTCCTTTTATATACGTCCTTCAAATATATCTTTAAGTTAATCACCAGAGGCACATGATCTATCACCAGTGGCGGACCCAGGAAAAAATCCATGGGGGTGCGGAACATTTTTAAAAATTTTAGGCCCCCAGGTACATAAGTAAAAAAATCGGTTGTATCGGGTCGGGTCGGGTCATGTAAGACAAAAAAAATTTAAAAATTTTAGGCCCCTAATCATGATGGTTTCCTAATTTCTATAACATAATCAAGCCCTAGAATTGTGTAATCACCCCTAAAAATCATCTAAATAACATAATCATCCTAAAAATCATCTAAACAACCATACGCAACGTCAAAACACACGATTTTTCATACC
This sequence comes from Helianthus tuberosus, assembly GCA_030545235.1. NCBI lineage: Eukaryota > Viridiplantae > Streptophyta > Magnoliopsida > Asterales > Asteraceae > Helianthus > Helianthus tuberosus. The sequence continues at coordinate 185,721,548 of CM060433.1, read as the reverse complement.
TATTTAAGTTTTTTATTACCCCTTTTCTCATATAATATTAAGAAAAATCAAATAAAAAACATAAAAACTCACCGTTTGTCGGTGTCCGGTTGGTTTGGAGCGGATTCCGGTCACGTTGATGTCGGATTCCGGCTGCGGCAGACCTGCAGTGTTGTTGCTGTGATGGACGCTGATGAAGATCGCTGGCAGACCAGTCGCACACACAGAGGGAGAGGGCGGGATAGTAATTGAAGGGTTTTGGGCTTATTTTATTTGTTTTAGTTTTAATTTAGGTGGGTTAATGGGCTAGATTATTAGTGGGCTATTGATAAGTTTATATAATGGGCTTGGTTTGGGTTTAGTTAGTATAAGTTTATATAATATAGGTAGTTTTAGAAAAAAAATCAGACTTTACTAATTTTTTTAACATAATCCATAATATTTTTTACCTAAGGTGTGCGGAGGAAAAATTCGAAGGGGTGCGGACGAAGAAATCCAAGGGGTGCGGACGGGATTTTCGACGGAACTTAGCACTAAATTTTTTTTTTCCCGGGGGTGCGCCCGCCCACCCTGGACATGTCTTCAGTCCGCCCCTGTCTATCACTAACTTTATGGACTCGTCATTTCATAATTCGTTTTATGGCCACCAGACCCACCCTCCCGATGGAGGTGCGTCCTCTGCTTTGTCTAAATCGCACATTCTAGCTTCGATTCCACCTAGTTGTATTCTGATTCAATAATATCCCAATGCTATTGTTGTGGGGTTTCAGATTCAACTTTGGATTGGCAGCTAGGGCTAGTGTTCTTCAACAAAAATCGCCAGGTCTGGTGTGGCAGTGACCATGGCGGTGTCGGCTCTCTTGGCCAGAGATGCCATCTTGTGTCATGTCAGCTCCTTTTTCGATACTGATAACGATCATTGACGGAAACATAGAATGGGTTGTTATTTGGTTGATGTTTTTTCCAACGGGAAATAAAGGAATAGGAAAAATCCCATTAGTTTGGAAGCATCCTTCTAAAGACTGTTGTAAAAGCGATTGGTGAAAGACGAGATGGCACAGATGCTTCATATCGGGCTTGTTTGTGTGACTCGAGTCTAGGATAGATGCCATCGATAGATAAAGTTGTTTAAAGGATTGTTGACTTATAGTTATTGGATTCTTCTGATTATCGGACCTCTCCCAAGAATAATAATTCTATTTTTTTTTAGAAAACATACAAACATTATTCACGTAATACACCCTTCTCGTTTAATCTTAATCTCCCTCCATTGTTGGATGAGACCAAATTAACATCAGATAAAATAAAAATGTTACTTGAATATCAAAGTGAGATGATTCCAACCCATTGACTCTTAATCTCCCTCCGTAGTTCTATATCCATATCCCCATTGACTCGATAAAAACAAAGAATGAGCAATCTCCTTAAAAAAATGTAAAAAAAGTGGCCCATGCAGGCCTCGAACCTGCGACCTTCGCGTTATTAGCACGACGCTCTAACCAACTGAGCTAATAGGCCAATCGTGGTTTACTTTGAGTTTATAAATATTCAAAGGCATACAAATACATAAGAGATTTCCAAAATAAAATTGGAACTTGATAAACTTATCATTATAATATATAATAACTTGATTAAAAGGTTGAAAATTTGACATGTTCTAATTATATGATTAGCAAGTTATATTGTAATTCCAAAAGAGAAATTGTTTCAACTTCATTGGTATATTATTTATAATAATGATCATATGACTCATTTTTTATATTCGGTCAAATCACCATAAATAAATGATTAGATAGACCATTTTACATTGCAATTTCGATTTCGATTCACATAACTTAAACGAAAGGTGTACAAAGATCAGTCTTGTCTCATCCTAATCTGATCCAAGATAGGGATAGAGAAACTTACACCGAATACTAATATCGTGTCGTATCATATTGATGTCGACTGAACATATAAGGTACAATATTCTGTTTTGAATTTCGCTCAATTTCGGTATCAGCACCATGCGGTACGGTGGTACGGTACCGATTCAGGACTTTTAATGGTACACCACGGCCGTACCATATCGGTATTGACCGAACATATATGGTAAGGTACTGGGTTTTTGTTTTAGCAAAACTTCAATGCTGGTACTATCTGGTACGATATCAAAGTTTTGCTAAAACATATGGTTTTGTACGGTGACGGTGACATTCTCATCCCTACTGTTCCCTAGTCCAAGATAAACTTGGTTTTGATATTCGATACTTAAACAGTTTTTTACTAAATAGTAAATATTAACGGTATTATAGATATTGTAGGCCGGTGAACTTTTATGACATGTACAGGCTTCTTGTGGGACAAAAGTTAAATAAATGAGAGAAAAATGAAAAGAAAAACGAGACATTGAATTATTCGTGACTTAATAGTTAACGCACATGGTATAATAGCATTGTACCCATGTGGAAAAATAAACAATTTTTAATGTAAATTTACAGGATTTAGAATATTACAAGTCTATTCTATGCATATGTATAATTTGTTAACATGGATTTTTAAGAAGATACAACATATTCTTTTAAATTTTTGACTTGGTGTTTGTGGTGAATGTGAAAGGTGAAGAAAAAAAAGTGTGTCACAATGCAGTGAAACGTTAACATTTCATAATCATTAACATGTGTTGTAGTTATGTGAAATTTGAACTATGAGGAGTATTGTAAAATCTGACATATGTGACCATCATTCAACCCCCCCCCCCCCTCGCACCCCATCGTTCACCTCCCCTCATCCCCATGCTTGTGATCTGCTTCTCGTCACCGCCCTCCTCGCGCCCCAACCATGGTGGTGCTTGATGCACTGATTGCCTACGTGGCCTCCCCCTCACGCCCTGCACTTCTATCCCAACACATATCCTTAACAAGCTTGCTAATGCGGAATTTTAACTTTTGTTTTTCAAACTTATTTTATGTTTTTAGATGTTTTAAAGTAAAATGTTACATATTTTTATTATTTTACCCGAGTTATTACATTAAAATGGTTTAAAAGTAAAGAGTAAAATACACAGATGGTCCCTGGGGTTGATCAAAGTTTCAAATTTGTTCTCTGACTTTCCAAAACTACATGAATGGTCCCTGTGGTTTGCACTTTGTAACGCTTTTAGTCTTCATCTTTTTCCAGAAGCACATCGATGGTCCTCGTGATGTGCACTTTGTGACACATTTTTGTTAGCTGGGGAGTAGATGTGTTAATTTTTAAATCACAGGGACATCCATGTACATTTGAAAAGGTATGGACCAAATTCAAAATTTTGTTTAACGAGAGGGACCATCCATGTACTCTACTCAAAACTAAAAGTGAAGTTGGTGTACAAGTTGTTAAAGCATATAATGTACAAATGTATAATTAATGATGCACTTCAAATCAAATTGGTACAAAAAGAAGAAAATAAAAAAAGCCCAACAAAAATGGTTGGTAACTTGGAAGTGCACTTGTTTAAGGGTTGTGGCTTGTCCGAATTTTATCTCCAATACCAAGTTGGAGATATAGTCTTAATTATATTTAACATAAAAATAATGGTGCTTAAAAACTAACATGTATTATTCATATAGCAAATTTCAACTTTAAGTGTGTCAAGCCAAGCAAAGACAAATCCTTTTTTCTCACATGCGTTAACTTTCAAATTGAAATTATTAATATGCGGATTTTTTCGTGGTAAAATTTTGAGTTTTGAAGAGAAAAAGTGGGACTTGGTTATAGGAAATGAGGTGTGTGATGACTTTTTAACCAAGTAATATAATCTTTTAACCTTAGATGCTATTTAAAGGGATTTAATCGATAAATGAACTTAAAAGAGTATAACAATTCCATTGCATCTATATAATTTTGTAAGGCGGATGAATAGTGATTGTGACTTTTTTTTACAACTCAATTCAGACATCTATATAATTTTGTAAGGTGGATGAATAGTGATTGTGACTTTTTTTTACAACTCAATTTAGATGATGCTAACACATGTGTTTCTCCCACATCTTATCCTTTGATTCACTAGGTGGCTGATTCAAGATGGTAAAATGTCATGCTCAAGTCATGTTTTTAAGGTTCTTATCATGCAACGATTTTTTTTTATAATATTCGGTCTTTATAAGACTATCCGTTGTGGCTTAAGCTGACGACCGGATTCATCCTCTAATATTATAACATATGGTGCTGACTAGACGTCTACTCATCACCTTGCCCACTTGCGCCCTCGCTCATTTGAGAGTCTGTTGTGGTAACTTCACCAATAACGCCCCAGAACAAGCTCACTCGCCCAAGCTACCACACTCACGCCCCCGATAGCTTGACCGTTGTGTTGTTTGCGAGCCATCGTGGCAACCGCCTGGTGCTCACGACACCACAACACACAGTAAATCGCCCCCGATAGCTTGACCGTTGTGGTGTTTGCGAGCCACTGTGGCAACCGCCTGGTGCTCACGACACCATAACACACAGTAAATACTATCAATAAAGGTTGTTTATGTCTTTATTACAAGGGATAAAAACCTACACTTTATTTAAGGCAGATAAATAATGTACAAAATCTTACTTGTAGTTTCATTCAAAATTATATTATTTTCTATCGGTTTCTTTATAGTCGTTACAAAAGTATAAAAAGTAACTTACATATTTAAAAAATGATCCCCGCTTTTTAATTCTCAATCTTTTGAAAATCACGCATCGAGCGGCCCAATCACTTTCAATTATTGTTGACTTCCTTAAAAACCCTCCAACGTTCACTAACCAACTCAAAAGTTTTAAAAAACCCCAAGGTTATTTTAGTCACTACATATTTAAACGGCAATAGGCGGGTAATATCCGGTCCTTAAATTCCGTATATATTTTCGGGTTCGGATATTCTCAATCAGTGATTACTGGAGCAGATAACCAATTCTTTCGAATCATCTCAGTTTTCCTGAAAAAGGTTAGTCAAATCACTCTTGTATTCGATGTTTTATTGGATTTGTTAGTCTATTTACAGTTTATGATTCCGATTAGTTGTTTTCGTTATCGGTGGGTCTTTTTGTGCTACATTGTTTGAGATTTGAAATGATGGTAGTGTTTTATGATTGGTACCGATTTAACTGAACTGATCTGGATGTGTGTGTGTTTTATGATTGCTTATCTGATGATGATTTAATTTGCATTGTAAGATTATACACAGTGGTGGGGGGCGTTATGCAACATGTGGACGCCACCACTGCACGCGTTAGAAAAGTGACGTGGTGCAAAAAACGGGCGGGACTTGAAAGGGCGGCGTTCTTCCACGTAGCACACACTTTTTTTTATTATTATTTTATTATTATTTGTTATCAGCACATGCAGTTGCTCATCAACAGGGGGCAGGGGTTTGTCTTTAATAGGCTAGGGTTTGCTATTCAGAAAGGGGTAGCGGCGTAGCTTGTTGCTCGCTTACCTGCGATATTGATGTAACTCGGCCAGTTGGTTATATATAAATAAAATTTCTTTTACTTACTAAAAAAAAAAAAAAAAAAATTATATAAAATCTATTAACTTTAATAAAAAAATCATTAATACAAATTAAACAAATAATAACGTTAATAAAAAACATTACATAATTTAAAAGATAAAAACATTAAATAACTTAAAAAATAAAAACATTACATAACTTAAAAAAACGAAACTAAAAGAAGCATTACATAACGAAAATTAAACGTTAACTTAAACATACTTAACCACGCCGCGACGTGTTTGAAGTCAAGGCCATACGTTAACCTGTACTCGACGAGGGTGACTTGGATGATGTTCTCTTTGTTGAGCTCACCATAGTCGGTGTTCACAACGTTGACAACCATCTCAAATCTCGAACTAGCCATACAAATAATCTTGAAACGTGAACGCGTCCATGGTTCAAGTGGCCTCACCCCTATGCATACAAAATTGTTGGACAACTCGTTCCCAAAACGGATGCGTGGGTAAGGGAGGCGCGTTGTCGGAAACTGTTGCGATCCAAGATTCACACAACTCAATGTCCTCTTCTTCATTCCATGGATTCATTGCCATTTTGAAGAGTTTTGTGAGAAATGAAATGAAAGCTGAGAGATTTTGAAGGTAAAAGTAAAACATGGAATAAAGGGTTTAGATTAAATAAGAGGAGTAAAATTATTTGAAAAGATTTTTTTTTTTAAATGGCCGTTGGGGGCAACGGCTATAATCCACACCCAACCACGAGATGCCATATCGCCACCCCAAAGCCTTCCACACCGGTGGAAAACCCCCTTGCCTCCAACTCCACGCTGCCCTCCATGCCGTTCATGGGGTGGTGTGCCCGGCGTGGAGAGGCCACCACGCCGCAAATCCATGCCCACTCCGTATGGTCTATCAAGAACCATGACTCAAGTGACATTTAACAAATTTGTTTCGCAAATGTAAATTTTATATATTGACAGGCATAAGTTCCAAATGTTTTGCACATGCTGTTTCTTGGTTCTTGCAGTTTCTTTTTTTCTTACAATTTGGTTTACATAAATGACACACATATGACATATGACATAACTCTAATTGCTTTATTAGTGTTGAAAGATTGGCCTAATCTTATCATTTGATACACAGGGAAGTTGGTCTCTTTAAATGGAGGGTGTTGAAACAAAATCATTCTCACTGGTTGAAGGTAGTCAGATTGGTCCCAAATTTTCTATCTGCCTCGCCGAAAATGTTGAAGGTGAGGTCCTTATTACATATTTACATATGTTTTTGTGTAGTTTGCATATCACAGGCAAAACATGTGCAAGTAGCCATTTCAAAATGGTTCTGTGAATTAAACAAATTGGTTAACTTGCGCGTCATACTTTGTTTATACTAATTAAGCTTGTAATACTCGGAAATTAGGGTTCCAGCAGTGTGTTAAAGAGATCCTTAAGCTGATAGAACAAGATGGCAATTTATCTGAAACAACATCTGAATTTTGTGATGGCAAGAAGTCCGAATTAACAACGCATGTAGCTGAGTTATCGCGTATGCACGCAGTGTTGGTTGATCAACATGCTCACTTAATTGGAGAATTTAGCAAGGACTGTGAATCCAAGATCAAAAAGCAGTATCTTGATTCTTATGATTCAAGCTCTCCTCAAGTTACTCAAATGTTTACTCCTGATAAAATGAGCAACGCACGTAAATGTAGGACACCTATCGGTTTAGATGCACTTTTGAGCTCTGGTGGCGGTGGTTCGTATGCTTCTAGAAGAGAAGGCTCAGAGTCTTCCTTCTCGTTATCATCAGATTCTGATTCGGAATCTTTCATGTCTATTAACAAGCTTCTTATTTCTCCGGTCAACGATGACGCATTGAAGGTCAAAGAAACCAAGGCACCTGAGGTTTTACTTGATAAGATTTCCAATTTGGAAGAAGAGCTGGTTACCTTGAACACAAAGGTTCAAACTTTAGTAGACGAAAATACTAATTTGAAGGAATGCAATCGAAGATTGCAAGAGGAGGTATCCTTATACGTAGCTGATATATCAGTTCGTAACGATCAAATCACAGAGCTGAGCAGAAATCTTGATCAGTCAATGTCTGATATCGGAAGACTGAAAATGGAAGTAAGTGAGAAATGTCGGTCAGTTAACGATTTGAATAAACACTTGGACTCTTTGAAGTTAAAGAAAGATGAAGTTACTGCTAAGGTTGATACACTTCGAGCTGAGAAGCGTTCTCAGGACAATTTAGTTAGAGAACTGGAGACCTGTTTGAACTCGATACAAGTTGAGCATGTGGGGGTACTTTCGTCTTTTGATAATGCACAAAAAGTTATAGATGAACTAAAACTGAAAGTGTTGGAACTGGAAAGAGAAGTGGTAAGGCAATCGGAAGTTATATCCGATACAGCCGAGGAGAAAAGGGAAGTTATTAGGCAGCTATCTTTCTCACTGGAACATTACATGTCTGGATACAAACAACTTCGCCAAGCGTTCATTGGCCACAAAAAACAAGCTGTTTTGACTTTTTAAGTTGACCAAGTTCACAATGGGTCAACACGGTTAGTAGTCCATCGGGTCCTTTATGTATAAAGCTACTGGTGGGGTAATAACTAATAACCTTCACATCATGCTCATTGGCGCGATTTTGCCAGTTTAAATGATGTTAGTACTTTTCAACGAATGTTCAAGTAATGCATTTCGTTACTTCATTAAAAAGGAAGAGATGATACATTCAAATCATCTGGTTTGGGATATTTGGTTCTTTCTTTTGCTTGTAAAGTCCGGACATTAGGTGAATGTTATGCATCCATTATTCTCATAAATTTGAATGTATTTCTTTAAGGGGTGTTTGACTTTATAATAGTCAAAGATCATTTCCATTTTTTTATGAAATGGGGTCTTTGTGTTTGAGGTTTCAAAAATGGGGTTTTCTGGATACCCAACCCCGGAATCAAATGATTGAGCTCATGTATGTCAAAGTTGTATGCTTAACAGCCACATTGATCCACACTTTGGCGGATATTTATTAGGGGTGTAAACGTGCGAGCTGGGGCTTGTCGAAGCTCGAGCTCGGCTCGCTTAACTTACGAGAGCTTGAGCTCGGCTTGTTGCGAGCTCTATATCTAAACCTCTAGCTTGGCTCGTGAGTAGTTATTCAAACTTGAGCTCGGCTCGGGCGGCTTGATTATTATATATTAGTTGTTTTGTATATTTATAATCATCATTTTTATGTATAACATAATATATGTTATTTAGTTTTTTAATATAGTTTTATGTATAATAATAATTGTTATATAAACAACATTTAACATATTAAATAAAAGTGATATAAACGATAGGCTCGTGAGCGAACTTGAACCCGATAAGTGAAGTTTGGGCTCGGGCTCAAGCTCATCTAAGGCTGGCACATTTACAACTTTGTGGATATATACATGATTTTCCAAATACATGGTCCACGTCAGCATGGGTCAATCCATGAACCACTTATTTACACATCTGTTTATCCTTTATAATTTACAATTTAGGGGAAGGTTAACGTACAACAATAACCCCTTAACGTGCGAAGCGTACGTGAGTAAATTACGCATGTTATAAAATTCAAACTTTAATCACGCATAGACTAATCACAAAATCACGCATGAACAAACACAAAAAATCACGCAAGAAGTAAAACCCTAATTATGCACGTTATTTTGTGGTCACGAACGCTTCACACGTTAAGAAACTTTTGTATTCTACACTTTCTCTTACTATTTAACCTAATTACTTGAATTGCTTTTAATACAGGTTTTCAATTAGCTATCTTTTATAATCTAAATTAATTAATTTTTTTATTATAATAAACAAAAATAATCACCCATCTATCCATAAACTGGAAATGCCTAAAATACCCCTGGCTACATATTCAAAGGGCATAAAGGCGGGTAACAGACTAACAACTTCCACTACCAGATTTTCAAACCACATCTCTCTCTCTCTCTCTAGAACGCTCACAAAGAAGCTTCGATCAATTCTTTTGAAACAGTTTCAGTTTTCGTGAAAGGTTAGTCGAATCTCGCTCTCACTTTCGTTTCATAGATGTTAATTCTTGATGTCTGCGTTATCGTTTATCGCTCTCAATTTCGTTCAGATGATTGATTGATTTGATCCGATTCATTACAGTTGCTACAATGGCGGTTTTTAGTTAATATTACTACTGATTATAACTGTTTCTAGTTAATTTTTTATCATCTGTGAGATTAAATTCATCTGATTCATTACATTTGCTATATTAATTTCTTTATCATCTGTGATTCTGTTTTTAGTTATGATTAGTACTGATTTCAGTTAATTTCTTTATCATTTGTGATTCGGTTTCTGTAAATACGTAGTTTTCGATGATTGAATCGATCTGATACTGTTGTTTAATTGCTGTTAATTACTGTTGTTATTTTTTGGATAAGATGCGGTTTGATGATTGAAGAGATCTGATCCATGACATTTTCATTGAATTTAATTGATTCTTTGGCGTATTTTGTATGTGTTGTTAATGTTATTGATTAACATCCGGAACTTAGGGTTATCTAGGGTTTGTAGTTATTTTCTTGGGTAGGATTAGTGAAATTTGCCTTTGATTTGATATATGTATTTACTAAATATCGCGCAGGATAGTTGGTATCGCTATAATGGAACGTGAAGAACCAAAATCACCCTCTCGACCAGAGGATAGTCCGCTACACGAATATTCTGTAGGCGTAGCAGAAAATGTTGTAGGTGAGGTTTTTATACCATATTTGTTGAATTCTGTTAAAAGAAAAGACATATGTATGTTAATTGGGATTGAAATGTCTGTGAATGTAGACTTCCAGCAGTTTATTGATGATGTTTCTGAGGCGCTAGAACAAGATGAAAGTTTCGATCTAATGACAGCCGAAAGTTATGCCAGGAAGAAGTCTTATATTGTCAAAAAGTTATCAGAGTTATCATCGATACATACCGCGTTGGCTGATCAATTCGGTTATTTGATTGAAGACGTCAATGCGTACTATTCAGCCCTGACGCAAAATCCGCATCTTGAGTCTTCAGACTCGGACCCTCCGCAAGTTACTCAGACGCTTGCTCCTAGATTCAGTACAGCTACTGGCTATGATTTACTTTTGAGAACGGATGGCGGTGGTTTTTATCTTTCTAAGTCATCTGTCAAGAAGCCTGCAATACCACCGGTCAATGATGATGACAAGGACCCTAAAGCCTTACTTGAAAAGATTTCCAATTTGGAAGAAGAGGTGGAGAGTTTGAAACGAATAAATGAAAGTTTAACAGTCGAAAATGGCGAGTTGAAGATAGAGATTGAAGAAAAAATAGCAGATGACAAGGTTGATGACAAGAAACCTAAAGGCTTACTTAAAAAGATTTCCAAATTGGAACAAGAGGTGGTGAGTTTGAAACGAAAAAATAAAAGTTTAACAGTCGAAAATCGCAAGTTGAAGAAAGAGATTGAAGCAAATATAGCAGATATTGGGCTGTACATGTCCAAGTCTAAACAGGAATATAAAACAATGGAAAACGGGTTTAACGAATCACGAGAGATTGTTAAGAAGCTTGATGGACACTTGGCTGGAGTTATAGCAGAGAAGATAGCTAATCAATTAAACCATGAGTCTGAAATGAAAGAAATGAATACGAAGATGAACCAGTACAGGACCGAAATTGCACAGCTGAAAGCCACACATGAGAAGAAAGAGAAGATCTGGAAGGGAGTTACTGGCCAGTTAAAACAGCAACTAACGGAAAAAACTGCGTTAATTGATCAACAAAGTGAGCAGATGAGCAAACTTTGTGCTGATAAGTCTTCTCAGAACACTTTAATTCATCAACTGAAAACTGAACTGGATGCAGTCAAATCTGAGAATGCGAGGGTACTTCCGTCCTTTGACAATGTACAAAAACTTATAGATGAACTGAAGCTGAAAGTGGCGGAACTGGATAGCGAGGTGGAGAAGCAGGCGAACGTTATGTCAAATAAAGAGTAGTTGTTCGGTTTACATACAAAGATACTCACTCATGTTCACATCATGCTTGTTGATGTAGAACATTGTAGATTCTCTACTTTCATTTGTCAAATAAAGAGTAGATGTTGTTCAGTTTACATACAAAGATACTCATGTTCGCATCATGCTTATTGATGTAAAACTTTGTAGATTCTCTGCTTTCATTTGTAAATGAATCAGGATGTTTTCGAAATCATCATGTTTTTGCTCAACTGTTTGTTTTTGAAGGGTAAATGAACTTCTTTGTAACACATGGTATAATATCAAGGATGAAAATTTCGTATTTTAACTTAACCACATAAGTTAGTACACAAGTGTTCTTAATGTTATTGTTTTCTTTTGGAAACTAATGATCAATTAGCGTTTAGCGTTATACACAAGACGGTTTATAGATCTAGATAAACTCACTTGTCAACAAGTAGGCGTATTTTATAAGTGTACAAGACTAAAGAGAGCTTTTTTTAATCTAGTCAAGCCTATTTTTCATAGAACTTTTAAGTATCATTCATTATAAATAAATAAATAACTATTACAAGAGACAAATTAATTGCTTATTGTGTTCACAAGGAATTTTGTTTAAATAAAAATGTAACATTACTAAATAGGAAAAGTGAATATCCCCATTGACTCAATAAAAACAAAGAATGAGCAATCTCCTTAAAAAAAAGGATAAAAAAATTTGGCCCATGCAGGTCTCGAACCTACGACCTTCGCGTTATTAGCACGACGCTCTAACCAACTGAGCTAATAGGCCAATTGTGTTATTATCTCGTTCAAACAAAACATATTGGAGTTGGTAATGAAATCATCATAGTATATATTCAAACCAATATGAACATTTAAAAGATTTAATAAATAAATGAGAACTTGATAACCGATCATCATAGTTTTGCCCAAACCCATATAAACAAATAAAAGATTTAAAAAAATAAGAACCAGATAAACATTATCATTATCATCATTAAACCAATAAAAGATTTAAAAAAAATAAGAACTTGAAAAACATTATCATTATCAGCATGGTATATAGCCAAACCCATATAAACATAAAAGATTTTCCCAATTGAAGACCCCTCCCTCGACACAATCTCGTACTCCCCCACCAAATGCACGACTCCCGATCGCCAAGCCTTGTCTAGTTTCACAACATCCTCATCTGCCAAGTGAACTTGTTGTGGTCCGGTTCCATAATCATATTAGATGTAATTCGTCAAGCGTTCAAACAAATGCCTCCTTTTCATTGCGTACATTCGTGTACCCATACCTCATGACACACCTAAAAACATATAACTCGTTTGGCTTCACTCTTCTAAACAAGAACCGCTTTTCGGGTGCCACCCTACTAACTGGCAACGACTTGATTATGCAACTTTAATTGTGTACGTGTATGTACAAATAATGACTAAAATGTTACATTTGAGTATTAACTAGAAAAGTACACAGTATTTTTTACATAAGTTCTTTTTTCCTACAGTCGCATCTACAAATCACATATACAAAAATGGTGGCCCAAAATTTGACATATGAGCATTTAATCTCCGCTACTACATTAAATATTTACTTACTCTTGAACTTCTTTTGTGATTCCAAGTTCTTTATACACTAATCGATCCAAAACCTCACTCAACTTTTCATACACACCATGAAATCAACGCATAAGTGCATCAGGCTCCTATGCCTGAAAGAGAATCAACAAAAATAAAACATTTTACCGGAATCAGAAAAAATATCTTTGTAAGCAGAAATAGGCTAACTATACAACCATAAATTGTGCCACATATATGAAAAAAAGAAAAGGTAATGAACTACTAACCTGGTCGAGAAAAAAAAAAACTACTAAAGTGGTCATTCATTTGCATTTCATGATGTACATGTTAGACCCATAAACAACAAATATATCATTAGCCATTAAACTCGAATTCATGTTTGCCCACAACAAATCTCATGAGGGTAGGAATGTAGGATAATCTAAAATATTCATAAATAACCAAATGTTAGTGTTATGTCATTAAAAAACAAATATACATAATTAAGAATACGATGACCAAAACATATAACTTCTACATATGTATTTCAACCTACTAAATCAATAACTTATTACCGGGTAAAAAAAGCTTCTTATCTAACCTTTGAATAAGATAATTCAAACTCATCTTGTGAAACCATCCACTATCAACAGAAGCTGGTTCCGTGTTAATTTTTATCCCAAACTGCTAACTTCCATCAGAACACACATCACAAGTATACGAGTGTGTCTTCTCGGAATCCCAGTCAGGATTCTATGAAAAAATAAAGGAATAAAAACGCATCGCTATTCAAATTCATGACGTCCACTTAGTATTCAACCCATTTATTACAACAAAAAAGGATCATGTACCAAGGCTCTATCAGACGGCTGGCAGTGAAGGCTACCGAATTTGCTCCACATCCGATCCTCAAAATCAAACATTCGCCTGATCTTAAATATATAACAAATCGAACTTATGAATACTCCAACCGATATTCAAACAACATACTACAACGTTCAATCGCATAATAAACTTCAATCATATGATATCCATATAAATATCAAAACATATAAAATTGACACTACGATCCTCAAGCCATACCTGTGAACTGGAGTTCGATTATCCGGAGAAGGACTGCGGCGGCTTCTTATACACATATGAGCTATTCGGATTCGGATGTTCAAATACAATAAATGTCACACCCCAACCGATGGCGGAAACATCGGGGTGCGAGCACTAAGCGTTCAGATTGCTCATGAGATTCCATAACACTATTTGTTTTAATAGAAATTAGATCAAATTCATCATGACATTGTCTAGTACGTACACAGCCAACACAAGTATCAAATACAAACCATAACGAATATTGTTCAAATTTTTCAAAAGATTCTAAGTAAACTAGGTGACGTTTCTAAGCATCTCCTAGCTGGATTCCATGCATTCCAAAGCATCCTATCAGCCTGCAACATGTATTAAAATATCGATACAAAAGTATTGGCGAGTATACAAGTTTGATAATAGAATAATAGACTAAAAACAACTCATATCCACAGTGTAAGTAATGTAATAGTTTCAGCCGTGCTAGTGTCGCAGTCCACGCAGTGATAGCCCAAGTTTCCAATGCGTTAAGTGCCTTTCCCAAAGTTTAACAGGAGGTTATATGTCTCATCCTAACAATACTCCAAAGACTAACGGGGAGGTGCATTACCCCTATAGCGCTACTATTGTTAAGGCGGAACTACACACTCTGGATTAAACGTCACATAGCACAAAGAATCAAGAATCAAGAATCACAAGTTTCACGTACACATAGGATCGAGTTTAAGTTTCAAAGAATCAAGTTTAAGTTTCATAGAATACATGTTACACCCCAAAAGTTTAAAGTAAAAGGGGATCGAGTATACTCACAGTGATTGCTTAACAGTCGCAACTGTTATTGGATCAAAGAGAGCTCTTTTTAGAATTAGCTTGATTAGATTACAATAGGATAAGAGTCGGGCAGAATAACGAGATTGCTCAAAGTGTTAAACCAGTCACTAGATCGAATGGCTATCCGATCGGATGGCGATCCGATCGGATTGCCACTCGGTCGGGTGACATGGGTGTGTTAGAAGACAGATGGTTGCCCGATCGGATGGCCATCCGATCGGGTTGCCACTTGGTTTAAATTTCATGAGTGTAGGGGATAGGGTGGCTGCTCGATCGGACGGCAGTCAGACCGGGTTGCCACTCGATCCGAGTGTTAAGTGATCTGATTATCTTAGTCGGGTGGCACCTCGATCGGGCGGCTGTCCGATCGGGTTGCCACTTGATCAAGGTTTCCAATGTTTCAAGTTTCTGAATAAATTTCTAAGCGTTTGAAAAGTTTCAAGTTTCAAGACTAAGGGCAGGTGTCACCTGATAGGGTGGCTGTCGGATCGGACGGCTGTCCGATCGGGTTGCCGCTCGATCGGGCGACCCTTGTTCTTGTTTACCATTTTGTAAAATTTCTAAGTTTCTAGCTTATGGTGACGGCACGACACGTATTGAGACAACGGTAAACCCTTCAGTACACAGGCATTCTGATCGGGTGGGAATCACCCCTGTCCGATCAGTCGTCTGTTTCCTAACGAGTTTTATGTCGGAATCCATTGTCATGCTCGTCGTCCCCGGTAATTACTCAGATCCAAGCCGACTTCAGACTATTTAACAAGTCCACAGCACATTTAGACCCGATTTCCACCGATTAAGGTAAAAGTTTTGAGAAAAAGATGAAGATACTCAAGTTTTATAGGAAAAAGTCTAGATTTAGCTTAGATTTAGTGTGAAAACGCATGGAATACCCTAGATCTGAGCTAGATCTTGCTTAGGATGACATCACATGGCAGTTTGTACAAACCCCCATGATGACATCACCCTCAAGAACTCAGATCCGAGAGATTCCACGGTGAAAAGTGTGATTTCAAGTGAGAATCACGTAGAGAATGATGTGTAGATCAAGAAAGTACAAGGATCTAGTGCAAAACGTACCGAAATCAGCAAGAAGAATGGAGAAAAGTGGCGCTTGTGCGTTTGAGTCGAGCAGGGCTGTCACATCAGTGAAGGACTGATGTGACAGCTCCTATTTATAGCGTGAGTGTGGGAGAGGAGGAAAATGTGTGCACGGAGCGGGTGGCAGTTCGATCGGATGGCCATCCGATCGGGTGGTCATCCGATAGGGTGGCAATCCGGTCGAGTGGCAATCCGCCTGGCCAATCCGATCGGATTGCCACTCTGGCAGGAAAATGTGTGCACGGAGCGGGTGGCAGTTCGATCGGATGGCCATCCGATCGGGTGGTCATCCGATAGGGTGGCAATCCGGTCGGGTGGCAATCACTCTGGCCAATCCGATCGGATTGCCACTCTGGCCAATCCAACTAGAGGTGCACAAATCGGTTTTTTTCAAAAACCGGTTTCGGTTTTTTCACCCAAAATAAAAACCGGTTTTTTTTATAACCGGTTCCGGTTACTAACCAGTTTTTGAGGTCCAAAACAATAACCGGTTGGGACCGGTTTTTAACCGGTTTTTCCCAAAAAAACCGGTTTTTTACCGGTTTTAACCTGTTTTTTAATAACCGGTTCGGTTAATAACCAGTTTTTGAAGTCAAGAATAGTAACCGGTATAAAAACCGGCGGTTTAGTAACCGGTATAAAAACCGGCGGTTAAAAAAAAACGGTTATAAAAAAACCGGTTAAAAAAAAAACCGGTTTCGGTTCTAAAACCAGCTTTTTTGTACACCTCTAAATCCAACATTTCCGCGTTCCCGTCTTTGATTCGTTTTGCGAGTTAGATTAAGCGTTGCGTTGCGTATAGTTTAGGTAAAGTATCTAGATTACATCACAAACCAAGAGTTTCCAAGTTTCGTAGATTCCGCCAGTGACAAGGCTCCAATCTCTCGTTCAACCAAGAATCAAGTCTCACGAGTCTAAGGAGTCAAGTACCAAATAAGTTTCAAGAGTCAAGAATCATAGTTTCTCAAGAGTCAAGTATCAACCATAAAGAATCTAGCTTTCATAGTATAAAGAATCAAGTATCTAGTTTAATCATTAAGAATCAAGTATCTAGATTAAGTATCAAGTCTCATAGTTTAAGTATCAAGAATCAAGCATCTAGAATAAAGAATCAAGAGTCAAGTTTCATAGTTTAAGTATCATGGTGTTAAGCATCAAGTATCAATCCCAAAAGTATCAAAGTATCAATATCACAAAATAGAGGGACCAAAATTGACAATAGCTTAAACTTCAGGGACTAATCTTGACAAGATTCTAAAGTTTAGGGACGCTGGGCGTTTGATGCGTGTTGAGTGTGATAGGTTTTTAATGTATATTTTAAACCCTTTTACACTTTTAAGCCAAGTTTAAATTTATAAAACACGATATTTACTAACACTAAACACACATATGGGCAAGTGCACCCATCGTGAGCGTAGTATAGTGTTGGTAAGATACCGATGTCGTCCAAGGACTCAAGAGCTTTTAATACCGGTTTATCCTCAACGTCTAATCAAATCAAAAGTTTAGAAAAAAGTTTTTAAACAAGAAAAATAAAACTAACTAAAATGCTGAAAAAAAAAATAAAAAGTAAAAACAGATAGACAAGATGAATCACTTGGATCCGACTCGTGTTTAGTGTAACCTTTGATTATTTCCGCACTTTTGCACTTTTTAAGAGATTATCTTAGTTATTGTAGTAGGCCCCTCTTCTGAAGGTGACGTTACCCTCAACCCAGTAGTTTGAGTCAGCAAGGATACAATCCTAAAGGGTTGGATTATTGAAAGATAATTAATTAAGTTATTAATGCATATTGTGGTAGGCCCCTCTTCTGGAGGTGACGTTACCCTCGACTAAGTAGTCTGAGTCAGCAGGGATACAGTCCTAAATAGCCGGGTTAAAGTATTAATAGTAGTTTACATATGAGGGGATCAAGGAGTTCGAACCCCCGCCATCCAATACCATTGGGTATTAAAGGAGGTCCTACTAAAGTTGACCCAGGTCCTTGCAGGATCTATACACTGAACAAGGCAAGACTCTTACCAAACTGTTCCCTTAACCCCCGACCAGGTAGCCAACATACCTCCATATAGACCGTGGAGATATGAATGGTGAAAATCTTTTATTTTATATAAACAGTAAAATAATGCCAAGACACCACGGACAAACGATAAGGAAGACTCACCTTCAACATAAGAAACTAGTTATTAAAGTCATTAATACATAACCAAATAAAAAGTGCGAAAAGATTAAAAATAAAAAGTATTACACTAGACACTTGTCTTCACCAAGTGATGTAAGAGACTTAGGCAAACATGGCCTTTGATTGTCAAGAACTCTTACGATCAATCTTGGATCCCGAGACTACTACACACACTCAATGATGGATGATGGATGATGGTG
Source organism: Helianthus tuberosus (assembly GCA_030545235.1). Taxonomy (NCBI): domain Eukaryota; kingdom Viridiplantae; phylum Streptophyta; class Magnoliopsida; order Asterales; family Asteraceae; genus Helianthus; species Helianthus tuberosus. The sequence continues at coordinate 185,703,163 of CM060433.1, read as the reverse complement.
GTGGATGTGGGTTGTGATGGTGGTAGAGGGTGGGTGTAGTGTGAGAGAGGTGGTTTGCCAAGGGATGGTTTGCAAATGAGCCAAGCACCCCTATTTATAGCCTACACAGAAGCTCGGACACGGCCCCGTGTCCACCCATCTTGTAACAACCCTAAAGAAAACCAACACCCTTGAATATTTTCCGACGCCCTAAATATATTTTAAAATATCCTTATATGTCTTTAAATACACCCCGTATGTGAAAACCGAGCCCGAAATACGTTATAACATTTAAAATAAATAAAAAACAAAGAAATATAAGTTTAGGCGGGCCGCGTAAAGGATCCTTATCCCTTACGCGGGCCGCGTCAACTTAAAACTCAGGCGGACTCCGGTGAGGACACGTGTGTGTGCGCGTGTTGGACCTACCCCATGACCCGGACAAGCTAGTCCGTTGACCAGCTTTGATGCGGGCCGCGTAGCCCTTAGGCTACTCTTATGCGGGCCGCGAGAAACCCAGAATCAGGCACTATAAATAGAACGCATCGGCTTTCAACACAAATCGTTCATTTCTTTTCTGTATCTCGACTTTCTGAAGATATAGGCATAATATTCGAGTATAATACCCCCTAATTAGCGAGGTTCTGCTCCGTTGTAAGTATTATAACCCCAGTTTCGTATTAGATACACTACCCGATTGATTTAGGATTCCGTAACAACTGTCGTGGTTCTGCCCGACGTAGTTGTTGGAATACTGTCTCGGGGAGGGTATCATTAATATAATCAAAGGGTTATTATACTAACCTGTGTACATTTGTGAAAATTATAGATTAATCCCAGGAAACCCTTACGCGAAGTCTAAGATAGCAATGTGAGTTTATCCTCTTTTTGTTAACCTTTTTGTAATATTTTACAAAACCTTAAATGTTTTACAATGTGATTAAGCGGTGATTGAGTCTTTGTAGTTCTTCAATTGCTGCCGGTATGTTGGGGTTTTGTATACAAAATGTGGAGCACGTTACCATTGGACGAAGAGTTAGCCAATGTGTAATATGACCCACCAGTCAGGATTGACAGTACTGAATGAGTAATTGTATAGAAATAAACAATGTGATCGCTCTCAATACTGTGTTAATTAATAAAATATTTCTTGATTAAACTGGGATTCACTCACCAGTATTTCCCACTGACGAATGTTTTTAAAACGCGTTTCAGGTAACACAATGTGACAGCCAATTAGTAAAAAGCCAGCTGCAGAGCACTGAAGGCTTGGGAAAAATGTGGCTATAAAAGTTATCTAAAAGACGATGTTTTAAATTCAATAAAATAGGGTTTATCCCTATAAACATGTTGTAATAAGAAACTTGGGTTTTACCCATGTAATTATTAATATCAAATATGGTGGTTTTACTCTGATAAACATTTCCTAACTACGGTCCTGATGTACTTTCCGCTGCCAAATTAACAAACTGATACCACCAAAATTCTGAGTTCGCGTCCGCCCGTTCCCGGGACAGATAAGGGATCGGGGGTTGCGACAGAAGGTGGTATCAGAGCCTAGCCACTGGTCTAAGCCAAAGAAGTGTTCTGCTGACACTTAAAGTTTAAATTTTGTGTTAGGAAATAATTTATGTGATTATGTGTTTTGTGTTATTTGACTATTTGTTAGTTTATAGTATGAGTGATCAAGGACCCTCAGACATGTGTCGTCAATGGTCTGATTCACCTGGGAGTGAATGTACCTCTTCACAGCCTACCCTTTCTGGGTATTCTGCTGATCAGGAAGAAGGGATGTTTTGCCTTTAAAGCTCAGTCGGAGGAGCCATTCCCTCATAAAAAGAGAGGATGGATCAGTAAGGAAGCATTTGCGCGTAGGAAAAGAATGCGAAAGTTGCAACAACAAAGAGTTCTAGTAGCTGCTAAGAGAGAGTCAGATGCCCATACACAGGATATGCTTAATAGAAGCCTAGCCAATTTCCATATCCTAGCTACAACTGCTACTGAACCAAGTCTGGAATAACTAGTAGCCCCACAACCCTTACCTTTGATTCCCACTCAACCAATCGAGGTAGAAATGCATGATTTTAACCCTGAGGAAATACCTAGGATACCAACCCCTAATCCTTTAGATCCAAATTATGATCCCTGGTTTGATGATCTTAGGGATTATGTGCCACGCTATCACTTAAACGAAGAAACCTTGCCGAACTTAGCAGTATATCCAGGTTTGGACCCTCTAGATCCCTATTACGACAACGATGAATACATTAGGGAGATTTTGGAGAATCCATACCCTCAGGAGAATCCAGTACCTCAGTACCCAGAGCCAATACCAGTACCTGCACCCCCAATGAGTGCAGAGAATTTGCAAGAACTCCGAAATTTTGGAGAGGAAATCATAGAAAGTAGTGAAAGAATGAGGTATGTAGGAGAGCAACTAGTATGGAAATACGATGAGCGTCAGATGGATTTCGGGGGAAATCCATATCCATGAAGGCGATAGTAAAGTTAGTAATAATAGTAAATAAAATACGTGTAATAATAATAAATCTATCATAGTATAGACCACTTTGTGGTTAACGAGGCATAATAGTATTGTAATTTTTTAATTCCTGTTTTAGTGTGTATTTGACGCATACTATATAGAAAAGAGTAAAGTCAATGCACGACGTTTTTGACCAATGTATGTATTATGTGGTTGTTACTTAAACTATTTAATTATTCTATTAATGATTGGTAAATGTTTAAAATTCAGATGGCCGATGAAGGAAATCAAGGAAATCTGAATAATGATAACCAGAGTAACATTAACTTGGTTAATGAGAATCCAAGCATCAATAACAATGGAAATCAAGTGGATAACAGTGCTATCCAACACATAGTCGCACAATGAATAATAGATGCAATGCCATATATTATTCAAACGATTAAGGAAGCCGATAACAAGAGTAAACATGATAGCAAGCGACCCTCTGAACCCGAAAACAGCGTGAATAATGGACCTGTACTTCAAACACCCATTCCCAAAAGGAGAAGAACCGTGTCTTACGGTTGTTCTTATAAAGAATTCTGGTCTTGTAAACCAATGGAATTCTCGGGCAACGAAGGGGCTATTGCAACACTACGCTGGATAGAGAAGACTGAGGCAGTCTTAAGAATAAGCAAGTGTGCTGAAGAAGATAAGATAATGTTTGCTTCTAATCTGTTTAAGAATTCAGCACTAGAATGGTGGAACACTATCCTCCAATCAAGAGGAAGTGATAGAACTTATAATATGGAATGGGAGGAATTTAAGGACAAGGTAGAAAGGAAATTATGCCCACCCAATGAGAAGGAACAAATAGCAAACAAATTTCTAAACCTTAGAATGACTGGTGTGGATAGTAAGGGATACACTAGATTATTCTTTGAATATGCTAGAATAGTGCCAACTCTTGCTTCACCGGAACCAGTGTTAATCTCCCGTTATATCTGGGGATTAATTGGAGAAATAAGACACGTAGTCAAGGCAGCTAGACCCCAAACCATAGAAGAAGCTGTAGAACTAGCAAATACCTTGACAGATGAATTAGTCTGTACCCGAGAAGAGGATCAAAGAAGGAACCTAACCTAGAAGCTCACACAAGAATTTCGTTCTAGAAATTTTAATCGTGGGAAAAATATAGGTTCTACCTCTACACCTTACTGTAAGAATTGCAAAAGAAAGCATTCAGGAAGATGCTCCATCTACTGTAACTTTTGCAAAATATCGGGACACAAGGAAGAAGACTGCAGGAAGAAAGCTAACAACAGGATATGTTATAACTGCGGAGAACAAGGTCATATCAAGCCTAACTGTCCGAAATTAGCTCTAGCTGCAAACAACAAGAATACCAAGAATGCTAGAGCATTTGTTCTAACGGCAGAAGAAGCAAAAATGATCCCGTATGTGATCACTGGTACGTTTTTAGTTAATGATATTTTTGCTAAAGTATTATTTGACTCTGGTGCAAACCAAAGTTTTATTAATACTTCATTTTGAAAATTTCTTAATCAATCATTAACTAAACTTCCACAAGAGTGTCTAGTAGAAACAGCTAATGGAGAAACCGTTAGGATTTTTGAAATCTTGCAGGGAACAAGAATAGAAATTTTAAACCAAGAGTATTTTGCAAAACTTTACCCCATGAATCTGGCAGGATTCGATGTTGTTTTAGGAATGGATTGGTTAATAGCCAATAAAGCCAGTATTTTATGTGATCAAAAGTCGATACAAGTAAATTCACCAAAAGGTGAAAAGATCACAATTAAAGGATACAAAACTCCCAAATATACTAAATTCATCTCTGTGATGAAAACGACAAGTTACATAAGAAAAGGATCATTAGTGTATTTGATTTCTATAATCACTAACACTAAAGGAAAGGATTCAAAAGATATTCCAGTAGTATCCCAATTTTCAGATGTATTTCCAGAAGAATTGCCAGGGCAACCTCCAGATAGAGAAGTTGAATTCAGAATCCATTTAATACCAGGAACAACACCGATTGCCAAAGCACCTTACCGTTTGGCACCTGTAGAAATGCAAGAATTAAAGAAACAATTAGACGAATTGTTGGAGAAAGGATTTATACAGCCAAGTTCGTCGCCGTGGGGAGCACCGATTTTATTCGTTAAAAAGAATGACGGATCAATGCGTACATTGACTACCGTGAATTAAACAAGGTCACGATTAAGAACCGGTACCCATTACCAAGAATCGATGATTTGTTCGATCAACTACAAGGAGCTCGATTTTTCTCTAAAATCGATTTAAGGTCAGGATATCATCAATTAAAGGTACAGGAAGAGGACATTCCTAAGACCACATTTAGAACAAGGTATGGCCATTGTGAATTTACTGTCATGCCATTTGGTTTAACCAATGCCCCAGCCGCATTTATGGACATGATGAACCGAATATGTAAGCCATATTTGGATAAATTCATAATTGTTTTTATAGATGATATTCTCATTTACTCTAAAAATAAAGAGGAGCATGCGAAGCATTTGCACGCACTTTTAAGTTTATTAAGAAAGGAAAAGCTTTATGCTAAATTTTCAAAGTGCGAGTTTTGGTTAGAACAAGTACAATTTCTCGGACACCTAGTCAATCATGAAGGAATTCATGTAGATCCAACAAAAATCGAGGCAATTACTAATTGGAAAACCCCTGAATCACCAACCGAGGTTAGAAGTTTCTTAGGATTGGCCGGTTATTATAGAAGATTTATTCAAGATTTTTCTAGAATAGTCATTCCCTTAACTAAGCTAACCTGTAAATCTGTTAAGTTTGAATGGGGATTAAAACAAGAAGAAGCCTTTAGAATCCTTAAGCAAAGATTAACCCATGCACCCGTACTAGCGTTACCCGAAGGAACTGAAGACTTTGTAGTATATTGTGACGCTTCTAAATTAGGTTATGGATGTGTATTAATGCAACGAGAAAAGGTTATAGCCTATGCATCCAGACAACTTAAGAATCATGAAGAGAATTATTCAACCCATGATTTAGAGTTAGGAGCTATAATTTTTGCTCTTAAAATTTGGAGACATTACCTGTACGATAGTAAGTTTACTGTATTCACTGATCATAAGAGTTTAAGGTATGTTTTCAAGCAAAAGGAGTTGAATCTGAGATAAAGACGTTGGATGGAGATGCTTAGTGATTATGATTGTGATATCCAGTACCATGAAGGAAAAGCAAATGTAGTGGCAGATGCTTTAAGCCGAAAGTATCATGAAAAGCCAAAAAGGGTACGTTCTCTTAAATTAAATCTTCAAGTAGATTTAAATGACCAGATAAGAGAAGCACAAGAATCAGTAATGAAGGATGATACTGAAAAATTAAAAGGTATGCTAAAAGAATTAGAACAAGGAACAAATGGAATTTGGAGATTCCATAAAAAGATAATGTGGATACCTAAATTAGGAAACTTACGTCATCGTATATTAGAAGAAGCCCATAAGTTTAAATATACGATGCATCCAGGAAACGATAAGATGTATCAAGATTTAAGAAAGAATTTTTGGTGGATAGGAATGAAAAAGGACATCGCAGCCTATGTTTCTAAATGTTTAACATGTTCACAAGTCAAAGCTGAACACCAGAAACCCTCAGGCTGGTTACAACAGTTAGAAATGCCAGTGTGGAAATGGGAATTTATAACAATGGATTTTGTTACCAAATTACCCAAAACAAAGAAAGGCAACGATACAATCTGGGTGATTGTAGATAGGCTAACCAAGTCAGCTCATTTCCTACCAATGAAGGAAACTTTCAGTATGGAACAGCTAGCTAAATTGTATGTAAATGAAATTGTTTCATTACATGGAATACCTTTATCAATTGTTTCTGATAGGGATAGCTGTTTTACCTCGCATTTTTGGTCAAGTTTTCAAAAGGCAATGGGAACCAAGTTGAATCTAAGCACAGCTTACCATCCTCAAACGGACGGACAAAGCGAAAGAACAATTCAGACAATGGAGGACATGCTTAGAGCTTGTGTAATTGATTTCGGAGGTAATTGGGATGATCACTTACCTTTAATAGAATTTTCTTATAATAATAGTTATCACACAAGTATAAATGCTGCACCATTCGAAGCACTTTATGGACGTAAGTGCCGAACCCCAGTCTGTTGGGCAGAAATTGGGGAAAAGCAACTATCTGGACCTGAGATAGTGCAAGAAACAACTGACAATATTATTCAAGTCAATGAACGACTGAAAGCAGCACGTGATCGACAAAAGAGCTATACTGATAACCGACGCAAACCATTGGAATTTCAAGAAGGAGATAAAGTATTGTTAAAAGTCTCTCCTTGGAAAGGAGTGGTAAGATTCATCAAACGGGGAAAGCTAAGTCCCAGGTATGTTGGACCTTTTGAGATTATTAGAAGAATAGGACTTGTAGCATATCAGCTACAATTGCCAGAGGAAATGGCAGAAATACATGATGTATTTCATGTATCAAATCTCAAGAAATGCTTAGCTGACGAATCGCTAATGGCACCTCTTAAGGATATAGAGGTAAATGAACAACTCAAATTTGTAGAGAGGCCTCTACAAATTAAAGACGGGAAAGTCAAGAATCTCAAGCACAAAAGACTAGTTCTGGTTAAAGTAAAGTGGGACTCCAAAAGAGGACCTGAGTACACATGGGAGCTTGAATCAGAAATGCAAAGGAAATATCCACACTTGTTCCAGTAGATCTCGAGGATGAGCTTTGAAACAAGGTGGGGAGAATGTATCAACCCTAAAGAAAACCGACACCCTTGAATATTTTCCGACGCCCTAAATATATTTTAAAATACCCTTATATGTCTTTAAATACACCCCGTATGTGAAAACCAAGCCCGAAATACGTTATAACATTTAAAATAAATAAAAAACAAAGAAATATAAGTTTAGGCGGGCCGCGTAAAGGATCCTTAACCCTTACGCGGGGCGCGTCAACTTAAAACTCAGGTGGACTCCGGTGAGGACACGTGTGTGTGCGCATGTTGGACCTACCCCATGACCCGGACAAGCTAGTCCGTTGACCAGCTTTGACGCGGGCCGCGTAGCCCTTAGGCTACTCTTACGCGGGTCGCGAGAAACCCAGAATCATGCACTATAAATAGAACGCATCGGCTTTCAACACAAATCGTTCATTTCTTTTATGTATCTCGACTTTCTGAAGATATAGGCATAATATTCGAGTATAATACCCCCTAATTAGCAAGGTTCTGCTCCGTTGTAAGTATTATAACCCCAGTTTCGTATTAGATACACTACCCGATTGATTTAGGATTCCGTAACAACTGTCGTGGTTCTGCCCGACGTAGTTCTTGGAATACCGTCTCGGGGAGGGTATCATTAATATAATCAAAAGGTTATTATACTAAGCCATGTACATTTGTGAAAATTATAGATTAATCCCAGGAAACCCTTACGCGAAGTCTAAGATAACAATGTGAGTTTATCCTCTTTTTGTTAACCTTTTTGTAATATTTTACAAAACCTTAAATGTTTTACAATGTGATTAAGCGGTGATTGAGTCTTTGTAGTTCTTCAATTACTGCCGGTATGTTGGGGTTTTGTATACAAAATGGGGAACACGTTACCATTGGACGAAGAGTTAGCCAATGTGTAATATGACCCACCAGTCAGGATTGACAGTACTGAATGAGTAATTGTGTAGAAATAAACAATGTGATCGCTCTCAATACTGTGTTAATTAATAAAATATTTATTGATTAAACTTGGATTCACTCACCAGTATTTCCCACTGACAAATATTTTTAAAACGCGTTTCAGGTAACACAATGTGACAGCCAATTAGTAAAAAGCCAGCTGGAGAGCACTGAAGGCTTGGGAAAAATGTGGCTATAAAAGTTATCTAAAAGACGATGTTTTAAATTTAATAAAATAGGGTTTATCCTTATAAACATGTTGTAATAAGAAACTTGGGTTTTACCAATGTAATTATTAATATCAAATATGGTGGTTTTACTCTGATAAACATTTCCAAACTACGGTCCTGATGTACTTTCCGCTGCCAAATTAACAAACTGATACCACCAAAATTCTGAGTTCGCGTCCGCCCGTTCCCGGGACAGATAAGGGATCGGGGGTTGCGACACATCTTCTCTTTCTTCATTAATTGCAGTTTGTCTGCATTAGTTGACCACGCCCCCGTGTCCGCTGGGCACGACCCCGTGTGCAGAAGCGTATCTGTACTATCAAGATTTCCTCAGATTCTGCGAATCTTAGAGTTGACCACGACCCCGTGTCCGCTGGGCACGCCCTCGTGGTGGGTGATAGAAGCTTCTACAGCTTTGTCTTTTTTGCAGACACTTGGGCACGCCCCCGTGCTCACTGAGCACGGGGCGTGTTCAGCCTTCTGTTCTCTTGTTTTTGCTTGGGAAGATGCTGTCGAGGGGTCGGGCATGCCACGTTTATCCCTTTTCTTGTATTTTTGTTAGATTTAGCTGGCTTTTTGCTTCTTTTGTTCATTTGAGCTCATTTAATCCTGAAAATATAAAAAGAAGACAAAAACACACTTTTTCCAACATTAGTACTAAAAAGGGGTTAGTTTTATGCCTCATTTGATGTAATTTATATGTTGCATTTTGCACACATCAAATACCCCCACACTTGAATCTTTGCTTGTCCTCAAACAAAACTCTTTATCATGTGGCTTTACACTCCCAAATGGAATGGGTAGAAGAGAAGGTTGTGGGCTTGTCATAGAGTGTCGGGATTTCCAAGATTCTTTATTAAGTTTTATTTTTATTTATTTACAATCCTATTCGTCATGATTTATTTAAAACGTTACATAAGATAAATTACTTATTAGGGCATAACATGCCTTTTTTTTAATTCCATTTATATACGAGTTCACATACCTCACGGGGGATCACTCAACACTCGGCTGAAGATGTATTTTTGTGAAACACTTGAGAGCGGCATGGAATTTACTTCTACCATAAGCTTGCCAAGCAATCAATCCTCCTCCTTTTTAACTATATACCTTTGTAAATATCAAGAGGACTTTTGGGGTAAAGGTTTAGGCTTGGGTTAAAGGTAGGTGGTTGGGTTAGTGGTTAGTAGAAAAGGGCGAAAGGCGTAAAAAACGTCGGTTTTTGCAAAACATTTTTGTGACTTTTTATTCCAATGAAGCATTATTCAAACAAGCCTTCTTTTGATGAGCTTTGTTTGTTTATTGCTAGCTTCATTTTTTTTAACATAAGAAAGTCACTTGAAAACCGAGCTTTGTTACTAAAATAAAGGGTTTAAAATGAAAAAGGGTTTTGGTGGGTAAAAGAGTGTTTGTTTAGGGTTAAGAATGAAAAGGTTTAGGCTCAAAGGGGTTAACTAGGGAGATTTTTGGGTTGGTGGTAAAAAAAATGGTGTTGAAATAAAAAGGGGTTAGTCCTAATGCCTCCGTCATTTACTTACTCGGGTTTAAGTTGGTAAAGACCGGGAATGTATCGTCGTGGCAAGTTCTAGAGTCATAAGAACCAAGCGGCTATTCACACAAGAAACGAAAAATGAGCATTTAGTTTAAAGATGTGTATTTGTATGCTCAATAAAGGCTCAAAACTCACTTTTTGTGGAAATGAGTTTTTATGTGATCGAGTATATATAATCAAATTTTTACTAGGTTTGTCATGCCGTTTCATAATTTTCTTATGTTGGTTCTTTTTATCACGACGCTATCGGTTGTAAATTTGTAAAAATATCACCGTTTTAGAACTTGAAATTCCCAACTTAAACCTAGACAAGTAAAAAAATTGAAAAAATTTTGAGAAAATTTTGAAAAAATTTGGGGTGTTTAGCGGTTCCACTAGAGTTTTGTGTAAGGGTTGTAATTAGGACTTGCAAAATTCAAGGTTTTAGCATCCCCCCCACACTTAAATTACACATTGTCCTCAATGTGTCCCAAAAATTAGTTTTTAGGTTGATTGAATGTGTAAAAAGATGTGAAAAAGCAAAATTTTATGTTACTGGGCGTCTAGACACGGCCCCGTGGTGTCCGGGCACGACCCCGTGTTCAGATTGCCAGTGACAGAAAATAAAGTAAAGTAACAGAAGGCTGCACTTGCTGTAATGAAGAAAAATTTGTGGGAGGCTCTGTTTTCGTGCATGGGGTGCTGGTGCAAGTTTCCTTTGGTATCCTTCACCATCTTGAGTGTGTTTTATTCCTGAAAATTAAAACTAAACTAGAAAACATAAAAAGATTAATCTAAACTAAACTAAGGATAGTTCCGCGGAAAGCCTCTGTGGTGTGCCACGTTTATAAGGGTCCTTGGCTAGACCCAAAGCCTGGTCATATGTTACCCAAGTGGGATGTTTTGCATCCCATGTTGCACCGTCGGAGAGCATCATCCAAACTCGAGTCTATGACCTTCATGTAATTGACCGGGTCGTCGTCTTATACTCTATTTCCATCTCCAAACTTCATTTCCTTCTCCCCAATCCTTAATGTCAATGTTCCATCATTCATATCCACCACTGCTTGGGCCGTGGCTAGGAATGGCCTCCCTAAGATGAGTGGTACTTCGGTATCGTCCTCCATATCTAGTATGACAAAGTCGGCCGGAAAGACAAATTCGCCGACTTTTACCAATAGATTTTCAGGGACACCTTGTGGATATTTGACGGTCCTATCGGCGAGTTGTATGCTCATTTTTGTAGGGCTTGTTTTCCCTAGGCCGAGTCGGTTGAACATTGATGCGGGCATGAGGTTGATGCTAGCCCCGAAATCAGCTAGTGCGTTGCAAATGGGGGATTCCCCAATTGAACAAGGAATGGTGAAGCTTCTAGGGTCAATCTTCTTTTGTGGGAGTTTGTTGAGTAGCAAGGCGGAGCATTCTTCGCCTAAATTAACTAATTGTAATGTTTCAATTTTCCTTTTATGAGTGAGGAAGTCCCTCATAAATTTTGAATATTTGGGCATTTGAGTTAGGACTTCGATAAATGGAATATTAACATGCAATTGTTTTAGAAAATTTTTTAACTTTGCGAATCGCTCATTGGTCTTTTGGCGAATTAACCGACCGGGGTATGGAACCAGAGGATTCTTTGTGGGTTCTTGAATTGGTGGAGAAGCCGTCTCTTGTTGGGGTGTGGGTGGAGTTGTGGTTTGGCTGGATCGGCTCTTTTTAGTTGGAGGTAATGGAGCTTCCTCGGGACCCACGGTACGGTTTCTTAATGTGATGAGATGTACTTGCGCTTTTGGGTTGGTTTCGGTATTACTTGGTAACGCGCCTTGTGGTCTCTCGGAGAAATTTTGAGCTAATTGATTTAATTGTTTTTCAATGTTTTGAATACTAGCTTGTTGATTTCTAAAATTCGATTCCAATTGTTGGAATCGATCCGAGTTTTTCTTTTCGTTGTCGGAGATGAGGCGAGATACGGTATCTTCAAGCCTTTCTCGTCCCCCTTGTTGTTGAGAGAAATTTTGTGACTCGTTTCTTGGTTGTTGAAAGTTTGTTCGTTGGTTTAGATTTTGTTGGTTACTACTATTGCAGGGTTCTCTCCAACCAAGGTTAGGGTGGTTACGCCATCCTTGGTTGTAGGTACCCGTTGGAGGACCTGACGGCCTAGGTCTATTATCAATGTAGTTTACCGATTCTGTTTGATTATCCATTTCTTTCATACAACTCCAATTTTCATGCGGCCCACCACACCCCTCGCAAGCCATAACCGAGGTCGTTTTTGCCATTTCCAATTTTTTTATTTTTGAAGAAAGGGCCTCAATTTGGGCTTGCAAGGAGGTGCTTTCATCAACCTTATGGGCGCCCGGGGCAATAGATTTGTTGCCTCGGGGAGTGTGCCACTGAAAATTGGTTTGAGCAATATCCTCAATTTGATTATAGATTTCATTTGGGCGACGGTTACCTAAAAGTCCCCCGGAGCTAGAGTCAAGTGTTTGTCTTGTGTGTGGCAACAACCCATTGTAGAAAGTGGATACTTGTTGCCATATCGCAAGACCGTGATGAGGACACTTTCTTAGTAGCTCCTTGAACCTTTCCCAAGTTTCATATAAAGATTTCCCATCCTCTTGTGAATATGTATTAATTTCAGTCATTAATTTAGTCGTTTTAGCAGGAGGGAAATATTTATATAGAAACTTTTAGGCTAGTTCATCCCAGGTGTTTACCGAGCCAACTGGGAGGGTGTTAAGCCAAGCCTTAGCCCGGTCTTTTAGTGAAAATGGGAACATTCGAAGGCGGGTGGCGTCGTTTGATGCTCCATTGATCCGAAAGGTATCACATATTTCTATGAAATTAGTGATATGTAGATGAGGATCCTCGTCCGCAAGCCCATGAAAGGTTGCGGAGTTTTGAAGCATTTGTATCAAATGTGGCCGAAGTTCGAAGTTGTTGGCTTCGACATTCGGTGCATTGATAGCGGTGCCAAAATTACCCACGGTGGGTCGTAGGTAATCCATGAGGGTACGTTGATCCGCCATTGGAAGTGGGTTCCCCGAAACTTTCCCTTGGTTTTTAGCTTTAAGTCTTTTTCTGAGAAAGCGTTCGGGTTCTTCTAGAGGTTCTTTTATGTCTCTACTGGAACTGGAGCTCATACACTATGTGGGAAGTTCAGATGTGGCGCCTGGGTTCCAAGTCCTGCAATAAAAACAGAAAAGAACGTTGGTCAGAAAGTTTACCACGGCCCCGTGCTCAGGTGAACACGGCCCGTGGTCGGAGATGCAGTAGTTGTTTTCCGGATCCTTGTTACCGGGGAGCTTGACACGACCCTGTGCTGCACCGACACGGCCCCGTGTCCAACTCTCTGTAACTCGGAAAATAAAAACTAGCAGTAACAACGCTGAGCACGGCCCCGTGTCCGACCAGGCACGGCCCGTGCTGAGCTGTGCAGAAACTGAAAATCTAAAAAAAATCCTAAAAAAACAGAAAAATTAGAAAAAACGATTAGGCCGTTGATTCCTAACTTTCTTAAAATCCTTGTGTCCCCGGCAGCGGCGCCAAAAACTTGATGCATGTTGAGTGTGATAGGTTTTTAATGTATATTTTAAGCCCTTTTACACTTTTTAGCCAAGTTTTAAATTTATAAAACACGATATTTACTAACACTAAACACACATATGGACAAGTGCACCCATCGTGAGCGTAGTATAGTGTTGGTAAGATACCGAGGTCGTCCAAGGACACAAGAGCTTTTAATACCGGTTTATCCTCAACGTCTAATCAAATCAAAAGTTTCGAAAAAGGTTTTTAAACTAGAAAAATAAAACTAACTAAAATGCTGAAAAATAAAATAAAAGGTAAAAACAGATAGACAAGATGAATCACTTGGATCCGACTCGTGTTTAGTGTAACCTTTAATTATTTCCGCACTTTTGCACTTTTTAAGAGATTATCTTAGTTATTGTAGTAGGCCCCTCTTCTGAAGGTGACGTTACCCTCAACCCAGTAGTTTGAGTCAGCAAGGATACAATCCTAAAGGGTTGGATTATTAAAAGATAATTAATTAAGTTATTAATGCATATTGTGGTAGGCCCCTCTTCTGGAGGTGACGTTACCCTCGACTAAGTAGTCTGAGTCAGCAGGGATACAGTCCTAAATAGCTGGGTTAAAGTATTAATAGCAGTTTACATATGAGGGGATCAAGGAGTTCGGACCCCCGCCATCCAATACTAGTGGGTATTGAAGGAGGTCCTACTAAAGTTGACCCAGGTCCTTGCAGGATCTATACACCGAACAAGGCAAGACTCTTACCAAACCGTTCCCTTAACCCCCGACCAGGTAGCCAACATACCTCCATATAGAACGTGGAGATATGAATGGTGAAAATATTTTATTTTATATAAACAGTAAAATAATGCCAAGACACCACAGACAAACGATAAGGAAGACTCACCTTCAACATAAGAAACTAGTTATTAAAGTCATTAATACATAACCAAATAAAAAGTGCGAAAAGATTAAAAATAAAAAGTATTACACTAGACACTTGTCTTCACCAAGTGATGTAAGAGACTTAGGCACAGATGGCCTTTGATTGTCAAGAACTCTTACGATCAATCTTGGATCCCGAGACTACTACACACACTCTATGATGGATGATGGATGATGGATGATGGTGGTGGATGTGGGTTGTGATGGTGGTGGAGGGTGGGTGTAGTGTGAGAGGGGTGGTTTGCCAAGGGTTGGTTTGCAAATGAGCCAAGCACCCCTATTTATAGCCTGCACAGAAGCTCGGACACGGCCCCATGTCCACCCATCTTCTCTTTCTTCATTAATTGCAGTTTGTCTGCATTAGTTGACCACGCCCCCGTGTCCGCTGGGCACGACCCCGTGTGCAGAAGCGTATCTGTACTATCAAGATTTCCTCTGATTATGTGAATCTTAGAGTTGACCATGTCCCCGTGTCCGCTGGGCACGCCCCCGTGGTGGATGATAGAAGCTTCTACATCTTTTTCTTTTTTGCAGACACTTGGGCACGCCCCCGTGCTCACTGAGCACGGGGCGTGTTCAGCCTTTTGTTCTCTTGTTTTTGCTTGGGAAGATGCTGTCGAGAGGTCGGGCATGCCACGTTTATCCCTTTTCTTGTATTTTTGTTAGATTTAGTTGCCTTTCTGCTTCTTTTGTTCATTTGAGCTCATTTAATCCTGAAAATACAAAATGAAGACAAAAACACACTTTTTCCAACATTAGTACTAAAACGGGTTAGTTTTATGTCTCTTTTGATGTAATTTATATGTTGCATTTTGCACACATCAGCGTTACAATAAATGAGTTTTACAATATAGGGGGCTCAGGTAACCATCACAGTCCCTAAATCTCCGGCAACGGCTACCTCATAGAAATATGTCAGCCCCAAACAATTTCAAAATTAACATAGTATATGTGCCAAGTCTTAAATTTTCACAATAAGGTGGCTCAGATTTCTCATCATAGCCTTTGAATCTCGGATACCTCATGGCATTCATTGGCACAATTCCCAGGCCTCAAATCAACTAAAAAACGCTGCAAAACGGTCTTTAGCAACAATTGGTTCTCGCAACCCCTAAAATTAGGGTTAAAATAACAACGGCGTAATCATCGAGAACAGAGTGTGCATAAGAAATAACAACTTTGATCCATCCCTAATCTCGTACACTTAGGCTCAGAGTTTGTGAAATAGGGAAACCACCATGGCTGCAGGGGAGGTTGCAGGTGTTAAACTACCATCCTGCAACCCTGCCACGCCAAGGTGGGATCTTCAATAATCTTTTGTCAGACCCTAAAACTCATCACAACCCTTTCATGAACCCTAATCGAGCAAGATGGTTGCCATAGAAAAAAAAAGTCAGGCACTAACAATCACACAGTAATCGACTGTAAGATGTATTTACATACAGACCCAGATCGGTGACTAGAGGAGTCGCCTGAGCTTCACAGTAATCGAATGAGGGGGAGCGACCACAGCTCCGCCGTGACTTCACCACAGCTCCGCCTGGTAAGACGGTGGGAACGACTTCGAAATCCAACACAATGCCATCGCCGGTGTGAACATTGTGATGCACTGGAAATATCTAGACAGAGAGAAAATAAAGAGAGAGAAAAGTGCAGAGAAGAAAATGGGTTTAAAAACCCAAAGTGGGTACAAGTCACTCAACCATGGGTACACCCCTCAAATGCACACAACACCAATAAAGCAGAGTGTACAACCTCTAATGCAACAAAATGTTTTGTCAGACCCTCAAACTCAGCACAACCCTTTTGTGAACCCTGATCGAGCAAAATGGTTGCCATAGAAAAAAAAATAAAAAAGTCAGGCACTAACAATCACACAGTAATCGACTGTAAGATGTATTTACATACAGACCAAGATCGGTGACTGGAGAAGTCGCCTGAGCTTCACCAGTAATCGAATGAGGGGGAGCCACCACAACTCCGCCGTGAATCCACCATAGCTCCGCCTGGTAAGACGGTGGGAACGACTTTGAAATCCAACACAATGCCATCGCCGGTGTGAACATTGTGATGCGGTGGAAATATCTAGATAGAGAGAAAGTAAAGAGAGAGAAAAGTGCAGAGAAGAAAATGGGTTTAAAAACCCAAAGTGGGTACAAGTCACTCAACCATGGGTACACCCCTCAAATGCACACAACACCAATAAAGTAGAGTGTACAACCTCTAATGCAACAAAATGTTGCAAATTAGAGTATTATATAATTAGTTGATTTTTTTAAACAAACGTGTACCCTACCAAAGTTTCAAAAATGGAGTGAACATACGCAACAAGAAGATTATGAATTTTATTTAGCTTTTCTGGGAAAAACTATGTAAACTAGTTTTTTTTCTGTCGCGCGTTGCGGCGAAACGGAGCAAATGATAACGTAAAACAAATGTTATTTGGAAATGTAGCATGTTGTTTAAAAGCCAAACCGTTAGAATCGGTTCAGTTTATCATCGTATCATTTTACGATACCAAATAAATACTTTATTTTTTAATATAAATTCGTTTTTAATAAAACTTATACTAATCGAGGGTAAAAATTAAGCACAACTACGTACTTAAGTTTTAGAAAAAAATTAACGAACATAGGTTATTAAAGAAATATCAAATTAATTGATAAAGTAAAGATGATTTAAAAAAAGAATTATTTAAAACAATACAAATGATAAAGGAAATATGGTTTTAGAAAAGGAAAAAAATAAGTTAAAAGCTAAAAGTAAATAGAAAAAAATTAAAACATGTTAAAAAGTAAAAGCAAATATTAGAAATAATATATTGATATAATAAAATATTAAAAAGCTATATATTATATAAAATTTGAAATTACTATTTATGATCCTTCGAAAACTATATATATAAAATATAATAATAAACTACTATAATATTAAATATTAAAATACTATAAAACTATATATCATTATAAAAATAAAATCACTATTCATACCCACTTTTCAATTATATGTATTAAATAAATAAAATATTATTAAAAAATTAAAATTACCATTGATATTAAAATTATTATTCACACTATTCATGAAACCTTTCCAATTATATATATAGTGTGTTGTCCCGCACTTCGCGACGGGTTTTCGGTGAATATCAGTTTGATACATTACGATAGCTATACGATACAGACATATAACAATCGAAAGAGATAAAAACGAAGACTTGTGAGAATTCAACATAAAAAAACAATTATATTTGACCCATTTATTTTTTAATAAAATTCTAGAGAGTCTTTGATAAAAATAAGCACATTGCAACTGTAAATTATTAAAAATAACGAAAATGGTAAACTGCGTTACTTGTACATACTATTCGCAACTCGTTTTTGAGTAAAATAAAAGTTATAAGAAGAAAATAAATAACGGAAATAGTAAACCGCGTCACTTGCATAATAGTATCCGCAACTCGGCTTTGAGCAATAATTATATAGAGACGTGGATAAAATTAATCATGTCGAAATGACATACTTGGAATTTTATAAAACATCGTAAGATGTTGTTCGGACGGTATCGTTTTAGTTCATCATTAGTTCAAAAGAACAAAAACAATAAATAAATTGTATTTCACCCACTCGCTTTTAAATAATTTGAGTAAATGTCACTTTACGTCCCTGAGGTTTACATCAAAACATAGGATCAACTCTCATTTGAAAAAAAAAAACGCAACAATCCAGTCCCCTGGGGTTGTCGATTGCGTTCAATCAAGTCCCTGCTCCAATATTCCATCAGTCAACTGTTTGTTGACTTGGGTAATTATGTCATTTCACCTGCAGTTCTTGGGGCAAAGTGGTCATTTCCATTATTATTATTATTATTATTATTATTAAAATCATGTTTCATCTTCAAACACCAAGTAGTTGCAGAATATGAACATCATCTGGATCTTCAAAATTCATCACAAATCATCTTCATCTTGTTCAAAGAATCATTAGTCCAGAATCATATTCAACATAAACCATATTCAACATAAGCTGTCTTCATCATCTTCACACAACACCACAAATACTCCATCTTCAATCTTTATCATGAGCATCATCATCGGCGAACGTGAGCATCATCTTCATCTCACAAGAACATAATCTCAAAACCACCACCACCAACATCATCATCTGTTTCAGATCAGAATCACCGACTCTATATGTGTTAGATTTGAATCGCCCCATCACCAAACCCTCAAATCTGGTGATCGAAACGAATTGGTAAATGATGATGGCCCGAAACTGTGGTGCAATTCGAACAGATCTGGTGACCAAACCCTCAAATCTGGTCTGGTCTCCATCACCAAACCCATAAATATGAAGGTTCAAGCAACTGTCGTTGGTTACAACTATAACTGATTTTGTAAAAAAAATGATTCAAATACCCAAAATTGGTATAAAGGGTAGTTAGATTTTGTGATGGAGATTGATTTGAATGAAACAATGAGTGATCAGAATGCAGAAAATATGAATTGGTTGTGTGTTGTAGAGAAGATGAACTTTAGCATTTGCACTTTTGGTCCCTGGAGGGTATTATAGTCATTTAACCAATTCAGTAACATTGAAGTAACAGACGTTTGCATCAGGGACTTGATTGAACGCAATCGACAACCCCAGGGACTGGATTGTTGCGTTTTTTCAAATGAGGGCTGATCTTGCGCTTTGATGTAAACCTCATGGACATAAGTGACATATACTTAAATAATTTTAACTAAAACTTTGATTGAAAAGTAAATAAATATAAACATATCGTAACGCTATACTCGGAATTTTATAACGCACTATATTACATTATTAAATTAACAAAAAGATTAAATGGCGGCACTTTATATATGAAAATTTAACAGAAAATTTAATAATAGTTAAAAAGATAATAACCTTTGTAACATTCTATAAATAATTTCTTTAAATATCGCATTCTATAACTATGGTTTGTTAGTATTAAATTTAAAAGACATACATACAAAGCTTAAAAATTGAGTTTGTGATTTTTTTTAACATGAAAATTGTTGATAACATATTAAGGCTTTAGAAAGATTTGAACATGGGTAGAAGTTGGGTAAGTCAAGGGAGCAACTAACTCCGTCAGCTCACATTCTTAGCAATCCTTCTACAAATAATTTATTTATTATTAAAAGAAATTGTTGCTAAAAAAAAGTAGGAACACAGCCTGCAACGTAGCAGGGTGTGATTGGGCTATTTATGTTGGTTCCATAGTATAAGAAAACTATTCATCAAGAGTTAGAAATCATATGTATAATAATATGAAGTGTTTTATTTTTTAGTTTTGATGATATTATAATATTATTACGTGTTATCTAATGATTATGTATTTTACACCATGTCTTATTTTTCTAATGTTCCCTGACCCGACCCAAAGATTATAACGTCTGGTTGTTAGAAATTAGACGCCGAATATAAGTGACCTCAAAAAAAAAATTTGGTTCCGCCTCGGGTGTTCAAAAAAATCCGGATCCGAAACCGAATCCGAAATATCCGAAAATCCGCATCCGAAATATCTGAAATTGTGGATATCTGAAAATCCAGAAATCCGAAAACCGGATAATCCGAATTTTCAAATTCGGATATAAATTCCAAAATTTTCGGATAATCCGATATCCGAAAACTATTTTTTAATAAATATATATAGTATATGAGTATTATATTTATTTTTAAATATATTAAAAAATAGTAAATAATCGGATTCAGATGTGTATTTATGAATGTTTTTAGTTTTCAATGTTGGAGTTTCTTTGTACACTGGGGAACTAAGGGTGGTAAAGATCGGATTATCCATTTTTCGGATATTCGGATAATGAATATTAATATCCGAATTTATAAAAAATTAAAAAAATCTGTTTCGTGCATAAACCTATATTGGATTTTCCAAATTTCTTACCATAAGCATTACCTATCTTTTCGGTAGTTATGAACATAGCAATAGCTAAAACACAACCAATCATTATAAGGTAATTCATTTCCGGTATGTAAACTTGTCCTTCATACTTGTCTTGTCTGAAGTATGTACAAATTGAACGTGAGGAAAACATCCTAGCAAAAGCGACTGTTTGATGATGGATATCATAGCCTGACTTGCTATAATTGCTGGTATGACAGCCATTACGAACATCGACCAGTACAAGGCACTTGGAAGCGACTTATAAAACGTGTCTGCAACTTGATCGATATTGTTTCTTAGCCACGCCGCCTGACCGTTATATGCTGTGATTACAGCCGGATAAACCACACACCCCATGCTTATTAGTATTGATTAAAGTAAATTGTCTAAGATCAGCAAATATAGCCTCGGTTCCTGTTAGATATTATATAATCTACAAGGCTAAAATCGTAACAAAACAAAATCATTAATTCTGAGTTGTACCTGTAATGGACAGAGAACCAGACACAAAGGATGGGGTTAAAAGCGTAGCCAACTGTATTAGTTCCGAATCTTTGGACCATGAATGAAGCTATCAAGATCATTACAGATAAAATGGCTGCATAGATCCATTTCCAAGATGTTAAAAAAATTGTGTTTTATTTCTTTTTGAAGACATACAGCAAATGCGAGCATATTTCTCCAGACGTTGCGGAATAATCCTTCGGGATTTACATTCTCCTCCGGCAGTGGTGGTGCACCATTGATATCAATCAGTACAACAGCATTCTCCTCCGGCTGTGGTGGTGCACCATTGATATCAACCAGTACAACAGCATTCTCCTCCAGCGGTGGTAATGCAGTGGTGGTGATGCAGCGGTGGTGATGCACCGCTGAGATTAATAGCGGCAAACACAGCGGTGTAAAGACTGTTGAGATACTGACAAAAGCTATGGAATATAATTTAGACTTAGTGAAATGATCGGAAAAAGAGGAAGTGATAGTAATTGAAGATGATCTAGTATGATGTTAAATGTCTTTTTCTAATTAAATTCTGCCTCGAATTCATGCCGAAACAAAGTCACTTAAAGACAATGATCATATCTAGCAACACAACAAGAAACTTCAATTTCTCAAACTAATGATTATGTATTTTAGTCACCATGTCTTATTTTTTTAATGTTCCCTGACCCGACCGAAAAATTATAATGTCTGGTTGTTAGAAATTAGACGCCGAAAATAAGTGACCTCATAAAAAACTTTTTGGTTCCACCTATGGTGTTCAAAAAAATCCGGATCCGAAACCGAATCCGAAAATCCGCATCCGAAATATCTGAAATTGTGGATATCCAAAAATCCAGATATCCGAAAACCGGATAATCTGAATTTTCAGATTCGGATATAAATTCCAAAAATTTCGGATAATCCGATATCCGAAAACTATTTTTTTAATAAATATATATAGTATATGAGTATTATATTTATTTTGAAATATTTTAAAAAATAGTAAATAATCGGATTCGGATGTGTATTATGAATGTTTTTAGTTTTTAGTGTTGGAGTTTCTTTGTACACTGGGGAACTAAGGGTGTTAAAGATCGGATTATCCAGTTTTCGAATATTCGGATAATGAATATTAATATCCGAATTTATAAAAAAAATAAAAAAATCCGTTTGGTGCATAAACCTATATTGGATTTTCCAAATTTCTTACCATAAGCATTGCCTATCTTTTCGGTAGTTATGAACATAGCAATAACTAAAACGCAACCAATCATTATAAGGTAATTCATTTCCGGTATGTAAACTTGTCCTTCATACTTGTCTTGTCTGAAGTATGTACGACTTGAATGTGAGGAAAACATCCTTGCAAAAGCGACTGTTTGATGATGGATATCATAGCCTGACTTGCTATAATTGCCGCTATGACAGCCATTACGAACATCGAGCAGTACAAGGCACTTGGAAGTGACTTATAAAACGTGTCTGCAACTTGATCGATAATGTTTCTTAGCCATGCCGCCTGACCGCTATATGCTGTGATTACAGCCTAATAAACCACACACCCCATGCTTATTTGTATTGATTTGACTATAAAGTGTCCAAGATCAGCAAAGATAGCCTCGGTTCCTGTTAGATATTATATAATCTACAAGGCTAAAGTCGTAACAAAACAAAATCATTAATTTTGAGTTGTACCTGTAATGGAAAGAGAACCAGACACAAAGGATGGGGGTAAAAGCGTAGCCAACTGTATTAGTTCCGAATCTTTGGACCATGAATGAAGCTATCAAGATCATTACAAATAAAATAGCTGCATAGATCCATTTCCAAGATGTTAAAAAAATTGTGTTTTATTTCTTTTTGAAGACATACAGCAAATGCGAGCATATTTCTCCAGACGTTGCAGAAAAATCCTTCGGGATTTGCATTCTCCTCCGGCAGTTGTGGTGCACCATTGATATCAATCAGTACAACAACATTCTCCTCCGGTAGTGGTGGTGCACCATTGATATCAACCAGTACAACAGCATTCTCCTCCAACGGTGGTGGTGCACCGCTGAGATTAATAGCGGCAAACACAACAGCGTAAAGACTGTTGAGATACTGACAAAATCTATTGTAACACCCCGAAAATATAAAACTTTATATTAAAATTATAAAGTATAAAGTAAACAAAAACAAACTAACTAGGAATAAATAACCTAGTTAGTCATAAGTCTAGTTGTTACAAAGGAACTTTGGTAAAAACCCTTTAGGGTAACTCAAGTAAAGATAAGGGACGAAAGTGGAACATGTGCTAATTAGTTTTAATAAAACAAAAAAATTAACACACCAAAACACACACTTGGTGTGTTCTGCTCGCGCACAAACACATAGCCAGGAGAGGCTCCCCAAGCTCAAACCTTAATTATCAAGAATTAAGCAAATTGAAGGCCAAATTCCGTTCCAAATCGAAATCCAAGCTTAGAATAGTGATCTCCTCAGTAAAGGGATCGTAAGGTATGTAAAATTCATTGAATAATTTCATCTAAAATTCTGGATGAATACTTAAAAATTTGAAATTTGTGTTGCATGATTGTTGTTTGAATGGATTTGGAATGAAATTGTGACTAGGAATAAACCCTAGTCAATTACTTGTTGAAATTTTGCTTATTATTATTTGTGAAACTCATAATCACCAATGAAGGTGTTAAGTGGGTTTTGTAGAAGTATGTTAAACACTAGGATTATGATTGTTATTCTAGTGTAATTCAAGTTCTATGAAGTGATTTCTGAATGTAAAGTGAAAAATTGACATGAACTTGCTTAATGGGTGATTAATTTTGGTTACATAATTAGTCATGTGCTTGATTTTAAACTTCCAGAAATCATGCCCTTTAGGTGTTTGTAAAAATGCCTAAAAAAAAGCCTAATGTTGAAAATTTGATGTAAAAACGCATACTTATATATTTTGGCGAATTATGCGTGGAATGTTAAGAAAAGAGTTCTAAACGATTCATGGTTGAACTCTATAGGCAAGGAAACCGGGACGTCGAGCGGACAAGCCGGTGGTGACACGCGTTTGAAGGGAGCGCTTTGAAGGTACGTAACTACGGTTTCGTTACGTTATGCTTGATTATGTATTTTCGTTAGTAGACTTTAAATTGGCATAATATATAAAATTGGTATTTAGTTGAAGTGACAAAGATCACCAGATAAATAAACGGGTCAAATATTGGTTAGAATAAGTTTGGTGTGTCGTAAAATGGTGGTTTCCATTAGACAACCAAACGGGTCGAACAATGGTTGAACTGGTAGTGTTGAAGTGACTTAAATGTCACTCATTGAATTTGAGTTACAAAAGCGTAAACCATGGAATGGACGTGATACGCTAAGGTTGACAAGCCCGGGAATGGGTAATTATGGTTAGAATCCAATGTCGACGAATTATGCAAGTACGTAACTATCAGTTCCGTTACTTAGTTATAAAGATTGTCTAGTATGTTTTGTAAATAATGTTGTAGTGTGATAAGTATGTTTGATGTATCATAGAAGTGACGGAGTTCACTCGATAAATCAAACGGGTCAATTTGAATAAACCTTGGTGGTCACCAAAGTGAAGGTTTTCACTTGACAATCAAACGGGTCAAAACTATGCCTTTAAAACGATGATGTATGTAGAGACTTGAAAGTCTCGTAATATGCTAGTGTTAGAAAACAATACGCCAATTGATTGGATAAACTAAGTTAAATTCATGAACCCATGATATTGGGTCAACGGTTAGTAATCACTTGCAAAAGTGCATAAAGCGGCATGCTTGAAATATGAGAAAACGAGCACGAAATTCTATTATGAGCATAAAACCATGTAATGATGTGGATATGCCAAAGTTTACAAGCCCGGGGATTGGGTAATTAAGCCTAGTACGTCGAGGGACTGGATAATGTAGAATATGCACACATAGTTAATGGGTCAAATAATCAAAACAAGGATTTTGTGAACCATTGTTCATAAACTGGGTTATTGATACGTGAAATTTACATGGTTAGATCCGTAATTTTATTACGGACGCATGGGAAAAGGAATCGACTAAAACGGACAAGTAATTAAAAAGTTATGAGCTTTTAAAGTTTAGATTTTAAGAAAATTCGGAGCTGGGCAAATATGCAGGTCCAGAAACTGGACCTGCTGGAAAACGTACTCCCCCGCGCCACGCGACGGGGTTACATAATGTTGGCGCGACACGCGGGGCCGCCCGCGGCATGCGAAGGTTTCATTTGAGTCTGTCGCGTGGCGCGACAGACCTAAAATCAAGATATATATTTTTTTTGTTATGCGTATGCTTTTGGAGCTTGTCTATGCTCATTTTAATATTGTCAAACTAATAATTGATGTGGTTTTGACCTTAGGTGATGCTTATTTCATTACGGATGCCGATCAAGCAAGAAATCAAGAACCGAACACAAAGTTTTGTAGCTTCCGCGCTAATCTAGTCTTGTTTCAAACAATGTTTGTTTTGTAAACGCTATTGATTGTCGAATCTTTTAAAAATAACTAGTTGGTTATGTTAAACACAATAATGATGTACATCTTAGTTTATTAACTAAGTTTATGACAACTATGCATATTGGTTTTGAAAAGTGCCTATTTTATTATAAAATAATATATAAATAAGACGAGTGTTACAGCTATTGAACATAATTTAGATGTAGGATCGGTTTTTGACTCTCGAACGATTGTGTATGACACGTGTGACGTGCAGAATCTGTACACGTGCGTGGACCGAACACGAGAGTTGTACTATAATCTGTGATTCAATAGATTGATATGAAATCGTACAAGAAACGTGAATCACCTTTTGCCTTTCTCTCTGTACTTTCTCTCTCTAGCTCCTATGCTCCAAGTCTCTCAAATGGCAAAAGTCCTAAAACTAAGACATTACTCTCCTATTTATAGGTGAAGGGGTTTAACGAGAATTCTCACTAATTACAATATTGCCACCTTGCCTTTTTCCTAAATATTACACTACAATGTCTTGTTTTCTTCCATTTCTGCTACGAATCATATTGACGAAGGCGATAGACATAAATGCACCAACAGACTCCCCCTTGGATATTGCCGTAGTCAATCTCGTAGCGTCTTGTATTTCTCTCTCTCTGAGTCTTCTTGAAGCTTTATTATCTTCAGTAACACAAACTCCCTCTTTCTCGAACAGAATCCCCGTGGATCTGTCTTAAGGTTCAGCTCCCCCTTTCGGTAAACTCTTCTTCAGGCTCCCCCTTTAGTGCGTGCTTTTGGGATCGACACCTGGCTTTCCGGTTACAAGCTCCCCCTTGCGTTGAGCTCGTCTTCAGACTCCCCCTTAGACTCGGCTATCGGGATCGTAATCTGGAATAGCATCTGCAACTCTCAAACATTTATAAATAAAAAATGTTTTGAATCATTCAATATTGAAAACCTAGTTCTCTCAGCATAAGCTAAAACATTTCGACAGTGAAAGCATTTTCGGTTGTCCAGGAATGATGACCTGGCTCTCAAAAACTTTTAATCAAGAACCTTGCTCTAAAATATAATAATATGAATGTACCCAGGATTAC
Organism: Helianthus tuberosus; assembly: GCA_030545235.1. Classification (NCBI taxonomy): domain Eukaryota; kingdom Viridiplantae; phylum Streptophyta; class Magnoliopsida; order Asterales; family Asteraceae; genus Helianthus; species Helianthus tuberosus. Next base: position 185,676,764 of record CM060433.1, on the reverse strand, counting down.
TTGATTCTCTCCCCCTATCAACAATCTTCATAGATTTGGTAGTATTAAGTATCCAAGATCGAAACCTAGCTCTTTACAACAGATTTTAACAATTTAAGAATCCAAATCCCTCACAGTTAATCATCCAAGTCCAACTTAATGACCTTGGAGATATCACAAACTGTTTTTTTATTTTTGATTAAAAATTTAAAGTTTCTTAATGAACTTGTTTTATTTTTAGGGGTTAGGATCAAATACAAAGGATAAAATAAATAAGAAGTGTAAGAAGGATTCTAGTCCATTGATCTTAGATTTGGAGGGTTGAGATTAATTGTAGGGAAAAGAAGATAATAGAAGGGCATAAAGGGAATCTTATATTTATGGATTTTCTCTCTCCACATGCAAGGCACATGCCAATTCCCCCATCGATTTAAAACGTCCATAACTTTTTCATACGACATTATTTTAAAAAAAAAAATTCACCATAATAACGAGTGTTTTTTTATCTTTAATATGAGTACCATATTATCATATAAAAATAAAATAAAAAATTTCATTTTTACTGGGTTTTTTTTATTGCATTGTGTTAAAGGTTCAAGTCATTGTGTCTTTTAAGTAGGTTTTGGTCAGTAGAGTTTCTATACATTGTGTTATTATCAAAACCTATAATACAATGTTAATTTGGGTTCTATCCATTGTGTTTTTATAAGAACCTATAACACAATATATGACACAATGAAGATGGTGTTATATCTGGGTTTTCTATAAATTGTCTTATTAGTTCAGGTCATTGTGTTTAATATGTTATTCATTGTGTTTTAATATGTTGTCCATTGTGTTTTAATAATTTGTTCAGTTTTTTTCATTATCTTTGTTCATTGTGTTTTAGTTTGTTGTGTATTGTGTTTTTAGTTTGTTTTTCATTGTGTCTTCATCTGCTATCCATTGTGTCTTTTATCTGCTGTCATTAATTGTGTCTTTTATCTGTTGTCATCAATTGTGTTTTTATTTAGTCTGATACTTATTGTGTTATATGTTATCGCCATTGTATTATACGTTATGCTCATTGTGTTTTAGTATGTTGTCTATTGTGTCTTTATCTGTTGTCATTAATTGTGTTTTTGATCTACTTTACATTGTGTTATTATCAAAACCTATAACACAATGTTAATTTGGGTTCTATCAATTGCGTTTTTATAAGAACCTATAACACAATATATGACACAATGAATATGGTGTTATATCTGGGTTTTCAATAAATTGTGTTATTAGTTCAGGTCATTGTGTTTAATATGTTATTCATTGTGTTTTAATATGTTATTCATTGTGTTTTCATAATTTGTTCAATGTTTTTCATTATCTTTTTTCATTGTGTTTTAGTTTATTGTGTATTGTGTTTTTAGTTTGTTTTCCATTGTGTCTTCATCTGCTCTCTATTGTGTCTTTTATCTGTTGTAATTAATTGTGTCTTTTATCTGTTGTCATCAATTGTGTTTTTATTTAGTCTGATACTTATTGTGTTATATGTTATCGCCATTGTGTTATACGTTATGGTCATTGTGTTTTAGTATGTTGTCCATTGTGTCTTTATCTATTGTTATTGATTGTGTTTTTGATCTACTTTACATTGTGTTTTACATCATATCCATTGTGTAATATGCAACTGGGTTTTTGAATTTTTTTTGAAAAATATAACAATATGGTACTCATATTAAAGATAAAAAAAACGCTCGATTTTATGGTATAATTTTTTTTAAAAACAAATGATGTATGAAAAAGTTACGGACGTTTAAGAATTGGGGGGAAGTAACATGTGACTTGCATGTGCATATTCTCTTTTCTCTTGTAGACAAAATTACCCTTTCCATTTAATTCCTCCTAGGACACTTGTCACTCTCTGGTGGCTTCTTACCCTTCTTATTTTTAAAAACTTTGTATTATAACTCAACCCTTATTTTTAGAAACACGGTCAGCATACTTAGATTTTGAAATTCAGCTCTGGGACATCGGTTGTCGAAAATAAAGCAGAAATCAAAATCTTTTTTGTATTTTTCTGAAACATAAAGCAGTAAAGAAATATTTACAGTTAATATTTTTGTTTGAGTTCGTGTCAGAGGATCATATCAGTTTATGACAAATCACTAGCACCCTTGAGCTTTAAACACTTTAAGTTCTAAACGATTCACTTAGATTGTCAGTATACTGATCCACTTTAAGTTTTCACACAAAGTTCAATTGATTCGAGATACGAGATTAGTGTTTTAAGGACTTAACTTATTTGCGTGTCCCACCTCAGAATATACTCCCGTATCAAAATTCCCTAGATTCAGTCTTACAGGTGAATATACCAATTTGATATCTGTATTCTAGGTTAGTGCGAGACCTTGAGAGCTCAGGTATGAACTTTCGTTTAGTCAAAGAGATGAAGGCTCGACTTTAGATATGTTCCCCTTGGGAATCTTCTTTACAACTGCACTTGAATTACATCTTACGATATTTTTCAATTTTTATGCAGAGGGTAAGCTTTTATAGCGCGTAAAGTGTTATACGAGGTCTAGGCCATTGCTTCCGCAATATCAGAAGACCAGGTATAATACCCCAGATGTCAAACTATAACAACCCTCCAAAATATTTTCGACGCCCTAATATATATTAAAATATTCCAATATGTCCTAAAATATACCCCGTATGTAAAAATCAAGCCCGAATACCTTTATTTTTATAAAAATTAAATAAAAATCAAAATTTTATGTCGCTCGCGGGCCGCGTAGATCCCTTAGGAATCTTACGCGAGGCGCGACAGCTCCAAACTCAGACGAAACCATAGCGTGCCACGTGTCATCATCGTGTCAACCCTAAACTCGACGAATCAGCAACCCTAGCCCTATTACTCTACTACGCGGGCCGCGTAGCCCGAGGTCTCACCTTACGCGGGCCGCGAGAAAAGGTGAAAGGTCACCTATAAATAGAGAGCTCGGGCTTCAGTCTCAAATCTCTCACATCTTTTCTTTCTTACGAATTTCTGAAGAAGTAGGCATAATCTAGGGTATAATACCCCCTAAATAACGAAGTTCTGCTCCGTTGTAAGTATCATAACCCCTGGATACGTATTAGATACGTTGTCCGATTGATCTAGGGTTCCGTAACTGCTGTCGTGGTTCTACCCGACGTAGTCGTTGGAATGCCGTCTCGGGGAGGGTATTACTAATGTTAAAATGGGTTATTATACTAACGCGTGTGCATTTGTGTAAATTATAGATAATCACCAGGAAACCTTAGAAGAAATCTAAGACAGCAATGTGAGTTTATCCTTTTTTTTTGTAAACCTTTTTGTAAACTGTTTTACAAAACCTTAAATATTTTCCATGCGATTAGCAGTGATTGAGTCTTTGTAATCTTCAATTACTGCCGGTATGTTGGGGTTTTGTATACAAAATAAGTCGAGACGACAGTAACACATTACCATTAGACAAAGAGTTAGCCAATGAGTAATATGACCCACCAGTCAGGGATTGACAATACTGAATGAGTAAATTGTGTAGATATAAACAATGTGATTGCTCTCAATACTATGTTAATTGATAAAACTCTTCTTGATTAAACTGGGATTCACTCACCAGTATTTCCCACTGACAAAATATATTTAAACGCGTTTCAGGTAACAAAATGTGAAAGCCAGCTGGACAGCACTGAAGGCTGGGATAAAGTGGCTATAAAAGTTACCTAAATAAAAGAAGATGTTTTATTAAATAAAATAGAGTTTATCTCTATAAATCAGTTTGTAATGAAACTTGGGTTTTATCCCAATATGGTTAATATTATAAAAAGTGTGGTATTTACTCTGATAAAATATTTCCTAACTACGGTCCTGATGTAAATTCCGCTGCCAAATGGTTAAACATACGGATACCACCAATACTGAGTTCGCGTCCACCCGTTCCCGGGACAGATAAGGGATCGGAGGTTGCGACAGAAGGTGGTATCAGAGCTAAGCCACTGATTCAGCCACAGAAGTGTTCTGTTGACACCAAGATATTATTTAAAGTGTTAGGAAATAAATTACGGAAATACGTTCATATCTGTATTTTATTGTTATGTGTTATTTGACTATCTGTTAGTTTACAGTATGAGTGATCAAGGACCATCCGACGCGTATCGTCAATTGTCCAGCTCACCTGGGAGCGAAGGCACCTCTTCACAGCCTGCCCTCTCAGGGTATTCTGCTGATGATGAAGAGGGGATATTCGTATTTAAGGATCAGTCTGAAGAGTCATTCCCTCAGAAAAAGAGAGGATGGTTCAGTAAGGGACCACATGAGCGTAGGAAAAGAATGAAGAAATTACAAGAACAAAGAGTGCTAGCAGCAGCTAAAAGAGAAACCGATGTCCATACCCAGGATATGCTTAATAGGTGATTAGCAACTTTTCATATCCTAGCAACCACAGCTGCCGATCCTAACCTAGAGCAACTAGTAGCACCCCAACCATTGCAGCCAGTGGAGATAGAAAACAACCCTGAAAATCAAGTTGAAATGCATGATTTTAATCTAGAAGAGATACCTCGGGTACCAGCACCCAATCCCTTAGACCCAAATTACAACCTGTGGTGGGACGACAATAGGGACTATGTGCAACGTTACCCCATACAAGAAGACATGCCCATGCCGAATCTAGGAGCTTACCCAGGTTTGGACCCTCTAGATCCCTACTATGATAACGATGTATTCATTAGGGAAATTTTAGAGAATCCTTACCCATATCAGGCACCCACACCCCCATACCCTGAACCCATTCCCCAGATTCCAAACCCAGTCCTAGAACCTGCACCCCCAATGAGTGCAGAAAATGTGCAAGAACTCAGGACATTCGGTGAGGAGATTTTAGAGAGTAGCGAGAGGATGAGACAGGTGGGAGAGCGACTCGTCTGGAAGTACGACGAGCGCAATATGGATTTCTGGATGAATCCATATCCGTAAATGTGATGGTAGAGATGATGATAATAATAGTAATAATATAATATAATAAAATATGTGTGTATGTGTATGAAAAAAAACTACGGATGCCTACTACTAGTATTGTAACTTTAATTTCAGTTGGTATTGTAATTTTAATTTTCAGTGTTGGTTTGTACTAGATGCATATTATAAAAATTAGAGTAGGTCGCAATGATCGACGCTTTTGACCAAAATGTGTATTATGTGATTGGTTATATTAAATACTGTTTTGTGACATTAATACGTGGTGAATGTTGAAAAATTCAGATGGCTGATCCAGTGAATCAGGAGAATCTGGATAATAACCCGGAAAACCAGAATGACGATAATCTGAATAATGATAATCCGGATAATAATAACAATGGAAATCAAGTGGATAACAGTGCAATTCAACACATAGTGGCACAAGGAATAATAGATGCGATGCCATTTATTATCCAAAATGTTAGGGAAGCTGATAATAAAAGTAAACATAGCAGTAAGCGACCAACTGAACCTGAACACAGCGTGAACAATGGACCTATACTTCAAGTGCCCATTACCAAAAGAAGAAGAACCATGCCTTATGGTTGTTCTTATAAAGAATTATGGTCTTGTAAACCAATGGAATTCTCGGGCAATGAAGGGGCCATTGCAACTCTACGCTGGATAGAAAAGACTGAGGCAGTCTTAAAAATAAGCAAGTGTGTAGAAGAGGATAAGATAATGTTTGCATCTAATTTGTTTAAGAATTCAGCCTTAGAATGGTGGAACACTATCCTCCAGTCTAGAGGAAGTGACAGGGTTTACAATATGGAATGGGAGGAATTTAAGGATAAGGTGGAAAGGAAATTATGCCCTCCCAATGAAACGGAACATATAGAAAATAAATTCCTAAACCTTAGGATGACAGAAGTGGATAGTAAGGGGTACACTAAGTTATTCTTTGAATATGCCAGAATAGTGCCAACCCTTGCATCACCTGAACCAGTATTAATCTCTCGTTACATATGGGAATTAATTGGTAAGATTAGACATGTAGTCAACGCCGCTAGACCTCAAACCATAGAAGAAGCAGTAGAACTAGCCAATACCTTGACTGATGAATTAGTCCGTACACGAGAAGAGGATCAGAGGAGGAATCTAACCAAGAAGCTTACCCAAGAATTTCGCTCTGGAAATTTCAACCGTGGGAAAAATGTAGGTTCTACCTTTACACCTTATTGCAAGTATTGCAAAAGGAAGCATTCTGGAAGATGCTCCATATACTACAACTTCTGCAAGATATATGGACATAAGGAAGAAGATTGCAGGAAGAAAAACAACAGGATATGCTACAACTGCGGAGAGCAAGGCCACATCAAGCCAAACTGCCCGAAAATAGCTCCGGCAACAAACAACAAGACTACTAAAAATGCTAGAGCATTTGTCCTGACTGCAGATGAAGCACAGATGATTTCGGATGTGATAGCCGGTACATTTTTAGTTAATGACATTTTTGCTAAAGTATTATTTGACTCTGGTGCGAACCAAAGTTTTATTAATACTTCATTTTGCAAACTTCTCAATCAGTCATTAACTAAACTCCTAAGAGAATGTCTAGTAGAGACAACAAATGGAGAAACCGTTAGGATTTCTGAAATCTTGCAGGGAGCAAGAATAGAAATTTCAAACCATAAGTTTATTGCAAACCTTTACCCAATGAATCTGGCAGGATTTGATATTGTATTAGGAATGGATTGGTTAATAGCCAATAAAGCCAGTATTTTATGTGATCAAAAGTCAATCCAAGTAAATTCACCAAAAGGTGAAAAGATTACAATTAAAGGAGATAAACCATCTAGATCCACAAAATTCATCTCTGTGATGAAAACTGCAAGTTATATAAGAAAAGGGTCATTAGTGTATTTGATTTCTATAATCACTGACACTAAAGGAAAAGAACTAAAGGATATTCCAGTAGTATCTCAGATTTCAGATGTATTTCCTGAAGAATTACCAGGGCTACCGCCTGACAGGGAAGTTGAATTCAGAATTCACCTGTTACCAGGAACATCACCGATTGCCAAAGCACCTTACCATTTGGTACCCGCAGAAATCCAGGAACTGAAGAAACAATTAGACGAATTGTTGGAGAAAGGATTCATACAGCCAAGTTCATCGCCATGGGGAGCACCAATCTTATTCGTTAAAAAGAAAGACGGATCAATGCGTATGTGCATTGACTACCGTGAATTGAACAAGGTCACGATTAAGAATCGGTACCCATTACCAAGGATCGATAATCTGTTCGATCAGTTACAAGGAGCTCGATTTTTCTCCAAAATCGATTTAAGGTCAGGATATCATCAATTAAAGGTATAGGAAGAGGACATTCCTAAGACCGCATTTAGGACAAGGTATGTCCATTATGAATTTACTGTCATGCCATTTGGTTTAACCAATGCCCCAGCTGCATTTATGGACATGATGAACCGAATATGTAAGCCATATTTGGATAAATTCATAATTGTTTTTATAGATGATATTCTCATTTACGCTAAGAGTAAAGAGGAACATGCAAAGCATTTGCACGCACTTCTAAGTTTATTAAGAAAGGAAGAGCTTTATGCTAAATTTTCAAAGTGCGAATTTTGGTTAGAACAAGTTCAGTTTCTTGGACACCTAGTCAATCATAAAGGAATTCATGTAGATCCCACCAAGATCGAGGCAATTACTAAATGGAAAACCACTGAGTCACCAACCGAGGTTACAAGTTTCTTAGGCCTGGCCGGTTATTATAGAAGATTCATTCGAGATTTTTTTAGAATAGCCATTCCCTTAACTAAGTTAACCTGTAAATCCATTAAGTTTGAATGGGGATCAAAACAGGAAGAAGCATTTAGAATCCTTAAGCAAAGACTAACCAATGCACCCATACTAGCATTACCAGAAGGAACCGAAGACTTTACAGTCTATTGTGACGCTTCTAAGTTAGGTTATGGATGTGTGTTGATGCAACGTCAAAAGGTTATAGCCTATGCATCCAGACAACTTAAGAATCATGAAGAAAATTATTCAACTCATGATTTAGAATTAGGAGCCATAATTTTCGCCCTTATGTAACACCTCGTAAAATCACGTCCAACATAATAAAGACACGTGTCATGGACTTTAAACGTGTAAAGAATTATTTATGAGGGACTGAAGCTATCAAACAATGTAAATATGTGAATAAAGGGATCCAAAGTGTCAACATGCCATTCTTGTGCCTCTGAATGACCTCACACGACGTTCGTATTCTTTAACGAATAATTTATCGAACTTAGAAAGTCGTTTGTGCTTAAAATAAGGATCTTATGAAGCATAGGGGTTAAAAGCATCAACATGCTAAAAGTAACCTCTGAGTGACCTTTTAACGATCCCAAAAACATTGTGATAATTTATTTTGATCCCAAGAGTAACGGATATTAAATTCGTGGAGTTTCGACGCATTTAAACAATCAAAGTATTAATTGCAAGTAATAAGGGTTAAATGCGTCAACGTTGCAATTTAAGACCATTAGGGTAACCTCGTGACTAACCGAAGGCCTATTGTTAAATGTTTGAAGATTCAAGACACTTAAAAATCAAGTTTGGGGGTTAAAAGTGCAATAAACGCAAGTTAAATAAAGATTATATGGACCAGGGACTAAAATTGCAATATTTGAAACTTGGTGACCGGATCTGACCCTCACGCGGGCCGCGTAAGATTGCCAGGTGCAGAAAAATTGGACAGATGCTTGTACAGCCTGTTGCACCGCCTTTGCATGGTGGTTTTCGAATTCAGGGACTGAACCAATGGTTTTACATGCATAGGGGACACCTGGGATGATCAGGAATCACTTGTAGACCTTGGTGGAATGATCTTATGAGTTTTAAATTCCTATATAAGCTTCTTGTTTGCTAGTTCTTGGTGCTCATTCTCAAAAATCATTCTCAAACTCTCCTCTAGAACTTCCTGGAGCTCAAGCAAGTTTCCTCAAGTTCCTAATTAAGAGCCTTTGTAAGCATTCTTAGCCTTCCTAGTTCAAGTTTTATTAGCTTAATGACCAAAAGTCAAAGCTGTCGTAATTAAGCTTTGACTTAGTGATTAATCACTAATGGTCCAGTCATTTTTCGAATTAAAAGTGGGTATGAGTTGGTAATTATGTGGGTAATAAGTCCATAAAAGGGCACCCCTGATTATCACTCTAACTTGGTCAATTGTCGGGTCAAACTTAATATTAAAAAGTCAACAGAAGCTATTTTTGCAAATAAATTCATAATTAGCAATGTAGAAGTTATGGAACCTGTTTTAACACTAAAATAACTTGGTAAATGATGTAAGAACATGTCTAAGCATGTTCAACCCAACAATTCTGAGTTTAGGCTCGGTTCGGAACCGAAAGTCGCAAAAGTAGACTTTTGCTTTGACTTTCAGTTCTGACCCGATTTAGCTTGTTTAAGAAATGCCTTAGGGTTCCATTAGGATCATATTACATGTTAGTATAACCCTCTGAGTTTATACAATGTGGTTCCTTTGTAATCCTAGTTCATTGCATGTTTCCGTTAAATGCCTAAAATTGACCATTATGCACTTTTAATGTAAAAACGAGATTTTTGAAAATGTGAAAGGACAAAAACCTTTATTACTGATTTATAAACATGTCCTAAAATTTTGACATCAGTTTGAAGTCTAAATTAGGAGTTATGCTCAATATCGTAATTTGAAAGCTTTTTATTAATTAAACGGGATTTTTAGCATAAAGCCTATTTAAACCCAAATTTCGACACCAAACTTTTTACCCACTGATGTAATATAATATTTTGGGATTTTTAAATATTTTTATTTATTTTTAAACTGATCATAATGTAGAGTTATTGCTTTGAGTCGGTAATTGTCGGTTATACCCTTTTTACCAATAAAATGAGTTTTACATAACATTTTGATACCAAATATTTTGCTACTGATTTTGTATGATAAATAAAATATTTTACGCCTTCTGGACTAATAAAAATTTCAGCTTTCCTTATATAACCAGAAATTCGCCTAAAACCGACTCTTTACGCGTTTTAAACGCATAGTAGGGATTAAAACTACTTTGACACATAAGACTTAATACCTACTGATGTTTTAAGTGAATTTTTATACTTTAACAGTAAGTAAAAGTTTTGAACTCAGATTTCCAAATTTGACCTTTAAAGCTTATGTGAAATGACCAAAATGCCCCTACGGCGCATAGTTCGGTTATGAATGATAAATTTCACATATATGCAATACCCTACTGATATGACTTGCAAAAATAATTATTTTTACTGATCATTTTAGACCAGAACCTCAGATTAATATTTAATCTCTTTTATAATCTTTAAAATGACCAAAATACCCCTACGGGGCTTAAATTGAGTTTAAATCCGTTTTGGGCATAATGGAAGGTATCCTACTGATATCACAACATATTTAAGGCATATTAACTTGTGAAACCTGTATATGACTCAATTGGTTACCCGTTAAGCATTTTTCGCGTTCGGTGCGGTTTATGTAACTAGTTTGCATAAATTAACCGAAACGGGTCAAACCTTATCATTTTTACCTCAAAATCCAGAATGCGTTTAGTTTACCCATATTATACAAGTCTTCAAACTTGTCGGGTCTAAATCACATTCTAATCCGGTCTTCGCTTAATCTTGCGTTTTGAACCGTAAACCTTCCTTTAAAACTAACCGGTCTAAGTTTAAACTTAAGTAAGACCCGTTAGGAATCTAATAGGTTATTAAAACCTTCGTTCTAGATTTAGGAGCCCAGTAAAAGATATTTGCACTTGCTGATTGTATACGGCTAGGATAAATTTGTATAATTTACTCAGGTAAATACTTTTAACTTATTTTCCCTTATACGGGCTTGGGGTACGGTATATAAAATATCGCTTGGTCGGGTATTGAATTTTTAATCATATGAAGGTTAAATCATTGAGATAACCCGTTTAATCTGTTTTGTTTGTTCTAATCCTTTGGGGGGTTAATGACCATGTCCTGGATATCCTCGGCTCATTCATTGAAATGGCCACGACTTAAGCACGGGGTGTAGGCATACACCTGCCGGTGCGTATGTAAAATAATGAACCCGCCTTTTCGAGAATAACTCGCCGTGGGTTATATTATGTGGTGTGTCTATTAATCTTAAACCCGGTATTCAACCCGGGTTACTGAACGTATAACAAACATGTAATTCTTTTACAAGTTTATTTTTAAATAATTATCCCAAGTTATAAAAAGCTTATTTGTGCCTTGTGCATGTAAATCAATTTTCTTAAACAACTTTTCAAAAGAGTCGGTTAATTGTATTTACCAGTGTAAACTGACGTATTTTCCAAAAGGCTAAGTGCAGGTACTAGGCGGAATAGGTTGGCTACTCCCGAGTGAATTAAATAAAGAGTTATGCAAGCTTTATCACTTTAAAATATGTTGGACAATATTTTCCTTTGTTTTGATCCGCCTGTGGATCCATTTTACATTCCGTTTGTAATACTTATGTTACTTTCATTCGGTTTGTAATATTATTACTTTAGACTTCCGCTGTGCATTAAACTGTGATTATTGACTATGATGATATCAACTACGTCACGATACTCCCCACCGGGCCCACCGGTAATACATGGAAATATCGGGGTGTGACACCTTAAGATTTGGAGACATTACCTTTATGGTAGTAAGTTTACCGTTTTCACAGATCATAAGAGTTTAAGGTATGTCTTCGGGCAAAAAGAGTTGAACATGAGGCAAAGACGCTGGATGGAATTACTTAGTGATTATGATTGTAATATCCAGTATCATGCAGGAAAGGCAAATGTAGTGGCTGATGCTTTAAGTCAAAAATATCACGAAAAGCCAAAAAGGGTACGTTCACTTAAATTAAATCTACAAGTAGATTTAAATGAGCAGATTAGAAAAGCACAAGAATCAGTAATCAAGGATGATACTGAAAAGTTAAAAAGGATGATTAAGGAATTAGAACAAGGAACGGATGGAATTTGGAGATTCCATAAGAAGAGAATGTGGATACCTAAATTAGAAAAACCTACGTCACTGTATATTAGAAGAAGCCCATAAGTCTAAGTATACGATGCATCCTGGAAGTGATAAAATGTATCAGGACTTAAGAAAGAATTTTTGGTGGATAGGAATGAAAAAGGATATAGCAGCATATGTTGCAAAATGTTTAACCTGTTCACAAGTTAAAGCTGAACATCGTAAACCTTCAGGTTTATTGCAACAGTTAGAGAGGCCAGTATGGAAATGGGAATTGATAACAATGGATTTTGTTACCAAATTACCCAAAACAAGAAAAGGTAATGATACAATCTGGGTGATTGTAGACAGGCTAACTAAGTCAGCTCATTTCCTACCAATGAAGGAAACTTTCAGTATGGAACAATTAGCTAAATTGTATGTAAATAAAATAGTTTCTTTACATGGAATTCCTTTATCGATTGTTTCTGACAGAGATAGCCGTTTTACCTCTCATTTTTGGACAAGTTTCCAAAAAGCAATGGGAACCAAGTTAAATCTAACCACAGCTTATCATCCTCAAACGGACGGACAAAGCGAAAGGACGATTCAGACAATGGAAGATATGCTTAGAGCTTGTGTAATTGATTTCGAAGGTAATTGGGACGATCACTTACCCTTAATAGAATTTTCTTATAATAACAGTTATCACACAAGTATAAATGTTGCACCATTCGAAGCACTTTATGGACGAAAGTGCCGAACGCCAGTCTGTTGGGCAGAAATTGGAGAAAAGCAACTATCTGGACCTGAGATAGTACAAGAAACAACAGACAAGATCATTCAAGTCAAGGAACGACTGAAAGCAGCACGTGATCGACAAAAGAGTTATACTAATAACAGGCGAAAGCCATTGGAATTTCAGGTAGGTGACAAAGTGTTATTAAAAGTCTCTCCTTGGAAAGGAGTAGTCAGATTCATCAAAAGGGGAAAGCTAAGTCCCAGGTACGTTGGACCTTTTGAGATTATTAGAAGAATAGGACCTGTAGCCTATCAGCTACAACTGCCAGAGGAAATGGCAGGAATACATGATGTATTTCATGTATCTAATCTCAAGAAATGCTTAGCTGACGAATCACTGATAGTATCTCTTAAGGATATAGAGGTAAACGAAAAACTCAAATTTGTAGAAAGGCCTCTACAGATTGAAGACAGAAAGATTAAGAATCTCAAGCACAAGAGACTAGTTCTGGTCAAAGTAAAGTGGGACTCCAAAAGAGGACCAGAGTACACATGGGAGCTTGAATCAGAAATGCAAAGGAAATACCCACACCTGTTCCAGTAGACCTCGAGGACGAGTTCTAAAACAAGGTGGGGAGGATATAACAACCCTCTAAAATATTTTCGACGCCCTAACATAGATTAAAATATTCCAATATGTCCTAAAATATACCCCGTATGTAAAAACCGAGCCTGAATACCTTTATTTTTATAGAAATTAAATAAAAATCAAAATTTTATGTCGCTCGCGGGCCGCGTAGATCCCTTAGGAATCTTACGCGGGGCGCGACAGCTCCAAACTCAGACGAAACCATAGCGTGCCACGTGTCATCATCGTGTCAACCCTAAACTCGATGAATCAGCAACCCTAGCCCTATTACTCTACTACGCGGGCCGCGAGAAAAGGTGAAAGGTCACCTATAAATATAGAGCTCAGGCTTCAGTCTCAAATCGCTCACATCTTTTCTTTCTTACGAATTTCTGAAGAAGTAGGCATAATCTCGGGTATAATACCCCCTAAATAACGAAGTTCTGCTCCGTTATAAGTATCATAACCCCTGGATACGTATTAGATACGCTGCCCGATTGATCTAGGGTTCCGTAATGGTTGTCGTGGTTCTACCCGACGTAGTCGTTGGAATGCCGTCTCGGGGAAGGTATTACTAATGTTAAAATGGGTTATTATACTAACGCGTGTGCATTTGTGTAAATTATAGATAATCACCAGGAAACTTTAGAAGAAATCTAAGACAACAATGTGAGTTTATCCTTTTTTTTTTTGTAAACCTTTTTGTAAACTGTTTTACAAAACCTTAAATATTTTCCATGCGATTAGCAGTGATTGAGTCTTTGTAATCTTCAATTATTGTCGGCATGTTGGGGTTTTGTATACAAAATAAGTCGAGACGACAGTAACACGTTACCATTGGACAAAGATTTAGCCAATGAGTAATATGATTCACCAGTCAGGGATTGACAATACTGAATGAGTAAATTGTGTAGATATAAACAATGTGATTGCTCTCAATACTATGTTAATTGATAAAACTCTTCTTGATTAAACTGGGATTCACTCACCAGTATTTCCCACTGACAAAATATTTGTAAACGCGTTTCAGGTAACAAAATGTGAAAGCCAACTGGACAGCACTGAAGGCTGGGATAAAGTGGCTATAAAAGTTACCTAAATAAAAGATGTTTTATTAAATAAAATAGAGTTTATCTCTATAAATCAGTTTGTAATGAAACTTGGGCTTTATCCCAATATGTTTAATATTATAAAAAAGTGTGGTATTTACTCTGATAAAATATTTTCTAACTACGGTCCTGATGTAAATTCCGCTGCCAACTGGTTAAACATACGGATACCACCAATACTGAGTTCGCGTCCGCCCGTTCCCGGGTTAGATAAGGGATCGGGGGTTGCGACACAAACAGTATAAAAACCTAGTATCTCAGAATCAGGCAATCTCTCAAACAAGATTTCGGGGGTTACCCATATATCCGAGAGATGTTCCCCATGAGATAAGTAAGTATTTGATATTTAGGTTTATATCTCGAAAACAATCTACTAAGCGTGTAAAAACCTACTGGCATATCATCAGTGAGACCGTTTATCACATTTGATATTCCATTTCTTTAGCGTACTGTGATTGACTAACTGATGTACTATCATTTCCTCTCTTTACACAAAACTCTTTTTGATTTTATCATGTTTTTGGCTTTTTCAAATTTTCTAATGTTTTTGTATTTTCTGAAATTTTTACTCCCCCTAAAATTCAAAACATTAAAAAAATTTGATAACCGATGCTGACAGCTTTGTCTCGCCATCCATTTTCTGCTTCACATGCACTGATTTACAGAAAATATATACCCCCATGATTTTCAACACATTGATATTTTACATTTTGAAAACAGCTTTTCAATCTTGTGAAATTAATCATGTTTGTTCAGCCGTGAGGGTTTCGGCGTATTCACTCAACATATTTTTGTAAAATTTTTGAATTTTTGACAGAATTTAAAAACAAACATATTTTTGATTTTTCAATTTTTGACAAAATAAAAACATATTTTTGGTTTTTAAATTTTCAATTTTTAGGGTTTTTGAAATATTGTTTATTTGTGTACAGAAATGAACAAACTCCCTGTTTAACAACCGCAAGGATCAGCAGCCTTCTCCTCTTGTGCCAGACTGCTCTCATTTCCAACTTGATGACATTCAATTTTCTTGAGCACCTGCACATTCAATGTATTCAATTACTTGAACAAGTTAGCCCAGGTCTGTTTGACCTTAGGCATTTCAACACAATATGCTTTATTTAATTTCGGAAAATTTTTGTCATTTGAAACAAACAACTTTTCATCTTTTACTTCATCCTTTTTGATTGAATCAATTTTCTGTTTTGAAATAGGTTGTGTCTTAACCACCCAGCTTTGTCCTTTTGAAGCACTTCTTTTGTAAAAATGAGATTCATTTTGAAAATTTTCATTTTGAACAACAACTTTTGGTTTCCAAAACTGATTTGGTTTTGTTGCATCAACAGTTGTTTTCCAACTTTGTGTTGTTCTAAGTCTGGGTGTCTGAGAATTCCAGGTTTGTCTTGAATCGAACCTTTTCGGGTTTGATTTCCAAGTTTGATTCGAAGCAAACTTGTTTGTATTGTACCTCCAAGTTTGTTTTGAATCAAATCTGGTTGATCTTTGTTTCACATCCTTAGATTTCTGTTTTTTAACATTATCAGACTTCTTTTTCTCAACATCAACAGGTTTCAGATTTGGACACTTGCGAGCAAGATGTCCAGTTTGATCACATTTGAAACATGTTCTCTTGGACACATCTTTGACCTGTTGTTGTTGCTTTTTCTGAGCATAGAACTCTTCATTAGACTGTCGTCTAAATTGGAGTTCCTTCTCTTCCTCGGAACTTGTTCCGTGAACAAAGTTCATCTTTTGTTGATAATTTGGAGTTTCATTTCTCTTCTAATTCTGTTTCTTTTTATAACTCAACCCAGCCTTCATGTTTTTCTTTTTGTAACCAGGTTTGTTATAAAAAGTTTTGTGACTCTTTCCAGCAAACTTTGGAATCTCGGACTTTTCAATTTCAATCATTTTGAAAACTTTGTCAATCTTTTCTGAAATCACGTTCTAAATTGGGACTTCAAGATCTGAGAATAATTTGTCCGATCCAATCATGGTATACACTAATCCTTTTGAATCATCATTCTCCTTTTTTTCTCAGATTTTGAGTTTTTCAGATAACCTTCATGAAAACTACTTTCATTTTCATCCTGTGATTCAGATTTACCTGTTTCAACCGACTCTTCTTTCAAAACACTTTCAACGACCTTACCTACCACCTCTGAATCACTAGAATCATCAGATTTGGAATAGGTTACGTCAATATTATCTGGCAATTGATCAACCATGTTGAAAGCTTTTTCCACCTTTTCGTCATCATAAAACGTGAATTTTTTCCTCAAATGGTGGTGGAACCTGATGATACTCTGAGCCAATTCCTTTCTTGTTTTGCTCAGTATCTTTACCATCCGGTTTTAGATTGAAAATGCGTTCAAGAACATATGATGAAGCGTGATAGCTGTGTAACTTGTTGTTATCTTGTTCTAAATCAGCTATTTTACACTTTAGCTTAGCAACATCTTCGATGTAAGAATTCACAACTTGTTGCTTTATTTCATACTGTCGCTTAAGCGTGTCAGATGTTTCAGAACAATGTTTCAATCTTGATTGAACAAGTTTCATTTGACTCTTCACGTCTTCATATGATTCTTTTGTGATATGGTATGCAAGATTTATTGAATCGTATTCCTTTTTTATTTCTTGGAAAGCATTTTCTTTCTGCAAACCTTCTTCTGTCGTTTTTGATATCTTTTCTTTTAAAATTTCATTTTCTTTTTCTAAACTCTTGCATTTTTGTGTCAATTTTTCGTCATTATCTTTCAAAACATTTTCGTTTTCTAACATTTCCTTGCACTTTTCTTTGAAAAAATTTTCGATTTTATTGAATTCTATATCTCTTGTTCTGAATTTTTCATCTTTTTCAGTACAAGCACTGCACGTTTCCATGCATTTCTTGCACTGTTCAGCATTTTTATTCAAGATTTCAGAATCAGTTTTTACCTCAGTGATTGGCACCTCGGTTTTCTCTTCCGTCTGTGTCTGATCAGCTTCATTCTTCTTCTGTTCCTCACCATCAACTGCATCAGTATCATCCACTTCAACCGAACTTTCAACCTTCACATCATTATCTTTCTGCTGTTCTTCAGTAACATCTTCTTTTTCTTTCACAACTTCAGCTACCTTCTTCAAATCATCAACCAATTCATCAACATTCTTCTTTATTCTTTCTTCATCCCTCTTCTTCAGACTAGCTGTCATGACATCTCTGATGATTTTATCCAGCTTTTTCTTATAATGTTTGTCTTTTGCAACATTTGAATAGTACTCGCCGGATAGAGGGATTACTGCAAGAACGTCGTCAAAGACCACTTCTTTTGGATGAACAACTGGTTCACCTTTGTTGTTGACATAACATTCTCGTTTCTTGTCATATCTTCTATAAGTCTTTGCTTCTTCGTATTCTTTCTCCATTTCTTCAATCCGATATCCTGCAATACATCTTTCTCTGTATGTCTTCTCTTTCAAAATTTCTTCTCTCGTTTTCTCTTTTATCTTAGCAACAAATACACGATGTTTGTTTGTTGATGCAGTTCTGCCATGTGCTGTGAACCGATCATCAACAAGATCATCTTCTGGAAGGAATTCGCTCCAGTCAAACCCTCATCATCTTGAATCACAACACATGCTCTTGACTTCTCTTTCTCAGGATTATCTTCAATTTGTTTCAACCTTGATGATTCCTCTCTGTTCTTGTGGTAGATCGCTTTTTTGATAGTAATCTTCTTTAAACGGATTAGCGGTTTCTTCAACAGCAGAGTTTCTGCATTCTCTTTTGAAATGACCCTTTTGCTTGCATTTGAAGCAGGTCACTTTTGATTTGTCGAAGCCCAGCTTTGTTGATGGTCCATAGATTGATTGTCTGCCAGTAATATCCATGAACCGCTGAGCTCTTCGAATGCAGCTTGCCAAACACCATCTCAGATCAATGAGTTTCATATCTTCTGGATCGATCTGGTCGTAATCTTCCTTTGTCAGTTCGGATTTTCCAATTTTCCCGGCTACCAAATCTTCGTATGATTCCAGAATTGATCCTAGAAGACTCATTTGCTGTTTAGCAGCATTGATGTTCATTGTTGGAGAATTCTTCAGCTTTAAAGCGATGTTGCAGAGAATTTCATCAGGTTCTTCAGAGTTTGATGTTGTTGATGATGAATGATATCCTGGATCGTAGCTTGATGAGCTTTTCTGTGAGTCTTTCGTCTTTTCAACACTATATGCAGTCTTTATCGGTTCACTAACTGTCACCGAAGGTACACTGCCCTTGTAGTAAAGACCGACATTCTGTTGATACGACGAACTGTTCATCTTACTTTGCTTTTGCAGCTTAAGCTCATGACTTTATATCTTTTCTATCAAAACATTAAGAGTAATTGTATCAAACAGCACATCATTTTTCAAAATAAACACGAACGTTTGCCACTGATCAGCTCGTGGTAACGCTTCAATGATTTTATCAATGATTTCTTCACGTGTTTTTGTTATTCCAAATCTATCAAGTTCGATTTTAAGGTGACAAAATCTTTCAATCATTTGTCATACTGATTCACCTTTTAAACCGTCAAACAAATCAAATTCTTTCTTAAGTAAACCTATTTTGTTCTTTTTGATTTGTTTACCCCCCCCCCCCCCAGCTTTAACCCGTAATGTTTCCCACACAGATTTAGATGACCCATCGTGATTAAGCAATGCGAAAATGTCATCTCTAATCGACTGTTGGATTAGAGCAATCATTCTTTGTTCATATGAGAAGTTCTTTTTGTCTTCAACGGATAAGCTTTTGAGTGGAATTTCTTCATTTTTGTCGTTGACAGGTCTATCGTAACCAAACTCCATGCAAAACCAGCTTTCATGCGCATAAGCTTTCACGTGTACTTTGAATATTGGATCGAATGACAAAATGTAATATTTGAACAAATGAACTTTGGATCGGATGGTCATCCGATCGAATGGCCATCCGATCGGTGACCATCAATATGAACAGCAACGATAATATTCATCATTTTCGAAGAGAAAAATCACGTTTTCTCTCAAACCGTTTGGAATTAAGTTCTGAAATTTTGTAGGCATGTAAATCAACCTTTTTCGCACACAATATCCAAAAATCAGCGTTTTTTAACCGTAAAATCTCGTTTAATTTTGCGTTTTTCTGTCAAAAACGTGAAGAAAAAAATAGAGTAAGAATTTTGACAAATCTGATGTGATTTTGACTCTGAATCTGATGAAATCTCGTGCGATTTTGTGTGTTTGATCCGTGCAATCGAGCTCCTGCTCTGATACCGCTTGTAGGATCGGTTTTTGACTCCCGAACGATTGCATATGACACGTGTGACGTGCGGAATCCGTACACGTGCGTGGACCGAACACGAGAGCCGTACTATAATCTGTGATTCTATAGATTGATATGAAATCGTACAAGAAACGTGAATCACCTTTTGTCTTTCTCTCTCTACTTTCTCTCTCTAACTCCTATGCTCCTAGTCTCTCAAATGGCAAAAGTCCTAAAACTAAGACATTACTCTCCTATTTATAGGCCAAGGGGTTTAATGAGAATTCTCACTAATTACAATGTTGTCACCTTGCCTTTTTCCTAAATATTACACTACAATGTCTTGTTTTCTTCCATTTCTGCTACGAATCGTATTGACGAAGACGATAGACATAAATGCACCAACATTAGACTTAGTGAAATGATCGGAATAGAAGAAGTGATCGTAAATTGAAGATGATCTAGTATGATGTTTAAGGTCTTTTTCTTATTAAATTCTACCTCGAATTCATGCCCAAACAAAGTCACTTAAAGACAATGATCGTATCTACTATCTAGCAACACAACAAGAAACGTCAATTTCTCAAACTAATGATTATGTATTTTAATCACCATGTCTTATTTTTTTAATGTTCCCTGACCCGACCCAAAAATTATAACGTCTGGTTGTTAGAAATTAGACGCCGAAAATAAGTGACCTCATAAAAAAAATTTTGGTTCCACCTAGGGTGTTCAAAAAAATCCGGATCCGAAACCGAATCCGAAAATCCGCATCCGAAATATCTGAAATTTTGGATATCCGAAAACCGGATAATCCGAATTTTCAGATTCGGATATAAATTCCAAAAATTTCAGATAATCCGATACCCGAAAACTATTTTTTTAATAAATATATATAGTATATGGCTATTATATTTATTTTGAAATATAGTAAAAAGTAGTAAATAATCGGATTCGGATGTGTATTTATGAATGTTTTTAGTTTTCAATGTTCGAGTTTCTTTGTACAATGGGGAACTAAGAGATCGGATTATCCAGTTTTCGGATATTCGGATAATGAATGTTAATATCCGAATTTATAAAAAAAAAATCCGTTTCGTGCATAAACCTATATTGGAGTTTCCAAATTTCTTACCATAAGCATTGCCTATCTTTTCGGTAGTTATGAACATAGCAATAACTAAAACACAACCAATCATTATAAGGTAATTCATTTCTGGTATGATATTCCCTTTATACCATCCTTTAATTTTAGTCCTCCAAAACTAATCTCAACCCTCCATATCTAGGATGAATGGACTAGAATTTTTCTTACCATTCTTATTTATTTTTCACTTCGTATTTGTATTTGATCCTAACCCTTGTAAACAATCCAAGTTCAACCTTAACATTGGCGCAACTTAGTGAACAGTGCAAGATTAAAAAACTTTTGCAAAACCTAAGAAATTTAAAAGATATTATTAATAGGAAAAAGATAGAATTACAAAGATATTATTAATAGGAAAAAGATAGAATTACAAAGATTGTACTTTATGGTCGATACTGTCCTGAGAGGTCATTGAGAAATTTATTGGGGGCCTTCCTAGGCAAATCCAAGACATGGTCTGGGTAGTAATCCAACCGTTCTTGTAAATGAGATTGAAGCCGAACCTCTCCATAAGAACAACAAATTGAAGGCTCAGAACTTCGTTGTCACTACCTCTGTTGCTCCTATGAACCAAGGTGTTCTTGTTGGTCAAGCTCTAGCCAAGAGACAATATGGGGGCAATTTTCCTCTATGCAACACGTGCGGGTAACATCACCCTACTTTTCTTTAAACGGCAACGAACGGCGTGTCAACCACCGTGACACCGGGCGCTGTGGCCAAGGTTGACTACTCGACTGCGCCAACCCTTGGCTCTCCGAGATGCGCGGAAACTTGACCTCCACCCGCCCGAAGGCACGACAGTGCAATAATCGGTAAAGCATCGCCTCACATACAAGACGAACCGGCGCCACCTGTATTCGCCTTTCACCTGGATGTCGCAGAAAATAACGGGGAGAGCGGGAGTCGAACATGGGTCACAAGGAACACCAAGTCTTTCCCCAACCACTCCACCACTAACTCATTCGCAACATCACCCTACTTAATTACCTTGCTGCTTATGTAATTTTCCTGAGGGTCGATGTTTTAACTCCTTAGGGTTTTTAATAAATTACACATATTTAAAGTGTTGTTTGGTAACCTTTTAATGATTCCATCAAGAGGGTACATCTAAATCAGTCGACATTAATTGTGTTTGGTTTGCTAACATGATACCTCTGAATCAATTTGTAAACCTTTTACCCATTAAGTTTCAAATGATGTTGAATGAAGATTTTACCCCTTTACCCATCTACCTGTGTTCATAACCCTCATCTGGCCACTCACGCACCACCTCCTCGACCCACCACCACCCGCAAAGTCAGTCGTGTTAGTTGTTCATATTCTCTTACTCAGCCAAACCTCTTAATGGCTCAGTACGTACTGTCGCAGAAGTTGGCAAACTGCCCCTAAATCTCTTGTTTCGCGTTGTTGACTTGGGTCCTTGTGAATCTTTTCATGTCTTACATATTGTTCCCATGCGCTTAAGTTATCCCAACTCTTAATGCAACATCCAATAATATTAGTCCAATGGTAATATTTTTTTAAAAGTAACTTGTCATTTTCATTTTTGTGTTTTGATCAGTTTTCCCGCTTTCATCCAAACCTTTTTTTCCGCTTGAATGCTTTTACGTTGTGTTCCCAAGTTTCGTTAACAAAGGAAACAAAAGGATTTGGAAGGATGTCAAAAAAAGTCTTGTTCCATTCCCTTTCTTTCCTTACCTTAATTCATTTTCTCTTCTTTTATTTCGTTTATTAAACTCGAGAACACAGCGTTAGGGTTTTAAAAATTTTCATCCCATAATTACGTCATTTTCAGCAGCTTTGTTAACCACATAACATTCAGCTACGAATGATTTTCTTCAGATACAGGAATAACATAACACCACATCTTAATAATATCAGTGAGCGAGGTAACATAAGACACCCAAGGTTAAATAAGAAGAAAAAAACATTGATCAAACCTCCTCAAAGATAACATATTCTCTGATTATAAAATGAAAAAAAGTGTATTTAAAACGCATCAATTAATCAGCGGAATCAATGCCATCTGCAGGAGCAGCAGACTGTGTTTGAATTTGAGCACGAAACTCAGACAGTTGGTGCTGGTAATAGGCATGATATGGACCTTTACCATTCAGGAAATCAAATAACGGATTTCCAGCATTGCTAACACAGATGCATTCCTCAGTCCTAGGTCCGTTTTTTGCCACAAAGCTTGCGGTTGTGTCGAGTAAGATTCTGATGTCGAGGGGAGGTCGTGTAGTTTGGGCGGCTGACGCAGGGGCGGAATCAGCCATACTCCGGAAGTAACCCTGCAAAGAAATTATGAAAATATTTGTAAGAGAACACACAAAAAGTAACAAAATATACCGGTTATGGAATTGGATTCATAAAAGCAACGGTAGACACATAAAATGGTCTATTTTGCCCATCAACCAACAAACTTTTACAAAATATAAATTTGAGGTCTGGTAGTAAAAATCAAAGCATATAAGAACCAAGTGCACTACGAGCATAAATCCCATACTCATACTCAGTAAATCCCACCAATAGCAAAGCAAAGGTAGGGTCTGAGGAGGGTAAGATGTAGACAGCCTTACCTCTACCCTGTAGGAATAGAGATGCTGCTTCCAGTGAGACCTCCGGCTCGATAGTAGTTTTGCATCAAGCCTTGGACATAAGGCACATAACACTCAGCAATCGGGACAAAAACCGATTAGCGCATGTACCCTTTGTCTTTCAGCTATCAACGCCACCACTTGATGCCTGATTAACCGGCTTCAGCTTTTAACGTTATTTTCACAAAATTAGTAAAATAACATTAAAATTAGTGCACTTTCACTTTTGCCCCGCCCACACATATATACTTATATGTATGTGCATACCGCAAGCGGGGCGTAATATAAACGAAATATGATTAGGTTATTTTCAAAAGAAACCAATCTACTAAATACAATGTAACTATCTATAAGGCACATAACTAAAGAGCCAAAACAGAGACTTACCACAACGCAGGAGACGATTTAACAGATTAACAGAACAGGTGAGGAATTGATGATTAACCAAACCGACGAATGAGGAGGGTATTGTTATAACAGAAAGATTAACAGAACAGGTGGTTATTTTATTAGGTGGGCTAAGATTGGGCTGGGCTTAACACACACATATTTCGAATTCATTATTATATATTTTGGTTATATTTATTTTTAAGTAAAGATATTTTGTACGGGATTGAACTCGTATTTTTACAACTTACTATGATTAGGGTGGAAGGGGCACCATCGGTGACCCCTTCGGTGAGTGTGGTTTACCGAGCGGTGAGGTGGCGCCAGCACAAAATCGGTGAGCGGTGAAGGAGGTAAAAGGTGAGTAGTCACCAAGTGGGAATTTGCCATTCAAAGAAAAAAACATTATAAAAGCTACTGTTTTTTCATTGTGTAACATTTTGCCTAGACTTTGTACAATGCTATGCATTTGGAACCAATATATTTTTTCTCGAATACAAGATGATGATTCAACCTTTACTAAATGTGTTTTTTGACATAGATTTTGCAATATTTTTTTATTTATTGAATATATTACTCATAAGGGGATGTTTGACTTTGTCCTGGTCAATTGGTCATACATATCAAGTCAAGGATTATTTGAAATAGTCATAGTAGACCAAGTCCTTGGTCTTGCTAAGAGTGCATGCATCTCTACCACATATATGATTTTTATCCCCTTTTTAAGTATTATTTTTTCTCTAAACAAGTGGCTTAAAAATCATTTTCTTTGTGGAAATTAGAAAACACTATATTATTGACATATGAGTACCAACAAGAATGGGAAGTCTTTGTAGACCTATTTAGGCCATGTGTCATAACGCCCCTTTGTGGGCGTTATGCGACACGTGGCGCGACACGTGTGCGGGTGGACGTTATGGGGCGTTATGCATTTTAAGCCCGTAGTCATAAAGCCCCCGCCTAATCATTACTCAATTATTAATTTCTAATTTTTTATAATTATTTTCTAACTTTATAAAATTGAAAATTAAAACAACCCACTGAAATTCCGGCTTCTTCTCCGGCCTTCTTCTCCGGCCAAACGCACTGAAATTCCGGTTATGGGACAAACGCACTGAAAATTAAAACAACCCACTGAAATTCCGGTTATGGGACCAAACACGCCTTCTTCTTCTCCGGCCTTCTTCTCCGGCCTTCTTCTCGTTCTTCAGGTCCGATTTGCAGGACCAAAGTGTAAAATGCAGGGACCAAAGTGTAAAATGCAGGGCCTTCTTCTCCGGCTTGTTTCTTCTCCGGCCTGTCTTCTCCGGCAACCAAGTTCACCGGACAAAATGGTGATGATGATTTTTCACTTCACCAATCTTTTAACCCCAGAAAATTAAAAAAAAAAAAATTCAAACAAACACACACATACCGCCCTTTTAACCCTGCTATAGACATCGCGCCACACCCCTTTTTTTCCCTTCATAGCGCCCCACGTTTTGGTGTTTGGGCGTTTTTCCGGCGCTATGTGAGGTTTCCGGCGGTATATGGAGCCCCACTACAGGGGGTCTTATCTTGGGCCGACATTCCATATAGATATTTAACTCGATATTCAAAGACTAAACTTTCCTATGTTGTATTTCAACAACCCAAATCTTAACATATATAATTATGTAGACATTAACCTACAATTTTCATTTTAAATATCCTAGAAATTTCATGGGAATTTCCTTGTTTTTCTAATATGCTTATAACACTAGGTTCTTTTTAAAGCCAAGCTCTATTTGAAGCTTATAAAGGACGGTTTAGTTAATTTCTAAAGCTTATGAAGCCCGGTTTTGTGCTAACAACTGCCCAACATATCAATTCATTTAGTTTGATTGATTAAAATAATCATAATTCACTTTTTTTTTTTTTTGAAAAGTATACTAGAACGAACGCCAACCTCAAATCGAGGCGGCCACAAACACGACAATTACATATTTACAAATTTGCACCAATCATCCCACGAGATGGTTTTGTTTTAGATCTACATTTGAACCATAAATATCCAACCGACTTAACCTCACTAATAATCTCCTCGATCTTTATATTCTTGTTGTTAAACTTGATTTCGTTTCTCGCCCTCCAAATGCTCCAACAACTCATCCTTATTAGGCCTTTTAAAGTTTCTTTTTGATTACCTTTTAAACCGACATGTTCGTGAATCTCCAAGAGGTCCCTAAACGAAAAAATGAATAGGTTTGGGATTTTGCACCAAGCACAAATAAGAGACCAAAAAATAGAGGCGATCACACACGAGCAAAAGATACGGTCCACACATTCGTCATCATCGTTGCATAACACACATGTCGAGTCTTGAATCCCAATATTCCTCCTTGATAAAGCATCAATTGTCGCAATCTTGTTCATCGAGCACATTACATTTTATAGGCAACCATTTACACCATTCCGAGGCATACACATCTGAAACAATCTTGTTTTTATGAAATAACCTTTTTACCGCTCCAACCGAAAATTCATTATCCGCTGCTCATAATTCACCTAGTTTGTTTAAATAGTTCATAAATAATTCATTTACTATGTTTGATTAATTACATCATAAATAATTCATTTACTATGTTTGATTACTAATTATTAGTTCTTAAACAATATAACACATTCCTCTTTAGTTTTAGGATTTATATATAGAAAATGTTAAAAGTAAGAACACTCATTTACCCTCGGTAGTGTAACTAGGGGTGTGAATTTCTGACACGACTCGAAAACACGACACGAACCGAACACGAAATTCACAGGTTTGGGTTTAGTCTAAACGAGTTTTGGTTTAGTCTAAACGAGTTTGGGTTTAATCTAAACGAGTTTGGGTTAGTTTCCGGTTGAACCCACGAACCCGTTTAGCTAAACGGGTCAGGTTCGGGTCAACCCAGACGGGTTGGCGGGTTAACCCGTTTAACCCATTTATATTAAATTATATTTTTTACAATATGTTTTATGACATAAATTAAGCTGAGTGCGTATTTTATGTCATAATCATACCTTAAAAAGAGAAATTGACATAAGATTTTATAATTTAAATGTAATTGTATTATATGCATTTGTGTTCTTTTTTTGGTAAATTTTAATTTGAATATATTAATTTGCGAAAAAAAATCGGGTTAAACGGGTCGTGTTTGGGTTAACCCGTGAATATTCAGGTCGTGTTTGGGTTTATATATGTACGACACGACTTTCGGGTTCGGGTTGTCTAAAATTTTCGGGTTTGGGTCGGGTTGAACCTGTCAATCCGCGAACATAACCCAACCGTTTAGCACCCCAAAGAGTAACCCGATAAGTGTAAATAGTAATTGGACTTTTGCTAAGTTTTCTTAGAGCATCCACAATAAGGCCCCTTAAAAACATCTAAAAACATGTCCAGTCAGCTGCCACATCAAAAAAACACTCATCTTTCAAAAACATAAAAAACCCACCCAATAAGAAAACACAAAAAACACATAAAAACATTGTCAAATCATCACCACCTTTATATATTTAAAGGTTTTTTTTTAATTTATCACCCAACCCCCCACCCTTTGGCCCCACCACCTGACAAAAAGCATCTCAAATATGCATTCTTCAGCAAATATGAATCTCAAATACATAGGAAAAAATGAATCCCACAATAGCAACAAATGGATGAGGTGGAAAAATGGCAAAAAACAACCTAAAAAAACAAGCTATTGGGGATGGTCTTATAAGATCAGATATATACACATACATACATATCTTTTCATTTTACAAACATATTTTTCTTAATAATGTTGGTGTGTGAGGATAAAATTTTTAATGGGTTCGTATGTTTTGTCAAGCAGATTCCATGGTTGAAATTAAATGATGCTTGGGTCTCATTTTGGCTTCAAACATAATTATGTTTGAATCATTTGATTGATTCTTAAAAGCAAGCTAAAGATTATTGTTGCTTTATACCTAAATCACCATTGTTGGAGAAACATGACAATCAAGTGAAGAAACACAAGACATTCATTAAACATGACCAAACAAATACGCAAATATAATATAATATTTTTTAAAGAATAAACTATCATTATCTTCACATAAAGAAAATAAAAGGAAAATTGAAACCTTATCTTAATGGCCCCAATCTATTCGTGCATTTAATTGTCAAAGTTAATGTGTAGGGTTGGTTGTGTATATATGAATGAGTTTGACTACTCATGAAATTATCCAACGACTATCAAGCTAGGATTTTAAATAGCATATTGTCATATTTTAATATGATTTTAACTTATTACAAAATACTTACGATATATGAATGGATAATAAGCGTATCAAACAAACTACAATATATATAAAAGGCAGGGTCGTTTCAATGTTTTTGGAGGCCCTGAGCGAACTACAAAGTCATGGTCGTATTGAATTGGTATAAAGGAATTAAGATTGAGATTGGAGACATTGAATAACCATAGTGATGATTTTTCATAATCTTGGCCCTAATTTCGCTCAATCCACAATCAGTTTCAAATTGGTTACTCAAAAGACGCCTCAAGTAACGAGGGTTGATGTGTTGTGTGCGTGAACAATGCAGACTCCTAGTGTAAATCCAAAATCTTGGGCCTAGAAACGTTGTTTAAATGGCAAAAAAACAAGTGTAATATATGAAGGGTGGAGATACAATAAGAAGTTTATTTGGCTAGGAAGGCTAGAAAGTGATCTTGACCCTCCATTTAATTAATCAAGGGCTAAGATTAAATAAATGAAATTGAAGCAAAACAAAAGAGGCGCGTGGGTTTGTTAGGGGCATTCTAGTCAATCCAGCACAATAGTGTCTCTCTCCTCCAATTCCCCCCCCCCCCCCCCCATTTTTTAAACGTTAATAACTTTTTCATACAACATTATTTTTTTATAAAAATTGCACCAAAAAAACCAGCGTTTTTTATCTTTAAAACGAGTATACTATTGCTATATTTTCGAAAAAAAATTTTGAAAACCCAGTTGCGTAAAACGCAATGAAAAAAAAACGTAAAAAAATGACTTTTTCTAAAACGCAACGCACCAAAAACACAAAGAAATGTCTTATTTCTAAAACGCAATGACCAGAAAACACAAATAAATGTCTTATTTCTAAAACGCAATAGCCTAAAAACACAAAAGAAAGTGTACTTTATAAAACGCAATGGACTGGATGTGTTTTACCTAAAACGCAATGCACCCAAAACACTTAAAAATGTCTTATTTCTAAAACGCAGTTGTAACAACCCTCATTAAAAAGTCCTATTTATATTATTATTTTATTCAATAGGAAACCCTAATTGAGACACCCAAGTAATTCTACGCGAACCCTAAAATTTTCAGAACAATCAGAATCAGGATCAGGGCCCCTAAAACTCAGGGGGGGCATTCCCTACTTGATGATTATCCTTATAAGTTAATATAAAAATCGAATTTAATTATATCGTCGACTCAGCAGGCTTTCTCCCAAACGTGGCAAGCATATAGTGAAAATGCAACCCATACGATGCGCAGGGGTTTTTGGCCTACGATGCGCAGGCTTGATAAAGTTCCATACGATGCGCAGGGGTTTTTAGGCTACGGTGCGTAGGGCTGACCAAAATCCAGCTATAAATAGAGGACATTGGCACTCGCTTTCTGGTGTTCAAACGACGAAAGAATTCGTAAAATTCTTCGAGTTATCGTCTGTTTACTTCAATTAACACACACGAAACTCTAATTAAGTATAGCGGGGTGCTGCAGAACAGGGTATTAACTCAATCGCTATTACGATTCATTGTCCGATCGATCAATATATCCAATGGATGTTTAAGTGCCGCCCACATTAGGGTTATACTTTGTCGTTCGTCATTAATTTGACGGATCATCGTTAATTCGATGGATGAAGTATTGTACTTTGTCGTTCGTCATTAATTTGACGGATCATCGTTAATTCGATGGACGAAGTATTGCACTTTGTCGTTCGTTGTGAGAATTTGATCTCGTGAGTTATCGTAAAATGCTATATTAAGTTACTTACCTAGTTCATGTCATTAGGTTAAAAAGGCTAATCAATAGGCTAGACTTTGCTCAAATTAAATCTGCAATATATCAAGGATTATCTGTAGACTAAGCTTTGCCCGTAGAAATCTGCAATGTGAGTTCATTTCTCTTTTCTCACAGTTTGTGAGTCCACTCTATTTTCTCACAGTTTGATCACCTTTTTGTGAAACAATTATATTTACAAAGATTTTACAGAATCCTAAATGATTACCAGTTATACTTACAGTAATTAAGTTTTTATATTAACTGCTGGTATGAAAGATTTATATATTATTTGATTCTCATTATTATTTGCCAGAAAGTTAGGTAATATTATCATGATTACAATAACAGTGGAAATTATGCATTTTACTAAGATTATATTTTAGTCTTAGTCACGTTAAAATATTAAATAATGATATTACAATTATTTAATTAACATATTATAAGTTATAGTAATTTGACATAAATTGATATATGTCATTTTCTGGATTAAATGGTATTATGCCAAAAGTAATATATTTGACAAAGAAATGTCACAGGACACAATTATGTCCAAAGACCCTAGTTGAGAGAATGATCAACAGTGTTATGAATAGAAATTACTAGTTTAAAGAATGATCAACAGTAATATAATCTGAGTTACTAGTTGAAAGAATGATCAACAGTGACATGACCGAAAGCACTAGTTGAGAGAATGATCAACAATGTTATAGAATCACTAGTTGAAAGAATGATCAACAGTGATATGACCATAATCATTAATTGAAAGAATAATCAATATTGATATGATTATAGTCACAGGAATCGCCTAGTGACAGATAAATTGAATAATAGTAAAATAGAATTATTTGATAAATTCACTATTGGACTAAAGTGAGCCAATAATTGATAGGATTACTGTCACATTGGAACTGTCATCATTTGACAAATACTGGTTGAGTTGGTGATGTATGTAAAATGCAACATATAAATTACATCAAATGAGGCATAAAACTAACCCTTTTTAAGTACTAATATTGGAAAAAGAGTGTTTTTGTCTTCCGTTTGTATTTTCAGGATTAAATGAGCTCAAAAACGCAAAAGAAGCAAAAAGATAGCTAAATCCAACATAAATACAAGAAAAGGAATATTAGTGGACTGCCCGACCCCTCAACGGCACCTTTCAAAGCAAAATAGAGAAATCAGAAGACTGAACACGCCCCGTGCTCAGCCAGCACGGGGCCGTGCCCAAGAAGCAGCAGAAAAGACAAATCCATAGAAGCTTCTATTGCCCATCACGGGGCCGTGCTCAGCGGACACGGGGGCGTGTCGAAAGTACAGCAGGCGCATTTATTGTAATTGCGAATTACAATTAATGAGGAGAGAGATTGTCAGACGGACACGGGGCCGTGCCCAGCGGACACGGGGCCGTGTCCAGCTCTCTGTTCAGCCTATAAATAGGAGTGCTTGGATTCATTTCATCTCATCCCTTGGCACACCACCTCTCTCACACTTCATCCACCACCCACCACCATCACAACACCATCATCCACCACCATCATCCATTGTCCATCGTAGAGTGTGTGAGTCGTCTCGGGATCCAAGATTGATCGTAAGAGTTCTTGACAATCAAGGCCATGTTTGCCTAAGTCTCTTACATCACTTGGTGAAGACAAAGTGTCTAGTATAATACTTTTTATTTCTAATCTTTTGCACTTTTTATTTGGTTTTGTATTAATGACTTTAATAACTAGTTACTTATGTTGAAGGTGATCTTTCCTTATCGTTTGTCCGTGGTGTCTTGGCATTATTTTACTGTCTATATAAAATAAAGGATTTTCACCATTCATATCTCCACGGTCTATATGGAGGTATGTTGGCTACCTGGTAGGGGGTTAAGGGAACGGTTTGGTAAAGGTCTTGCCATTGTTCAGCGTTTAGAGGTCCTGCAATGGACCTGGGTCAAATTTAGTAGGACCTCCTTCAATACTTCACGGTATTGGATGACGGGGGTCCAAACTCTTTGATCCCCTCATAAGTTAATTACTATTAATACTATAACCCGGCTATTTAGGACTGTATCCCTGCTGACTCAGACTACTTAGCCGAGGGTAACGTCACCGCCAAAAGCGGGGCCTACCACAATACTGCATTAATAACTTAATTCATTATCTTCCAATAATCCACCCTTTTAGGATTGTATCCCTGCTGACTCAAACTACTGGGGTGAGGGTAACGTCGCCTTCAAAAGAGGGGCCTACTACAATAACTAAGATAATCTCTTAATTATGTGCAAAAGTGCGGAAATAATCAAAGGTTATACTAGATACGAGTCGGAACCAAGTGATTCATCTTGTCTATCTGTTTTTTCTTTTATTTTTATTTTCAGCATTTTAGTTAGTTTTTAATTTTCTTAGTTTAAACATTTTTTCTAAACTTTTATTTTGATTAGACGTTGAGGATAAACCGGTACTAAAAGCTCTTGTGTCCTTGGACGACCTCGGTATCTTACCAACGCTATACTACACTCAACGATGGGTGCACTTGCCCATATGTGTGTTTAGTGTTAGTGAAATATCGTGTTTTATAAATTTAAACTTGGCTAAAATAAGTGTTAAAAAGGGCTTAAAATATACACCTAATATATACGACACTTAAACGCGCATCAAGTTTTTGGCGCCACTGCCGGGGACTCAAGGATTTTAAGAAAGTTTAAAATCGACGGCCTAATCAGTTTTTCAAAACCTTTTCAAAACGCGCGCACATTTTTCTGCATTTTAGTTTAGTTTGCATTTACAGTAGCCTGAACACGGGGCCGTGCTCACTGAACACGCCCCCGTGCTGCATATTTTTTAGTTAGATACCCAGCTACAGAGTCTGAACACGGGGCCGTGCTCGCTGAACACGCCCCCGTGCTCAACGTGACCAGTAACTTTAATTAAAACGCCCAGATACAGATCCTGTACACGGGGCCGTGTTCACCAGACACGGGGCCGTGTCCAGCCTTCTGTTTCAGTCTTTGTTTTCATTTTCTGGTCCCGAGACTCAGTTGTGGTCTGCTGAGAGATTCTTATGGATCAATACTCAGGAGGTTACAACTACACCTATGATGAGGATGATTATAGGGGTAATTATTGCACTAATTGTCGTAATACACGTTCGATTCAAAATAATCACTCGTATCAACCATCCAATTCATACGCTTACTATGAGGAGCCCAGGTACGAGCCATCAACTTCATACACATCCTATGAAGACCAAAGGTATGAACCTCCTCCCTCATACTCATATTTTGATGAACCAAGGTATGAGCCTTCTTACTCATACTTTGAGGAACCAAGATATGAGCCACCACCTTCATATGCTTATTATGAGGAACCTTGGCGTGAACAACCCACCTCATATGAGTATTATGAAGAACAAAATTACGAACCTTATCCATCATATGCTTACAATGAAGGACAATGGTGTGAACCATCAACTTCATATGGGTATTATGAGGAACAAAGGGTCGAACAACCGGATTCAAGCTTAGAAAATAATGATTCTTTTTCTATAACCGAAGTGACCGATAGGATATTAGAGCACATTAGAGTTATCGATCGATGTATAAAAGAAGCTCGCGCAAGGGAAGAGGAGTCCCGCGCAAGAGAAGAATTAAAAAAGGAAGAGATAACTAAAAATGAAAAAATGGAAGAACAAATAAGTGAAAAACCGACACATGAGTTAAACAACGAAAAAGGTGAGCCCAACAACGTTAAAATCCAAGAAGAGTCTAATTTTGAATAAATTAATCTTTTGACACCTTCTTTCGACAATCATTGTTTAGTACCCACTCATGCTAAGTTTTTAAAAGAGTTAAACACTAACACTAAAATTGACGAAACGGTAAGTGTTAAGTTAACTAATGATCAAACTTCGCTAATAAAAGAAGACCTATTTGAAATTAACATCACACCGGTTCCATGTTTCTTTCAAAATTCGTTTATTAGTAATGTCACAATCGATAAAGATCTTTGTGTTAACATAATGCCTAACTACATTTTCGAAAAATTAAGTATTAGTGATTTTTCTCCACTTCAAATACCCATTTTTCTATCCAATCGGAAAGTAATAAAATCAATCGGTATAGTTGAAGATGTTTTGGTCCAAACAAATCAAATGGTAATCCCAACCGACTTTGTCATCCTCGATGACGCTCCTCTAGTGTTGGGACGACCATTCGTAAAAACTCACGAAGCTTTGAAAAACCGGAAGTTCAACAATTTACCTCTTCAATTAGGGGCATTTAAAAGAAGTGTCGATCTCGAACGATCAATGAAATATCCATTCGGCAATAATGACCCCCTAATTGAAGATGAAGATGAACCACCCGATACAAGTGAAGAGATTGACCACTTTGTTGAAGAAGAGGTCGCCATAGAACAAACTTTTAAAGTTCTTGATCGAAACGAGCAACCAAATAAGGAGTCTCCTAAAGACCCACCACTTGAGCTCAAAGAACTTCCAAAAGGTTTGGAATATGCTTTTCTAGACAAAGATGGTAAGTTACCTGTAATTATTTCGTCTAAATTAGATAACTTAGAAAAAGAAAAACTAATTAATCTTTTGAAAAAACACCAAAATTTAATAGCTTGGAAACTTGTTGACATAAAAGGAATTAGTCCTTCTATGTGCACACACAAAATTTTGATGAATGATGACTACAAATCGGTCATACAACCACAACGTCGAGTAAATCCAAATGTTCAAGAAGTGGTTAAAAACGAAGTCATCAAATTACTTGACGCCGGACTTATCTATCCTATTTCCGATAGTCCTTGGGTAAGTCCCGTCCAAGTAGTTCCAAAGAAAGGAGGTATGACGGTAATTACTAACGAAAAGAATGAATTAATACCAACGAGAACCGTCACAGGATGGAGAGTATGTATAGATTATAGACGATTAAATGAAGCAACAAGAAAGGATCATTTTCCTTTACCCTTCATTGATCAAATGTTAGAAAGATTATCCGGTCATAAATTTTACTGTTTCTTGGATGGTTTTTCAGGTTACTTTCAAATCCCGATAGCACCCGAAGACCAAGAAAAGACAACTTTCACATGTCCCTATGGAACTTTTGCTTATCGACGCATGCCGTTTGGTCTATGTAATGCCCCCGCAACATTCCAACGTTGCATGGTAGCCATTTTCCATGACATGATAGAAAAGACAATGGAAGTCTTCATGGACGACTTTTCTATCTTTGGGGATTCATACGACCAATGCCTCGATAACCTTGAACGAATGCTATCCCGATGTGAGGAAACTAACCTCGCCCTTAATTGGGAGAAATGCCATTTCATGGTAACGGAGGGAATAGTACTCGGTCACAAAATCTCAAGCGAAGGAATAGAGGTGGATCGAGCCAAAATAGATACCATTTCTAGATTACCTCCTCCATCCTCCGTAAGAGCTATTAGAAGTTTCCTAGGGCATGCCGGATTTTATAGGCGGTTTATCAAAGACTTTTCAAAGATCTCAAGGCCTCTAACAAAATTACTTGAAAAAGATGCTCCTTTCATCTTTGACAAGGATTGCAATCAAGCATTTCTAACCCTAAAGGAAATGCTAGTCAATGCACCTATCATGATAGCACCTGATTGGAAATTTCCTTTCGAAATCATGTGTGATGCTAGTGACTTTGCAGTTGGAGCTGTCTTGGGACAGAGAAAAGAAAAGCATTTCCACCCAATATATTATGCTAGTAAAACACTTAACGATGCACAAGAAAATTACACAACAACTGAAAAAGAGTTACTAGCTGTGGTATTTGCTTTTGATAAATTTCATTCTTATCTTGTTCTTTCTAAAACTATAGTCTATACAGACCATGCAGCCATTCGATATCTCTTTAAGAAGCAAGACGCAAAACCACGTTTGATTAGGTGGATTCTACTCCTCCAAGAATTTGACATTGAAATCAAGGACAAAAGAGGAGCAGAAAATACCGCAGCAGATCATCTTTCACGCTTAGAAGACCCAGCTTTGGAGGCAACCAGGGACGAGCAAATCAACGAAAAATTTCCAACTGAGTCCCTGGAAATGGTGGAATATAAGGAAGAACCATGGTACGCCGACTTTGCTAACTACCTAGCTAGCGGTATAGTCACAAAAGGATGGCCACATCATCAAAGAAAAAAATTCTTTGCCAATGTGAAACACTACTTTTGGGAAGATCCATATCTTTTCAAAATGTGTGCCGACCAACTCGTCAGACGATGCGTACATGGTAGTGAAGCACGAAGAATTCTCCGCCATTGTCATGAAGGTCCATACGGAGGACATCATGGTGCTGCCAGTACCGTACGAAAGGTATTCGATTCAGGATTTTATTGGCCAACCATTTACAAAGATGCTCAAAATCTTGTAAAGACATGTGATGCTTGCCAAAGAACAGGTAATATTTCTTCCAAAAACGAAATGCCACAAAATGGCATTCTAGTTTGTGAAATTTTTGATGTATGGGGACTCGACTTTATGGGACCTTTCCCACCATCGAAAGGAAACAAATACATACTTGTGGCAGTAGATTACTTGTCTAAATGGGCCGAGGCCGAGGCACTTCCAACAAATGATGGAAGAGTAGTGGTAAGATTTCTGAAAAAATTATTCTCTCGTTTTGGCACACCTAAAGCTTTAATAAGTGATAGAGGGACCCATTTTTGCAACCATCAACTTGAAAATTTTTTAACAAGATATGGGGTCTTTCACCGGGTTTCGACAGCATATCACCCTCAAACAAACGGACAAGCCGAAGTGACGAATAGAGGGTTAAAACGAATACTCGAAAAAACCGTAGGGTTAAATAGAAAGGAATGGGCTGATAAATTAGATGATGCTTTATGGGCTTTTCGAACTGCTTATAAAACAACGATAGGTACAACCCCATATAAGCTAGTCTATGGAAAAAGTTGTCATTTGCCAGTAGAAATTGCACACAAAGCCTACTGGGCAATCAAAAATGTAAACCTAGATCTAGAATTTGCTGGTAAAAATCGATTTTGTCAAATAAATGAATTAGACGAGCTTAGGAATTATGCATACTCAAACTCCGAGATTTATAAGGAAAGAATGAAAAATTTGCATGACAAACATATTAAACCTAATGAATTTCGGGTAGGAGATTTAGTTCTTTTGTTTAATTCACGACTTCGATTGTTTCCTGGTAAATTAAAGTCTAGGTGGTCAGGACCTTTTTCCGTCACCCATATTTTTCCACACGGTGCAGTAGAAATTAAACCTCGAAATGGGCCACCATTTAAAGTCAATGGTCAACGGCTGAAACTATATCAAGGATTTATTGAGGATGAGGAAGAAGAAATCTCGCTTCAAACCGTGGAAGAATAAAAACATCATGCCTGGTAAGTTACGAACGATTGAGACGACAAAATAAAGCGGTAAGTTTTCTAAACCATAGCTTATGGGAAAAAGGGGCACTCACACGCGCACATAAAAAAAAGAAGAAGAGCTGCTCGGCACGAGGCCGTGTCCGCTGGACACGGGGCCGTGTTCGCGCTGCAGACGGGATAAAACCCCTTTTTCAAAACAGTTTCTTCATTCCACACGCCCCGTTTCCCCACAAAAGCTCTGGTTCCAGGCGATTTTTCGCGAAATTTCGACGTCTCTTACCGACCTAACAACGTCAAGGTATGATTCTATCACTCTTAGTAGTTAGATTAGTTACTTGCATGTAGTTAAAACACCACAAATTTGGGGAAAAATCTAGGGTTCTTGATGTTCATCCGGATCGAACCTAAAATTTTTGCCTAAATCTGTTTGCATTTAGTTAGATTAATGTTAAGGGAAGTAAATACACTTAGATTGTTCATAGATTCACCCGATTTCTTACAAAAACCCCAAACCCTTGTTCTTGGACCGAAAAAGATAAAATTGATAAGGTAAACGGGATATTTTGGGAAAAACGGTGTTTAGGGTTTCATTTTCGGGGGAAACCGCACCTATTGAACCAAAAATTTTCAAGTTTTCGAAACCGGGTCGAAAAATGAAGTTTTTGAATAACAGACCTCTAGACACGGGGCCGTGTCCGCTGGACACGGGGTCGTGTCCAGCCAGCTGTTTGCAGTTTTGTCCGAAAACGTTTCGGTTTCGTGCTAATCTTTGGTGTATTCTTTCAGATGGCAAAGTTCACAAGGTTCAATGCAAGTGAGCTTGATGCAAGGGCAAGGTATGAGGTTCTTCAAACAAGACCCGAAGAGTACCCCAGGAGAGCTTGCACGGATCTGTTAACCTTGGTAAACCAGCTGAACCGATTCAACAACATCATTACGGGACCACTAGCTGTGGCATTAAACACTAGGCTTCGGTCGGTGCATCAATGCACCATGGAGTTCTACAGTACCTTCAACTTCAATTCAAGGTGTGACCCATTCGACAGCAAAGGGGTTGAATTTAGGTGTGGAGGGACAATGTACTCGATCTCCATGGCACAGTTTGGAGCCATAATAGGTCTATACCAAGAAGAGGAATCGGGAAACGAAGAAAATACCGGGGGATTGCGAGACTTGGAGGGAAATGAAAGACAAGCCGCATGGGCTCAAATCGGTGAAGGAATCTATGACCCTCGTAGCACCAAGAGTACGAAGCTGAGGGATCCGCTCTATCGCTACATTCACAGGATCCTCACCTACTCTCTAAACCAACGTCACGACAGTAGTGGTGTTGTAGGGTTGAAAGATTTGGTTGTCCTCCACTGTATCCACAACCAAAAGCCCCTCGATGTTCCGTATCTCCTGTTAAGAAACATGCATCTCAACCGCCTTGCTCGAGCTCCAACGCCTATCTTCTTCGGAGGATGGGTGTACCGTCTTTTTAAGCATTACACGCAAATTCCAAGAGCCTTTGAAAGAAGCCCATGGTCGGGACGAGTTGACTACCACATTTGCCGAGCCATGAACTTACTCTATGAGGCGGAAGACGGAACAGTGAGTTTCCAAAGAACGCAAGGCTATGCATGGAACCCACAGGAGGCCCTAGTTCTTCACGCACCACCTCCCCACCACCAGTATCCACCCCATGGTGATCCGGGTCAATCCTCCTCACAAGGAGGCGGTTTTCCTAATTTTCAAAGCTTACATGATCTTATGCAGGAAAACCTCATGTGTACCAGGAACGCCTACAACCTCGCCAACAACACATACCACCGGGTCGGAGCTATTGAACGCAACATCAACGATATACAAGACGATATCAGCAGCATCCGGGAGTACATGGCAGGGCATGGGGGTGGAGGTGATGAGAGCGATGAAGATATGGATTAGAGGGTTTGGAGGAGCAGGAGCGGGTTGATGGCAAGCCCACAGGTTTAAGTCCCTTTATCTATCGAACGATTGGTGGCCTGCGTGCCAGAAGTTGAACAATTTACTTTCCTTAAACACTTTTATTTTCCGTTTTTATTTTTCTTTTACTTTATGCTTGGAACAATTAACTGTGGTAATGTAGGATGTTTGTGTTGCTTGGTGTGGTATTAAGTGATGAAACAGGTACAAACCAAGGCTTGGGGTGCTAAGCCTCAGCACTTATAGGGCCAGGATGGAAAGACCGGAGGAAGAAACCTGTTTTTCAGGCTTTCAGACTGTCCACACGGGGACGTGTCCAGCCAACACGCCCCCGTGCTCACCTCCCAGACCTGCTGTTTGGCTTCTGTTCTGCAGAATTTTGTCAGACACGTGGCCGTGTCCAGTGGACACGGGGCCGTGTCCACCTTCTGTAAGTTCTT
Source organism: Helianthus tuberosus (assembly GCA_030545235.1). Classification (NCBI taxonomy): domain Eukaryota; kingdom Viridiplantae; phylum Streptophyta; class Magnoliopsida; order Asterales; family Asteraceae; genus Helianthus; species Helianthus tuberosus. The sequence goes on along the minus strand of CM060433.1, from coordinate 185,637,158 downwards.
GTTACTGGCACCTGAACACGGGGTCGTGCCCACTCAACACGGGGCCGTGTTCAGTGCCCAGTAACACAAATTTTTGCTTTTTAAACACTATTTTACACATCTAATCAACCTAAAAATTTATTTTTGGGACACATTGAGGACAATGTGTAATTTAAGTGTGGGGGGGGATGCTAAAACCTTGAATTTTGCAAGTCCTAAATACAAGCCTTACACAAAACTCTATTGGAACCGCTAATCACCCCAAATTTTTTCAAAAATTTCTTTTTTTTTTTACTTGTCTAGGTTTAACTCGGGAAATTCAAGTTCTCAAAAAGGTTATATTTTTACAAATTTACAACCGATAGCGTAGTGATAAAAAGAACCAACATAAGAAAATTATGAAAAGGCATAGCAAACTTATTTAAAATTTGATTATATATACTTGATCACATAAAAACCCATTCCCACAAAAGTGAGTTTTGAGCCTTTATTGAGCACACAATTACATATCATTTGACTAAATGCTCATTTTTCGTTTCTTGTGTGAATAGCCGCTTGGTTCTTACGACTCTAGAACTTGCCATGACAATACATTCCCGGTCCTTATCAACTTAAACCCGAGTAAGTAAATGATGGAGGCATTAGAACTAACCCTTTTTATTTCTACACCATTATTTTTCTTTTTCTTTTACCACCTACCCAAAAATCCCCCTAGTTAGCCCCTTTGAGCCTAAACCTTTTCGTTTCATCACCCAACCAAAAACCCTTTTACCCACCAAAACCTTTTTCATTTTAACCCTTTTATTTTAGTAACAAGTTCGGTTTTCCTTAAAAAAAAAAAAAAAAAAAAGTGTGATAATGATGAAGCAAAAAGAAAATAAACAAACAAGTTAATCAAAAATAACTTGGTTTGAATAAAAGCTTCATCAAAATAAAAAGTTGCAAAAATACGAAAACCGACACTTGTTACGCTTTTAGCCCTTTTTCTACTAACCACTAACCCAACTACCTACCTTTAACCCTTACCTAACCCTTAACCCACAAAGTCCTCTTGATATCTACAAAGGTATAAAAGTTAAAAAGGAGGAGAATTGATTTCTTGGCAAGCCTATGGTAGGAATAAGTTCCATGCCGCTCTCGAGTGATTCACTAAAAATACACCTTCGGTCGAGTGTGAGTGATTTCCCCGTGAGGTATGTGAACTTGTATATAAATAGAATTTTAGAAAGGCATGTTATGCCCAAATAAGTAATCTCTTTTATGAAAAGTTCTAAATAAATCATTACGAATAGGAATGTAAATAAATAAAAATAAAACCCAAAAAAGATCTTGGAAATCCCGACACTCTACGACAAGCCCAAAACCTTCTCTTCTACCTATTCCATTTGGGAGTGTAAGCCACATATTAAAGAGTTTTGCTTGAGGACAAGCAAAAGTTCAAGTGTGGGGGTATTTGATATATGTAAAATGCAACATATAAATTACATCAAATGAGGCATAAAACTAACCCTTTTTAAGTACTAATATTGGAAAAAGAGTGTTTTTGTCTTCCTTTTGTATTTTCAGGATTAAATGAGCTCAAAAATGCAAAAGAAGCAAAAAGATAGCTAAATCCAACATAAATACAAGAAAAGGAATATTAGTGGACTGCCCGACCCCTCAACGGCACCTTCCAAAGCAAAATAGAGAAATCAGAAGACTGAACACGCCCCGTGCTCAGCCAGCACGGGGCCGTGCCCAAGAAGCAGCAGAAAAGACAAATCCATAGAAGCTTCTATTGCCCATCACGGGGCCGTGCTCAGCGGACACGGGGGCGTGTCGAAAGTACAGCAGGCGCATTTATTGTAATTGCGAATTACAATTAATGAGGAGAGAGATTGTCAGACGGACACGGGGCCGTGCCCAGCGGACACGGGGTCGTGTCCAGCTCTCTGTTCAGCCTATAAATAGGAGTGCTTGGATTCATTTCATCTCATCCCTTGGCACACCACCTCTCTCACACTTCATCCACCACCCACCACCATCACAACACCATCATCCACCACCATCATCCATTGTCCATCGTAGAGTGTGTGAGTCGTCTCGGGATCCAAGATTGATCGTAAGAGTTCTTGACAATCAAGGCCATGTTTGCCTAAGTCTCTTACATCACTTGGTGAAGACAAAGTGTCTAGTATAATACTTTTTATTTCTAATCTTTTGCACTTTTTATTTGGTTTTGTATTAATGACTTTAATAACTAGTTACTTATGTTGAAGGTGATCTTTCCTTATCGTTTGTCCGTGGTGTCTTGGCATTATTTTACTGTCTATATAAAATAAAGGATTTTCACCATTCATATCTCCACGGTCTATATGGAGGTATGTTGGCTACCTGGTAGGGGGTTAAGGGAACGGTTTGGTAAAGGTCTTGCCATTGTTCAGCGTTTAGAGGTCCTGCAATGGACCTGGGTCAAATTTAGTAGGACCTCCTTTAATACTTCACGGTATTGGATGGCGGGGGTCCAAACTCTTTGATCCCCTCATAAGTTAATTACTATTAATACTATAACCCGGCTATTTAGGACTGTATCCCTGCTGACTCAGACTACTTAGCCGAGGGTAACGTCACCGCCAAAAGCGGGGCCTACCACAATACTGCATTAATAACTTAATTCATTATCTTCCAATAATCCACCCTTTTAGGATTGTATCCCTGCTGACTCAAACTACTGGGGTGAGGGTAACGTCGCCTTCAAAAGAGGGGCCTACTACAATAACTAAGATAATCTCTTAATTATGTGCAAAAGTGCGGAAATAATCAAAGGTTATACTAGATACGAGTCGGAACCAAGTGATTCATCTTGTCTATCTGTTTTTTCTTTTATTTTTATTTTCAGCATTTTAGTTAGTTTTTAATTTTCTTAGTTTAAAACATTTTTTCTAAACTTTTATTTTGATTAGACGTTGAGGATAAACCGGTACTAAAAGCTCTTGTGTCCTTGGACGACCTCGGTATCTTACCAACGCTATACTACACTCAACGATGGGTGCACTTGCCCATATGTGTGTTTAGTGTTAGTGAAATATCGTGTTTTATAAATTTAAAACTTGGCTAAAATAAGTGTTAAAAAGGGCTTAAAATATACACCTAATATATACGACACTTAAACGCGCATCAGTTGGGTAAATATAAACAAATATAAAAACCTTAATACTGTAAGGTATAACAATATATTTTATAAAATTGGAATGAATTCACTCAGTATTTCCGCTGACAAAACCTTTTTAAAATATTTTTCAGGTAAGTGGAATAAGAACTGGATACGACACTGAAAGGCTTCAAGAAGTGGCTTATTTTATTAATTAAATCAAATTAAGAAATATTGTTTTATGTAAACAAAATTCACTTTATAAAACATGGGTTTATCCCATCTATTTAATAAATAAAATCCGGTGTTTCTAAACTCTGATATTTTTCCTAACTCACGGTCCGGATGAAATTTCCGCTGCAATGTTTTTAAATTAATCACCGGTACCACGGGCTGTTCACGATTCCCGATTCCGTCCAGGGTGGGTCGGGGGTCGTGACAGAAGGTGGTATCAGAGCCAAACTCAAAGAGCCACTTGTTTAAGCTAATTAGGTGTTCTTTTAATACCTAAACTTAAACAATAAAGTTAGGAAACTGATACAAATTAACATATGTGTTATATATGAATATATGTGTCGATATGCACATATAATATCCTGGAAGTATTGTTTTGTTCTAATTATTCTGTGATATTAATAAGTGAAAATGTTTGCAATTCAGATGTCGAATGAAGTACCACATAATCCAGAAGTTCATGCTAATAATGAAAATCCTTTGGATAAAAATGCTATAGAAAATCTAATAGCCCAAGGAATAGCTAATGCTTTACCTTCAATAATTAAAGCTGTTAAAAATACCGTAGAACCTACCAAAGTTGTGAGTAGTAAGCATACTCGTGACGATGGTTTTAGCCATAGTGTCAATGGAGGTAATGATGATATTATCAAAACCCCATTTCCCAAGAAAAAGAAGGCGATGACTCTCGGGTGTACCTACAAAGAATTTCTAGCTTGTAAACCAAATGAGTTCGCAGGCAGTGAAGGAGCCACAGCTGCTCTGCGATGGTTGGAAAAGACGGAAGCTGTTCTTACAATCAGCAAATGTGCCGAAGAAGATAAGGTGATGTATGCATCTAATCTCTTTAAGGAAGAAGCCTTAGAATGGTGGAATACAATTCTTCAGGCAAAAGGAAATGACATGGCTTATGCCATGAATTGGGAAAAATTCAAGGAAATGGCAGAAAGGAAATTTTGTCCTCCTTATGAAAAGGAACGAATAACTAACAAGTTCCTAAATCATAAAATGATAGATGTCAATTGTCGTGAATATACGACAACGTTCTTCGAATATGCAAGAATGGTACCAACTCTGGCTTCGCCAGAACCTGTACTAATTTCTCGTTATATTTAGGGATTAGTTAGCGAAATTCGAGACATAGTTAAGGCCACTAGACCACAGACTATTGAAGAAGCAGTCGAGCTAGCTAACATGCTGACAGATGGACTAATCCGCACAAGAGAAGAAAACAAGAAGAAAGAGTTAGCCCAGAAAATTTCCCAAGAATTCTACAAAAAGACAGGAACTGAACCGTCACTGGAGCAACCTACCTGCAGAAGCTGTAACAAAAATCATTCAGGAAGATGCCGTTTTAGGAAAACATCCTACTGTAACTTTTGCAAGATGACCGGGCATATAGAGGAAGAGTGTAGAAGGAAAACTAATGTTTGTTTCAATTGCGGAGAAACAGGACACATCAAACCATATTGCCCAAAACTAACCAAAGCACCTGACAACAAAGCCAGAACTGCAGACGGAGCTAAGAAGAATGCGCGAACATTCGTACTTACTACGCAAGAAGCAGAAATGATGCCAGATGTAGTCGCTGATATGTAGTATCTAAGTTAAGTTATTATTTGACCCTAGTACAAATAAAAGTTTATAAATAAATCCATTTTGTCAAGTATTTCATCTATTCAAAACCATAACAAAATTGTTTGGTTTTCACTTTCATTAAGTCATTTATTTGGTCACGTTCACCTTGCGGTGACGTTTTCACAAAATTTGAAGCTTGTGCTAATCTCATATACGAGTTTATTTATTTATATTGAATCCGTTTTGTTGGTTTATTCTATAAAATCAATCTTAACACAATCATGTGCTAAGATAATGATACACAATTTCATTTCATATTTCAGTGTATCTCTTAAAGAATTTTTATATCAGCAATCGAGCATTTCGTAATCTTTATTATTTATCATCTTTGATCGAAAAACATTATTCAATTATTTCGATTTCAATCCTACTCGATTTATTTGAAACATTCGGATTTACTTCATTTGATTTAAAGCATGGTGAAATTTGTTTCATTCACCGCTACTATTTTCAATTACTATGACACCTTGTAGTGGCATTTTCTTTAATTTGAATCTTGAGATAATCTCATTTTCACTCCTGATGAACGAATTTTAATTAGTTCATCATCTTAAACAGTCTTAATACAATTATGTGTTAAGATAAGTGTACACAAATTCATATCATATTCCGGTGTACCTCTTAACGTTTCTTTCATCATTTATCGAAAATTTTATAATATTCATTTGGTCTTTTCATTATCAATTGAAAATCTTATTCGAACTGAATATCCAAATTTACTTCATTAAAACTTTCAGTTGCTTACACGGTGAAATTGTTCGGTCACCGTAATTATTGAATTATTTCAATCCTTACGACACCTTGCGGCGTCATTATAAACTTGTAGCTTGGGCTAATCATAAGCATACGAATCTTTCAAAATCACGTATGTATTTCGTTTAACTCATCATTTGAAAGAAGTCTTGATGCAATTATGTATCAAGACAATGATACACTAAACTCTATTGTATTTCGGTGTATCCTTAATGTCAACACATTAATTTGATTCGATAGTTGACAATCATTTTCATGCTTTTATTTCATTTTGAGATTGTTGATTCTGAGTCTTCTTCAGTTGCCAATCAAAGTAAGCTTTCTTTTGACAAAGAATTTTTATCGATTCTAAAAGTTTTTCATATTCATTCTAAATATCTATTGATCATATATCTTTTGGCTTGAAAATAGTCACATTGGAAATTATATCATCTCATCCATTTGACATCGATTTCTTCAACTAATTCAGTTGAATCTTTGAATTCTACTTATGATACAACTAGTATTCACAAAATTTGATATTTCAATTCTGTGTCATCTACCTTAATATTGTTTTTATTGACTAGAATATGACATAAGTTTAAAAGAAATATCATAACCCAAATACACTTGGAAGCTGGAACCCGAGATGAAGAAAACGTATTCCTACTTATTCAGTAAATCTCGAGGACGAGATTTTTATTAAGGTGGGGAGAATGTAACAACCCTCATTAAAAAGTCCTATTTATATTATTATTTTATTCAATAGGAAACCCTAATTGAGACACCCAAGTAATTCTACGCGAACCCTAAAATTTTCAGAACAATCAGAATCCGGATCAGGGCCCCTAAAACTCAGGGGGGGGGGGGCATTCCCTACTTGATGATTATCCTTATAAGTTAATATAAAAATCGAATTTAATTATATCGTCGACTCAGCAGGCTTTCTCCCAAACGTGGCAAGCATATAGTGAAAATGCAACCCATACGATGCGCAGGGGTTTTTGGCCTACGATGCGCAGGCTTGATAAAGTTCCATACGATGCGCAGGGGTTTTTAGGCTACGGTGCGTAGGGCTGACCAAAATCCAGCTATAAATAGAGGACATTGGCACTCGCTTTCTGGTGTTCAAACGACGAAAGAATTCGTAAAATTCTTCGAGTTATCGTCTGTTTACTTCAATTAACACACACGAAACTCTAATTAAGTATAGCGGGGTGCTGCAGAACAGGGTATTAACTCAATCGCTATTACGATTCATTGTCCGATCGATCAATATATCCAATGGATGTTTAAGTGCCGCCCACATTAGGGTTATACTTTGTCGTTCGTCATTAATTTGACGGATCATCGTTAATTCGATGGATGAAGTATTGTACTTTGTCGTTCGTCATTAATTTGACGGATCATCGTTAATTCGATGGACGAAGTATTGCACTTTGTCGTTCGTTGTGAGAATTTGATCTCGTGAGTTATCGTAAAATGCTATATTAAGTTACTTACCTAGTTCATGTCATTAGGTTAAAAAGGCTAATCAATAGGCTAGACTTTGCTCAAATTAAATCTGCAATATATCAAGGATTATCTGTAGACTAAGCTTTGCCCGTAGAAATCTGCAATGTGAGTTCATTTCTCTTTTCTCATAGTTTGTGAGTCCACTCTATTTTCTCACAGTTTGATCACCTTTTTGTGAAACAATTATATTTACAAAGATTTTACAGAATCCTAAATGATTACCAGTTATACTTACAGTAATTAAGTTTTTATATTAACTGCTGGTATGAAAGATTTATATATTATTTGATTCTCATTATTATTTGCCAGAAAGTTAGGTAATATTATCATGATTACAATAACAGTGGAAATTATGCATTTTACTAAGATTATATTTTAGTCTTAGTCACGTTAAAATATTAAATAATGATATTACAATTATTTAATTAACATATTATAAGTTATAGTAATTTGACATAAATTGATATATGTCATTTTCTGGATTAAATGGTATTATGCCAAAAGTAATATATTTGACAAAGAAATGTCATGGGACACAATTATGTCCAAAGACCCTAGTTGAGAGAATGATCAACAGTGTTATGAATAGAAATTACTAGTTGAAAGAATGATCAACAGTAATATAATCTGAGTTACTAGTTGAAAGAATGATCAACAGTGACATGACCGAAAGCACTAGTTGAGAGAATGATCAACAATGTTATAGAATCACTAGTTGAAAGAATGATCAACAGTGATATGACCATAATCATTAATTGAAAGAATAATCAATATTGATATGATTATAGTCACAGGAATCGCCTAGTGACAGATAAATTGAATAATAGTAAAATAGAATTATTTGATAAATTCACTATTGGACTAAAGTGAGCCAATAATTGATAGGATTACTGTCACATTGGAACTGTCATCATTTGACAAATACTGGTTGAGTTGGGTAAATATAAACAAATATAAAAACCTTAATACTGTAAGGTATAACAATATATTTTATAAAATTGGAATGAATTCACTCAGTATTTCCGCTGACAAAACCTTTTTAAAATATTTTTCAGGTAAGTGGAATAAGAACTGGATACGACACTGAAAGGCTTCAAGAAGTGGCTTATTTTATTAATTAAATCAAATTAAGAAATATTGTTTTATGTAAACAAAATTCACTTTATAAAACATGGGTTTATCCCATCTATTTAATAAATAAAATCCGGTGTTTCTAAACTCTGATATTTTTCCTAACTCACGGTCCTGATGAAATTTCCGCTGCAATGTTTTTAAATTAATCACTGGTACCACGGGCTGTTCACGATTCCCGATTCCGTCCAGGGTGGGTCGGGGGTCGTGACAGCAATGCACCCAAAACACTTAAAAATGTCTTATTTCTAAAACGCAATGGCCATAAAACACTTAAAAATATCTTATTTCTAAAACGCAATGGCCAGAAAACACTTAAAAATGTCTTATTTATAAAACGCAATGCCTAGAAAACACATAAAAATGTCTCATTTCTAAAACGCAATGGCCTAAAAACACAAAAGAAACTGTTCTCTCTAAAACGTAATGAACTGAATACACATAAAAATGTGTTTACCTAAAACGCAATGAGTAAAAACACTTCAAAAATGTTTTATTTCTAAAACACAATGACCAGAAACTGTTGTTCACAGAACCAGAAACTGTCTAAAACGCAATGACCAGAAACTGTTGTTCACAGAACCAGAAACAGTCTAAAACGCAATGACCAGAAACTGTTGTTCACAGAACCAGAATCTAACTAAAATGCAATGACCAGAACCTGTTGTTTACAGAACCAGAAACACTGTCTACGAATGCAGCTCAACCCCAGCCAGGGGCTCTGCCCCTTGGACCCCGCCAGGGGCTGCCCCCTGGGACCCCGCTACCAGGGGCGCTGCCCCCGGACCCCCGCCAAGATCGTAAAACGCAATGGCTAAATCAAAAACCCATATCGTAAAAATGAAATTAAAGAATTTCTTACATGGATCGAAGTGATTTCTTCAACAATTGACGAAGTTTGAATGATGGAAACACTTATCAGCGCTCGAATCGAACGAGTCGAGTGATTATCTCCAAAATCACCGGAAAAAACAAGATTTTTTATGAAATTAAACTGGGATTTCTTCAAAAAAGCTGAAGAACACGTTGATCGGGTGTTTGAATCATTGATTTGTGATGAAAATCGCACTATAATGTAGTGATTATTGAGATAGAAAGTGAAGAAATGGTTGAAGATGGTGGGTTTTGAAAATGGTGGGTTTTGAAGTTACTGGGTTTTGAAAATGAAGAAGAAAGGGTTGGATTGACTAAAATATCATTCATCTTTATTTTAAATGTTGCCACATGTCCTAATCCTATTGCTTCCTACACTTCCTAGCCAAAATAAACTTCCTATTTGATCTTTTCCCAATATATGCAAGCAAATAAAATTGGAGGCCCTTGTTTTTTAGTGACCCTAGGCCTTAGCCTAGGTTGATAAGCCTTATGGGCCGGCCCTGTAAAGAGGGTATGTTGTTTTCCTGTTAAGTAGACACGTTGAGTTTTGTTGAGTTTTTTTTTAGCTAGTGAGTCTTTAAAATTTGGAGAATGTTACTTATTATGTGAACTAACAATCTAGATTAATTCGTATTTTCTTATAAATAAATACACAATTCAACAACAACAACAACAACCATACCCAGTAAATCCCACAAATAGCAGAGCTACTTATAGGGTCTGGGGAGGGTGGGATGTAGACCGGCCTTGCCTCTAGAGGCTGCTTCCAGAGAGACCCTCGGCTCGAAAACGAACAGCAAACCAACACAGCAAGTCAAAGAACATAGAAAGAATACAGAAATAAGAAGTCGCCCATTTCCAAGAAAGTGATCAGAGTGTCACAATATAATGTAAATCATGTATCATAGCATACGGCATCATTTGGGCATAAACACAATGTAAATCATGTATAATAGCATACAACATCATTTGGGCATAAACACAAGAAGGCAATCACTGGAAAAGTCCGTTAAAGAATAAGAAAAACTTACGTCCTAGAAATCCACCTAAGACCTTACTACAATATCTTCTAGAAGTCCTTAACCCTAATCCTACGCCTCCACGAAGTCCTATCGTGGACCATGTCCTCAGAAAGATGCATCTCAAGTAAATCATGCCTAATCTGCTCATCCCATGTCAGTTTGGGTCTGCCTCTTCCTCTCCTCCCCTGCACAGTAAGAGTTTCCACTATTCTAACTGGTGCCGTCGCTTCCCTCCGCTTCACATGCCCAAACCATCTCAATCTCCCCTCCTTAATCTTCTCCGATATACTAGCCACTCCTAGTCTTTCCCTAAAAACCTCATTTCTTATCCGATCTAACCTCGTGTGTCCACACATCCACCTCAGCATCCTCATCTCTGCTACCTCCATCTTGCGCGCTTGTGTCTTCTTGATAGCCCAACAATCCGTTCCATATAGCATAGCTGGCCTAACTGCTACCCTGTAAAATTTCCCCTTTAGTTTAATTGGGAACCTCCAATCGCACAATACCCCACTGGCTGCCCTCCATCTATACCAGCCAGCCTGTATGCGATGGGTTACATCACTATCTATGTCACCATCTCTTTGGACAAACGACCCTTAAATCTAGTTACCTGCGGGACCAATTGATCCTCAATGGAGATTTGGGTTTCATCGTCGATGGCTACACCGCTGAAATCACAGTGTAGATACTCAGTCTTAGATCGACTAATCCTTAGGCCCTTGCCCTCTAAAGCTACTCGCCACTCCTCTATCCTCTCGTTCAGGCACTGTTTAGTCTCTGCAATCAACACAAAATCGTCCGCAAAAAGCATGCACCACGGAACTGTCTCCTGAATCAACTTGGACAACTCATCCAAGACAACCGCAAAAAGAAAAGGGCTCAACGCAGATCCCTGGTGGAGTCCTATCTCCACAGGAAAGAAGTTTGTATCTCCTACAGGCGCGCGAACAGTAGTCTCTGTTCTATCGTACGTATCCTTAATTAAGTCTATATACTTCCCCGGTAGCCCTCGACCCTCAAAACTATCCCAAATCAGTTGTCGTGGGACAGTGTCATATGCCTTTTCCAGGTCGATAAACACCATATGTAAATCTTGCTTCTTCGCTCTATATTTTTCCATCGGTCTCCTTAGAATATGTATCGCATCTGTAGTTGACCTCCCTTTCATGAATCCAAATTGGTTTACTGAAACCTGAGTTTCTCTTCTAATTCTAGTTTCAATTACCCTCTCCCAGAGCTTCATAGTGTGACTTAACAGTTTGATTCCTCTGTAGTTCCCACAACATTGAGCGTCTCCTTTATTCTTGTATATAGGCACCATGACGCTGCTCCTCCACTGATCTGGCATTTTCCCAGTCTTGAAAATACAATTCAACGCAAACATTAAATACATTTGAAATTACATCGAGGTGGAAGGTAAACAGGCAACAAGCCGTGCCCGTAAAAATGGAATACATCATCCTTGGACCACCCGTAGTGGTTAGGTAAGTGTATAAAAAAAAGTGTTGTCATCCCGATACCACGTAATCAGAGGACACTCACACTCACTTGCTTGAAGTGGCGTTTCTAATTGCTATTTTGAAAATGAACAAAAATTGGATCTTATACGTTAAATTCCATTGATATTTATACGAAGATATTTCAAACACCTGGAGCAAGCCACGTAAGGTCGATGGAAAAAAAATTATAACATAACGTTAATTTGGTTTATAAATTTAAATACTGTAAAATACATTTGCTTAGAATCTATATATATAATAAACAAAACCATTGGGGGACACATGTCACCCATTGGTTTAAGCCAAATAAGCAGCCTATGTGGCAGTACATGTGGCATAGCTAGAATTGAAGGATTGGGCAAGCTTCTCTCATACGATTCATTATTGTCTCTCTCTCTCTCTTCAATTAAACCCTAATAAAAAATCCTCTGCCTCTCTCTCTCTCAATACCATCGGCGACAACCTTCAATCGGATCTTTCGTTCATCATTCAACGGATTTCAAGACTCTACACTCGACGGTAATCGTGATTTTGTGGTTTGATTCTATTATTTTGTAGTTCGATTTTTCTGTTTTCGTTAACACTTTAATGATATTTAGGTTTTTAGTCGAACCTTCAATCGGATCTTTCGTTCATCATTCAACGGATTTCAAGACTCTAAACTCGACGGTAATCGTGATTTTGTGGTTTGATTCTATTATTTTGTAGTTCGATTTGTCTGTTTTCGATAACAGTTTAATGATACTTAGGTTTTTTAGTCGACGGCGATGTTATTTAGGGTTGTGAAAAATGTTGTTTTGATTTTTGTTTACTGATTGAGTTTTTTTTTTTTTGAATGATTGATTTATTATGATTATAGTTATGGTTTTAATCGGCGATATTAGGGTTAAATGTTGAGTTAGTTAGTGAATGTTTGTTAGATATTGGATTTATGTTGTCTGCTTGCTTTTTTTTTTTTTTTATGCAGAAGATTTCTTTTGGTTTGATTGTATGATTTTGGTTCCATCTTTTGATGAACACATCCTTTGTTGTTAGTTATTGTTGATGATTAAACCTTGATTGATGTTTTTTTTTTTTTTTTACATCTTGAATGTTATTTGAAAAGTCTCTTCATATGAATGTGTTGTTTTTTTTTTGTTTTAGGAGAACACATTGATTGTTGATACTCAATATTGAAATTGATACGCAGAGTTTTGTTGTTTATTTTTTTACTAATCAGTCTATGTATATCGTTTGAAGCAGAGATGGTGTACGGATTCGCAGCCCGTGTGTTCAAAACTTCAGATGTTATTTCCTTTTGATTTTCCTAACTGCTTTATTTATTGATAATGATGATAATGATAGTCGATATCTTGAAACATTTTGCCATGAGTGTGATCTTGTATGGAGTTGTGATGTTCTTTTGCAGAATTTGACAAGTAGATCATTAATAGATGATGTGCTGAAGAAAGTTAGGAACTCGAAACGCTTATATATATAGACTAGAAGATGTACCTATGTTTCAGTTGCAAATCCTAACGTATCGTCTATTATTACTGCTGCTACAAAGGAGTCTGGGGGAAAATCTAATAAACTAACAATCACGTTTTTTTCTTACATTTGCAAAGCGATTAAAAGACGTTTCAATTACAGCTTCAAGTCGATTGTTGTTTCAAGGTATGATTTTGATCTCTATTATCGTTTTTGTTCTTAGAAAGAGGTTTAAATTTGTGAAATTCACTCGAATCGATGGAATGATTTTGCTTGTGAGTTTTTGTATTTTGGTACTTAGAATCTGTATGCACGCCATGTGTTTGTTAAAATGCTTCTTTTATTTTTTGCTTGGGAATTTGAAATGGAATTTGATCTTATTTTGTGGTCTGAATTTGGTGGAGCTTGGTGCTGATTATAAAGAACGTTTTTAACGTCATGGATTACTAATTATAGGATATATATACTTTTGGTGTCACCCATTTTGCTGAGAAAACTTATAAATGGAACTATTTTTTTATTCCAGTTATGAGAGGGGTGACCTAATTGAATTCGAGCTTGGCATTGGCCAGGTGATAAAGGGTATGAAACCATAATCCAATTCTTCCATTTAGATGGGAATGTATTTTTTTTTTTTATTATTTGCACCTTATGCAGAGTCATGTACGATTTACCATGTCTTGAGATTGACAGCTGTCTTACTTTACAGGTTAAAGCTGTTGCAGAAGAGATGGGAATTGGGTTTATAGGAATTGGTTTCCAGCCAAAATGGGAACGAAAAGATATACCAATAATGCCCAAGGTAAAAAGCTACAAATATATCTATTGATAATTTTGTAATGCTATGAGTTGACTTCTTATCTATCCAACTTGGATCATAAGTTCAATGGTAATGCTAATATATTAATAATTAGTAAAAAGTGAAATATGCTAACGTTTTATGTTGGCTCAGGGAAGATACGAGGATTATGAGGAATTACATGCCTAAAGTCGGTTCTCTTGGACTTGACATGATGTTCAGGACATGTACCGTTCAGGTGAGCTCTTCTGGTTTTGACTACATGTTAGGTCAATGGTCAAAAGCTGCATGTTCTTTTTCGGGAAATAATTCTTGATTTAATCTTTGTATTTGATAGGTTAATCTTGATTTTTCTTCTGAAGCTGACATGACACAAAAATTTTGTGCTGGACTCGCTTTACAACCCATGAGTATGTTTTGACATGTTCATTTGTCGCTGTAATTTTTTTTTATAATGGGTCAAACTCGGGTCATGTATCTCTAACTGATCAAACTGAAAATGGGTCGAAAGTCGCCAAAAGTGAATTTTTAATGATTAAGTCTCCTAAATCGTTTTAATAAAAAAACCATATTATTTACAATGATATGTGGGATTGTGTATCTCACTACTTTACAATGAATCAGATTGCTACAGCACTATTTGCTAATTCACTGTTTACAAAAGGAAAGCCAAACGGTTATCTCAGCATGAGGAGGTTATTTTCTGCTACCTCCTAAATAATTTATTCGTTTAATAAATATTTAAAGATATAGAGAATGCTAATTTTTTTTTACCAGCCAAACTTGCACGGATACTGATAACAATCGTGCCGGAATGCTTCCTTTTGTCTTTGATGATTCTTTTGGGTAAGTTTGCTATGATTTTATTTTATTTGCATATCCAATAAAGTTAAAACTTTATAGTGTATACTAATACTCCCTCGGTTTGATAGCATCATATTTGAGCAATACGTTGAATATGCTCTTGATGTCCCGATGTATTTGGCCTACGTACATAAAAATACACCAACTGCCTTTAATTTTCTCTTTGTGTTATATAATTTATCTTTTAACTTGCGCAAAATTTTAGCATTACACAATCGAGTTTTTAAGTCAATAGTATGTAAAGGTCCTACTAAACCATTAAAGTTGATCAAACTGCCTAACTGAAGCAAGTCAGCAGGTTCGGCCAATTTTAAATATGTATAGTTTTGGTTCACGGTTTGGTTTTGGAGGTTTGACGGTTTAACGATTCAGGCTATGATTTGGAACTTTGAACTCACTTATATACGCCGAACCAATTGCCTAACCACTTTTTTTTTATTTTCATAGTATGCAGTGATTTTGACCAATGTAAGCCTGGTGGATTCAACACTTTGACACCTTCAAGAAGGGGCAAAGAAGGCCGCCAAGCAACAAAGAAGGGGCAAGAATATGCTGGAGATATGTGGCAACATTGTAAGTTTCTTTCGCATGGGAATATTTGAACTCTATTTTTTTATATATCTATATTGGTAGCATTATCTTAATTGATAATGTGTATGTTAAATAAAATTCCATTTGTTACTTGTGGATTCGCATAGTAACCTTAATGAACAAGAGAAAAGTATCGCTTCATTTTGGCAACAGCAGCATGAGGTACATCAATTTTGGGTAAGCGACCATAGAAACATTTGAGAAATATATAAAAAATGTTATATAAATACCTTGCGCCTCACGTACGTGATGCATGCACCTTTGCCTAGGCTTTGGGGACCCTATCGCCTCAATGCGCCTCACTTTTTTTTTGAAAAACCAAGATTTTAATCATAATGTTTTATTAAATAAACTATAACATTTACCTCAGCTCATAGCTCATACACTGATGGTACTTTAAGCAACCTATAGTGTAAAGATCAGTGTAAAGACCAGATTGGGTAATCTTTTGTTATGGGTCGGAGAAGGTTGGGTTGGATCATCCAGAAACACCTTTTGCCAGATTAATTTATGTTCATAAGTCTTATTCTTCTTTTAATCATTTTTTATTATAGGTCATTTTTATGTCTTATTCTTCGTTTAGTCGTTTTTTATTATAGGTCATTTCCTAGGATCCTCAGGCAAAAATGAGCAGATTGGAACAAAAGATATCACTAGGAGAGACATACGCTGAGTTGGCAAAAAGGTTGGATGATTATACTTCCGCACTCATTATATTCAGTTCTTTGTAAAATTTATTTTTGAAGAATTTATTTTTAAGCCAGCCTTTCAACGATTTATAACATCATTATATTTAGTTCTTTGTAAAATTTTCTTTTGACTAATGAAGAACTTACATTCGTTTGATTATGTCGTGCAACTCTTCGTAGTTTCATTGATGCCCAACCGTTTACCCTACAAAGGCTATGTGAGGTAAGTGTTAATATTATTTGTGATGATGATTTGATCCCACTTGGTAAACTGCACGCTCGAATTTCTGATTAGCTTTTGTTTTTTGTTTTTTGTTTTTTTTTTGTTTTGGATGAACAGATTATTCTTGATGCACGAATCTTGATTCTAAATCTTTCAAAGCTTGCCCTGGCCTTAGAAAAGGTAATTCAATCGACACATTGTGATTTGTGGCCTTTTACAATATTAAATCCGCACCATTATACAATTGAACTTGCATAGTAGCTGATTTTGCTAACAATGATGATTTATTGTAAACATTGTTTTTACAGAATTTGTCGGTGACATCAACCTTGACCATCTCTACTAACCCTTATCCATCATCACTGATGACATAACGGGGTTAACAAAGTAACCAAGGCTTCAAACCCGAACATGCAACAATCTGATACTGTCATGGAAAATGGAGCCTCGCCCATGGCAGTGGTAGCAGATAGGGACGAAACTATGATAGAGGTGGAGGCTGATGTCATTATTTACATTTGTTGAAGCCGCGTTTAACTAGACAAAGATGGGAAGGTAACGAGTAAAACAACAAATGTAGTCTACAAGGAAGTTTTTTCCGGCATTTGAATAGTTTTCTGTATTTTTCTTCCAATGTATGTATTTGTACAGAATATTTCATTTCAATGTAAATAATATGGTTTTGGTTGAAACCCGCATATTACGCGGGCATTAACCTAGTATAATATATTATACAAAAACAATTGAGTATCTTGGAAAAAAAGATTTCCATATTAAGACGAAAGCAAACGGAAGACGCTTGAGTTGACGCTTCTGATTCTAGAAGGTTTGATGACGTCATTATAGCCCAAGCAAGATGTCATGCATCATGCCACACCATACCAAAGCAAACGGAAGAATAGCTTTTTTTTAACAAGAGAATTATATTATATTAATTAATATCAAAATATTTTCAAAAAAAATTAATTAATATAAAAAACGAAAAGCTAAAGTAAGTGCCCCAAAGCCGAAATTGAGAGTACAAAATTAGGTAGAGTTTGTAATTTACTCGAGATCGGCTCGATAAAGTTTGAATTGGACCGGGTTCACATAAGCTCAGGCCTGAGCCTAAATTGAAACTCATTTGATAAATAAGTTTAAGACCGAGCTTCACATATTAAGTATGACAAAGCTCGAGAGGCTAAACGAGCATCTTATTTATATAATGATAATAATTTTATATTGTGAAACATATATAAAACTTTGATAAAAACAATGAAGAATCCTAAAAGTCATATTCAAAAATATGAAGGGAACACAAGAGATTTCTTGGTATCTTTACCCAACCAAGCATGTCTATTATAATGACGCCATGAAAAATGGCAACACACACAAATATAAATAGAGAACCAATTCTACCAAGACATGTTGGGGTTATCTAAAGCTATACAAGTTGACTAGTCACCAATGAGGTTATAAATTGATGTGCTTAGCAAATGCATAGTATTAAACTATGATTATCCACCAATGATGTACTATGATTATCCACCAATGATGTAAATGTCATTTTTTGTGAAGACACTGTAACTAACTAGGGTTTGGTGTGTTGCGTCGTTGCTTTGGGATTCTGGAATAAAGCGTGTGTGGACAGTGTAGACTCCTGGTGTAAAATCTTAAATCTTGGGCCTATAAACTGTGTTTACATGTGCCAAAAAGAAGTCTAATATATTAGGAAAAAAAAATATGAAGGCCTTTGTGTTTTGGTGGCCCTAGGCCATAGCCTAGGTTTATAAGCTCAACGGGCCGACCATGTTAACAAGTATAATTTTTTATGTTTTTAAAATAGTATTCATTCTATAACAAGTATAATTTTGAGTAAATTGCCAAAATCGTCCCTGAGGTTTGGGCATGTTTGCAATTTTCATTCAAAACAACTTTTTGTACTATATAGTCCTTCACTTTTGGGATTTTTTGCCATTTTCAAAAGCTGCAATTTATCATTTTTTATTACATGTGTTGGTTTTTTCCTTTATACCCCCGGTTGATGTTTTCTATGTATGAGTTGGGTCACACATAATACGTTATGATTGTACGGTATAAACTCGATTTACTTTACGTTTTGATATAATCACAATGCTTATATAGGTCACATTGAGTTCAGTCAGATACTTCGAAACGTGCGTTTTCATATGGTTAATGCATCACATAACATTTGGACTAATCCAATCAAAATTTGCGATGTACCCACGCCATTTGCTAGTTATTATCAAATGATATGAGAGTTATATTAATTAAATATAAGCGAGAATGAAATTACGCTGCACAACAAAGGTAGTGTTTTACTGTTTTATGTAGGATATTAGCATGTTACGTGGCCAGTGGTGGATCTAGCCAGTTTTTTCACTGGGTTCCTTTTTCCAAATCATACAAGGTTTACACTACAAAAAAAAAACGTTCTTTTCCAAATCATACAAGGTTTACACTACAAAAAAAACGTTTTTTTTCCAAATCGACTGGGTTTCTGGGAACCCGGTAAACCCCTCTAAATCCGCCCCTGTACGTGGCATATTATTATTGGTTATGTTCTGGAGTGATCTTTACACCTAGAAGTCAACGGGATTGACCTTGACTTTTATCTACCACACATAACTAAAATAAGTTTATCAAGTTAAAAGAGGGCAACAACTCCAAAAGTCCTGGCCCATCTCTGGGTTAAGGATCGATCTAATGAGTTAACCATCTGACCTTTGGAGAAGTTTTAATGTGTTTGGTGTTTAGGGGGTCAAGTTATTCTACAAAGGCTTCTAATTGTAAGAAGTGTAAGAAGAGTTTAAAGAATGACAAGTGTCTAATAACCTAAAACTAAACTCACTATATCACCACCAAAAACCTAAACACCCACCCCCACCCCACCCCACCCCCACCCCACCCCCACCCCACCACCACCCAAAAACCTAACCCCCCACCCCCCTAAAACCTAAAAAAAAACCTACCCCCCCCCCCCCCCCACCCGGGCAATAAAAAAAAAACTATACCTCACCAAAAAAACCCCCCAAAAAAACCTAAACCCACCCCCACCCCCCAAAAACCTAAAAAAAACCTAACCCCCCCCCCCCCCCCCCCACCCCCAAAAAACCTAAAAAAACAAAAAATAAACACCCACCCCCACCACCACCCAAAAACCTAAACCCCCACCCCCTCGGCAAAAAGAAAAAATTGGGGGGTTTAGGTTTTTGGTGGTGGTGGATGTTTAAGGATTTTTTTTTTTTTTTTTTTTTTTTTGTAGTGGGGTTTTTTTGTGTAGTGGATTTTTTTAGGTTATTGGACACTTGTCACTCTATAAATCCTTCTTACACTTCTTACAATTAGGATCCTTTGTATTTGATCCTAATCCGGTGTTTAGGTACTTGTTGTTTAGCTTTTTCGTTTTGATCTGATGTGTTATTTGTTGTTTTATTTGGTGGATGTCTAGCACGTTCTAGCATCTTGCTAGTCGTGTTTTATTGTAATGGTATAGTAAAATTTTGTTGGTTATTAAAAAAAACTCCAAAAGTCATCAACTTAAGTGTTTAACAAAAAAATCAATTTTCACACGCAAACAAATTTTTTTTCTAATGATAAATTTCATTAAAAAATCGTCAACCAAACAACCAGATGCACAAATAAACGGTGGATATAAAGTAGTCATCATCTTATGCGTATAAAGCAAGACAATTTTTTTAAATTTATACTGAGATAATTGACATCGTTTTATTTTGAGTTTTAATATGTAACGATGCACTTGTGTCGCCTAGCATCTTGCTAGGCACTTTTAATAATATAGTTCGCATCGCCGTTAAAAAATACAGAAGTTGTCAATAGTAACTAATAAGTTTTTTAAAAATAGTTTATTTGATCCTTCAAAAATAGTTTATATCATGGCCAGTTCATGACAGGGGCAAAGTGGGCGATCGTCAAGGGCCCATTTACCCGGAGGCTAAAATAATTAATTTCTTGTATATGTGTGTGTGAATTAAAGGATTATAAGACCGTGGGGTATGGTGGTGATTGGGTTGGGGGCATGAGTTGACACGTAGAGTTCGAGCCCTCCCACCGTCTAGTGACGTGTCCGTGGGGTATGGCGGGGCGTGGGTGCACCGCGTGGGTTGGCAGGTTATTAAATATATATATATATATATATATACATATATATATATATATATATAAAATTTAAAACCCAAGGCGAATAGGAGGCCGCGACATCAAACCCAAGCCCGCCCCACGCCCGGCTTCAAACCCAAGCCCCAAGGGTCACGCCCCAACCCAAGCCCCATACCCCACAGTCTAATGACTATTAGTGGATTGAGTATCAATAGCAAGCCAGCTACGCTAATTGCACTCCTTTTTTTTTACCTTGAACAACCAAGCAAGCATTTTATTAAAACAAAACTCCAACCCATGCTAGCAAGATGCTAAACTGATGCAATTAAGACGGGTTCGGGCCTTGGGCCAGTTTCTGGGCCAGTTAATTATGGAGCGTGGCCTGTTCATGATGCAGGAAGCAGTATCGGCCCAATTGAAGGCCCAGGTTGAGGCTGAACAGGGTGACTTGGGGTGCAAGCTGGAATCGTTGGTTTATCTTTTATTTTTGTTGGTTTATCTTTTGTTTCTCCATGTTTATCTGGTTTTGAAGTTCGTATTTTATTAGGTTTCTTATTCCTAGTTTGTTGCCTATATTGTGGGTGGGTTAGTATAAATAGTTTTTATTTTCCAGTTGAAAATGACAGTTTTTTTATTCTGAATTTTATTGAAAGCCGATTCCAGTTCGTTCTTGTGTTTGTTTGATCCAACTTGGTTGTGAATTGCATCAGTTGGTATCAGAGCACAGAGATCAACTATGGCAGAACGTGGAAGACGTGCTCATCGACAAGATCGTAGAAACGCCGACCGAGGCAACGAAGACTATCGACGCGATCCACGTGACATCGAAGAGATTGCTCGACTGCAGCAACGGATCCGGGATCTGGAATTGCAGCAGGAGCCGCGTTTCGGTGAAGATACGGACACGGACCGGGACATCTGGGATGACGGGACCGGGTACCAAGACTACAACCCTTTTGCTCGACAAGGGCTGGGGAACCCCTTCGATCAGCGGGAACCACAGTCCGACCCTCTGCGAAGCTTAGGGATCAAGATTGAAATCCCTGAGTTCGATGGCAAGATGCAACCGGATGAATTCCTTGACTGGCTCCATACGGTCGAGCGGATTTTTGACCTTCGCGACATCCCCGACAGGTTCAAGGTAAAACTCGTAGCTATAAAACTTCGCAAGTATGCTTCATTATGGTGGGAACATGTCAAGAAAAAGAGGTCTCAAGAGGGGCGATCTCGGGTTACAACTTGGGAGAAGATGAGGAAGTTGTTACGTGAGAAATTTTTGCCACCCAACTATCGCCAAGAGGCTTTCTTGGATTATCATAACCATACCCAACAGTCGACAACTGTTGAGGAATTAATTGCTGATTTTGACAGGTTAAGAATGCGATGCGGTGCGGAGGAAGAAGAAGAAGAACAGGTCATCGCCCGGTTCTTCGGAGCTCTGCGACCAGAGATAGCTAATATTGTCCAATTACAACCTTACTGGTCCTATGCTGATGTTTGTCAATTGGCTTTAAAGGTAGAAAACAACTCAGATCCAAAGGGAAGATACCTGCGAAGACCAGCCCATTCAAACCCGAGGTGTCGCGCGGCCCAATCAAAGCCGAGGCACCCCGGCCTGCTACCAACGCCCCCACAGGCAGCCGGTCTGGTCCTGTCAAATCTGAAACAACAGCCAACAATCCCATAGGACCCTCTCGAGCACCGCGATGTTTTAAATGTGGAGGGTTAGGACATTTTGCGCGTGAATGCGCCAACACCCAGTTAGTCACCCTCACAGAAGACTCACCACCAGTATATGATACTGAGGATGATCAAGCCGGGAACGAACAACCAGAAATTATGTATCCTGATAGGGGCGAGGCCTTGATTGCTCAGCGGATACTCAGCGTCACACCCGACAAGACCGTTAATGACACACTCTGGCTCCGTAATAACATCTTTAGAACTCGTTGCACCGCCAAGGGTAAAGTGTGTACGGTTATTATTGATGGGGGAAGTTGTGAGAACATGGTAGCAACGACAATGGTGGAAAAATTAGGTCTACAAACCGAGCCTCACCCCGATCCGTATCAGTTAACTTGGTTAAAAAAAGGCAATGTTGTGAAGGTAACTCAGCGATGCTTAGTTCAGTTTAGCATTGGCTCTAGATATTCCGATGAGGTGTGGTGCGAAGTCATTCCTATGGATGCATGTCACCTCTTATTGGGACGGCCGTGGCAGTACGATAGGCGGACCTGTCATGATGGTTTCCAAAATACTTACTCGTTCAAAAAAAATGGCGTGAGCATACTGTTGGCTCCTTTGGACACCCGTGAGACTGGAACCGAGGCGTTAGTTCTTAACCGTTCTGCCTTTTTGGACTTTATCCAGACTGCCAAGCCACCTTTCATGCTCGCCCTAGTAATAGCCGAATCTAATCCAGCAGCCTCCAAACCTCCAGCGGAACTACAACCTCTTTTAACCGAATTTGGAGATGTGTTTCCAGGAGAGATACCAGCGGGTCTACCATTAGTTCGGGAAATTCAGCACTGTATTGACCTCATACCTGGTTCGGTCATTCCTAACAAACCCGCGTACCGCATAAACCCGAAAGAGTACGAGGAACTTCACCGCCAAGTTAGTGAATTACTTGAAAAGGGGTTGATTCGTGAAAGTATGAGCCCCTGCGCAGTGCCAGCGCTTCTCGTTCCCAAGGCAAATGGTACGTATCGAATGTGTGTTGATAGTAGGGCCGTCAATAAAATAACAATTAAGTACAGGTTTCCAATACCCCGCTTTGAAGACCTCCTAGATCAGTTACACGGGTCTAGGGTGTTTTCTAAAATTGATTTGCGCAGTGGTTATCACCAAATAAGGATGCGACCTGGGGATGAGTGGAAGACAGCTTTTAAAACGAGGGATGGTTTGTTCGAGTGGATGGTTATGCCCTTCGGGCTTTCGAATGCACCAAGTACCTTCATGCGCCTCATGAATCATATATTTAAACCGTTAATTGGTCGGTGTGTAGTTGTTTACTTCGATGACATTTTGGTTTTTAGCCCTGATTTGCAGCAACACCTGCTTCATCTCAGGCAGGTTTTCTTAATCTTACGAGACCAAAAGCTTTATGCTAATAGTGAAAAGTGCCATTTCTTGTCCTCCGAGGTATTATTTTTGGGATATCTTATTTCAGGCAACGGAATTCGCATGGACGAATTGAAGATTGAGGCAATCCTTACATGGCCCGCTCCGACTACTTTATTTGAAGTCCGGAGTTTTCACGGGTTAGCATCGTTCTATCGGCGTTTTATTCGTAACTTTAGCACGATCGTCGCTCCTATCACGGATTGCTTGAAAGGAACGGCATTTCAATGGACGCCCGCGGCTGCCAAAGCATTCGACTGCCTGAAAAAATGTGTGACGCAAGCTCCTGTTCTCGCATTACCTAATTTCCAAAAGACGTTCCAGGTTGAGTGTGATGCGTCAGGTTTCGGGATTGGAGGTGTTCTGAGTCAAGACGGTCGACCCATCGCTTTCTTTAGTGAGAAGCTTAGTGAGGCCAAGCAAAAGTTTAGTACTTATGATAAAGAATTTTACGCCATTGTTCGAAGTTTGGAATATTGGCGCCACTATCTCATCCATGCAGAATTCATTCTTTTTTCAGACCATCAGGCGCTTCGATACATTCAAGGTCAACTCAAGCTCAATCCCCGACATGCTAAATGGGTCGAATTTTTACAAGAATTTTCTTTTGTGATCCGCCATAAATCGGGGGCTACTAATACCGTTGCGGATGCTTTAAGTAGGAGGCGCGCCCTTCTTACTTCACTCCAAGTTCGGGTTGAATGGTTTGATAATTTTTGTGCACTATACCCGGATGACCCAGATTTTGCGGAGCTGTGGAATACGTGTCGTGTCGCTCCAACATTGGGACACTCTCTTCAGGATGGGTTTTTGTTTAAAGGGACACGGTTGTGCGTGCCTAAGTGTTCGTTACGGGATTCGATAATTCTTGAGGGACATCAAGGGGCTTTGGCTGGTCACTTTGGTCGGGATAAAACACTCAAGTTGATTAAGGAGTGGTTTTTTTGGCCAAAGATGGGGGCGGATGTGAACAGAATAGTTGATCGGTGCCATACTTGCCATATTGCAAAAACTCATAAGTCAAATGCTGGTTTATACACGCCGTTACCGGTACCCGAGGGACCATGGGAGGATGTCAGCCTTGATTTCGTTGTTGGTCTGCCCCGGACACAGCGACAGAAGGATTCCATAATGGTGGTAGTCGATCGTTTTTCCAAGATGGCTCATTTTATACCTTGTGCTAAAACTTATGATGCGAGCCAAATAGCACGGTTGTATTTTGAGGAGGTTGTCCGTTTGCATGGTATTCCCAGGTCCTTGACTTCTGATCGGGATGTTAAATTTGTGGGTCATTTCTGGAGAACGTTATGGAGGAAGTTGGGATCCAGTCTTAATTTTAGCAGCGCTCACCATCCACAGAGTGACGGACAAACAGAAGTAACAAACAGGGGTCTGGGAAATTTATTGCGAAGTTTGGTGGGGTCTAATCCAAAACAGTGGGATCTCGTGTTGGCTCAGGCGGAATTTGCATACAATAGATCCTCTCATCGGTCTACGGGCATGAGTCCGTTCTTAGTTGTGTACGGCCGGAATCCATTTACGCCCTTAGATTTAGCTCCGTCTCTAACTGTTGAACATTATAGTGTTGAGGGCGATGAGCGGGCCAACCAAATTAAATCTATTCATGAGCAGGTTCGGAACGCGATTGTTAATCATAACCTTGTGTATCAAAGGAGAGCTAATGAGAAGAGGAAACAGGTGGTTTTTCAAGCGGGAGACTTAGTGTGGGTGCATCTTAGCAAGGAGCGATTTCCGGGAGGGAAGGCAAGTAAGTTAAATCCGCGGGCTGATGGGCCTTTTCGCGTGCTGGAACGTATCAACGATAATGCTTACAAGATCGAGTTGCCTGGTCATTATAATGTTTCCGCCACATTTAATGTCGCTGACCTTTCTCCTTTTGTTGCTGAGCTGGATGATCCCTTTGACTCGAGGACGAGTCCTTCCGAAGAGGGGGGAATGATGCAATTAAGACGGGTTCGGGCCTTGGGCCAGTTTCTGGGCCAGTTAATTATGGAGCGTGGCCTGTTCATGATGCAGGAAGCAGTATCGGCCCAATTGAAGGCCCAGGTTGAGGCTGAACAGGGTGACTTGGGGTGCAAGCTGGAATCGTTGGTTTATCTTTTATTTTTGTTGGTTTATCTTTTGTTTCTCCATGTTTATCTGGTTTTGAAGTTCGTGTTTTATTAGGTTTCTTATTCCTAGTTTGTTGCCTATATTGTGGGTGGGTTAGTATAAATAGTTTTTATTTTCCAGTTGAAAAGGACAGTTTTTTTATTCTGAATTTTATTGAAAGCCGATTCCAGTTCGTTCTTGTGTTTGTTTGATCCAACTTGGTTGTGAATTGCATCATAAACAAAGGTAGTAAGTACACCATGTCTAAACCGAGTCAAACCGGGTTTTACCACAGTAAGGCTGGAGGGTGTGGGGGCGCCACCATCGCCACATCACCATCTATAGCGCCCCGGGGCGCTATACAACCACACCGCCATCTTTAAGGGGGGAGGGGGGGCGCCATGGTGGTGTCGCCATCATGTTAACGAGAGAGAGGGGCGCTGTCAGGTGGGGACCATGATCTAAACCAATGATTTTTTTTTTTTTTTTAATTTTGTTTAATAGGGGGCTCCATCCACACCCTGCAATTTAAAGGGGGCTCCATGGCTGAGTTGGATCCTATGTGGCGCTGACGTAGAGCTTAGGTGGACTTGATAAAGCCCATGGGGCTCCAACCACACCCTATAGCCTAAGTTTTCCAGCAGACGGTTGGTTATCCGGTGATTTAGTTGGCTGCTGAAAAAAAAAAAAAAAACATTCAAAATTTTATGTAATTTGAATTAGTATTTACCTGGCTTTAAATGATATCACAACAAACTTCCTCTCCCTCCCCCCTCTCTGTCTCTTTCTCTCTCACTCACACACACACATCATTTTTAGAGAGAGAGAGTCACATAAAATTCACCAGGTCCATCTCAGAAGCTTTCATTACAAGAGAACTCCCTTTTTCCTTTTTCCTCTTCATAACCCACCAAATACTTCTTCTTTTTTTTTCTAGAGAGAGAAAGTAGAGATTTCCACAAGAAGCTTTCATCATGGAGTTCATGTAATCAGCAACACATACTTTATCCAGGTTCTTCATTTATTACACCCTTCAACATCTCTCTCAATTCATATATTTTCTTTCTTTCTTAGGCTTTTTACAACCATAGTTCATTTCTGCTTCTTTGACCAATCAACAACCTCAATACCAATCTGAATTTATCTTATAAAAAAAATTGACCCACTTCTTGATTTAATTCTACGTTAATTTCTCCCCCAAACCCTTCTTTTTATAGTTCTTGATTTAACGGTTTTTTCATCTTTTGAGTTGAAAAAATGGGTAAGAATATCTACTGATCAGATTTTCCAGAAATGTGTTCTTGATTTAATGATTGAATTCATAGTTTCAAGATTTTTACCCTTTTTGGTTGTGTGTGTGTGTGTGTTTTGGGGTTGGTTTGTTAATTTTTTTATTTAATTTTTTTGCTTTCTTTTTCATGTTTTCAGGATTTTAGTTGGCTTTGATCAATTCTATAAACAAACAGTTTTTTTTTAGTGGGTTGCTAGAAAATTCAGTTGTTTGACTTTTTATACTTCTTTTATTATTTGACTTGCTCCAACCAATTTATAATTCATATTTTTTTTTATCAAGATCTGATGAATCTCCATTATTGTTACTATTTAACCTAGAAAAGGTCAAACTTTCTTGTCATCCATTTAAATTTTACTTTACATATCTTCCAAATATTTATTACTTATAAAGAATATTGTTCATCAATCACTCCACAAAAAAAAAAAAAAAAAAAAAAAAACACTGAAAAAAGAGACACCTTTTGTTCAATTTGAGGTTAAAACCAATATATTTGATAACCAAAGGTCAAATAATGTCTTTTTAGTATTTGTTGTTAATCTGAATTTACATAATTTTATTCAGATATTTGTTGTTCAAATAATTTCAGGGTTTTGAAAAGTGACTGGCTGAACACTACCTAATTATGGCTGGAAAGATGGATGCTAAAGTCCGGTTAGTGAAGTGCCCAAAATGCCGGAGAGTTCTGCCAGAGCCGCCAGATGTTCCGGTGTACACATGTGGAGGCTGCGGTGCAAGACTTCAAGGTTATATAGATATAATTACTGAAGTTTTTTTGCTTCCAACATTTTGTGTTTTGTTGTTTGAATCTTTTAATGTATTAATGCAGCAAAGAAGCGGAATAAAAGTAGTGTTGACAGCACATCACAAAGGCCGGATGAGGGTTCTTCGGGAAAACAGAAAGTGGACAGCGTTTTTATTGATCAAGAAGCTAGCAGCAGCTCGAATCAACAATCTCTGATTAGTTCTATTGATGAGCCAGTTCAAAATAGTGATCATAATGATCTTAATGGCTCAATTAAAGATCAAGATGCAGCTAATAGAGCTGAAAATGGTACAGTAGTACCACTACCAAGTGTTGTTGAAGAGTGTTCATCTGAAAAATTGAAAATAAAGCAAGTTTCTGATAATCAAGAACCCTACTGTAGCTCAAATCAACAGTTAGTAGTAAGTTCGAGCGATGAGCCGGATCAAAACATTCATAATGATCCTCGTAGCTCGACTGAGTTTTCGGGTCATGAAGATCCACAGTCGTCGCCTGAAGCCACATCTCATAAGGGAATAGATCAAGAACAAGAACAAAGTCAAAGTGATCATCAAGATTCAGGTAAGCAGCAAGAGAACGTTACAGTTGTTGGACTCGAGCATTCGTCAGGCAAACAGAAAACCGAGCAACTTTCTGCTGATAATGAATCCGGTAACAGATTTACACAACCATTGAATGAGGTAGACCGAAACAATGATTGTAATGTAAATCGCGACTCGTCTGAGCTTTCGTATCATGAGAAACCAGAGTCGTCACCTGAAGCCACAGCTCATAGCAGAATAGATCAACAACAAGAACAAGAACAAAATCAAAGTCATTATCAAGATGCAGGTAAGCAGCAAGAAAACGTGACAGTTGCTGGACTCGAGCATTCCTCTGGCAAACAGAAAACCGAGCAGCTGTCTGATGAGAATGAACTCCATAACAGATTTGCACACCTATTGTTGGTTAATCCAAGGAATGAGCTATACCGAAACAATGATCGTAATGAAGGTCGTAGCTCATCTGAGCTTTCATATCACGACGATCCAGTGTCATCGCCAGAAGCCACAGCTCATAACAGGGTTGAACAACAAGAGACTGAATTCGTAAGCTGTAGAAAGGAGACTGGCGTTGAAAAGAACGGTAGTGAATTTGAAGAAACTATCACTGATATGAGGATCATTAGTGATTCTGATAGTGGCTCGAAGTCTAGCTTTAGGAGCGTGATTGCAGAGAAAAGACAGAAGAAAGCTGTGTGTCTGGATGAAGACGACTTATTATCGGAAGATGGAAGTACCGATTTGCGTCATCGGCGAAGATTCGGTCGTATCAGCTCGGCAGAGTCTATGGAAACCACACGATTGGGTGGCACAAGTTACTATGGGTACGAGGGCAGTGTATCTTCGTTTGACGGAAACGATGATCAAATCCCTAGAAAAAACCATATTGGTTCAATTAGGGATGAAGTCGATTCAGGAAACAGGTCTCGTGTCAATTGGCGTAATGATCGTCCTTTGAACGGTCGTGTCGGTAAATATGAGCACCGGTCGACGGATGTTCGATCATTTTATGGTTTGAACGAGTTCTATGAGAACCCAAGGCATCGTCCATCTATGATCCCCGAAAATCCTCAAATGGAGAGAACGGAGCTGTTGAAACTGGTTCGAGAACTACAGGATCAGCTCGAAAGAACAAACATTTCGAATCCTCAACAAGTTCCTTCATACTATAATCACATTTTGAACAATCCTGGAAGATACGGCCAACGAATGGCGTTTTCCGGTGAAGCAACGGCGGTGAACAGACGACGAAACGGCAGCTCTTGCCACCACTGTTGTCCACAAGACCGCCATTTCTCAGCTCAGCTTCCCAGCCATCATGTTTGCTGTCATGGGCCTAATTACGGGCCCAGTAGTTACCGCAGTCCACATTTTTCAGGCCCGTCGAGCCCTAAACACATCCATTCGGAGTCCGACTTCTCTGCACCCGATGATCACTGGCAACAGAGTGATGTCAGGAAACCCTTTCGTTCTCCGAAAAAGACGCAATATGTCCGGCCGATTGCAGGTGGGTCGCCATGGATCACTTGTTACCGGTGCTTCAAGATTCTACAGCTGCCTCAAAGCTTTCTTCTTTTCGACAAACGGTACCATAGTTTAAAATGTGGTGCTTGTATGAAGGTACTCAACTTTACACTTTCGGATGGAACTCATGTTAGTCGGTACAACCCGGACGAAACGATTGCTGCTCCTACTAGCAGCGAGGCAGAAGACTATGATAAACTGGCCGGGTCATGGGCCGGGCCAGTCTCATGTTCGGATCGTTCGTTTGAGAAGAGTTACTCT
Organism: Helianthus tuberosus; assembly: GCA_030545235.1. NCBI lineage: Eukaryota > Viridiplantae > Streptophyta > Magnoliopsida > Asterales > Asteraceae > Helianthus > Helianthus tuberosus. Next base: position 185,607,025 of record CM060433.1, on the reverse strand, counting down.
ACCGAAACAGATAGAAATGGTTCTCGGAGTCGCGAGTTCAGTGAGGATAGAAGAAAGGCAACCATGTCAAGGGATCCATCAGGTTCAACCCGGCCACCTTCTTCAAGGTTTTCGGGCCGAAGATTCACTACATCGAAAATAGAGGAGGTTGGGCCCAGGCCTGGGCCCAACGGTTCTCCTGGTTCAAGCCGGCCACCTTCTTCAAGGAACTCAGGCCGGAGAACGACTACTTCAGAAATCGAGGAGGTGGGGCCCGGGCACAACGGTTCTCCGTTGCATTGGCTCATGGGATATGCTTCGCCGAGTAAGGTGATCCGGGGTTTATAGGATCTGGACATGGAGGGAAATTTTGAAGCAGTTATTTAAATTTTATAGCGTACAGTTGCATATATTTATTTGCTTCATATGATTTTGTATTCTTGTTGGGTATTTTTCATTTTTTTTTTCTTCATATGATATAGTGTGGGATTTTTTTAGATTCAAAAAAATCGTTTGGAAAACTCCTTAAAATAACACTTGTTTGTTTATCAATAGATATATCTTGCTAGATGTATGTTTTTTTTCTTTCAAACCCAATGGTATTCCTTAACTAAAGGTTGAACCGTATTATACTATTCTAATTCGAGCCGAGCCGAGCGGACCTTTGCCCGTGCTTGGCTTGGTCGTTTACAAACCGAACCGATCCGATCAGCTCGTTTACAACCGAGCGGGAAATCGAACGAGCATTTTCCGAGCGAGCGACGAGCGATTTGAACAGCCCTAGCTTCAGGCTAGCCATATAGACTTCCACTCAAATGACCCGACTCACTACTAACAAACATCGTAGGAATTTATAAGCCGGTACACAGGTTTAACGTATCACCTTTAGGATTATGATTCCACATGATGGTACATTGCATTACATGATTTGATGCGCTTTAGATAATAGCTTTCTGCAAGTATTTACTTGGGTACTATTGCTATACACGGATGAAGATTCTCAATGGCAGACTAGTAAATGTTTCGGTTGGTAGTTCTTCTATTTGAGGCAATCGTAATCCTTTGATCCTGAAGCATGTTCATGTCGGGAGCTAGTAATCGAGTGTAGCGATCAAAATACAAGAGCTGTTTCATTAACAGTGCAAATTCCCGAGGGAATCTTAACCCGTATGACTCACTGACCCGTACCTATTGACATTTTTAAGCCACAAGCAAAGTTATACGCAGCTAAAATATATAAAAAGTTGGACTATAATTAGATGCTAAGGCTTACCACATCAAGAAACAGTGCATTCATCTGCCTTTCATCAACAACTAAATTGGCTGATATAGCAGTTGCATTTGTATCTGTTCGAGTGGCTGTAGCAACAACAACTTCTGTATCCAAATCCTGAAAACCAGAAAAACTTTTATCTATGTATTTACATATATTGCAGGCTATAATAGTTCGATGAAATAAACGGGGACACAAACATATGAATGCATGCCTGTATAGATGAAAAGATCTTTTCCAAATCTTTAGCAAATGCTCTAGAGTCTATATTGGTGTTTGTAGCACCCATTTCAATCAAGGCAGAGGCCATTGACTCGTATTCTTCAGTTGCGATTGAACCCAAAAACACTTCCATAGCACTCCATGTTTTTGGTGATATCCGTCCGACAATACCTGCAACTCACAAATTCTGGTGATAAATTTTTGATTCCAAAATAATCTGATAATGAGAATCAAAATATGTTTATCCAGACAGAGAAAGAAAAAGCCAGATTAATGCAACCTAATAATAAATTTTAAAATGCAAATCATAATATGAACCGATAAAGTCATGCAGAAGCTTAAGGGTAGCAGAAGCAAAATATGCAGCAGCATATAAGTTACCTACCAAAATCAAGAAAACCGATACGTCCATCGCGTAATAGCCATAAGTTACCAGCATGTACATCTGCATGGAAAGTTTCACATGCCAGTAAACTACCAAACCTGCATAATTTGTCACAAACTAGCCTGTTAAATTTAAGGAAACTGTGAAAAAAGAAACAAACCTTTCCAGAATTGACATATAAGTCCCTGGACTATATTTTTCACATTATTGAATCTCTTCCGAGTTTTGTAAAATATCAAAAACGTCATCTGAATAAAATTCAAAGACTTATTCATGCAAAAGAAGATACTTTTGTTATGTTTTGAAAAGCACAGAGATTTCATCACACAGAAAAGGGCTTTTATGTAAATAATGAAGTGCAGAACTGTATTATAACAGAAAGAGTAAAATGTCATTTTCGTCCCTGAGGTTTGGCCAGTTTTGAGACTTTCGTCCAAAGGTTTGTTTTTCCGCATCTGGATCCAAAAGGTTTGAAATCTTGTCATTTTCATCCGGCTCGTTAACTCCATCCATTTTTCTCCGTTAAGTCGGGGGTATTTCTGTTTTTTTTTTTGCTAACTTAGAGGGCAATTTAGTCTTTTTCACTTTATGTAAAAAGACCAAATACCCCTGAAAAGAATGAATTGCCCTTTAAGTTAACAAAAAAGACGAAAATACCCCTGAGTTAACGGAGAAAAACTGATGGAGTTAATGAGCCGGATGAAAATGGCAAGATTTCAAACCTTTTGGATCCAGATGCGGAAAAACAAACCTTTGGACGAAAGTCGCAAAACTGGCCAAACCTCAGGGACGAAAATGGCATTTTACTCTAACAGAAATTAAGGGATATAATCATGGGAAAATGTCTTAGCCATACCAAACGTTAAGGGCGGTTATGAGACTGGTTTCCGGACTTGCAACAAGAGAACTTATCGAGTCCAGATCGGTAAGCGGGACTCCATATAGTCTCTCCATTGTTAGAACTCTTTTCGTACTAAACTCTGGATACACTTTAGGAGCCGTGGCCTGCCTTGTAAGCCCCATTGACTCTAGGTATCCTCTAAATGACTCTATGTTTGCTGCCTCTTTCTTAAAGTCCACTTCTTCAAGCATTGATGCTCTTATATCATTCACAATCCCAACCTGATAAAGGGACACATGCATTAATATGAATCCTTTAAAACCACCCCAAAAGTAACTATAACTAGATTCGTGTTAAACTTTTTAAGTCATACCAGTGATGCACGACTCAGTTCAGGATTCAAGAACTCTACAATGCGGGCAACAACGTAAATGAAGTTCAGATCTGCAACTAATACGTCTTCGATTCCAGGTTTCAAGACCTTTATTACTACATCTGCTTGTGATCCTTTAAGCCTTGCCGCATGTACCTAAAGATCGGATTTCCCATATTGTGACAAACTTTTAGAAAAGATTATTGCAGTTGTACAGAAAATGATGTCAACCTGTGCTATTGAAGCTGAGGCAAGCGGTGTAGGATCGACATACTCATAGATACTATCAATTGGGGCTGCTAGATCTTCACGCAGAATACTTTTAATCTCATCGAAAGGAACAACTGGAGCTCTATCGAAACAATACTGAAATTCTTGCACGTATTCTTCTGGAAACAACGTGGGAGCCGATGCTATGAACTACAAATGAATAATATATCAGGATTTTAAGACAAAAGTTCATAAACATGAGTCACTCATTGGATCAGTTACTGATCAGTAACAAATTCAGAAGTAATCTAGCTCACCTGACCTAACTTGATATAGGTAGCACCCAAACGTTCGAATAATTTCCTGAGGTAAAGAGGTGATAGCAATCCAAGCTGAAGCTGTGATGGTATTCCGCTAGGTGAATTCCGTGACTGCAATATGTTACACCAGATCAATCATATATAAACTTAATTTACTAGAATATAGTTGATGTAACGGTGTAAGAATAAAGTATATCATGTATAAACATTCATTCAGTAGCAGCTAATGATGAGCTATACTGTACATTCTAGCATATACCTGTGATAATTCCGTTAGCCACTCGCCACCAACACCAATGACTGCTTGAATACCTTGGGCCAGTCGTAAAGCTCCACGAGGGCCGGTGTTGATAGATGTCTGGACAATATCCTCCACAAGTTTTGGCAAATTCTCTATACTATCTGCAATCAAAAAACATATTTATAACATAACAGCGAGATAGAAGAAACTAAACTATATTGATTGACTTTGGTGTTGACTGTTGACTGTTGACGAAAGAGAAAATAAAATGATCGCGGATTAAGTACCTTGAAGACGAGAAGTAAAAAGATCTTGCGTCTGTGCTGATTGTGATTCTGAGTATCTTGCGTAAAGTCTTAACCCATTAGATCGATACGCAAGCTTCTTTGATCCAATCAATATGCTTGCAACAGGCAACTGAGAGTGAAAAGCAAATATTAATATCATCAATCTGCAAACTAGAGTTACAATTTACAAACACACCTTATTTCAATCTGCAATAGTCATTTTATTCTTTTTGTTGATAAAGCTAACCTCCCAGATGGTCTAATCCCAGGCAAAGAAAATATACATATTTGAACTAGTAACTGATTCAAGAAAAAAAATATACTTTATTCTCAGCACTACCTGCTACTTAAGTAACAACTCTTTTTTATATATTTATGTCCATACTTAAGTAACTGATTTTATGCATAGCGATTAGATCATCATCATCATCATACTCAGTAAATCCCACCAATAGCAAAGCTAAGGTAGGGTCTGAGGAGGGTAAGATGTAGACAGCCTTACCTCTACCCCGTAGGAATAGAGAGGCTGCTTCCAGTGAGACCCCAGGCTCGATTGTAGTTTTGTATCAAGCCTTGGACCTAAGACACATAACACTCAAACAATCGGGACAGAGACTGATTGGTGAATGTACCCCCGTGTCTTTCAGCTATCAACGTCACCACATGATGCCTGATTAACCATCTGCCACTTTTAACGTTATTTTCACGAAATAATAAAATAACGTTAAAGTTAGTACCATTTCACTTTTGCCCCCCGAGCGCCCACACATATATACATTATATGTGCACACCGCAAGTGGGGCATAGCATAGCAATTAGATGGTTTGCACAATTACTCTATATATTGTTGTTTATATCAAAATCATGTGCCTTGTTAGCCTCTCGTAATCCTTACAGTAATATCGTTGATAGATATTAAGCTTGTATAAAGAGCGTAATTTTAAATTTCTTTAACATCAAGCTATACTTACAATAATCTTACAAGTAATGTTAGCAAAATAGTCTGTAAATCAGATTGGATTGAGTTGTTGACAATCAAAACACTTTTTGTCCTATGTTTTATATATAACTTTTACAGATAATATTATTACAAGTTTATAACAAATAATAATAATCTAAATTATGAATAAAGTGATTTAGGCACTTGATGCATTAATGTTTGAACTTGTCATTCTCAGCTAAATTTTAATGCATAACCAAACATAAGTACATAACACAAGTGACTGTCGAAATCGACACATCACAAATAGTTGTGAAATTCCAGTAAAAGCAATTGTTGTTTAACTGAGCATGAAATATTAGCTATCTCATTTATGATTTAACATACCAGAAACCCTAACTAATTAACCGCAGCAATACATATGACATACCAACAACAGCATATGTAACATGAAATTGAACACACAATCGGTCTGAAAACTGGAGAAATTATCACACCTATAAACTCTGTTAAACTGAAATTATGTTTAAACGATCGGAAATACGCAATTAAATAGCAATACACCACACAAAACATCTATCTAATCCCAACATATAACCAATAATATATAGAATTGAGACCTGAGATTGGTGCGTGAAAAGAGGGGCCCAACGGCCATGAACGAAGCCTCTGAACACTGAAACTGACGTCATGGATGATCCAATCGGCCGTTGATTTGGTCACTGTGAAATTGAATAGCTCCTCCAAATGGGAATGGGGATTAATACCGACTAACCAGTACTATCGTCGTATAATTTGCGAGAACCGTTTGCCCACTTGTCATTTTCTTACTGGGCTCTGTATGGGGTGTTTTTGAACCGTAATTTACATTTTAGAGTTTAATATAGTGGTTAAGGGCATGTTTGGCTAAGTTTTTCAAAACAACTTATTGGCTTATTGACTTATCAAAAAGTTAATAAGTTGTTTATTGTGTTTGGCTAAGCCAAAAGTCCTTTTAGAAATGGCTTTTTGCAAAGAAGAAAAAGGAGGTTTCAAGAAGTCACAATATTGGGACTTCTTGGCCAGCTTTTAACTTTTCAAACTACAAATTACCAATATACCCCTTCTTTACCCCCTTATATCTAAAAGAATGTCCATTTTAGTCATTTTACATCAATAAGCTAATCCAAACACTTTTTTTTAAAAACTCCTTTTCAAAAAATCTTTTTCCCAAAAGTCCTTTTCCAAAAGTCCTTTTTAACTATAATAAGCTTAGCCAAACATGCCCTAAGTTGTTTGATAATAATAAATGAAGGTGACTTGGGCCACGTGTCACTTAATTAGGGCATCATCAATTCTATTTTCCCGTTCAACAGTACCACACTTCCATCCCTTTTATACTCCATCTGTCCCCTTTTTTCCTTTTCAAAACCCTAGATCTGAATCTTCTTCTACTTCTCCTATACTTTTCTCCCTTCTAATGCAACAAGGAGATCTTTCTCCGTGAGCTTATCAGTAACTCCTCTGATGTAAGTCTGATTTATGTTGATTTTGTTGTTGTGAAAGTTTGATGTTGATGATATCGTTGTACTACTCAGTGTGTTACTGTTTATAGCATAGGGATGATCTAGGTTATGTGATTTGTACTCGATGATCTGATTGTGTAACCTTTACTGATTTTTTGTTGATGTATGTTACTCTTTGTACTTGATTTAAAGCATAAGGATGATCTAGATTATGCTGTTTCTCATAGTTTGTATATGGAATGTATTCTTCAGTATGCACAGAGGTAGTTTGTGTATATGTAATTGATTGATCATTATTTTGTTGTTTACTTTTAAACGTTAACTTGTAGGTTTTGAAATTTATTTTTGTTTTGGTAATAAACAGAGCAAGGCTTTGAGTTGGAGTTATTTTTATTTCAAAATATGTAGAAACTGTTAACTGATAAGTATTTGTTATACTACTGAGTTATTGAAGTGCTTATTACATTATGAATAGTTAGCTTATTTGAGTTATTGAAGATGTTTATTACAGTGTGTCACGTCAGTATACAAAAGAATGGATCTATGAGCTTGTATCTTTATTCTAACAATAGTCTGTTACATATGTTTTTTGTATAATCTAAAGAAGTAACAATTTGAAATTTAAATTGGCTGTTACATATCTTTATTCTAACAGAGATGTTGAAAGAATATGTGAATGGTGGGGAAATGTCGTCTGATGTACCTACTGCACTCAAAGAAATTTTTTTTGAACGGCAGTACTAAACTCAAAGAATTGAATGACTATCTTCACCTTCTAGCCTTGCAGGTACCAATTTTTTTTCGATCTTACATTGGAAATAGATCAAATGTAAAGTGATCAAATGTAAAGCGATAGATAGATAGATAGATAGATGTGTATTTACAGTTTACGTTTAAATTTGATCTTGCATATCTTTAAGGCATCATCTTCCTCCTTTGTAAACACACAATACGACCAGTTTAGCACTCCCTTGAATATATGAATAATTATCCTTTTAAGTCTTTTAATGATGTTTGAAACTCTGTTTAATGGTGTTATTGTATCCGATTGAATCACTTCACTTCTAATGAATGTCTAATAAGTGGATAATTGTGGATACATCAAGAACACCAATGACACAAAGGTAGTAGTATGGTCGGTTGAGAATTCTGAGTGTTTTCATATGTTTTCAACGCTTGGTGCTTATTATTCTTCAGATCTTTAAAATACGTTGAATTGCGAGAGTTTCGAAGTACATCATCCGCAGGTAATGTTCTTTATTTAATCAATTGAATATCATTTGGTATTTGTTTTGTCTGTTGCTTTAATTCGGGGATTTTGCTTCTTCAGCTAGAGCTTTTGCTGGTTTTATTTTTCATTGCGTCTTCATCTCTTAAAACCTAGATTCACTATTTTCTCCTTCACGCTTTCTTAAACTCTATGTACATTCAATTGTTTTGCCCAGAAGTTCGAGAAACAAATCTCACAAGCAAAGAAACCATATATCGAAGGAGGCACGTGAGTTTTCCGGTATCTATGATGATTTGAGAATTGGTAAGTTCCTCACCTCTACTTCAGTTGTTAATGATTTTGGTTTTGTTCTTTCGATTTCTACTTCAATTGTTAACATTTTGGCTTTCTTTTAGTAGAAGTACTTTTGATTACTGTTTGTTGTACGTAAAAACAGACATTCAAAATCTCCGATTACATAAAACCTATAGTTTTTTCAAACATAAAACCTATAGTTTTTCAAACAGTGTTTTAATCCTAGAAAAAGTGAAACCACTGTTTTGGGTTAAAACAGTGTTTTGAAACCACTTTTCGGTTAAAACAGTATTTGAAACCACTGTTGGGTTAAAACAGTGTTTTGAAACCACTTTTGGGTTACATGTCACACCCCGATATTTCCACGTATTACCGGTGGGGAGTATCGTGACGTAGTTGATATTATCATAGTCAAACAACACAAATTTAAATGCACAGCGGAAGCAAAAGATAGATTCATTTCAACCGAACAAATTGTAATATTAAGTATCACAAGATAGTTGAAAATGATCCACAGGCGGATAGAATAAAAAGGAAACTTTGTTCAACAGACTTTAACATCTAGAGCTTGCGAGACTTGATTATTGATGCCTGGAGTAGCCAGCCTATTTCGTCTAGTACCTGCACTTAGCCTTTTTTTGGAAAATACGTCAGTTTACACTGGTAAATACTAATAACTGACTCATTTTGAAAAGAGTTTAAGAAAATTAATTTGAATGCACTTAGGCAAAAATATCATTTATAACTTGGGACAATTATTTAAAAATAATCTTGTATACAGTTACTTATTTGTCGTCCATTAGTACCGGTTAGAAGAGCCGGCTTAAGTTAAGTGACACGCCACAGGTATAATGCCCACAAGGTTGATTCCTTTAAGTGGATTACCAGTTTTTACATATGCAACTGTCAGGTGTACGCCTACACCCCGTGCTTAGGTCGTGGCCATTTCTTTGAATAATGCCAAGGATATCCGGGACATGGTCATTTAACCCCCAAAGGCCATACACCAAATAATACAGATTAAAACAGGTTATGTAAACACATTAATCACAATCCGATTTAAATGACTTACATACCCGACCAAGCGGTATTATTATAATACCGTATCCCAAGCCCGTATAGGGAAAATAAGTTAAAAGTATTTACTTGAGCAAAGTATAAATCAAAAACAGCAAGTGCACGTAGCTTTTACTGGGCTCCTAATCTGGAACGAAGGTTTTTAATAACCTATTAGATTCCTAACGGGTCTTAAGTAAACATGGACTTAGACCAGTTAGTTTTCAAAAGGAAGATACGGTTCAAACGCATGATTAAGCGATGACCGATTTAGAATGTGGTTTTGACCCGACAAGCTTGTATACTTGTTTAATATGGGTATACTAAACACATTCTGGAATTTGAGATGAAAATGATATGGTTTGACCCGTTTCGGCTAATATGTGCAAACTAGTTACATACGCCGATCCGAACGCGAAAAGTGCGTAACGGGTAACCACATGAGTCATATACAAGTTCCCTAAGTTAATATGCCTTAAATATGTTGTGACATCAGTAAGATATCTTCTATTATGCCCATAACGAATTTAAACTCAAACTATGCCCCGTAGGGGCATTTTGGTAATTTTAAAGGTTATAAAAGAGATTTAATATAAATCTGAGTTACAGGTCTGATCTAATCAGTAAAAATACTTAATGTAATAAGTTATAATAGTAGGGTATTACATATATGTGAAATTTATCATTTATAACTAAATTATGCACCGTATGGGCATTTTGGTAATTTCACATAAGCCTAAAAAGGTCAAAACTGGAAATCTGAGTTTAAAACTTTTGCTTACTGTTAAAATATAAAAATTTACTGAAAATATCAGTAGGCATCAAACCTTATATGTTTAAAATAGTTTTAATACATCCTATGCGTTAAAAAACGCTTAAAAAGGCGATTTTGAGCTATTTCCGGGTTTTATAAGAAAAGCTGATATTTTTATTATTCTAGAAAGCTTAAAATACTTTATTTATCATTTAGAATCAGTAGCAAAAGGTTTGGGGTCAAAAGGTTTTGAAAAAACTCATTTTATAGCCCAAAAGGGCAAAACCGACAATAACCGAATCAAGCTTAGAACTCTATGTTATGCTCAGCCTAAAAATAAATAAAAATCTTCAAAAATACCAAAATATTATATTACATCAGTGGGTAAAAAGTTTGATATCAAAAATTGGGTTTAGATAGGCTATTTGCTAATTATGTCGTTTAATTCATAAAAAACTTTTCATTTACGCTAATGAGCATAACTCCTAATCTAGACCTCAAACTGATATCAAATTTTAGAGACAAGTCTATAAATCAGTAATGAAGGTTTCTATTCTTTTACTTTTTCAAAAATCATGTTTTAAGGTGAAAAGGGCATAATAGTCAACATTTAAGCACTTGACAGAAACATGCATATGAATCGGATAACTAATGAACCAAGTTGTATAACCTCAGAGGGTTACACTAATCTATAACCTGGTCCTATTAGAGCTCTAAGGCATTTCTAAACTATGCTCAAACAGGTCAGAACTGAAAGTCAAAGCAGAAGTCAAATTATGCGACTTTCGGTTCCGAACCGAGCCTAAACTGAAAATTGTCGAGTTGAACATGTTTAGACATGTTCTTACATTAATTACCAAGTTATATTAATGATAAAACAGGTTGCATGGCTTCTACATTGCTAATTATGCATAAATTTGAAAATAAGCTTTCTGTTGACTTTTTAAGATTAACTTTGACCCGACAATTGACCTACTTAGAGTGGGAATCAGAGAGTGCCCTTTTAAGGGTTTATTACCCACATAATTACCAACTCGTAGGTACTTTCAATTCGATATTTGACTGGACAAATTATGAGTAATCTTGAAGTCAAACTCTAATTACGACGGTTTGACTTTAAGCTAATTAGCTAAGCAAAATTGAATTAAGAAAGGTTAAGGACACTTACAAGAGTCCTACGTACGACTAGTGACTTGTGAGAAGTGTGCTTGGGCTCCAAAAATCTCCAGAAGTTGAGTTGTGAAGGTTTTGAAATGCAAGTGTCCATTGTTGCAACAATAGAACTCCTTATATAGTGAATTCAATTGATTAGGATGATGCCAAGCAAGTCTATGGTTGCTACCAGATGTTTACAGGTGCCCCTATTGCATGTAAATCCGTTGGTGCAGCCCCTGGTATGTAAAACAAGCCATATAAGTCGGTTACACAGCCTGAACTGGCAGCTGTCCTCTTTTTCTGATGCTGGCAGTACCAGGCGGCCCGCGTAAGGGTCCCTTGATGCCTTACGCGGCCCGTGTGAGGCCCGGGTCAGGTTAAAAATGTTTCAGAAATTGCACTTTAGGTCCCTGGTCCTTGTAAACGTGGTTTTAAGTTTATATCTTGCACTTTTGGCCCTTTAACTTGACTTTTAAGGGCTCCAAGGCATAATCAAACACCGTTAAGTCCTCGGTTAACTTTGTGATCACCCGTAAAGCCTTGAATTTCAACGTTGACTTTTTTAACCCCTCGTATACGAATATTGTCATAACTTTCTCATACTTTATCGAAACCTTGTGAAATTTTTATCATTTATTCTAGTGAGCATAATTAATCATTACAAAGCTTTGGGTTTGCTAAAAGGTCACTCAGAGGTATACTTTAAACATGTTGACACATTTAACCCCTGTAGTTTGTAATCTCTCACTTTCTTCCACAATTAGCTTCGTATGATCCATGATTCATTCGCTTAAGGGTATAGACATCATGTAGGGTTATTTAAAGGTACATTTATCCATTGTTGACATTTGGACCCCTTTTATTCACATAGTTTCTTTGTTTGTCAACTTTAGTCCCTCTAACTCACTTCTTTACACGTTTAAAGTCCATGACACGTGTTGATATATTATTAGACATAAAATTACGAGGTGTTACATTACAAAAGTGGTTTCAAAACACTGTTTTAACCAACAGTGGTTTCAAACACTGTTAACCCAAAAGTGGTTTCAAAACACTGTTTTAACCCAACAGTGGTTTCAAACACTGTTTTAACCCAAAAGTGTTTTAACAACAGTGGTTTGACTTTGGTCAAACAGTGGTTTGACTTTGGTCAAACAGACTTTTGAACCACTAAGAATCATATTTTTTCAGTCAAACAGTTGTTTGACTTTGGTCAAACAGTGGTTTGACTTTGGTCAAACAGTGGTCAAACAACCTTACAAGAGTCCAGCCTTACAAGAGTCCAGTGGTCAAACAGCCTCACAAGAGTCCAGCCTTACAGGGTACAGGAGGATCACTAGCTGCATACCGTCTGATTGCATAAGTCATAGGGTTAACTGCTTTAAAAAAGTTACGAACTTTGGTCAAAACTTTAATTTCTAAACCCTGTTCAGTGTCTTTTCTTTTTGCTCTAAATTTTTCTAAATTGCATTTTAGTCCTAAATTCATACTTTTAGTTTTTGGCTCTCCTTTCATAAACTTTCCCATCATTGAAAAGTTATAAACTTTCCCATCATTGAAAAATAACATAAATTTACAAACTTTTCATAAACTTATAAACTTAAATAGACGATATTAAATGTTATATAATAGTTTTAGTTTATTTTATTTGAAGAATAGTATTAATTTTCTATTATATAAAAATATTTTATGTTTTTTTTTTGTTGTACGCTTTTTTTTTCTCAGGCCCGCGCTTTTTTGCGCCTTGCACCTAGGCCCCAGGCGAGGCCTAAGCGCCTCGAGTGCGCTTAATGCTTTTAATAACTATGGTCTTATGTATCACATAATGCAATATGTTCAATTGTGTATCTTGCAGTTCTCAACATATTATTGGCTCTGAAATGAACAACCCACTCCATGTTATTCAACATGACACGTTAGTTTAGATATGCAATTAACTAGAATAAATTTGATTTTTCAGTGATGCTGGTGTTGTTCAACAAAGCGGCTCTTTCATCCTATAGTTTTCCATCTGCGAACGTCATAACGCTATTTCAGGTACAAAAAATATCTACTTTATGTACATTACTTGGTGCATAATTGTTTCAACTTCGAGCTTCTTTTCATGCCTGCTTAACATGTCAATGTGATGTTGATTTTCCATCTGTTTTCATGAGGACCATCGCCTTTGACTTGCTTATTGTTTTAGATCACGCCTTGTACTTTCTAAAATGCTTAACTTATAAGGACTTTGTTTATGAATTCAATGGATTCTTTCATTTCTAGAACTTATTATGAAGTTGCATATGGATTTTGGTAGTAATGTAGAGATGAAATCCACATTAATTTTAGTTAAAAAGTGAAAAGTTTAACATAAAAAAGGAAAAAAAAAACACACGTACATTGTATTTAGTTGGAAGAAATATTTGACAATTTAGGTGGCAATAAATATGATCATGAACATGTAATTAGATTATTGTAGTCAACAATTGATGTCTTCCTTTTTGTGCAGATGATATGCTCATGCTGTTTTCTTTATGTTCTACGCCATTGGAAACTCATATCTTTTAGTTCGGGTGATGCTGATAATTCAAAAAGATTCGTGTCATTGCAGACATTGATTCACACCTCACCTCTTGCTCTCACTTATTTGCTGTACATGGTATGTTGTGCACCAGAGCTCGACTTATATACAGATATTTTTATTTGTATTTAAGCATGTCAGGTAACTACTTTTCTTGTTTGTTATTGAAAGTTAGCCACTATGGAGTCTGTACGAGGAGTAAACGTTCCCATGTACACCACCCTTAGGCGGACCACAGTGGTATTTACAATGTTTGTGGAGTTTATCTTGGTCGGCCAGAGATATAGCCGTCCTGTAATCGGAAGGTAATCATTTTTATTTCATTTGTATGCAATAAGTACTATGCATGTATGTAATTTATGTTATTTTTCAATGATGGGAAAGTTTATGAAAAGTTTATAATTTTTCTTGTAGTGAAGATATTTAAGTTTATGAAAAGTTTATAACGTTTCTTGTAGTGAAGATATTTAATGTCCCAATTTTGGTATGATTTTAAGTATGTGTTAATTATAGTAGTAACTTTCTCGAGCCCGGGAAGCAATCCCGGGTAATAACCTAGTTGTCGTATAAACATGAGCCTGAGTAGGGCTTCAAACGAATACGAATAACACCTTGACCGTGTTCGTTTGTTAGGAAATATATGTGTTCATGAACTGTTCGCAAACATTTATCACACGAGATTTTGTGTTCGTTTGTTAAGAAAATATATATGTGTTCGCGAACTGTTCACGAACACTTATCGAATTCGTTTGTGTTTGTTTGTTAATTTTAGGCAACGAACAAAAACGAACGTTGACGAACACAAATGAGCACAAACTAATGTTGTTGAACACAAATGGAAACAAACGAACACAAACAATCTTTCATGAACAGAATATATAATACACTGACACTTATTAGATATTTAATTTATTGAAATTTTGAAGTACTTAAATAAATATAAAAACTAAAAACACTAATGAACTATCGAACACATTATCGAACGTTCACAAACATAAATGAACGAACACGACCTATGTTCATGTTTGTTTATTTAACTAAACGAACGAAATTTCTTGTTCGTGATCGTTTGTTTAATAAATGAACGAATACAAACGAACTTCCCGCCGAACGGTTCACAAACTGTTTGGTTTGTTTGCAGCCCTAAACATGAGTTTTCACTTATTTTTTGTCACCTTGTTTGCAACAGTTTCACAAGTTTTCACTACCTACTACTTATTAAAACAATACATTAATAAAATAAATTAAAAAAAACAATAAAAAGGAATGGGGTTTTTTAAGGACCAACAGAAAATTGTACTCCCTCCGTCCCATTAAAAGTGTCCTACTTTGAATTTTCAAAGTCTTTATTTATAAACTTTGACCTTAAATAATTTTGTTTGTGTTAGATAATACTTGATGAAAGTTATATGATTTGAGTGTGTTTTGCAGGTGTTTTTATCGGGTTAATTTTCATCAAGTTTTATATAACACAAAAAATATATAATTAAAGTCAAAGTTTATAAATAAAGACTTTGAAAATTCAAAATATGACACTTTTAATGGGACGGAGGTAGTAATAAATAAAATAAATTAAAAAAAACAATAAAAAGGAATGGGGGATTTTTTTAAGGAACAACAGAAAATTGTATACATAACTAGCAAGAAGCTACACCAAATAAACCAGTGTACAACAGTGGTCGCCCATACCAAATGGCATGGTATGCACCAAGTATATTTGTGAGTATAAAATGAAAAACATGAAATGCGTGCTTATTATGTACCTACTTTTCTTAATTAAAAAAAAAAAATAACTAATGTGCTTTTATTTTAGCTGGTTTCATGTACTTTTTTAGCCAAACTATGATTAAAGGTTTGAATTAAATGTAAAAAAATAAAGCCTAAGAGCATTTTCATCCAAACCATCAAAATATGTGAGGGGTAGTTTTTATATTATAAAGGGTATAAAAATGGTTGTGAGTGGAGGAGAGAGAAAATGTTATTGTTCATCTGTATATTTGGGGGGACACTGTTTACCCAGTATAATTTTTTTAATATATATTGAAAGTGGTTGTGAGTGAAGGAGAGAGAAAAATGTAATGATAATATTATTTAATTGAAAATGAGAGAGAAAAAATATTTGTTTTTAGTGAAAATATATTGATATAGGAGTTGTTTTTTAGTGGAATATATGTATAATTTGATGGATTGGATGAGAATGCTCTAAGGGCGGTGGGGGTGGCACGTTATGCCACCGTGATACATCAATTCAACGCGTGATACTAGAACAATTTCCACCGCCACCTACTTTTTCACGAGTGATGATTTGAAGACCGTGATAAAATCAACGCGTTATGGCTTGAGCGTGATAAATTGATGTGAGGGGGTGTGGGGGTTTATTGTTGGGTGTTGTGAGTGATGACCATTGCCACCAAAAAAGGTTGTGAGTGATAGAAAAATGGTTGATGACATGGCGGAACTTGATTGGGTGCTTGTGAGTGATGGAATTCTATCACTAGTGACCACCCCCACTCCCCTAAGGGGACTGGGGTGGTGGGCTATTTTGTGCGTGATGAAAAGTTCCACGCGTGGAACTTGGTGAGATTCCCACCGCCACCAACATATTCAACGAGTGATGAAGGTTTGGCGTGATAAAATCAACGAGTGATGGGCTGTGAGTGATAAATGGATGTGAGGGGGTGTGAGGGTTTATTGTTGGGTGTTGTGAGTGATGACCATTGCCACTAAAAAGGTTGTGAGTGATGGAATAATGGTTGATGATATTGCGGAATTTGATTGGATGTTGTGAGTGATGGAATTTTTGCAAGTGATGACCACCCCTCCCCCTCCCCCTAATACCAAGAACAAAATCAAACTAACAAAACCGTTTAAGTGTTTAACTATTTCATTACCTTTTTCCATGTCACTTGAAAAAAGGTATAAAATTTCTGGAGGTAAGATGAAAGCAAGTTCCTTTGAACATAATCTATTACAATAGTTTAATATTTAAAAATAAAACATAATAACAATAAGTGAGTAATTACTTATTTACAAATTATAGTTTCTTATACCCTTTAGCGATATATGGTAACAGGCACATTTGAAATTATTAGAGAAGAAACTATAGTCGAGTTGTGTTACCCGCCCATAAACTTAAATATGTGCTACAAGAAGAATAAAACGCTATGCCTTCTTCAACATCGTTATATTTCTACTTTAACATAAAAGTTTAAACATGCAAAAACCTTCTTCTGTAAGTATTAACCTGATGCTTTACATAACAGTTTGACTTGATGCTTTAACAATCATCATACAAAAACCTTTTCCGCATGCAAGTATTAACCTGACTACTAACCTACTATAGCTATATATGAATGAATATTGTCATTGGCAGACTACTAATTGTTTCGATTGGTAGTTCTTCTCATTGATGCCCTTTGATCCTGAAGCATGTTCATGTTGGGAGCTAGTAAGCGAGTGTAGCGATAAAAATACAAGAGCTGTTTCATTAACAGGACAAATTCCCGAGGGAATCTTAACCCGTATGATTCACTGACCCGTACCTGTTGACATAAATTAAGCCACAAACAGAGTTATAGGCTGCTAAAATATAATAATAAAAAAAGTGGACCATTGTCAGATGCTAAAACTTACCACATCAAGAAACAATGCATTCATCTGCCTTTCATTTACAACTAAATTGGCTGATATAGCAGTTGTATTTGTATCTGCTTGAGTGGCTGTAGCAACAACTTCTTCTATATCCAAATCCTGGAAATCAATTACATATTTCCTTTTCCTAAACGCTATATATTACATATTTATCCTTTTCATTAAAATTACTCTTACTGAATTACTATTTTACCTTTAATAAGCTTATTGAATGACTCGTTACATGCTTCCCCAATTCCTATGGTGTTGTTTCTCTCTGCCTTGATATTGCAACATCCAAATGTTATGTGTGAAGCCACTTTGAGGATTGTCAAAGATTGTGGTAGAATGTAAACGGCAAAAGTCAGCAGCAGAGAATAAACACGCTTGCGGCTCTTCTAAATTCAACCCTCGTTCCGTGGTTTACGGCATGTTCCATGGTTCCTTGTGTTGATCAATCTGTATATAAAGATATCATTGTTTTTGTAAATCTTGTACCTCTCCAAGTATTATAAACTCCTAGTTACCCGTGGACGTAGGTCAGTTTAGACCGAACCACGTAAATCCTTTGTGTTCTTGATTGTGGCAGAGTGTGTGAGAGCAGAGTGTGTGTGTGTGGTCCGAGTTCGTGTGTGAGAGTCCGATCCTAACAACTGGTATCAGAGCCCAGGGCTCTTGATCGAATCGCACGAACAGAGAAGGAGGTGCACAGAATAGAGAAGATACTGACCTGTACCAAAGTTCCGATCAGAACAGCCGCCGCTCAGGTGAATCACAGCCGTGATTCCGAAGCCGCCGGGTTCCGATCAGAGATTGCCGCCATCAGAACCGACGCCACCGCCGTCAGAATCGCCGTTGTTCCTCCGACCAACCGGCAGCGTAGTCGTTGAACCCAGCCATCGATCGAAGTTTGTGAAGGTTGTCACCTGCTTGTTACTTGATCGATTGAGCAGAGGACCAAAGAAAAGTTTTTTTTGGTGGGAAAGAAGGAATCTTTTGTTGGGTGAAGAGAAGAAAGAAAATAAAGTTTGGTGGGGCCACTCTTTTATTCTTTCTATTTCTTTCGTTGGACGGCAAAAGGAGACAAGAAAAGAAAAAGACAAAGAAAAATGAATTGTCATTGTCATTATTCACTTTTTTGACTAACTTTTTTCTTTGGGATTAAACAAAAAAAGGGGGGGGGGGGATTTCAAGATCAGTTTTTGACTGGTTAAACCAGCAATTTTTCAGAGTATCGTTTCATTGAAGATCGAAGAAACAGAACCATAGACCAGTGCTTGGTTAGGTTGTTTCAGTGTTGATTTTCGGTTTATAATTCGATTTAAGTTTCGTTTAGTCGTGTTTGTTAACATGGCAGAAGACGGGAAAGTTCAAATCGATAAGTTTAACGGTACAGATTTTATACGTCCAGATTCAATGGGAGTCGAAGTGACTAGGTATAATAAATAGCATCCCTCGATACCGAAGTAATCGAGACCGTATAGTATAAAACTTAACAAAACCCCGTCGGGTGGTGTGCTACTCCTATAGCGCTATAATTGTTTAAGCCGAGTTAACAAGTAGTATGAATTCTAGCATAAACTTAAGCATAACAAAGCATGTATAAGGATTGATAGAATAAAGCATGTGAATCGTGCGTTTTAACAAGTAAAACATGTTGCAGCCAAAGTGTATTAAAAGGAAAATGGGTCAAGTGTAGTCACGGTTTCTCAAAGTTGTTCCTTTGGTAATCCCGTGAAGAGTTGGAGGTTCAAAGCTTCCTTAGAATACTTAATGTTTTATTTAGAACTCTTCGAGTTCTCTTCCTTGCTTGGAAGATTTTAAGAGAATTAGAGGGGTTGAGAGAAGAATGGTTAGAACACTTAGTGTTCTTTTAGAATTCTTAGAATTCTTGATTTAGAGGGATTAAGAGAAGATTGAGAGAAGAATGGTGTGAAGAAAATGGTAGGAGGAGGTTGGTATTTATAGGTGAAGGAGGTGGTAGGTGATTGGTGGAGATAATAAAAAAATAAATGGAAAGGATAAATAAAAAAATAATTATAATGGAGAGTGGAGGTGGAAAAGGTGATTGAAGGAGGTGGAAAAGGTGATTGAAGAAGAAAAGAGGTGGAAAAGTGTTTGGTATAATCTTTGGTATTTATTGGGTATATAATATGTATAAATGCATAATTCAAGTATTGCAAATGTACGTATAAGTAATTATATGTCAAATCACAATGTTCACGTATTTAAAATACGTATTTACGATTGTTTGTTTATAAAAATTAGGTACGAGTTTGCGTGTAACGCCAATGTATCAAGTTTGCACATAAATGGAACGAATGTATGATATGTTTAATTTAAAGTGTAATTCATGTATAATGATCAAGTTTTATTATGATCAAAGCCTCAGATTACAATGGTTGAATACGAACACAATGGATATACGATTACAAAAATGCGGAGCGTTATAAAGGATATCACTCCTAACTTGATGGTAAAATTTCTTGAAAAATCAAGATTCGCGGAATGAGATTATTCACCAAATTACGGGTTTCACCCCTATTTTGGTGAAGTTATCTCGTTTGTACAATACGAGTGGTTTCGAATTTAGTATAAACGAGTAAAATGCCTTAGGAAGGCGTATGTTTGAAATATTAAATCAAGTATAACACATAATGCATTTCAAGAAATTAACACATAGGAAACGTTTTCAAGAAATTAACACGTAAGAATAACACGTAAAGATGTTTCATACAAGTAGCATGTGAAGCAAATATGGTCGAATTTGGTGCTTAACTATAAACTAGGTCAAAACATAGCAATTTTTCCTAATTCCCTATAGTTATGGCTCTGATACCAATCTGTCACACCCCAACCGATGGCGGAAACATTGGAGTGAGACAAAATAGATTGCTCGAGACATCATAACACTAATAATTGTGACAAGTATTTAAATAGTAAATTTCATTTCATTTCTAAAGAATCAATTACAAGAATTTGAAGTAAATACAACATCATGAACAATGAAATACAACACAATAGGAGTACAACATTTAAAGTGTGTATCTAAGCATCCTACTAGATTCCATGCATTACCGACATCATCGCTAAACCTATAGTATAAAACTTAACAAAACCCCGTCGGGTGGTGTGCTACTCCTATAGCGCTATAATTGTTTAAGCCGAGTTAACAAGTAGTATGAATTCTAGCATGAACTTAAGCATAACAAAGCATGTATAAGGATTGATAGAATAAAGCATGTGAATCGTGCATTTTAACAAGTAAAACATGTTGCACCCAAAGTGTATTAAAAGGAAAATGGGTCAAGTGTACTCACCCACAGGTCCCAGGATCGAAACCTAGCTCTGATACCAATCTGTCACACCCCAACCGATGGCGGAAACATCGGAGTGAGACGAAATAGATTGCTCGAGACATCATAACACTAATAATTGTGACAAGTATTTAAATAGTAAATTTCATTTCATTTCTAAAGAATCAATTACAAGAATTTGAAGTAAATACAACATCATGAACAATGAAATACAACACAATAGGAGTACAACATTTAAAGTGTGTATCTAAGCATCCTACTAGATTCCATGCATTACCGACATCATCGCTAAACCTGCAGCATGTTTTAAAAGCATAGTTCAATACAAAGGTATTGGCGAGTACACTAGTTTTAGACTCGTGGCATGTGTATCAAAGTATTTTCAATCCAACATAGCATTTGGTATACAAAGTCAAACTATCATGCAATACAATATGTCAACTCTAGTGTCCACTAGTATTTAGTATTTAGCATCCCTCGCCACAAAAGTGACGAGACCGTTATGTATAATAAATAGCATCCCTCGATACCGAAGTAATCGAGACCGTATAGTATAAAACTTAACAAAACCCCATCGGGTGGTGTTCTACTCCTATAGCGCTATAATTGTTTAAGCCGAGTTAACAAGTAGTATGTATTCTAGCATGAACTTTAAGCATAACAAAGCATGTATACAGATCGAATGAATAAAAGCATGTTTGTAAATCGTGCATTTTGACAAGTAAACATGTTGCAGCCAAAGTGTATTAAAAAAGAAATGGGTCAAGTGTACTCACGGTTCTCAAAGCTGTTCCTTTGGTAATCCCATGAAGAGTTGGAGGTTCAAAGCTTCCTTAGAACACTTAATGTTTTATTTAGAACTCTTCGAGTTCTCTTCCTTGCTTGGAAGATTTTAAGAGAATTAGAGGGGTTGAGAGAAGAATGGTTAGAACACTTAGTGTTCTTTTAGAATTCTTAGAATTCTTGATTTAGAGGGATTAAGAGAAGATTGAGAGAAGAATGGTGTGAAGAAAATGGTAGGAGGAGGTTGGTATTTATAGGTGAAGGAGGTGGTCGGTGATTGGTTGAGATAATAAAAAAATAAATGGAAAGGATAAATAAAAAAATAATTATAATGGAGGGTGGAGGTGGAAAAGGTGATTGAAGGAGGTGGAAAAGGTGATTGAAGAAGAAAAGAGGTGGAAAAGTGTTTGGTATAATCTTTGGTATTTATTGGGTATATAATATGTATAAATGCATAATTCAAGTATTGCAAATGTACGTATAAGTAATTATACGTCAAATCAAAATGTTCACGTATTTAAAATACGTATTTACGATTGTTTGTTTATAAAAATTAGGTACGAGTTTGCGTGTAACGCCAATGTATCAAGTTTGCACATAAATGGAACGAATGTATGATATGTTTAATTTAAAGTGTAATTCATGTATAATGATCAAGTTTTATTACGATCAAAGCCTCGGATTACAATGGTTGAATACGAATACAATGGATATACGATTACAAAAATGCGGAGCGTTACAGTCTCCCCTACTTTAGAAAATTTCGTCCCGAAATTTATTCGAAAGAGACCATAGAATGTAATTGTAAGGATTGAATAGATGAGCAAAGTGTTAGTTTCTAGAGCATCGTGTGGTGTTGATACTTTTTTAAGAATCTATGAGCATCATTGAGTGTATAGAGATTGTTTTGCATATCACTATGTTATACTAAATTTGTAATAAAAATTTGATAGTCTATTATGATGTGAACAAATTTTACATTTGAAATAAATCATGTAATGAATTAAATTCAGACTCAGAACTATAAGGTGGTGGAGGTGGTAGAGTCAATTGCATATGAGCAGCTAATTGTCTTAGAATGTCTTCCAACCATTTATTTCTTTCTGTCAGCCGTTTTATTTGTTGAGACAAATTTCAAACCTGGTCGTTTAACCTAGTCACTTCGACTCCCATTGAATCTGGAGGTAGATTCATTTGAGGCACCGTACTTGGGCCTGCTATATCAGTTGGTGGCAGTTGTTGTTCTACTTCGTTTAATAGTGACTGGAAAAACTGTGGCTGTAATGGTGATTGCAAAAATGATTCCGATGCTAACTGTTCTTGGATCATCATGTTTTCATCAAACAAAGTTTCTTGCACCGTTGAATCCTCCTCGAAAATTAACGGTGAGAAGCTTTGTAAGACGTTCGGTGTTAATGGTTGGGATAGGTTAGTTGTAATATGTTCTTGTACGGATGGCAGCTGTGGTTGCAGATCAAATCGATAAAAAGACGGCTGAGGAAGCTGCAACAATGATTGTTGTAAATTTTGTGTTGAGGTACTTTCCAAGATAACTTGTGCTTCCTCCGACTGGAATGGTTGATTTAGTATATAATTATGAACAGGGGTTAGCCTAACAGTGTTAAAATTTACAATCCCAGGTGCCTTTGGTGGAGATAATCCTTGGATAATCTGATCACTTAAGACACCTAATGATTTTGCTATTTTTGTAATGTAAGACCCTTCCATGAGACTTCTCAGAGGATTTGTTTGTTGATTTAAAAGATATGTAGCAAGCTCGTGGGCAATATTACAAGGAACTTGCTCAAAAATACTATGCAGATGGAAAAGGTCGGTAGTACTAACCCTATGTTGATTATGCTTGCGCCCAGTGATAGTGTTGGCTAAAACACGGTGCATATATTGATAACGAGGGTCTGTGAATTTCATAGAATTATTATTGTTACACCACCCTTTCGATGAATGGCCTAGCCAATATTCTTTCATTTCCTCAGAGGAATAAGAGGTTGATGCCTCCGTAAAAATGGGTTGTTTAACTTCTTCATCTGTATATATGCCCAGATGAACTGCGAATTCTGTTAATGACATATTATGAGGTTGTCCACAAAGTCGAAAATGAATGGATTCATCGGTAAGACTTTTATTATATTGGAAATAGAAAGTGGACAAGAACTCATATACCAGTTCATCGTATGACGGTTCTAGGATGTCGAAGAAACGGCGCCAGGGCGTATTATGTGGTAGTAATCCTGCCAGTAAACCACTGGAATCAAACATTTCCATTCGATGCCAATCAATACCACTAATAGTATAAACTTCAAGATCCTTGAGTTTTCGATACCTCTCACGAGTGGGTAAATCAGTAAACCGAAGGAATGGATGAATTTCTGCTGCATTTGAAGATTCAGCATATGCTACTGGGAAATTTGCCATGTGAATATTGGGTTTTGTTGAACTAAGAAAAGTTTGGGTATGGGTTGTTTTGGGTATGTGTTGAATTATATCAGAAGTTGTAGTTCTTGTGTAGATTAGCTCGAGTAGTGAGTTTCTTATATAGATAAGGAAATTTCGGCTTACACCATACGATCGGTTAAGGCTTCCATGATACGTTTTAAAACAGTTTACTGTAGTTGGTTTGAATTTGAAAATGTATGGTCTCGAAAATAATTTGAATTTTGAAAATTTGAATTTGAGAATGTATGATCTTGAAAATAATTTGAATTTTGAAAATTTGAATTTGAAAAGAGGGGATTGTATCGTATAAAAATTGATAATAGTAAAACGTAGGTTTGATTAAAACTTGGATTGTTCCAAAATGGAACTTTGACTAAACCGAAATAAATCAAGAGTCCTTTTGAATTAGGGAAATGTGCTTTGGCCTATAGGTATTTTGTACTCTCATCGATAGTCCCCAGGTAGGCAAACTGGTCCATTACTTTGGATTTGTACGAATTGCCAGCCTAGACAGGACGTCCCGACTACCGGTACTTACCCTTCCAGTTACTACACATTTCCATTTGATCGGAAATTTGAAACTTTGGCGAAATTGAAAATCCAGGAGTGGAACTAATCGACAAGGTGCGGGTTTCACCCCTAACTTGACGATTTCGTGCCCTAAGTGTGGTTGGTACTCGTCAGGTCAAAATTTAATTTCAACACTTTGACGAGGGTCCACTAGAATTTTGCAATTTGAATTTCTCCATCAAGGTGAGGATTTCACTCCTAACTTGATGGTGAATTTCATGTAAAAAGGAAAAGTAGATGGATTGAGAGTTGTTCACCAAATTGTGGGTTTCACGCCTATTTTGGTGAAGTCGTCTCGTTTGTGTATTACGAGTGGTTTCGATTTTTGTATAAACGAGTAAAAAGACGTATGATCAAAATAATAGTAAGTATATGTAACGCCCCAAAATTCGAATTACTTAGTTGCCAGTATGTTAACGCGTTTAAAAGAAGGAAATGTAATAACTAGGTTATTAAACCTAGTTAAATGCCTAGCAAAACAAGAAAGGAAATGAAATTGGGTCAATTATGATTAAGTGACAAACATGAGGGGTTAGTTTTGAATGAGTGAAAAGATAAAATATAAAAAATAAAATTAAAAACCCCACACCCACACCTGGGCGTATGTGGGTGTTCGACCAGAGAAGAAAAAGAAGGGGGGAAATGTCACACCCCCAAAATACCACATGCGGAAACCCCCGCGAGGCGTGTGACGTACCAGGATCCAAGCCACCAATCACAATGAACTCATAAATATATATAAATAAAACTTTCATTCATTAACATAAAGGGTTACAAACGTTACATATCATTCAATGTGTACAGCGGAAGCAAAACTCATTTGTTAAGTGTTTAGTAAACCATGTGTACATAAATCATTTAGCTTGTGTTGAGATTCCATGTATCACGACCCATGACCACTCCAGCATCCCAGACAGCAAGTTCCAATGATATAAACCTACAACCTGCAAGCATGCAGACAAGTGTGTCAGACGACGCTGGTGAGTTCAAAGTTTTGTTAACGTGTTTAGATACCAGTTACCAGATTAAAACGTTGCACAGTTTCGATGATTTGATTTGATTTTGTTATTAACTCGATTACCGCAATGGCTTCAAGATGTATTTGCCCAACTCCAATGTCTCTATCAAAACATTGGTCATGCTTTAAGGAAATTAGTTCACGCCCGTCCTCCTCGGTACGGTGTGAGGGTGCCAAACCTAATAGCGCTATCAACTAATAACCTCGTTGCCTCCCCGGCAACTGTCGGTAGATGTAAGGGGTCTTATATGATAGTTACTGAGTAATAATAACAAACATCCCAATAAACTAGCGTTCCTCCCCGGAACGTTACCCGATATCCCTCCCCGGGATGCATGCTTGGAAAAAGAGCAGTGAACTCACCTTTGGTTTGCTCGGTAAGATTAATTACTCGTTTATCAGTTGATCAAACACGTCCTAACATGGTTACCGATAATAATTAGTTTTACGTGCATATAAACTACATATCTCATGTACAATTTATTTCACGTACTCCTTGTTCACAAACCACACAACTATTGTACGTGTAACATACACATGTAGTTCAAGTCACAATCAGTTAACACATCAGCTTAGCACCATCAAGTATTCCCTTATCATGTATTCAGTTCATACGTGGATTAACCTCATGATTTCATTTATACAAGC
This sequence comes from Helianthus tuberosus, assembly GCA_030545235.1. Taxonomy (NCBI): domain Eukaryota; kingdom Viridiplantae; phylum Streptophyta; class Magnoliopsida; order Asterales; family Asteraceae; genus Helianthus; species Helianthus tuberosus. The sequence continues at coordinate 185,580,976 of CM060433.1, read as the reverse complement.
CACATAACATTACATTCTTCGATACTAGAATATGTACGACAACAAAGCTAGTGACCCACATAAGACTCGTGCGATCCAATATAACATGTTATCTAATAAATGTGTGTGTGGGTGGCCCATCGGTGCCCATTATAGCCCAACAGAATGCACGATGCCCATTTAACCGCGGCCCTAATTCTCGTCATGTTCACATTAGATCAATTACCATAATTCACTTTTTCAACAGTTTCATTGTTTCATCTAATAACTTGCTTAACAATTTAATAACATAAGAACCATCCCCCTCTCCTCGGTTAACATGCAAGTTCTGATTAATATTCTGATCAACATCATTCCATATCATACTTTTCAAATGGCCCACACACATTATAATTTCAAACAGATGAGACAAAAGTTGTTTTAATATTAAATCAATCATCATCTAAAAACAATCCATAAACAATTACCACTATCATTACATTAATATTTATCCTTTTCTTAACCGATTTCATGCATACATCAAGAAGTCATAAACACTCACAACTCTTATATTTAATCGGCCCATCATGGAAAGTAATCAAACAGCTTCGGCTCACTTGTGCAAATTACATTCAAACAGTACAACCCCTAATCTCATAATTTCAATAATTCCAACAACCTATGACTTTACTACCCAATCATCATATAAACAGGAGTTTAACTAACTAATATCCCCATGTCAATACTTCATGCTCATGCATAATAACCCATCTTTTCAATGATATAACTAATTAACCATTACCAATCCATTGACCAAACCAGTCTTGGAAACATTAAACGTTATACAATCAAACTAAGATCAATAGATAACAAGCAACGAGTTCGTTAATATCATTACATAACATGCCGGCGGGTTCGTATTTAAATTCGTGGATCACGTATCCCTTATTTGACACATACTCACACAATAGTTACTACCAAAGGCTACGATAACAGAATGAATCACTAACCAGGTGTGTAAGATGAAATCAAAAGAGAATTCCAAAACGAACAAAGAGTTTCCGCCGGTACAAGAAGGGATGAGAGAGATGTTAGGGTTTGTATTCTTGTATGTTACGCAGCCTAAGAACTGACCGCATGCAACATATATTAGTTCGGTTGGGCTTTTTAACTCACGAGGGTTTGCTTTGGGCTTCAAGGGTTTGTTTCAATGTGATTAAGAGATTTGCATGAGGACCATGTACAACTTGTATATACATGGAACAAGTGGGCCGATTCTAAAAGAGTTTATTACTTCTTTGGGCTACAAAGAAGCTGGGCCGAGTTGATTTATGCTACACGAAAATAAGTTGGCTCGGGTGATGTGGGCCGATGTGCATTGGGAGTAGCGGAGGGTATATGGCCCAATACATGAGCGGTTCCTATAATTACTAGACATCTAAGTTAACCAGATACGCTACCCTCGACAAGTTTATCGCAACATGTTTAACAACACATTTAATTATCAACACATTTAATTATAGCGAGAATGTGAACGAGAAATAGTGAGAAGTCGGAGTTACGAAGTTAGACAACACTGACCTTGAAAGTTCAGATTGTCACATCATCCCCAACTTGAAAGAAATTTCGTCCCGAAATTTGATAAGCAGTCTCATGAGAGTGAAGTGGCAGACTGGGATGACTGTGGATTTCCTCGGGTGCCACATCATCCCCGACTTGAAAAGGAATTTCGTCCCGAAATTCACCAGTTACGCCGGATTTAGATTGGTCAGTTGGGAATACTTGAACTTCATCTGATTCTCGCGTTTCCACGTGAACTCCGGTCCACGTTTTAAGTTCCAACGAACGCTCACGATTGGAATTCGACTATGGTAACGAATCTTGACGTCCTGGTCCATGATTTCAGTAGATTCCTCAACAACTGCAACCTGTCATTAACCTCCGACTCTAATAAGGGTATCACAAGCGTTTCATCGGACGAACACTGCCTTAGATTCGAGACATAAGTGATATCAAACACATTACTCAACTCGACAGGTAATCCAAGCTTGTACACCACTTACCAACACGTTTCCAGAATTTTGAATGGCCCAACATAAGGTAAGTTAAGCTTGCCACGCTTCCCAAGGCGTACCGCACCCTCCCAAGGTGAGACTTCCAATATGACATGTTCGCCTGTAGCGAACTCCCAGTGTTTCCTAAGTTATCAGGTTTCCTGGCGATCATGTGTTGTCGCCACACGATTTCCAATATAAATAATCTTCCCAAGAGTTTTGAGTGCAAGTCCTAGACCCATGATTAGGTTGTCATCCACCTCAGTCCAACAAGGAGGTTGGCATTATCATCCATGCAATGCCTCAAACAGAGTTGTATGCATACTAAAACTGTAACGGCTGCAGTAGAACTCACCCCAAAGATAAGTGTCCTTCCAAATGTTTACTAAAGTCAATCACGCACATGCTCGCAGCATGTCTTTGTGTGTCAGGATGGTACGTTGCTCTGTCCAATTGTCCTACAGTGATAAGTAACACTCATGTCTAGACGTGAGCCAAGGGTGTTGTGTATTGCCTGACATAAATCATGAATAGATCAAATTCAGAGGTAACAGGAGTTGGCACCTCGTACCTAAAAGCCGCCTCTCTCAGAGGAACATTTACAACTGTGAAGACTCGTCAGTTTTCTTGATTGCAAGAAAGTGTGCTGGTAACGTGAGTCCATCAACGGTCATCCAGGTGATAATGTTTCCGTTTCAAGTTGTAAGTAGACTAGTGATAAAATCCATGGCAGTTTGTTCTCATTTCCATATGGGTGTTTCTGGTTGCTGATACTCCACCTTGACTTTCCCACAAGTTAAACGTTATTCACATACATTGCCAGGTGGGCCTTCATGCCGATCATTTGTACAAGATCTATAGATCCTAATATCTCTCATCAAAACCCAGACAACTAGAATATCAAGGCCGGTGTGCTTTGCCGTAGTGAGCCCACATTCGTTCCATGAAATAGCGAATATTGTCCGACCTGCCAAATGTTGCTCCTCCATGCCCCGCATGGACTCAACTTGAAAATTCTCTTCCTCATTGCTTTGATGTGAACAGGGCGAATCTGATCAGGTAGGCTAGAGTCATTGGTGAGTTGCAAGCTCATACGTGTTTAGGTTCCATAGTCGTATTCGCTCAAGAGTTTCATCCAGCGATGCCGTCACATAATTAGCTCTCTCAACACAAAGGTACACGGGAGGCCCTTGTGATCGGTCTAAATTGCGCAATTGGTACCGTCCAAGTAATGCCTCCATCTTAGTTCCAAGGACCATCGCTTCTACCGTAGGTTATCCTGTAAATCCACTACGTAAACCATCACTTTCTCGTGTTGTATCGGCGTGTAACTGGGACCCTGATTCGAACCATCATGATATACCACTAGATCACCCGTACCCTCGGGTAAAGACGATGCTCAGTGCATTTTAGTGTTGGGTTTCGAAAGTTGAAAAGACGTTTTCATGTTTGTCCCCCACGAATACACAACACCCTTTTGTGCTAAAGAGATTTAAGCTACGAAATCCCCGAAAATCCTGTGATGAATCTACGATAGTATCTAGCTGGACCAAGAAGTTACTGTATCCCCGATGGACTATTTGGTACCGATCACTATCTAGTGAAATGGATCTTTAGCGAGACGCATGTATTCCCACTTCGTTGTTTATATGACCAAAAATGTACCTCTTGAATTCAAAAGTTACCTTTAACAAGACTTCGCGCGGTGTGGCTCCTCCCTCATGAGCTCTAAAATAAGATGCACATGCCGTCATATTATTCCTTTCTCCTGGTAATGATTCAGAATGCCTTCAATAAACACGGTCGATTTATGTGATCCATAAAACTGCTAGTGTGTTGGTTAACCCAAAGGTCATGGAATACAAAGTTGCAATGGCCGCATCGCGTTCGATATGCCATTTTAGGAACATTCTCCCCTTGGACTTCCATCTGATGTTAGTCCGTTCGTTAATAAATCTTCGAATAGGAGCTTGACCCTTGAAACTGGTCAACAGGTTATCAATACATGGTCGAGGCGAACGGTTCTTGATTGTCACCTAGCTGAGCTCTCGATAGTCAGCACGCCTACGAAAAGGCTTATCTTCACGGATATAACTGGGGCTCCCCAAAGTGAAAACTAGGCCCAACAAAACTCCTGTTCAACAGTTCCTGTAGCTCTTGCAACCCTCATGGTGCAAGACGATAAGAGTACGAGCTGCCTCTAACATGAGATCAAACTGAGATTCTGCCTAACAGTTGTGAAAGTAAACCTGAAAGTTCCTCGGGTAGCACGCCGAGAGGAATCACAGACAATTGGTGGATCCTCGATCCTCTTTTCCTCAGTCGTAACATCAGTAACGGTTGCTAACTTAACGAGGTAATCCTTCCGTAGACACTTCTGAGCTTTCATTGCGGAACGATGCTAACCTTTACACTACTTTAATACTTCAAAGTATGATGTGACACAAAATTCCTTCCCACAAGGTATATCTACGCGACATCTAGGTAACCAATCTACACAACTACTGCATCGAGCCCATCAAGGATAGCAGAAGGAAGGTCAATGTCGCACTCTTGTCCCACAAGGTCGAGCTTGCATCCCAACAAACATATGAGGTTTCAATTGTCTTGCCATCAGTCAATTCCACAACAGGTTCGGCTTCAAGAAACATTAAGGTTAAGCAGAATAGAGACGAAGCGATTAGCTACCCATACAAGCCACCATGTCGCTATGATCCTGGCGTCGCGCACGCCAATCCTAAATGCCCTTCCACGAGCATCATTTCCAGTGTTGTTATTGTCGTCGTCGTTCCCTTGGTTGTTGTCGTCTTGATTCTAACAACGGCCAAACCATGTCATAGGCACCATCATTTCCATACTGTAGGCCATGGTTACAAGTACCTTGATGTTGTTGTGACCGTTGCCTCTACTGTCGTTGCTTAAAATGAAGCCCTACGATCTTTCACCAACAAGGTTCATCTTGTCACATTTCCGTGTCGCGTCCTAGGCGTTACTCATTGTGCCGGCAGCTTCACGTTCCATACCATGGTCAATTGTCATTGTTTATGTCCCGATTGGTTCGTAAAAGTTGACTCCCATGAGTCGCTGGCTGGGGGTTATGGATTCGATTGGAGACAAATCGCTGATGTTCGTTGCCAGTAACTAGGGTCGTTCAAATGCTGAAGTCGGTAAAGTACTACATTTACCCTCTTGTCCATCGTTCTTGCAAGTTGACTGAGTAATACACGGTATGTTGCGAGAGTGTTGCAGAAGTGATCGCACTTCGGGATTTAAGACGTCAATACATTAAGTTCCAGTAAACGAAGAAAGGTGAGAAAGGTATAGACCAATCATTGTCGTTGCAAAATCCAACTCAAGGATGTTCGTACAAGCACCTAACATTCTACACAGTTCGCTAGGCGTTCAGATGGGTGTTCAGGTAATACTTGATAGCATCGAGATTCGAAAGGATTCAGAAAGGAGTGAAAAGGTCATGTTTGAGTAGGAGACAATCACTGCTACGACTCCTATAGACTGTTGCATTTTACCTCGATCAAATAACGGAACGGAACCCCTTTTTCACTAGTTAAGCCTCACTGGGACTCGCATGCACCCCCACATTATTATTATGTGTGCACCCACAATAATATTGTGATTTGCATGCTCATCTCAGTTCCTCCCAACTCATGTCAAATGGTCCTTCAAACTCAGGTATCAAACAGGGGCTGTCAAAACATCAGGGTTACAAGAATCCCAGGGCTACGGCACACTAACAACACATAATAATGTAAACAAGCAGTTCATGTAATTATGCTATAGTGACGAGTGGGTGTCCGTATGCTACATCATAAACAGGTGTACACTAGTCATGTAATGTATGCATTAAGTGAGAAAGATGAACCTTGCAATCTGGAGCTGAGTGTCATGGTCGTATTCCCTTTTTCATAACTGTTCGGTTATAGTCTGGTTTTATAAAAACGTTTTTTAAACCAAGTTCACTATAACCTGGCTCTGATACCAAACTGTCACACCCCCAAAATACCACATGCGGAAACCCCCGCGAGGCGTGTGACGTACCAGGATCCAAGCCACCAATCACAATGAACTCATAAATATATATAAATAAAACTTTCATTCATTAACATAAAGGGTTACAAACGTTACATATCATTCAATGTGTACAGCGGAAGCAAAACTCATTTGTTAAGTGTTTAGTAAACCATGTGTACATAAATCATTTAGCTTGTGTTGAGATTCCATGTATCACGACCCATGACCACTCCAGCATCCCAGACAGCAAGTTCCAATGATATAAACCTACAACCTGCAAGCATGCAGACAAGTGTGTCAGACGACGCTGGTGAGTTCAAAGTTTTGTTAACGTGTTTAGATACCAGTTACCATATTAAAACGTTGCACAGTTTCGATGATTTGATTTGATATTGTTATTAACACGATTACCACAATGGCTACAAGATGTATTTGCCCAACCCCAATGTCTCTATCAAAACATTGGTCATGCTTTAAGGAAATTAGTTCACGCCCGTCCTCCCCGGTACGGTGTGAGGGTGCCAAACCTAATAGCGCTATCAACTAATAACCTCGTTGCCTCCCTGGCAACTGTCGGTAGATGTAAGGGGTCTTATATGATAGATACTGAGTAATAATAACAAACATCCCAATAAACTAGCGTTCCTCCCCGGAACGTTACCCGATATCCCTCCCCGGGATGCATGCTTGGAAAAAGACCAGTGAACTCACCTTTGGTTTGCTCGGTAAGATTAATTACTCGTTTATCAGTTGATCAAACACGTCCTAACATGGTTACCGATAATAATTAGTTTTACGTGCATATAAACTACATATCTCATGTACAATTTATTTCACGTACTCCTTGTTCACAAACCACACAACTATTGTACGTGTAACACACACATGTAGTTCAAGTCACAATCAGTTAACACATCAGCTTAGCACCATCAAGTATTCCCTTATCATGTATTCAGTTCATACGTGGATTAACCTCATGATTTCATTTATACAAGCCACATAACATTACATTCTTCGATACTAGAATATGTGCGACAACAAAGCTAGTGACCCACATAAGACTCGTGCGATCCAATATAACATGTTATCTAATAAGTGTGTGTGTGGGTGGCCCATCGGAGCCCATTATAGCCCAACAGAATGCACGATGCCCATTTAACCGCGGCCCTAATTCTCGTCATGTTCACATTAGATCAATTACCATAATTCACTTTTTCAACAGTTTCATTGTTTCATCTAATAACTTGCTTAACAATTTAATAACATAAGAACCATCCCCCCTCTCCTCGGTTAACATGCAAGTTCTGATTAATATTCTGATCAACATCATTCCATATCATACTTTTCAAATGGCCCACACACATTATAATTTCAAACAGATGAGACAAAAGTTGTTTTAATATTAAATCAATCATCATCTAAAAACAATCCATAAACAATTACCACTATCATTACATTAATATTTATCCTTTTCTTAACCAATTTCATGCATACATCAAGAAGTCATAAACACTCACAACTCGTATATTTAATCGGCCCATCATGGAAAGTAATCAAACAGCTTCGGCTCACTTGTGCAAATTACATTCAAACAGTACAACCCCTAATCTCATAATTTCAATAATTCCAACAACCTATGACTTCACTACCCAATCATCATATAAACAGGAGTTTAACTAACTAATATCCCCATGTCAATACTTCATGCTCATGCATAATAACCCATCTTTTCAATGATATAACTAATTAACCATTACCAATCCATTGACCAAACCAGTCTTGGAAACATTAAACGTTATACAATCAAACTAAGATCAATAGATAACAAGCAACGAGTTCGTTAATATCATTACATAACATGCCGGCAGGTTCGTATTTAAATTCGTGGATCACGTATCCCTTATTTAACACATACTCACACAATAGTTACTACCAAAGGCTACGATAACAGAATGAATCACTAACCAGGTGTGTAAGATGAAATCAAAAGAGAATTCCAAAATGAACAAAGATTTGCCGCCGGTACAAGAAGGGACGAGAGAGATGTTAGGGTTTGTATTCTTGTATGTTACGCAGCCTAAGAACTGACCGCATGCAACATATATTAGTTCGGTTGGGCTTTTTAACTCACGAGGGTTTGCTTTGGGCTTCAAGGGTTTGTTTCAATGTGATTAAGAGATGTGCATGAGGACCATGTACAACTTGTATATACATGGAACAAGTGGGCCGATTCTAAAAGAGTTTATTACTTCTTTGGGCTACAAAGAAGCTGGGCCGAGTTGATTTATGCTACACGAAAATAAGTTGGCTCGGGTGATGTGGGCCGATGTGCATTGGGAGTAGCGGAGGGTAAATGGACCAATACATGAGCGGTTCCAATAATTACTAGACATCTAAGTTAACCAGATACGCTACCCTCGACAAGTTTATCGTAACATGTTTAGCAACACATTTAATTATCAACACATTTAATTATAGCGAGAATGTGAACGAGAAATAGTGAGAAGTCGGAGTTACGAAGTTAGACAACACTGACCTTGAAAGTTCAGATTGTCACAGGAAACCCCTTCTCAAACCCTAATCGACCAAATTGGATGGATTCTGGCTGAAATCGAACTTGCATGAACCAGATTCTTGATTGTTCAACTCTGTAAAACACATGGTAAGTGGTAATTTCGGATTTGATGATTTTGTATGAATTAGGTTATGATCAATTCATGAAATTTTATGAAATCGAGCACGAATATATGTTAGAATTATCATATGGACTGTGAATTTATCAAGATTTTGGTGTTAATTAAGGTTTGAAGATGAAACCCACTTGGGCTAACGAAAGTGGCGACATGGGTATAACACCTATGTCGAATTCTTCTTCAAAAATTGATGTAGCATGTTGTATGCGATGAATGTTTGTTTGATAGTTTGAGTATGGTGTGATTTTAGGTCGATATCAATAGTATTTGAATTTTTAAAGGCAAGAATAGGAAGATGAACATAAGATACTTGTACAATATATTTTATTAATGTGAAACCCATTAAGTGTTTGATAAAATGCCTACATGAAACTTGAGTTGATTCAAGTTTGTGTTAAAAAGTTAGTAAATTCGTCACTTTTGACAGCCCTAGATAGTCATCTTGTAAAGGCCGTATCTCATTCGTTATTAGGAGTTAGACAACGAGCCTTATATCGTTGAAAAGGTTGTTTCGCATATTACATTTCATATTTGGTCACAAGAGGCTGGTTGTGAGATTTAGTGGGTCAAAACAGCATAAAAAGTTAATAAATTCTTCACTTTTGATAGCCCTAGATAGTCATCTTGTAAAGGCCGTATCTCATTCGTTATTAGGAGTTAGACAACGAGCCTTATATCGTTGAAAAGGTTGTTTCGCATATTACATTTCATATTTGGTCACAAGAGGCTGGTTATGAGATTTAGTGGGTCAAAACAGCATGAAAAGTTATTAAATTCGTCACTTTTGACAGCCCTAGATAGTCATCTTGTAAAGGCCGTATCTCATTCGTTATTAGGAGTTAGACAACGAGCCTTATATCGTTGAAAAGGTTGTTTCGCATATTACAATTCTTATTTGAAAGTCGAAGTCAGATTATGTGATTAAAAAGGGGAAAGTGACCCCGAACAGCTGCTGCGTGAAAAATGCAGCAATGAAAATAATGTGTTTTATGGACTTAAAACATATGATTTTCTAGTCACCAATTTACTAAACACTAAATATTGCTTCGGGTGAATGTTTACAGTTGTTAAGGTGTGTTTAAAGCGTTACTATGTGTAAAATTGATCTTGTGAACATCGGATATAAAATCAAGTAATCATGTAGTTGTATGTACCACATAACATGAATATGAAATGTGTATGACGATACTACAAGTAGTCTATCATATCAAGATAATCGTGTGTGTGTTCATAAGTTGGGAATAAGTCAACGAATATGCGAGTGGCATGATTAGACTTATGAATATGTTTATGAGATTTTAAAGAATCATGTATATGTGTTAGAACAATTATGTGTACGTACGTATGATAATAAATTTGAGTGAGTGAATGTTGAATATTGTGGTTGTCGGTTCATGTCATATGTATGATAAGCTTGACTAATGAAAGTCTATGTAGCTAAGAGCTAGGAATGGAGGTGATATGAACGAACATGCATACTAACTATGATATAGACGTAATGACTTGAAATGATAGGAATCCCAATTGACATGGACTCAAGAATGGAAGGCTAACGGATCAAGGGTAAATAAAGAAGCTATGCACAACTCGGACGCACGATGTAAGTGATTCCAATTCACTTCTTAGTAGGTACGTAGTATTTAATATTTATGTGTAGAAAAATATGCAAGAATCATGTAATGAATGAGAAGTATTGAGGTAAGTATTATTTTAGTATAACAAAGGAGTTGTTTATAATGAAAGTAAACTAGTAGGATTAGACGGGTCAAATAATGTAAAAAGGGGTTTATAAGCCGTTTGCTTATAAATCAGATTTTGATGCGACCCGAAGTGATAAACGGATCCGTAATTAAATTACGGGCGCGTAGGAAAAAGAATCGGGTAAAACGGATCAAAAATGAGAGAGTTATGTTCGTTTCGGTAAGAATTAATGGCAGGGAAAAGTGCAGAGGTGACACGGCCGGGTGGTGAGCTGACACGGCCGGGTGAAGGTTCTGTGAAAAATATATGGTTAGTTGACACGGCCGGGTGGTTAACCCGACCCGGCCGGGTGAAGGGGCTGAAAATAAAATAAAAAAAATAATAATATATGTAAGTAGGAAGTGGTTGCTATGAATGCAAGTAAAAATTAGGAATGTATACGTTTGTGAATGCGAAATGTTATAAATGTATAAAGGAATGTTACGGAATGGTTTCATTATGTTCGAGCATTAATGATTGCTAATGGTGTGTTTGAGATTGAAATGCATTGCGGGTGTATGAACACCGGGTTCTTGAAGTATCGAAGTCGAACTCTGAATAAGAAAATACGAGAGGATAGTTAAATAAATCAAAGTTTCATTGTTAAATGTTATTCACTATTAGATTATATGAGAATCATGTTGTATAACGTTGTCAATGACTAATGGTTAAGTTGTATGTGATGTTCACAGGTATTGCACGTATCTCTACCACTACTATCGAAGATAAGCATGCATTGATCGAGCCCCAAATTAAAGATTGTACGGGAAGAACGGCCACATAGTCTGATTTATGTATTGTCTTGAAGCGTTACTTTAATGTGGTTATTGTTAATCCCTTTTTTGTAAATGTTTATCATTTGTATTTGAGCTTTTAAATAAGTAATGGGTCTAAATAAGAAAGGAAATTTTTGGGCTCATATTTTTCCGCTGTGTCGTGTTTAAGTTCTTACAGGGAATTGTTCATTATACGAACGAGTCATGCCCGAATGTTGTAAATAATAATACTTATTTGGAATAAGAAATATGGGCGTTACAAGTTGGTATCAGAGCCCTGGTTTGAGGGAAATCAAGTATGAGGAGGCAAATACTTGAACTCAAACCTGCGTGCTCTTGTATCCAGGAACCCGTACAATCCAGGACTCGATCAAGATCTAAAGGTGAATGTAAGTATGTATTTATGCATGTGAATAAAGAAACTAACGGTTTTGTATGTGCAAGGTAAGCATAAATGTTTGAAGAGGATGGTCCGTGGATGCAGAATAGGATGAATACTAAGGCAGGCAAAGATGCAAATAGGCAAATTAACCCCAGGTACACGCTATTAATATATATGGGTACCGATGTTAAAGGAAAAAGGAAGAGATCTCCTTGGGAGGGTAATTATTAAACGAAAGACAATGATGTGGTCTTGGGGAAGTTTTAGAAATATGCATGAAACTGAAACCCACTTCTCGGACATAAGGCGATGATTACACGAAGGCATGAAACTAGTATGTGGATTGTGCACCTGGCCAGTACGCAAGAAGCATATGACGTTCGTGAGACCGTGGTAATTATCGCAGGTATGTCTGGTAGAACTGGGTAGCAGGTGGGCGTGCGGGTGAAATGGGTAATAAGACTCTCGGGAAATTGAGGATACTACGTAAGAGTAAAAAGTATAAGTGATAAGAATGAAGAATGTTGAATCCGTAAGAAAGTACGGATCAACAAGATATGAATGCAAAGTTTGAATCCGCGAGACGGATTCAAAGAATGAAAGATATGAATGATATGTTAGAATCCGCGAGACGGATTCAAAGAATGAAAGATATGAATGATATGTTAGAATCCGCGAGACGGATTCGAAACCTAAAAGGGATGAAAGATATGAATGATATGTTAGAAACCGCGAGACGGATTCGAAACATAGAAGGGAATGAATGATAGGATGAAAAAGTTCAAAATTTGTAAATAGGCACGAATCAGATAAGTAAGAATGGATGACAAGAGTGAAGGGCTCAAAATTTTTAATAATTATAGATAGAACGAGTAAATATTCCTTGTGAAGCGGATATTATTATTGCTATGTTTTGAACATATATATATGTAAATATATGAATATAATTACGCTCAAGTATTGTATGAAAGGATGGCTGAAAGGATAAATGAGTTATGCGGGTCAAATGGTGAGTACCATTTGAACCAGGTATTAATGTTTGAAATGGTTAAGTTATTTAATTGTAGGTGAGCATGATGTACGGAAATGTAATGTCACAAACTGGAAGGAAATAGTCAAGCAAAATATGGATAACAAGTCAATGGATTTCGACTTGTGCCAGGTATGTATAAAAGTTATGCATTTAATAGGAGTTTATGACTCGACTAGAGATGGATGCGTCAGGATAGAATAATCGATAGGCATATGTAAGATTGTATTTACAAAGTAGACTTCCGAAGGTCAAACGAAATATAATGATAAGTAATAAAGCAAGTAATAAAATGCGGGTAAAAAGGGTGATTGTAGTTTGACTCTTGAGAAGCCGAATGAAGATGAATTGTTAATAATAAAAGAAGTAATAAGGAATGGATAGATTAGTTCGGTCCTTTAAGTAGGTATGAAACATCGAAAACGGTTTATGTGGCAAGAAGTTGTAGCCGTAAGAAATAAACATTGGATAAATTACAAGCGTGAAATATGTTGATACTTGACTCTAGAGAGTCAAAGTGAATGACGGGTTACGACCCGGGCGAAAGACCTAAGCTTTAATGGAAAGGACAAGTGTACGTGAGGAGCACTAAAGCATAAAGCGATGAAATTAAATATATGCTTGAATTGACAAGAAGTAAAAACATGTACTTCGTTATGTGTATTCATAAAAGAGAAAGAAGTGGCAGGTTGACTTTGAAAAGTCAAACTGCAGAAGTTGATAAATAAGTTAAAGAATTGCGGAAGAACAGTTATGTATTGAACCATCGTGAATGGATCAAACAACTAAAATGATATGTTAAAAAATGGTCACGTATAGACCTGTTTTGTACAGGTGGAACGCATCAATGTTCTACGAAGGAGTTGAGAAAGTATTAATATATAAATAAGGAACCAGGATGTGATAATCCTAGTAAGGTCAGTGAAAGAATGTTCATAAGCGAAAGCTCATCACACGGATGAATGAGGTCAATCCGAAACATGGTATGGATGGTGACGAAGAGGACCGGCTCGTTGCTGCATGTCCAAGTACTGCGTCAAGAAAGTAAGGTTAGCAAATTACTTAATATATGAATATAAAATTTTACGCTATGTTTGAACTTCTGTATGAATTATTGATAGCACAAAATGTGACATGAAAAGGAAGGTTTGACTCTTATAGGTCGACCAAGGAATGAATTTCAACTCGAACTTAATGTCATCGAGCTGTATGAATGCTAGTGCCTAATAAGTAAACCATGAAACGAGTTTAACCAGCAAGTAGTAACCGTAAGACACGGATGATAGCCGTAAATTGCGGCGGGATTAAAATGAAAGCTCGCCTTAGACTCTAAAACCCATACGTGAATAGAACTTGAACCTACAAATGTGTTAAAATATATTATTTGTACGAAGGGACGAAACTCGTTTATAAGTAGGTCTATTGTTAGATGATTGTATGCATGAATAAGTACGATATGTTGAATGCGTACGAGTGAACAAGATTGTATGCAGAAATGAATGAAATAATGATGACTATGGGATGTGTGACTAGTGTAAATTCTCACAACATGCTTATGTAAGTCTTCCAATGTAACTCGAATAAATGAACAAACGAGAATAAAACTAGACGGGTTATGGCAGAAAAGAAAGAGGTTTCGGGGACGAAACCTTCTTTAAGGGGGGTAGATTTGTAACGCCCCAAAATTCGAATTACTTAGTTTCCAGTATGTTAACGCGTTTAAAAGAAGGAAATGTAATAACTAGGTTATTAAACCTAGTTAAATGCCTAGCAAAACAAGAAAGGAAATGAAATTGGGTCAATTATGATTAAGTGACAAACATGAGGGGTTAGTTTTGAATGAGTGAAAAGATAAAATATAAAAAATAAAATTAAAAACCCCACACCCACACCTGGGCGTATGTGGGTGTTCGACCAGAGAAGAAAAAGAAGGGGGAAACCCCTTCTCAAACCCTAATCGACCAAATTGGATGGATTCTGGCTTAAATCGAACTTGCATGAACAAGATTCTTGATTGTTCAACTCTGTAAAACACATGGTAAGTGGTAATTTCGGATTTGATGATTTTGTATGAATTAGGTTATGATCAATTCATGAAATTTTATTAAATCGAGCACGAATATATGTTAGAATTATCATATGGACTGTGAATTTATTAAGATTTTGGTGTTAATTAAGGTTTGAAGATGAAACCCACTTGGGCTAACGAAAGTGGCGACATGGGTATAACACCTATGTCGAATTCTTCTTCAAAAATTGATGTAGCATGTTGTATGCGATGAATGTTTGTTTGATAGTTTGAGTATGGTGTGATTTTAGGTCGATATCAATAGTATTTGAATTTTTAAAGGCAAGAATAGGAAGATGAACATAAGATACTTGTACAATATATTTTATTAATGTGAAACCCATCAAGTGTTTGATAAAATGCCTACATGAAACTTGAGTTGATTCAAGTTTGTGTTAAAAAGTTAGTAAATTCGTCACTTTTGACAGCCCTAGATAGTCATCTTGTAAAGGCCGTATCTCATTCGTTATTAGGAGTTAGACAACGAGCCTTATATCGTTGAAAAGGTTGTTTCGCATATTACAATTCTTATTTGAAAGTCGAAGTCAGATTATGTGATTAAAAAGGGGAAAGTGACCCCGAACAGCTGCTGCGTGAAAAATGCAGCAATGAAAATAATGTGTTTTATGGACTTAAAACATATGATTTTCTAGTCACCAATTTACTAAACACTAAATATTGCTTCGGGTGAATGTTTACAGTTGTTAAGGTGTGTTTAAAGCGTTACTATGTGTAAAATTGATCTTGTGAACATCGGATATAAAATCAAGTAATCATGTAGTTGTATGTACCACATAACATGAATATGAAATGTGTATGACGATACTACAAGTAGTCTATCATATCAAGATAATCGTGTGTGTGTTCATAAGTTGGGAATAAGTCAACGAATATGCGAGTGGCATGATTAGACTTATGAATATGTTTATGAGATTTTAAAGAATCATGTATATGTGTTAGAACAATTATGTGTACGTACGTATGATAATAAATTTGAGTGAGTGAATGTTGAATATTGTGGTTGTCGGTTCATGTCATATGTATGATAAGCTTGACTAATGAAAGTCTATGTAGCTAAGAGCTAGGAATGGAGGTGATATGAACGAACATGCATACTAACTATGATATGGACGTAATGACTTGAAATGATAGGAATCCCAATTGACATGGACTCAAGAATGGAAGGCTAACGGATCAAGGGTAAATAAAGAAGCTATGCACAACTCGGACGCACGATGTAAGTGATTCCAATTCACTTCTTAGTAGGTACGTAGTATTTAATATTTATGTGTAGAAAAATATGCAAGAATCATGTAATGAATGAGAAGTATTGAGGTAAGTATTATTTTAGTATAACAAAGGAGTTGTTTATAATGAAAGTAAACTAGTAGGATTAGACGGGTCAAATAATGTAAAAAGGGGTTTATAAGCCGTTTGCTTATAAATCAGATTTTGATGCGACCCGAAGTGATAAACGGATCCGTAATTAAATTACGGGCGCGTAGGAAAAAGAATCGGGTAAAACGGATAAAAAATGAGAGAGTTATGTCCGTTTCGGTAAGATTAATGGCAGGGAAAAGTGCAGAGCTGACACGGCCGGGTGGTGAGCTGACACGGCCGGGTGAAGGTTCTGTGAAAAATATATGGTTAGTTGACACGGCCGGGTGGTTAACCCGACCCGGCCGGGTGAAGGGGCTGAAAATAAAATAAAAAAATAATAATATATGTAAGTAGGAAGTGGTTGCTATGAATGCAAGTAAAAATTAGGAATGTATACGTTTGTGAATGCGAAATGTTATAAATGTATAAAGGAATGTTACGGAATGGTTTCATTATGTTCGAGCATTAATGATTGCTAATGGTGTGTTTGAGATTGAAATGCATTGCAGGTGTATGAACACCGGGTTCTTGAAGTATCGAAGTCGAACTCTGAATAAGAAAATACGAGAGGATAGTTAAATAAATCAAAGTTTCATTGTTAAATGTTATTCACTATTAGATTATATGAGAATCATGTTGTATAACGTTGTCAATGACTAATGGTTAAGTTGTATGTGATGTTCACAGGTATTGCACGTATCTCTACCACTACTATCGAAGATAAGCATGCATTGATCGAGCCCCAAATTAAAGATTGTACGGGAAGAATGGCCACATAGTCTGATTTATGTATTGTCTTGAAGCGTTACTTTAATGTGGTTATTGTTAATCCCTTTTTTGTAAATGTTTATCATTTGTATTTGAGCTTTTAAATAAGTAATGGGTCTAAATAAGAAAGGAAATTTTTGGGCTCATATTTTTCCGCTGCGTCGTGTTTAAGTTCTTACAGGGAATTGTTCATTATACGAACGAGTCATGCCCGAATGTTGTAAATAATAATACTTATTTGGAATAAGAAATATGAGCGTTACAGTATAAGCACATAAAGCGTCTCAAGAAAATAACACGTAAAAGATATTTCAAAACTGACACATAAAGAATGGAATAATACAACGAGTATTAACAAGTAATAAAACAAGTATTAACACAAAAGTAACATATATGTTTAAAAGGCCAAAAGAAAATAGTTAAGGAGCAAATAAAGTATCATGCAAGTGTTTTAAGCAAAACATAAGAATAAAGCTCTAAAACTATAGATTAGGTAAAAAGCATAGCAATTTTTTTTCTAATTCCCTATAGTTATGGCTCTGATACCAAATTCACAATAAAAAAGTACTATGTGTTCATTCTGAGATCCTACCATCACTTGTGCACTAACTAATAGAATCTTAATACTACATAGTAACTAAAAAATACACCCATATTCAAATCAAGGGAAACCGAAAATGCTTACAACAACACACCCACTTCAGATCATGAAACGTGCGAAAAAAACCCCAAGTCAACCTTCTGAAACAATGTAACTAAAAAATGACATTATGGTAGGGGTTAAAGAATTACAAGTTTCTACAGCTAGGGGATATATGTAAAAAAACCCAACTTAAAAGAACCAAAAAGGATAACCTTGTGAAACAAGGCGCTTCTTGTGATGAGAGAGATCTCTCGAAAAGGGAAATTAGATGATTTGATTTTATCTAATGACAAACTGGTTATAGATAGTTCATTAGACCGACTCTTATATAGTTATATAATCTGATTAATGCAACTTAATAACAAGTTTCAAAACACAAACCATAATATGCACCGATAGTCATGCAGATGCTTAAGGGTAGCAAGGAAGCAAAATATGAAAAAAGTTACCTACCAAAATCAAGAAAACCGATACGTCCATCACGTAATAGATTCTTAAAGATCAAGGAGATTATAATTGAAAAACAAATAACAAAACGGTATTTCTGTCATTCAACCAAATACTCCATTGATTTTCAAACGGCTATAACTTTTTCATATGATAATATAAAAAAATTACACCGTATTAACGAGCATTTTATTATTTAATTTGAGTAGGGTATTGCTATAGTTTCGTTAATTTTTAAAATATTTTGTTTTACAAAGCTATGTAGTTACGTGAATACGTGATTTTATAAGCCTACGTAATTACGTAACATTCATCATATTCAGAAGCAAGTATATTGTTACGTGATTATGTACCCATTCGTAATTACGTAATATGCAATTTATTCGTGAAACAAGGGTAACATATTTGATTTTTGTATACTATTACATGATTTTGTATAACGTTACGTGATTATGTTCAGTACGTAATTACGTAACATTACGTGATTATGTATTTTCTGCTATATGGTAAAAAGACGAAAATACCCTTTCCCTCCTTAAATACCAAATCTCCAGCTTGTCTCATGTACTGATCCAATGCCTATATATATACAGAGACAGAAGAGAAGAGAATACACTCTGATTATTTCCTTAAACCAATCAATTCCACCAAATCGACCGCCGCCCCCTTCATCTCTCCGATCACAACGATGCCCAGCTGTTACAATATAAATCTGTTAGTGTTAGTTGAGGGTAGGTAATTGTAATAAGTGATAGTAGAGGGACTGTAATTGTAATATGTGTAAGAAGTAGTTAATGGTAGTTATAAAGATAACAACCCCAAGCTATGAAGCTAGGCTTGATTTGGGTTTTCCTTTTCTCTCTCTTGTGTGATTCTCTCATTCCAAGCTGACAATTGGTATCAGAGCCACCGATTCTCATCGGAGCTCATCGATTCCGACCACCACCACCTCTCCGATCATCTTCTCCGGCGAGTTATCCGTCGTATCCATCAAATTTTTTCCATCAATTCGTTCAAATTCATACTCATTTCCGTTGATTCTTGGAGTGATCAATTGTTGATCATTTTATTCCAAATCATTAATCAGTTGCCTGATTCTTGATTCATGTTCCTCGTTTTTCTTCCTTCATTCCTGTAATTCTCATTCATTCTTGTTGAATCATTAAGATGGCTACTCGAAATCAGGAAGTTGAACGTCTTGCAAAAGACATCAACCGAATAGATGCTTTTACAACACAAAATCAAGAAACACTAATGGGCCTGAAAGCAGCTTTTGATCAGATGCAGGCAACATTCTCAAAATTGGAACAACAAGGCACTTTGATTCCAAGAAATGAGGGTGATAGAGTCAGTAACAATCGTTTAACAAAGGTTGAGTTCCCAAAATTTAATGGTGATGATGTAGAGGGATGGTTGTATAAGTGTGAGCATTTTTTCTCAATTGATGAAACCCCTGAAAGGTACAAGGTTAGATATGCTGTTGTCCATCTAGAGGGTAGAGCCTTGCAATGGCATCAAGGTTTTATGAAATCCTCTGGGAAACAGATATCTGATGTGACTTGGGATGAGTATACAAGGAATGCATCCACGAGGTTTGCTGCAACATTAATAGAGGATGCTATGGGTGCACTCAAGGCATTAACCCAAACTGGTGAACTAGAAGATTACTGTGATGAGTTTGACCTACTTTTGAATAAGGTAACACTACCTGATGAGTATACAATTAGTTTATTCATTGAAGGGTTGAAACCTGAAATTAAGTGTCATGTCAAAATGTTTAAACCTAAAACATTGAGGGAGACATACTCTTTGACAAGATTGCAGAATCAGTCAAATAAGACCTTGGGTTTGGGTAGTATGAGTAACACAGGTTCCACCAGTTACAAATACAATTCCCAATCCACAAGAACTAATAATTTGACAAATATTGGCAAGCAGCCTGTGCTAGCTACTCCTGTCAATTCTGTACCATCAAATGCAATTATTCCCAGAAAAGTTACAAATAAATACCTGGATGACAAAAGGGCAAAGGGGGAATGTTTTTATTGTAATGAAAAATATGTAGCAGGGCATAGCAGAGTGTTCAAGGGCAAGAAACAGTTGTTTTTAGTGGAGATGGATGAATATCTTGAGGATGAGGAATTGGAAGGACTGGAAGAAGAGTCTTCGGTGCAGGGTGATCCACAGATTTCCTTAAATGCCCTTATGGGTATTCCTTCCTACTCTACTATGCAAGTGGTGGGCACAATTGGTACCAAGCAACTGTATATTTTGTTGGACAGTGGGTCTACCCACAACTTTATGAGCAGTACTTTGGCCCAAAAGTTAAAGTGTCCAGTCAAACAAATTAATAATGTACAAGTCACTGTAGCTGATGGTAATAAAGTGGAATGTGTAAATGTCTGCAAGGACTTTCAATGGATCATGCAGGGCAACTGATTTACTGTTGATATGCTGGTAATTGATCTCAATAACTATGATACAGTATTGGGCATTCAATGGTTAGAAACTTTGAATGACATCATATGGAATTTCAAAAACTTGACTATGAAATTTAGTGTAGCTGGTCAAGAATTTGAACTCAGGGGAACTAAGAAGCAAGGGGTGAGTTTGTGTTCAATGGAGAAAATAGCAATGATGATCAAGTCTCAAGTAAATGTATCTCAGGCTCAGTTGTTTACCATTCAAGATTCAACAACTAAAGATTGCATGTATTAACCAATCATTGGTGATACTGAAGAAAAGGCTAATCTAGACATCTTATTACAAGAATATGAGGATATCTTTGAAGTTCCTCAGGGTCTACCTCCTTCGAGACCTTTTGATCACAAAATTGTATTAAAAGATGACAAAGTGAACCTGAATTTGAAGCCCTATAGATATCCTGGTGCCCAAAAGGATATCATTGAACAAATGACACAGGAACTGTTAGATTCAGGTGTGATAAGACACAGCAGCAGCTCTTTTGCTGCACCAGTAGTCCTTGTCAAAAAGAAAGATGGGTCTTGGAGAATGTGTGTGGACTACAGAAGGTTGAATGAAGCAACTGTTAAGGATGTTTTCCCTATTCCTCTGATTGAAGAACTTCTGGATGAGTTACAAGGATCTAGCATATTTTCTAAACTCGACCTGAGGTCTGGTTATCATCAGGTGAGGATGTATGATCCTGACATCTATAAAACTGCATTCAAGACTCACCAGGGCCATTTTGAGTTTCTAGTATTACCCTTTGGCCTTACTAATGCACCAGCCACATTCCAATCCTTGATGAATGCCACATTCAAGGATGTTTTAAGGAAATGTGCATTAGTTTTTTTAATGACATTTTAGTGTACAGTGGTACATGGCAGCAACACCTGTTGGACCTAAAATCTGTGTTACAACTTATGAGGGATAATGCTCTTAGGGCTAAAAAGTCTAAATGCTCATTTGGTGGTGGAAAAGTAGAATATTTAGGCCACATCATTACTAAAGAAGGTGTTTCTACTGATCCTAACAAACTCAAAGCAGTTCAAGAATGGCACATTCCAACCACTGTTAAACAACTAAGGGGTTTTTTAGGGCTAGCAGGGTATTACAGAAGATTCATTAAGAGTTTTGGATCCTTAGCCAAACCTCTTACTGAATTATTAAAGAAAGACAATTTTAATTGGACCACTGAAGCTCAGTTAGCTTTTGACCAGCTCAAAGAGGCTCTTAGTACACCTCCTGTTCTGAAACTTCCTGATTTTTCAAAGAAATTCATTGTAGAAACTGATGCATCAGCAAAGGGGATGGGTGCAGTCTTAATGCAGGAAGGGCATCCTTTGGCATATGTTAGCAAAGCACTGTCTCCTAAGCAACAGAGTTTATCTGTTTATGAAAAAGAATTACTAGCCATTCTTATGGCTGTCAAACAGTGGCACCACTATTTGGTTATCAAACCATTTGTCATCAAAACTGATCATCAAAGCTTAAAATACTTGTTGGAACAGAAGATTGTAACTTCCCTGCAGCAAAAATGGCTTTCAAAACTCTTAGGGTATGACTATGAAATTTGTTACAAACAAGGAACAGATAATGTGTCAGGAGATGCCTTATCAAGGGTGCAGGGTATGGCTTTGTTCCAAATCAGTTTAAGTTCAATTCATCCTACTTTATGGCAAAAGATTCAAGATGCTTGGCAACAGGATACTGTCACAAAAGACCTTATTGACAGACTTAAAAAGGGAGTGGTTGTTGCTAATAGAAGTTGGGATGGTCAGTGTTTAAAAAGAAAAGATAAGCTGCTGATTCCTAATGACATTCCTCTCAAATAGGAGATCTTGTCATTATTTCATGCTTCATCCATTGGAGGACATTCAGGTGTGACCCCTACACTTAACAGGATTAAAGATTTTTTCTATTGGAAAGGTTGTTCTAAATATGTGCATAAGTTTGTCAAGGAATGCACAGTATGTCAGAGGGCTAAGTATGAAACCATTGCTACACCTGGATTGTTACAACCACTGCCAGTTCCAAAATCCATTTTTAGTGATATTTCAATGGATTTTGTGTCTGGTTTACCTAAAGTCCAGGGCAAGGATACAATATTAGTATTGGTGGACAGGCTAACTAAGTATGGTCATTTTTTGTTATTAAGTCATCCCTATTCTGCTGCTACTGTGGCCAATGTTGTTATGGACAATGTATTCAAAATTCATGGTTGCCCTGCCACAATAGTCTCAGATAGAGACCCTGTGTTCTTGAGTACATTTTGGAAAGAATTCATGAAGCTACAAGGAATTGAGCTAGCTATGTCATCTTCTTATCACCCACAGTCTGATGGACAGACTGAAGTCCTAAACAGATGTTTAGAGTCTTACCTAAGGGCTATGAGCATGGATGCTCCATTGACTTGGGTAAAATGGGTTCCTTTAGCTCAGTGGTGGTACAACAGTACTTGGCATTCCACTATTAAAATGACTCCCTATGAAGCCCTATTTGGAGTTAAACCTAATATTCACATTCCTTATATTCCTGGTTAAACCACTGTTGCAGCGGTTGAAGATTTCCACAGAGACAGGGAAAGTATGATTGTGAAATTGAAAGCTAATCTTGAGATTGCTAGGAACAGGATGAAACAATTGACTGATGCACATAGGGTTGACAGAGAATTTGAACCAGGGGATTGGGTGTATGTCAAATTACACCCATTTTCACAACAATCCCTAAAAACTCATCACAACAGGAAACTCTCACCTCGATATTTCAGTCCATTCCTAGTTCTACAAAGAATTGGGAGAGTTGCTTATAAATTGGACTTACCGGCACATGCTCAAATCCATCATACTTTTCATGTATCTTTGCTGAAGAAGGCTCGAGGCTCCACTGTTGTTACTGGACCAATTCCACAAGGTCCGAGGTTTATATTACAGCCACGAGCTGTGCTGGACCGTCAGTTGGTGAAACGGGGTTCTAAAGTGTCACACCCCCGAAATCCACACGCGGAGTATCACCGCTTGGGAGCGTGACTGACCAGGATCAAGCCACCAATCATATTGAACATGCAAGTAATAAATAAAAGTGTTTGTAATTCAACCAAACCAATATGAAAGGTGTTCAAAACATAAGTGCAATATCAATGTTTAGCGGAAGCATATGAGTAAAAGCCCAACATAAATAAAGTATGTAATGTCATAATGTTTAATTAAGCATTCACGATCCTTGTCCACAACGACCGCGCCTCCCAGTGCAAGCTCCATGTATACCTAACGACCTGCAAGGCATGTAACAGAGAGTCAACAACTAGTTGAGCGAGTTCACAGTAGGTAAGTTCGTAATAGTAAGTTTGTTTCGTAATATGTGGCTCTACTAGGACGACAGTATGTTCCATTAGTGGCGGCTTCCCAAGTTTGCATATACACTAGACTATTTGTAACCATAAGTGTTCTTCCTAACCCGAGAACAGTAGTACGTACAAGCTTTACGTAGGTTTTACGTAAGTGTCCTTCTTTACCCGAGGACAGTGGTACGCGTGGGGTTTACGTAGGTTTTACGTAAGTGTCCTTCCTGACTCCGGAAGACAGTAGCATGTTCTTGTTTACGTAGGTTTTACGTAAGTGTCCTTCCTGACTCCGGAAGACAGTAGCATGTTCTTGTTTACGTAGGTTTTACGTAAGTGTCCTTCCTGACTCCGGAAGACAGTAGCATGTTCTTGTTTACGTAGGTTTTACGTAAGTGTCCTGCTTTACCCGAGGACCATGGTAGATAGTCTAGTACACCGTGTAAGTACGAGAAATTGTTCAATCCCATCATTCAACCCATTCCCAATCCTCGGGAATCCCATGCCTTGGTAAAGAGTGTGAACTCACCTTGGTTTGATCGGTATGCTAAAGAAATACACGCTCACAAATAATCAGTCACGACCTATAGTACGCACGCATATTCAATCAGTTCATGTTCGTAATGTTTCACGTACAATCAATACCACAGAGTGTTTGGCAGTTAACATCATGCATCATACAACAGTTAATCCCATCAATACACTTAACAGGGTTAACATACTAACAGAGTTAATAAGGTTAACTGAGTTAATAAACTTAACTCAGTTAATAGGTTAATCATAGTTACATGTTTAACAGAGTTATATACGCACTTAACCAGGTTAACAACTTAACAGAGTTAATTACTTAACAGAGTTACATACATTACAGAATTACATGCATGACGTAACAGGGTTAACTAAAGTAGATAACTTAACCGAGTAACAAATTTAACAGTTGGGCCGAAATCAACTTGTGCCGAAATCCTTTGTTGGCGAAAACACTCGGGCAATGAAATCCCAAAGTGTTTTCGTCGAGTAGTGTTTTCGTTGGTATCCATCAATCATCAACACTCAAATAACGAAATCCTCAACATGATCAGTGGCCTAACATCTTTAGATCTATTCAAAAGAATCATCATTTAAAGTAATAATTCATGGCTGACAAGTCCCATGTTGAAGGGATTTCATTGGACCGAGATATCATGCACCCAAACCAAAGCATGCTATCCTAATCAAATAAATGTATACAAATCATGATTTCATAACAGGGTATCAGATCATCATCCAATTAATAATTCGACCTACGCATATATATACATGTATCATTCAGCAATTTCGAACATCTTACTTACACTGTTCTTATGCACTAAAAGTCAACCAACAATTATAATATCATGTAGTCCAAATTTCAAACAATGAATAGTTGTCCACAATACATTTGGTCCAATGGCAGCGCATGTGATGTTGAGGTTCATGCTCATCTGACATATATTAGTTACTCAATCACGTGAAACCTCAGATCCTTATTTAAGTAGCCCAATCATACCCTAACAATCCACTAGCATTTTCAATATCATGCATCCTAACATTAATTAATCATGCTAAATCATAAAATATAAACATGTATTTACTAACCACAAGATTCGATCAATAGATGATGTCTTCGAGGAAAAACTGGTGTCGAGGAATGAAGGAGGGTTGCCGTCGGCTTTAGGGTGAGAGGTAACTAGGGTTTGCGGATTAAAACTCTACGCAACAGTTGGAACTCAAAACATAGTTTTCGTTGGCCACATCAAGACGAAAACACATGAAGTGTTTTCGTGGGTGGGGTGTTTTCGAGTGGGGTTTTCGGCTAGGATTTATTTAATTACACAATACTATCAATACAATAAGCATACATCTCACATAGACACTTATAATGCACATCATCACGTATATAAGCAATCACAATACGGTTTAACATTTTACAAACGTGTACGGTTGTGAAACAAACAAGTCGTGTCAACAAACAATCTAAACAATTAACGTGCAATAATGCGAAGATGGAATCTCAGAAACTCGAGTTGTCACATTATCCCCAACTTGAAAGAAATTTTGTCCCGAAATTTAGCACGCGGTTACTGAGGAAGCTAGATGAGTTATGTTGTTTACTGGTTTTCCTGGGGTGTCACATCATCCCCCCGTTGATTTGGAATTTCGTCCCGAAATTCTGTAGTAGCTTCAGCCTCAGTAGTGGTTGCCTTGTTTTCGAATAACTGGGGATACCTGAGTTTCGTTTGATCTTCTCGTTCCCAGGTGAACTCTGGGCCACGACGGGAGTTCCAACGAACTCGAACAAGAGGTATTCTGGTGTTCTTGAGGACCTTAACATCCCGGTCCATGATTTCAACTGGTTCCTCGACGAACTGCAACCGCTCGTCGATAGTGAGTTCCTTCAAAGGAACTACGAGGGTCTCATCTGACAGACACTTCTTCAGATTCGACACGTGGAAAACATTGTGAACTGCACCGAGTTCAGCTGGTAGGTTCAGTTTGTAGGCCACCCTGCCTATTTTCTCGATGATTTCGAACGGTCCAACATACCGCGGATTGAGTTTGCCCAGTTTACCAAAACGAACCACACCCTTCCAGGGTGAGACTTTGAGTAGCACTCGATCCCCAACTTGGAACTCGAGCGGTTTCCTGCGCTTATCAGCGTAACTTTTCTGACGGTCGCGAGCTGCCGCCATGCGTTGTCGTATCTGTGCAATTCGTTCAGTAGCGTCAACTACATGTTCTGGACCTGTGATTTGACTATCCCCCACCTCTGCCCAACAGAGAGGTGACCGGCATTTACG
The DNA here is from genome assembly GCA_030545235.1 of Helianthus tuberosus. NCBI lineage: Eukaryota > Viridiplantae > Streptophyta > Magnoliopsida > Asterales > Asteraceae > Helianthus > Helianthus tuberosus. The sequence goes on along the minus strand of CM060433.1, from coordinate 185,554,386 downwards.
TCCGTACAATGCCTCGAATGGAGCGGCTTGAATGCTGGTATGGTAACTGTTATTGTACGAAAACTCCACTAAAGGAAGATGCTTTTCCCAGCTGTTGCCAAAATCGATAACACATGCCCGAAGCATGTCTTCTAGGGTTTGAATCGTGCGCTCAGACTGTCCATCCGTCTGAGGGTGATATGCTGTGCTCATGTCTAGTCGAGAGCCAAACGATTTGTGCATTGCTTGCCATAATTCTGACGTGAATCGTGCATCCCGATCCGAAATAATAGAAGTTGGCACCCCGTGCCTTGAAACAACTTCCTTAAGATATACGTCTGCGAGAGTGGAGAACTTATCCGTTTCCTTAATAGCCAGGAAGTGTGCAGACTTTGTGAGTCGATCCACGATCACCCAAATGGTATCGTTTCCATGCTGGGATCTAGGCAGGCCAGTAACAAAATCCATGGAAATTTCCTCCCATTTCCACTGCGGTATCTTGGGTTGCTGAAGTAGGCCTGATGGTTTCTGATATTCAACTTTGACCCTTGCACAGGTCAAACATTTGCTGACATACGTTGCGATGAGGGCTTTCATGCTTGGCCACCAATATGTAGTTTTAAGATCGTGGTACATCTTATCTGAACCTGGGTGTACCGAGTAGCGAGACTTGTGCGCTTCATCCATCACAAGTTCTCGTAAACCGCCATATAGTGGGACCCAAATACGCCCCGTTACATAGTAGGCGCCGTCTTCCTTCTGTTCTAATCGCTGCCTTGAACCGCGTAAGGCTTCAGCCTTGACATTTTCTGGTTTCAATGCTTCTACCTGAGCGTCTCGTATCTGAAAAGGAAGACTAGACTGAATAGTAAGTTGTAATGCTCGTACGCGTTTAGGCGCAGTGTCTTTTCGACTGAGGGCGTCAGCCACAACTTTGGCTTTGCCCGGATGGTACTTTATAGCACACTCATAATCGTTTAACAGCTCGACCCATCGACACTGTCGCATATTTAATTCCTTCTGCTTGAAGATATGCTCAAGACTCCTGTGATCGGTGTAGATGGTGCACTTGGTACCGTACAAGTAATGTCGCCATATCTTGAGCGCGAAAACAACAGCTCCCAGCTCTAAATCGTGTGTAGTGTAATTCCGTTCGTGAATCTTAAGTTGGCGCGAAGCATAAGCAATGACTTTATCACGTTGCATCAACACACATCCAAGACCTTGGATGGATGCGTCGCGGTAGACTACAAAATCGTCCGTGCCTTCAGGCAATGAGAGGATAGGTGCGCTACAAAGTCTATCCTTTAAGTGCTGAAACGTTGTTTCCTGGGGATTACCCCAACGATAGGTGACACCCTTCTGTGTCAGTAGAGTAAGCGGCTGTGCAATCTTTGAGAAGTCTTTAATGAATCGTCTGTAGTAACTCGCCAAACCCAAGAATTGGCGTATTTCCGTTGGTGTACGTGGTGCAGGCCAGTTCCTAATCGAGTCTACCTTGGATGGATCAACATGAATCCCATCCTTGTTCACCACATGGCCTAGAAAATGGACTTCACGAAGCCAAAAGTCGCATTTTGAAAACTTGGCGTACAGTTGTTCCTTTCTAAGAAGTTCCAAGATAAGTCGTAGATGCTGCTCGTGTTCCTCCTGACTCCTGGAGTAAATCAGAATGTCGTCGATGAAGACGATCACAAACTTGTCTAAATAAGGTTTGCACACTCTGTTCATAAGATCCATAAAGACTGCAGGCGCGTTCGTTAGCCCGAACGGCATGACTAGAAACTCGAAATGGCCGTAGCGTGTTCTGAATGCTGTCTTAGAGACGTCCTCATCCCGAACTCTCAGCTGATGGTAACCTGACCTTAGATCCATCTTGGAGTAGTAGCTCGACCCTTGCAACTGGTCGAATAAATCATCAATACGCGGCAGAGGGTAGCGGTTCTTCACCGTCACCTTGTTGAGTTCGCGGTAATCTATGCACATCCTGAAGGTACCGTCCTTCTTTTTCACGAATAACACCGGAGCTCCCCAAGGCGAAGAGCTAGGACGAATAAAGCCCTTATCCAAGAGCTCTTGTAGTTGCTTCGATAGTTCTTCCAATTCTGATGGAGCTAAGCGATATGGTGCGCGAGCTATAGGTGCTGCCCAGAACTATAGGAATGAGGTCGATAGAGAACGTCTGACCAGCGAGGATAAGATTACAACCCTGAACTATGAGTGGCCTCTAGACTCCTACCATTAGCTAACACTACGACATGTTTGGTGTTCAAGGGAGTTGGTGCACGTTTTAACATTTGACTAACTTTCAAGGACATATAACTGGTATCCACACCCGAATCAAACAAGACAAAAACATAAAAGTCGTCAAGAAGAAACTTACCCATTATTACGTTAGGATTGCTCCTTGCGTCACCCTGACCAATCACGTACACGCGGCCCCGGCGTCATTGTCTCCATTGTTTCCCCCAACGCTATCTCCATTGTCGTCCCTGTTTCCATGGTCGTGGTTCTGAGTCTGGTCCTGGTTTATTTGTGGACAATGTCTCTTGTAGTGATCTTTAGCATCACACTGAAAACATCCTTTAAAACTCTGCTGTTGCTGCTGATTCTGTGGAGATTGAGGCGGCCGTTGCTGTTCTTGAGTTACAGGACGTGAGCTTCGATAATCCTTAGCTTCATGACCTATCTTGAGACACCTCTGACAACGACCCTTGTTGCACTGCCCGCTGTGGTGCCTATTGCATCTGTTACACTTTGGATGACTTCCTCGATATCCACTCTGCCCACGACTACCATAAAATTGCTGGCTGGGACTCTGGTAGTCATCTATCTTTTGCTGCTGCGCTAGAGGCTGAACCAGAATTAATCCCTTGCTCAGGTTTCCATCCCACTTGCGTTTGTTGTCACTAGAAGCACATGTAGTAGCAGCTTTAACACGTTTCGGTAGTTTGTTTTGTTCTACTGCCTGGTCTGTGAGACAATGAGCAAGCCGAGTGACTTGCTGGATAGTGCCAAGATTAGTTGCGGTCACATGACTCTGAATTTCGGGCACCAGACCCTTGAGATACAGCTCGATGCGTTTGGTGGGGGGGTCTACCATAGTGGGACAAAATGTGGCTAATTCATTTGATCTCTTCGTATAAGCCTCAATTTTAGACCCCGCCATCTGTAAGTTGAGGAACTCCACCTCTAGTTCGTGGATGTCTTCCCGACTGCAAAACTCTTCCTTAATTAGGTCCTTGAACTCGTTCCAGGGGGTGGCATTAGCAGCTGCCAACCCTAACATTTGAACCTGTGCTTCCCACCAGGTTAATGCAGCACCTTCGAGTGTTCCAGTAGCAAACTTTACTCTACGAGACTCAGGGCAATCACGCACCTCAAAGTCAGTTTCGAGCCTTTCGAACCAATGGAGGAGGCCTACAACTCCCTCAGTACCACTGAAGGTGCTAGGTCGGCAATCCTTGAGATTTTTGAAGGTGCAAACAGGTGGCTGAGCGTGTTGACCTATTGTGTATAAGAATAGGACAAGGTTAAACACAAGAGTTGGTTTAGGAGTGTAGGATCTAAAGATCCTAGTTACGACTGCAGGGTATACCTCCTGCTTGTATGGCTGCAAGTGCCGCAGCAACTCGTTCGTTAATGAGAGCCGTCAACTGGGCTTGAGTCAAGTTGATACGTCCGGCCATGATCTTCATAGCAAATGCAACATAAGTGAGAGAGGTTCCCGAATAGTGCGATGACAGAAGAGAGTAAGCACACAAGTGTTTTCGAGCAATAACGAATAGTAGACAATGTAATCTAAGCATACCACGAGCAAAGTTCTATGTAATTCTAGCATGTAGGCAATAAACATAAACCTTATTACCTAGGATGTTGAGTCTTGCACGTGGAGCGAGGCGTCGTTGTGGATCGTTAAACACTGTACTGGTTATAGTCTGGTTTTAATAAAAACGTTTTTCCCTTATTAAAACCGACTTCTCTATAACCAATGGCTCTGATACCAATCTGTCACACCCCCGAAATCCACACGCGGAGTATCACCGCTTGGGAGCGTGACTGACCAGGATCAAGCCACCAATCATATTGAACATGCAAGTAATAAATAAAAGTGTTTGTAATTCAACCAAACCAATATGAAAGGTGTTCAAAACATAAGTGCAATATCAATGTTTAGCGGAAGCATATGAGTAAAAGCCCAACATAAATAAAGTATGTAATGTCATAATGTTTAATTAAGCATTCATGTCACACCCCAACCAATGGCGGAAACATCGGGATGAGACGAAGTGTGAAGATTGCTCGAGACATCATAACACTATTTGTGACAATATTTAAATAATTCCCATTTCATTTCATAACTTCAAATTGTCAACATTACATAAACTCAAATAACAACAAGTTCCAAAAGTAATACATAACAACATAAGCAAAATTTGATACAACCTATTAAACCTAAACGTCTATATGTGTATCTAGGCATCAACGCTACTTCTTTTCATAGCATCGTCATCATCAACCTGTAACATGTTTAAAATACAATTCAATGCAAAAGCAAAGGCGAGTATACAAGTTTGGTACGTACATAGCAAAAGATAAGTTTTAAACAATTCCTCATAGCAAGCATGTGATTCAAGATAAACAATAAATATGGCATGTGTCTAACATATCAAACCAAAAGAGACGCAAGATGCTCATGACATAACCACAAGTTACGGGCGGCGGGTCGTCAATCCTATAGCTCTAAAATTGGCGGATGTTACAATTCACGATCCTTGTCCACAACGACCGCGCTTCCCAGTGCAAGCTCCATGTATACCTAACGACCTGCAAGGCATGTAACAGAGAGTCAACAACTAGTTGAGCGAGTTCACAGTAGGTAAGTTCGTAATAGTAAGTTTGTTTCATAATATGTGGCTCTACTAGGCCGACAGTATGTTCCATTAGTGGGGGCTTCCAATGTTTGCATATACACTAGACTATTTGTAACCATAAGTGTTCTTCCTAACCCGAGAACAATAGTACGTACAAGCTTTACGTAGGTTTTACGTAAGTGTCCTTCCTGACTCCGGAAGACAGTAACATGTTCTTGTTTACGTAGGTTTTACGTAAGTGTCCTTCCTGACTCCGGAAGACAGTAGCATGTTCTTGTTTACGTAGGTTTTACGTAAGTGTCCTTCCTGACTCCGGAAGACAGTAGCATGTTCTTGTTTACGTAGGTTTTACGTAAGTGTCCTGCTTTACCCGAGGACCATGGTAGATAGTCTAGTAACCGTGTAAGTACGAGAAATTGTTCAATCCCATCATTCAACCCATTCCCAATCCTCGGGAATCCCATGCCTTGGTAAAGAGTGTGAACTCACCTTGGTTTGATCGGTATGCTAAAGAAATACACGCTCACAAATAATCAGTCACGACCTATAGTACGCACGCATATTCAATCAGTTCATGTTCGTAATGTTTCACGTACAATCAATACCACAGAGTGTTTGGCAGTTAACATCATGCATCATACAACAGTTAATCCCATCAATACACTTAACAGGGTTAACATACTAACAGAGTTAATAAGGTTAACTGAGTTAATAAACTTAACTCAGTTAATAGGTTAATCATAGTTACATGTTTAACAGAGTTATATACGCACTTAACCAGGTTAACAACTTAACAGAGTTAATTACTTAACAGAGTTACATACATTACAGAATTACATGCATGACGTAACAGGGTTAACTAAAGTAGATAACTTAACCGAGTAACAAATTTAACAGTTGGGCCGAAATCAACTTGTGCCGAAATCCTTTGTTGGCGAAAACACTCGGGCAATGAAATCCCAAAGTGTTTTCGTCGAGTAGTGTTTTCGTTGGTATCCATCAATCATCAACACTCAAATAACGAAATCCTCAACATGATCAGTGGCCTAACATCTTTAGATCTATTCAAAAGAATCATCATTTAAAGTAATAATTCATGGCTGACAAGTCCCATGTTGAAGGGATTTCATTGGACCGAGATATCATGCACCCAAACCAAAGCATGCTATCCTAATCAAATAAATGTATACAAATCATGATTTCATAACAGGGTATCAGATCATCATCCAATTAATAATTCGACCTACGCATATATATACATGTATCATTCAGCAATTTCGAACATCTTACTTACACTGTTCTTATGCACTAAAAGTCAACCAACAATTATAATATCATGTAGTCCAAATTTCAAACAATGAATAGTTATCGACAATACATTTGGTCCAATGGCAGCGCATGTGATGTTGAGGTTCATGCTCATCTGACATATATTAGTTACTCAATCACGTGAAACCTCAGATCCTTATTTAAGTAGCCCAATCATACCCTAACAATCCACTAGCATTTTCAATATCATGCATCCTAACATTAATTAATCATGCTAAATCATAAAATATAAACATGTATTTACTAACCACAAGATTCGATCAATAGATGATGTCTTCGAGGAAAAACTGGTGTCGAGGAATGAAGGAGGGTTGCCGTCGGCTTTAGGGTGAGAGGTAACTAGGGTTTGCGGATTAAAACTCTACGCAACAGTTGGAACTCAAAACATATAATAAATCATTACTGGGCCAAGGGCCCATTCCTGTTTTCGTTGGCCACATCAAGACGAAAACACATGAAGGGGCTGTTTGGTAGCCTCTTAATGACCATTCAGATGCTACCTCTTAATGGTTTAAAACCTCTGAATGAATAAGAGGTAACCTCAGCTCTGAATGGTTAAGAGGTAACCTCTGAATGGTAAATCATCACATGTCACATTCTTCAACCTTCTCATTGGTAAAATTCTTAATGGTTCCATTAAGAGGTAGCCTCTTAATGACCATTCAGAGGCTACCAAACAGCCCCGAAGTGTTTTCGTGGGTGGGGTGTTTTCGAGTGGGGTTTTCGGCTAGGATTTATTTAATTACACAATACTATCAATACAATAAGCATACATCTCACATAGACACTTATAATGCACATCATCACGTATATAAGCAATCACAATACGGTTTAACATTTTACAAACGTGTACGGTTGTGAAACAAACAAGTCGTGTCAACAAACAATCTAAACAATTAACGTGCAATAATGTGAAGATGGAATCTCAGAAACTCGAGTTGTCACATAAAGTTGCAATGAAAGTGCTAGTTCATTGGGAAGGTCTGCCTGTTGCGGAGGCTTCTTGGGAATTTTTGGAGGATGTTCAACTGAGATTCCCCAATTTCAATTTTTGAGGACAAAATTATTATAAAGGGGGGGGGGGGGGGGTATTGTTACAATATAAATCTGTGTGTTAGTTGAGGGTAGGTAATTGTAATAAGTGATAGTAGAGGGACTGTAATTGTAATATGTGTAAGAAGTAGTTAATGGTAGTTATAAAGATAACAACCCCAAGCTATGAAGATAGGCTTGATTTGGGTTTTCCTTTTCTCTCTCTTGTGTGATTCTCTCATTCCAAGCTAACACCAGCGGTGATTCCATCACCAAAAAACATGAAATACGTTCCGGTCGGAGGGCTCCGGAACCACCGTCTACTTACTCCGCCGCCGCTGAAGACGACGTTTTCCGCAACACACAAGCTGTAAGTTAAACTTGTGATTCTTCTGTTTTTTTTATTTTTATTTTTAACGTTTATTGAACTAGGGTTTTGAAATTTAGGGATTTGAAGCTTTGAACCTCTCTCCTGAGTTAATGAAGGCATTGTATGAGGAGATGAAGTTTGTGAGGCCCAGTAAGTTCCAATCAATGATTTTACCGATGATACTAACTCCACCTTACAAGAATCTGATCGCTCTGGCACCTTCTTGCTCCGGGAAGACAACTTGTTTTCTGCTCGGTATATTGAGTCGCGTTGATCCTACATTGCCTGCTCCTCAGGCTCTTTGTATATGTCCATCCATAGAACTGGCCGTTCAGGTATTTGTTAGGTGTTTCTATATCAAATCAACACCTTTATTCTATTACTATTACTATTACTATTACTATTACTATTACTATTACTATTACTATTACTATTACTACTTACATAGGCATGTTCGTGTTCGTTTATTTAACTTTAACCGAACACGAACATATAATCAAACACATTATTTTGTTCGTGTTCGTTCATTAAGAAATCGGGCATGTTCGTGTTCGTTCATGTTCGTTCGTTTAAAACCTAAACGAACAGTTCACGATCATTAACGAACATAAACAAAAAAAATTTAACTGAACATATTTGACTAAACAGAAACAAACATAAATTAACATGATTGAACAGACAAGTCTAATATATTACAATTCATCCGAAAACACATCTAATTAGAGTTCATAAATATACTAATTAGTCATATTAGTATAAGTAGTTAGAAAACCTAATATTTATATAAATCTAACTATTTATGTATTTACTAAAATTTAAACGAACGTTCATGAACATAAATGAACGAACACAATGTGTGTTCATGTTCGTTCATTTAATTAAACGAACAAATTTTTTTGTTCGTGTTCGTTCGTTTATTAAATAAATGAACATAAACGAGTTTCCCGCCGAACAAGTTCAAGAACGTTTGGTTCGTTTACAGGCCTACCTGCGCTGCAAACAAACGGAACCTACACTTTGTTAAGAAATACATCTGTGAACGAATTGTTCATTAACACTTGCCGAACGAGATTTTATGTCCGTGTTTATTTTATTTGTTAAGGAAATGAACTTGTTCGTGTTTGTTTGTTAATTTTAGGCAACGATCGAAGACAAACATAGATGAACACAAATGAGCACAAATTAATGTTTATGTATACAAACGAACACATTACCGAACGTTCACGAACATAAATGAACAAACACAACCTCTGTTCATGTTCGTTCATTTAACTAAACGAACGGAATTTGTTGTCCGTGTTCGTTTCTTTAATAAATGAACAAACTTCCCGCCGAAAGGTTCACGAACTGTTCGCCGAATGTTTGGTTCGTTTGCAGCTCTAAGCTCCCTAAAACATGAAATTCTCTGATCAAAATAATAATAACAATAATAAAAGATACAAGTTTTAGCTATGTTGTTATTTAGAGTTGCTTCCTTTTTGTGATTTCATAATAATATCTTTGATGGTGCAGAATATGGAAGTGCTACTGAAGATGGGAAAGTTTACTGGCATAACATCAGATTTGTTTATTCCTGCCGATAAAGCTAATTATATTCCGGTGACAGCACAGGTCATTATCGGCGCACCGGGTATTATTAATAGATTGATAGCAGCCAAGAAGTTGGGTACATCTCATTTAAAGATTCTTGTGTTTGAGGAGGCAGATTATCTGCTGGTAGAGGTGATCTTATGGAAATTTGTTTCTTTTTTTTTCTGTTTAGATTTTATTTGCTTGTTTGGTAGTCTATTCCTTAAGTGTGGCCTCAACAATATCACACATCCTAAAAAGTTGATTACCATTTTCTTTAACATATCTAGTTTATATTGTTTAGGGCTGCTTTAAAGAAGAGGCTGTATTAATGAAGGAAGTTGTCAGGTGGAGTCCTAAATGCCAGGTGTGTTGTCATTATAATAGCTAGTTATGCCAATCGAGTTGTATATATTATTTCTGACTACATTGATTTAACCAAAAACAATGTACAGGTTCTACTGTTTTCAGCTACACTCAGTGACACCATCGAGGCTTTTGTATCGACAATTGTGAAAGATCTTTCTGTACAAGGATTCCGCCAATTGTTGGTTAACAAAGAAGAGCTGTCTTTGGATTCTGTCAAGCAATATAAAGTGAATTTACCCGACGAGCTCTCAAAGATTATGGTTATAAAGGATAAAATAATGAAGTTGGGATGGCAAACAGTTATATTTGGCGGAACCAGTAAAAGTGCCCGAAGGTTACATGAGGCACTTGTTAAGCATGGTTATGCGGTAACAACAGTTGAAGGTCCTCTTACACAAGACGACAAAGATAAGATAATCAAAGAATTCAAAGACGGGTTGACTCAGGTTCTAATATCAACACATCTTCTTGCTCAGGGGTTTGATCAATGTCAGGTTAATCTGGTGGTTAACTATGATCTCCCAGCTATATTTGATGATCCTACAGAGCTTGACAATGAAGCATACTTGCACCGCGTAGGTAGAGCAGGACAGTTTGGTCGCAAGGGTAATGTTTTTTATTGATTTGTTTCATACTTTATATTTTATAATGATTGTGTGCCAAAAACGCAACTTTGGACTCGACTATATCTGATAGAAATGGTTAATGTCCATAATGCCCCCAACAAGGATAATTGAATGGGCTATAAAATCAAAGTTATAGATGTTAGGTATTGGGGCAAAAGGGTAAATTTTAAATAATAAAATCAAGGATTTTGTTGGGGTAAACCAAACAACCAGAATGTTGCTTCAGGTGATGGGATGCCGTCCTAACAAACTGTTGTTTACAATGTTACAGGAGCTGTATTCAACTTACTATGTGGTGATGACGACAGCATACTTATGGAAAAAATCGAGACACACTTTCATGGTGTTACCGAGGTAAATGCTTCTTTTTTACTCTATAATTTTACTCGAGTAAAACGGAAAAAGGGATTTTGCAACCTATTAATACGTGGGTGTGTCATGGTAATAGTGACTAGGGCTGTAGATGAATCGTACGAACATGGACCACGGGACTTGTTTGTGTGTGTTTGGTTAAGTTTAACCATGGTTGCCGAGTACTCCCCGAGTAGTCGCTACAAGGTAGGCTGCCGAGGCGACTTTCTTCGACTCCGCCTAATTACTCGGAGTCGGTCAAACGCGGTTAACCTCAGCCAGAATTGGATCTAGTAGGTCAACTCGGGCCTAATTTGACTTAAATAATAATAAAACATAATTTCTATGCCCATCATAATAAAGAATGAATATCATTTTCTCGTATTTTGCTATAAATATTAGTAAATTTATGCTATTTGACATATATTTAATCTCCAAAAAGTAATTTCTTTATAATTTAACATGTCCGAGTACTCTCCGCCTAGACCGAGTACTCTCAACTCCCCAGTCGACCGACTAGGGAGCGCCTAGCGACTTTTGCAACCATGAGTTTAACCAAACAAAAGAACAAACGCGTGTGTGTCTGTGTGTGATCTGCACATAAATAAACATACAGTTTGCGAATGTTCATGAACGTAAATGGTCATTTAAAAATATTGATTATGGTCGTTTAGAAACTGAACAAACTTCCCGCGGAAGGGTCCACTAAACGCATGGCTTGTTTTCAGCCCTAGGTAATACTAATTGAACTGTTACAAATTTGACTCAATACTGAAGTGGGGTTCTTAGGAGTAAATAACTTGTTATATCAAAGAACCATTGTATGGAATGGATCTATGGGTGAATCGGCGCATATTTGTTTCTAATGTTCAAATCTTGTAGGTGCCAAGTGATGGCGACTTCAAAGACGCGTTGAAGAAAGCTGGTTTGATGTAAATTTTTTGTGTTGGTCTTTAATTTAATGGAGAACTTTCGTCTTGGTCCTTAATCTAATGTTTGACTTCTAAGTCCTTAATCTAATGTTTAACTTCAAAGTCCTTAATCTAATGTTTAACTTCAAAATCCTTAATCTAATGTTCAACTTCAAAGCTGAACGAGTTAACAGTTTTTTTATTGGATGTGTGATTATGGATTTTGTATTAGTTGGTTTGGGTAACTGTCTTTGTTTATGAATATAGAACTTCAAAGCTGGAGTCATATACTCTACCGACAAACTTGATATCCAATGTAGCTTGACACGTTGGTTTCACCATCGAGCCCCAGGTGCGAACCAGTACGATGTTTTATTGTATTGGTACTTTTGAGAACTTTAGCGGTCCTTCCCCTACAAGCTAAGCTATGAGTTATGTGTAAAGTGATGCAACAAATTAAATGTAAGCTATGATTACCGGTGATTGGTGACGTTTTCCTTTCAGTTGACAAGGTGAAAATGCTTTGCTAATTGTGTAAGTGGTTCGTCGGGGTGAAGGTGTAATAACTTGTTCCTTCCTCTTATCAACTCCAATGGTTGCGTGGGTCGGTGAAGCCCTTTGTGAGGGAGGCTAGTAGACTTGTTGGTAGAGTCTACCCGAAACTGATAGAAAATTGTTTAGACTAAGCCCCAACCCTCATATTTTATATTAGCTTCATGTCGCGTTTTGATGCCATGGGAGCTATATGAACCATTTTTGACCCGTTACCAAACTCGGATGATAAAATCACACAGCAGCAGGGGCAGTGGGCCACAAACATGCCAGGGAGCTATGTGCTTGATGGTGTATTAGTGTATATACATTTTGCCATTTCAGGTGACAACTGGGACGTAGAAGTATATAAGATGAAAAAAGTTACTAAGCCCTCTCTAGAATGTTGTTTTTATCATTGCAAGTACTTTAACTAAATTGATACGACATGATAAACACATCTCTAGTCAATCACAATGGCTAAACACGATGCCATGACAATAAGTGATTTTTTTTTAACGACCAACAAAGAATTTTATTATAAAAACCTACGACTATCAAGACACTACACACTCAAGAGAATACAACCAAACAAACAAAACACCGACAACCGAAAAAAACCACACCTTACAAAATGAAACCCCTCCAATTCTCCCAAGATAAAGATAAAAACTTCCCTCTGTTTTTTATACAAAGAAATAATCTGAGAGCCTTAATATCTCCCAACACAGCACCAAGTTATTATTGTTTTTAACAAAGAATTATTATTATTATTATTATTATTATTATTATTATTATTATTATTATTATTATTATTATTATGATCATATAAATGTTATCATAATTATATCCATTACACGTTTTATAATATAACTAAATAAAAATATTTAACTTTTACTTCAATTGTATTTCCATTTTAATTGTTATTTTATTTCTACGGTGATGTATAGAATAGAAATAATGTAACACACTAACACCCTGCAAATTATCGTGCCAAAAATGTTAATTTTAGAAGTTACGTAAAAAACCCCCTTTAACATTATTCTTATCTAATCTGTCTCTTGTTCAAAGTGTCGTTTTTTCAACAAACGAGTCAAAATGCATAATTTACTAAATGGACATGTAATGATACCTAAAATTGCAATCAACCACACGAATGCACAATAACAAGCGTCCTAGATCACCCTACCATCTCTCACGCTTGTTAGCTGCTTCACGGGGAGAGAGGCTAACGCCCATTCACAAGGCTTGGGGCAGTGTAGTGGGCGTGAAAATGATGATGTGTATAAGGGTGTGAGCCTGTTACACTAAGACTAAGTACACTTGTTGAAGATAAAACGAAAAACATGAAATGCGAAAGTATGTAACATTTTTATTTGAAAAAAAAATAACTAATTTGCTTTTATCTTAGTAGGTTTCATGTACTTACCTGAGCCAAACAATGTTTTAAGGTTTGAATTAAACATTAAATAACAAGTAATAAATCAAACTAAGGTTACTTGTTACGAGTTAACTAAAAAGTGTATGTTAAAGTATTACGTAGGCAGTGGGGCTTTAAATGACCCACTCTTTAACAAGTGTGTTGAGTAAGATAAAAGTTTGATATTTAAAAAAAAAAAGGCATGATAAAAATAATTGAGTAGTAACTTATTTAGAACTACATAACATAACAGTCAAAACATGCAAAAACAATAAGAATCATGATACTTTGTAGAACTACAAGCTTAAGAGTCTTCTACATCAGAATCTTCCGAGTCTGTATCTGACTGCAACTCAACGGGTATTCTTCTGTTTGTGTTAGCCTCGAGTGGGGGCAACCCATCATCATCACTAGAATCCAACTCCTCGTTTTCTTGTGTGGTTGAAGTCTCTATCTGAGAGTTTCCACTAGAGCTGTCCACCATGGCTGATTTAAAGATTTCCGGCCTGCACAAATGGGCAGAATTAGCCACATAGGGGTCAGCCAACTGAGACAAGCAATTCAAGTATCCAGTCATTTAAAAATTTCTTCACTGAATGTTCAAAGTGGAAGTTATTAAAATGACAACAAAGTATCACGACTTTAAGATCGAGGACGGGTTAATATTTATATCACAAAGCCAAACATACTTATTTATACTTACTCATTTTGTACGAAATAGTAACTTAATCCAACTTTGGTATATCGAAGTTCTTACTTGTTTTAAACGCACGTACTTGCAAAATATTTAAAAATAAAACTTTTTACCCGTGAAACTGCAAGATCTGCTGAAGCGACATTGTAAGTGGTTAGATATGCTGACGTAGAAGATACGCAATTGTACTAAAAGCAGTTAAAAAAATAAAAAGTTGTGTCCCACGTCATCAAAAGAGCCAACAGGACATCCATGTCAACAAAGGTTGCCAACATAGTGGACATAGGTAATGATTGTGTTAGTATTTGACACTCACAAAACATATATCAGAAGTACGTGTGTTTTAAACAAGTTTAGAAGTTTTAATATGTCAAAATTGGTTTTGGGGGTTTCTGGTGCAAAATGAAAAGTATGTCGGCTAATTATCGTGTTACACGTAATTTTTCTTTGGGTATACGGGCATTCAAGTTCTAGGTAATGATTTATGATGAATTAATGATCTCAAAACCTGTGGTTTCTCTTTGTGATCCAAACAAATGAAACCAGAAATGATTTTGTAGGTTAATATAGAAGCTAACCATTCTGGAGACTTTTGTAGCACTCTGACTTGTTCATGGAAAAGAACTTGAAGAACAACACAAGCCACTTTTCTTCCAGACTCGACAGCCTCCTCTCTACCACTATCATCAACCACAACAAAACTACCTGCAACATTATACAGTAACTTATTGCCATTTGTTTATTATTACCAGATTAACAGCGAATGTTTCATTTGTACCCACGAACAGATAAATAAAGGATTTTGCTAGCATGTGTTTTTCTCCACGAAGAAATTACAACTAGCTATGGCAGTACTAATGGTTTCTTTAAACTTGCTACTCATACAAGCGCAGTGCAGTTTGTTTTTTAAGAGGTAAAATGTCTGCAGTCTGCGGACCACATCTGCAGACATCTGTAGAAAAAGAGGTGGACCAAACCTCTGCAATCTGCAAGAAGAAGACTGTTTGTTTTTTTAACATAAGTAGACTTCTAAAATAAACTGGCGGTGGTGTACGGACGGTGGTGGGTGGTGGTGGTGGACGTGGACGGCAGGTGGTGGTGGACGGTGGTGGTAGACGGTGGTGGGTGGTGGTGGTGTTTAACCCTCTGCAGACCTTAGAAGATCTTAAAAGTGGCTGGACCAAGTCTGCACCAAGAAGAGCTCGCGCAGACATTTTTTAAGGAAATGTCTTCAGAAAAACAAACAGTCTACATATGGCAATGTCTGTGCGTGGTCTGCGCGGCGCAGACAGAAGAGCCTGCGCAGATCTTTTTTAGAAAAACAAACACCACCGTAGTAACATCATGCAAAGTAAAACACACACCTCGTTTTATCCACATGCTTTTCTGAAATTTAGCTGGGAAAATGGCCAATGCTTTCTCTCCTTTAGCATCGATTACCTGTATTACCAAAGGGAACTCAATTAATCAAGCCAAAATGATGATGAAGATCAAAAAGCATTGCTATACCTCAATAAGGTTAGAGCCTCGCAGAGAAACAACTTGCATAATGCTTTGGCCCGGTTGAAGAGTTAATGTCTCGTCATTAACCGCCCTCTTCAAATTCTTCCTCCCACCTTTCATAGCCATTCACTTCAATCCTACTTGTACAATATGAAGCTCGGTAATATGACTTCCACTGCTTCTTGAACCGACTCGGCTGCAAATTTATTGATGATGCAGCACAAACTTAGTTAAAATACTAGGTGATAATAAGGTAATGCAAAGTTAATATTATAGCTGGCTTTAACTTAGCATAAAGTTATTTTTTAATATTTCATTTTTTTCATACAAAACCAACAATAGATGCAGAACAGAACCCACATATGATCAGAAAGTTCTTTGAGGAATATATTCAAACAGTTGATAATTAATTTATAAGGAAGAAGTTGATAACAGAGAGGCAAATAGCTAAAAAGACTATGCAAATGGAGATGCAGGTCACCACAATCATCAATCCACTGGCTATAAATTCAGCTTCTTTTAGTTAAAAAAAAAGACTATGTAATGCTCTAATTGGGGATTTTTATCGAACAGCTTGTGCTCATACAAAAAACAAAGGTAACTGTGAATCAAACCCTAACTCCTCATTTAGCATCCACATATCATCGATGCTTTCGAACCCACTACCAAGAAAAAATGATACCACCCCTACAAATTAAACATCTAAATTGACAAATAGAAGACAAAGAAGTCGATGTTGTACCAGCAGAGATAACGAAGATGTTGGTGGTGAGGCCGAGAGCGCTTTTTGCAGGGGTTTTATTAAACTTCCAAGAGACATCAAGTGTCACAAATGTTTCATTCGTATGCTTAGACCTAGGTTCAGGGTTAGTAGTTAGCAAGGGTGTTAATTTACTTAATTGGCCCTGTTTGCTATTTACACCTAGGCGTGTTCATGAGCCGAGCCGAATCGAGCGAGCGTCTTTTCATACTCTGCTCAAACTGAAACCGAGCGGCTCGGCGCTGTTCGAATTTAAGGAAACGAGCAGAAAATGTTGTTCGAACTCTCTTGGTTTACAACCGAGCAGCTCGGTTTTGCTCGTTTTTGCTCAGTTTCAATTTTAAATTAAATGTTAATACGAGTTCAAACACAAATGTCATCACTGTTTCACTCAAAAATGTTGCTCGTTTTTGCTCAATTGTCATTCACTCAAGATACATACAAGTTAAATCGACTGAAGAGTGAGTCGTGAGCGTCATTGACTAGTCAGGCGGTGCCGTTGCGAATTGTGATGGTAGTGAGCGAGCAGTGCGGGCTGCCCCTGAAGAGTGAAGCGTGAAGCTGCGACCAATGTTTCAAAAACCGGTTTTTAAATCATACCGGATTGAGCTAAAATATGGTTCAACCGGGTTAACTAGTTAACTCTATACTATACACATACATCCAGATTCATATACTGTCATATTTATATACACACTAACATCCATATTTATATAACTCAACAACTAACTACTATCATATACACACTAAGATACTACTGTCTACCAGTGACAGATCCAAGAATTTTTTCCTACTGGGTTCACTTATTTTGATGCTAGCATTAAAAGTTTCGGGTCGGTTCGATGGTTCGGATCAGGTAAGGTTCATCATATACGAACTGCCTTTGGAAAAAAACTTGAAATATTCTTCTGCATACTACCTAAATACCAAATTCAAGCTTCAATATATTACATCAAAATTCTAAGTTTCAACAAAACAAGTTAAACATTAACATCAAAATAATCTAAACATTAAAACAGAGCACACTAGTAATTCGCAATTTAACATGATAACAACAGATTATAACAATTATTATTCAATTAACACACCTGAGATGTGAGAGAATGAGGCTGGCCAGAGAAGCGCGTGGACGGCCGGAGGTGGAGCGCCGGAGCGGGGACGGTCACCGGAGAGGATGGAGGTGAGTGGGGCAGGGGTTGTGCCAGGTGGTCGCTGGAGAGGGTGAGGGTGGAGGCTACAAATGTTGTTCACGCTGTTTTGTTTCAAGTATAACCCTAAATGGTTTGTTTTTTTTTTTTTTTTAGGAACAAAAAAAGTTTTGATAAAAATTACAAACCGAGTGGATTCCTGTGCTCTGGTGTTTACATGTAGATCCCCTGTTGTCTACAACAACAAAAATTCAAAGAAAACAAAACTTAAAATGACCTACCAATTGCGGACTTGAGTGATGAACTTCGAACGAACGATGAGGATGGAAGTTTGGAACGAAATTGGTTGATGAAGATGGAAGTACGGGACGAACGATGGAGTGATGGAAGTCAGGAACAACATGGAGTGGTCAGGTGGGTTTTGAACTTTGATCGATAGAGATGGAATAATGGAAGTCGCTAGGTTAAAATTGTGGAGTAAACACGAAGATGAGCCAATAAAAAGTAAAAATTCAAACCCACAAACTAACATGGGCCGATACCGGTATGGCGGTTCAAACCGGTGTACCGGATTTTACCGGCGATACAAAGTTGATGTTGTTTCCCCTATTTAGGGCATGTTTGGCTAAGGTTTTTGAAATAACTTATTGACTTATTGGCTTTTTGAAAAGTCATAAGCTTCAAAATGATGTTTGGCAATGAGGGTGTATGTGAGGGGGAAAAGCCAATAAGTCACTCCATATTGACTTTTCCAAAAAGCCAATAAGTCAATAAGTTGTTTTGAAAAGCTTAGCCAAACATGCCCTTACTGGATTTACATCCGGCACCAGTAATACCTGTATAACCGACCGATATTTACCGGTTTTTAAAACATTAGATGCGACTGAACCTTGAAGCGTGAAGACGTGAGGTCATTTGAACGGGGTAGCTCAATTTGATATTTGTCAGTGAATGTGTGAAGTCAAAACCAGAAGAAATTAGGTTTAGTGACTTAGATTTGGTGTTGGGTTGTTGATAATTTGGGATAGGTCGACTTATGATTCCAATATTCAAGAGGGTGATAATTATAAAAATAATTATATATTTGTGAATATAACATTAGAGTTAATTACGTAGTTAGTCCCTGTGGTTTACACTAAATAACAATCTAAGGTACTAAGAGTTTAAAATAACGTTTTAGGGTACTAACTTTTAATTTTTTAACAAAGTAAGGTATTAACGTTAGATGGCTGTTAAATGCTAACCCTGACACCCTCATGTGCCATAAACGTGAGGGTAAATATGTCATTTAATCTAAGGCCTCTAGCTTTTAATTAAACTCTGCTTCATTCTTCAACCATCAGTCTATTCATCTTCACCCCTATACTCTGTAATCCCAATCGAAGAAACTAGGGTTTGAGCAATGGATCTTCTGAGACAAGAAGATGAACCATTTGACTACGTTGCCAAATACGGTAAGTCGCCTACTCAATGATGCTTTATTGGATGCTATTGACAATGGATTTGCATAATTCTCATGTTCTAAAAGACGATCAATGTTGATTTCAGGTACCCAAACAGGATTATTTTCTCTGAAGATACACTACAATGGGCAATTTGGAATCAAAAATCAAAATCTTTGCTACATAACTGGTAAGGTAATCTATGTTGATTTCATGGACACGGACATGTTTTGTATCCATGATGTCAACGACGCTATGAGCTTGTTAGGGTTTTCACAAGATAAAGTTCATCATTTTTATTATGTGGTTCCTGGGAGTGAGATACATACTGGTCTTATGTCTTTAAGCACTGATGATGATGTACGAGGCATGAGTGAATATGTGCTACAAGGTTCCAAAGTTATAAGTCTATATGTAGAGCATGGTTTAGGCATAGCAACTGAAGATGTGACAGTCAATGTTGGTAATGTAGATGACCCTAAGAATGCACAAGTAGATGAAGATGTGACAGTCAATGCTGGTAATGTAGATGACCCTAAGAATGCACAAGTAGATGAAGATGTAACGGTGAATTTAGACTTTGATATGAATGATGTTGAAAATAGGACTGAGAAGTTTAGTAAAGAAGATGTTGAGAATATCCTAGGACAGATGTAACACCTCGAAAATTCACGTCCTATAATGTGTTGACACGTGTCATATGATTGAACATGTGAAAGAATGTTCTGAAAGGACTAAAGTTGACAATCATGGAAAGTATGTTAATATACGAGTTATAAATGTCAACTGTGAATAAATATACTGTACATTAACCCTACATGATGCTCATACCTTCAAACGAATAAATCATGGATCATACGAAGCTAAAAGTGAGAGATTTCAAACTACGGGGGTTAAATGTGTCAACATGTTTAAGTTATACCTCTGAGTGACCTTTTGACAAACTCGAAGCTTTGTAACGATTAATTATGCTCACTATAATGCACGATATAAATTTCATAAAGTTTCGTAATCGTATGAGAAAGTTATGATCAAATTTGTATGCGAGGGGTTAAAGCGTTAAATTGAAAGTTATGAATTTTCGGGATAACCAGAAATGTCCAGGGATTTGGCAAAGTGGGTACAAGTCTTAAGGCCCTTGTAGATAAATAAGAAGGGGTCAAAGTGCAAAAATATAAGCTAGTTGACCTTTCGAAGAGCCAAGGGACAAAGATGTGGAAACTAGAAAATGCATAATCTGATTTCGAGACTCAGGCGGGCCGCGTAAGTGACCTTAAGGTCTTACGCGGGCCGCGTCAGACCATCAGATGCAGAAAAAGAAGACAGCAGCCTGTAATCGCGCATAGCCGACCTTTAACTGATATTTTCACATTGTGGGCGACCCCTAAACAGTCCTAGACACTTAGGGACACTTGTGGGTGAATTGTGGTCAGTGGTAGACTTGTGTGTCAACATTCTATGGTGATTTGATCACTATATAAGACCATGAGTTGCAACCAAGTTCATCACACCTTCCATCTGCACTTTGGATCACTTCTGGAGCTCAAGACTTCTCTCAAGTGATCTCTGGTCGTTCATAGGATTCTTGTAAGTTTGCTAATCCTTCCTTAGTTAAGTTTTTGCTTAGTTAAAGCTTAAAAGTCAAACCGTCGTAATTAATGGTTGACTTTAAGATTAATCACTAATGGTCCAGTGATTAGTCGAATCAAAAGTAGTTATAAGTTGGTAATCATGTGGGTAATAAACCCTCAAAAGGGTTCCCCCTGATTCCCACTCTAACTAGGTCAAATGTCGGGTCAAACTTGCGATTAAAAAGTCAACAGGATATTTAGTTTCTAATTTATGCATAATTAGCAATGTAGAACACATACAACCTGTTTGATCATTAATATAACTTGGTAATTAGTGTAAGAACATGTCTAAACATGTTCAACCCGACAATTTACTGTTTAGACCCGGTTCAGAACCGAAAGTCGCAAAGCTTTGACTTTTGCTTTGACTTCAGTTCTGACTCGTTATGGTATGTTTTAGAAATACCTTAGAGCTTCATTTGGACCAGGTTACATGCTAGTGATGTTTTAAAACCTTATGCAAGGCCAGCTGAACAGAATGAAAAGGCTAATTAGACTGAAAAGGCTAATGAGACTGAAAAGGCTAAACAGACTGAAAAGGCAAAACAGAGTGAAAAGGTTGAACATGATAATGAGGATAGTGGTGATGAGGACATTGTCGATGAGGAAAATGAGGTGTTTGAGGTAGAAGTTGATATGAGTTAGTTTAATGACAAGTTCCAGGCTAAGCATCAGATGAACAATGAAAAAGAAAATGATAATGCTACTGAAACAAATGTGGATGATACTGAACATGATCCCTTAGAAGAAGAATATCTTAGCAATGATTCCCTTGGCACATCTGAATCTGAAGGAGAAGTTACCATTGAAAAGCATAGGAAAAAAAGCATTTAGGAGGATTAGGAAAAAACATAGGAAAAAACCATTGAAAATCAAGTTAGTTGTTATTTGGGTGAAAGATATGGAGAACAGTTTGTTGTGGATGTCATTGAGAGGACCTGCACATGCAGGAAATGGGAAATAAGGGGCATGCCTTGTACACATGCTGTTGCCACGAACTGGGATATGGCTGCAAATGGTTTGAAGGTATTGTCATTACTGCAACTGAGGTGGCTGCAAATGCTTTAAAGTTAATGTCTTTTTTTGTTTGCACAGGTTGACATACCAGAGAGATGGGTGGATGAGTGCTATTGGTTGTCTACATGGAAGAAGGTATACTCTTCAAAAATAGGCCCAATCAATGGAAGAAGCATGTGGCCTAGGGCACGTTGTAGTACAAAACTCCTTGAACCATTGTACCACAAACCTGTTGGCAGACCAAGAAAGATGAGAAGAAAGGATGAAATGGAGAAGGAAGATAGCATGGTTAAAGATGGCAAGTTGAGTAGGAAATGGAAGACAGTGACATGTGGAAACTGTGGAGGAAAAGGTCACAATAAAAGAAGGTGCACCGGACAAGGCTCAACTGCTGCTCAATCTAGTTAAATAGGATGTTTGGGATATGGTTTTTGTAAAACTGCTGTCTTTTGATGTTATGGTCAGGTTTTATCTTATGGTCAGGTTTGTCTTATGGTTGCAAATTGGTCTTGTCAGTATTACTTGTCAGGTTTTGAAGGCATATTATGGTCAATTTGCCTTGTCAGGTTTTAAAGGCATATTATGGTCAATTAGACTTGTGATTTCATAACAAACAAAACACAGCTTCATTATAAACAAAAAACACTTCATTACAAACAAAACACACTTCATTACAAACAAAACACAGCCTTCACATTTCATTACTGGATTAACATTATGAAGGCTTCAAAAGAAGACTGATCAAAACAACTACAAGGATTAACACTAAAAGGCCAACAAGTATACACCAACTCATCACTAATGCAGCATCATTTCTTCTAATTTCATGCTTCAATTCTTCAAATCTGACTTCAATGCTCGAACTGTGATTTGGGGGTTTATGAAACCCTAACTTTGGGGATGGAGGAGAGTTAACAGGAGGATCAATCCACACAAAGAACTTACATTTTGATCTCTGAAAATAAAAAAAATTCAGTGAATAAACGAATTAGGTGATAAGGATTCAAATACTTACCATTTGTGGGCATGTATAAAATCTCCGTTCAGGGTTTTTGGAGGTCTTCGATGTCTTCATCAATGCTGCTCTACCACACTTGCACATCACCATCTTGATCGTCTTCTAATTTTGAAGGCATTGACGGCTGCTTCTTCTAATTAGGGTTTCAGATGAGGAAATGGGGGAAAGAACATGTAGGGTTATAAATTGGGAGGGAAACCAGACATTAGCATTAAATGACATATTTACCCTCACCTTTATGGCATGTGAGGGTGTCAGGGTTAGCATTTAACAGCCATCTAACGTTAATACCTTACTTTGTTAAAAAATTAAAAGTTAGTACCCTAAAACGTTATTTTAAACTCTTAGTACCTTAGATTGTTATTTAGTGTAAACCATAGGGACTAACTACGTAATTAACTCTATAACATTATATATATATATAGGTTGGTTAACATACAATTTTGCTTAACGTACGTTGAGTAGTTTCAACATGCGGGTTTTTTTTTCCTTAAACATACGGAATTATTTTTTATCAACGTGCGACTTTTTTTTCTTAACATGTGATTCTTTATACTTTCCCACATGCGATTTTTTATGTTTTGATCAAATGCTCTAGATAGCGATCTAAGATAGAGCAAACAAAGAGGCTTGGAGGAGCGGAAGAGACAACATTTATAGAAAAAATGGAGAGATATATAATATCAGAGAGAAAAAAAGACTTGAATTTAAAATTAAGGAACTCTTATTATGTATCTTATTATGTAGTATAAAATCAAAATAAACTAAATTAAAATTGTAGCGACGAGAATACAATCTCCACTTTGTTAAATGTAGATTTAAAACTTAAAATGTGTACACAAAATTATTTAACTAGACAATTTTATCTTTGTTTTTTAAGTCGTAATAAATATATCAAGTGATATAGACGGGGCTTTTTATAAAAAAAAACCATCTTAATAGTGTATACCGACATACTCGTCATATGATACAGGTCATACAGTTCATACATGGCAAAACAATGCCATATGAGCTAAGACTTTATTAGCTCACATTAATCATTCATTTGTTAGTTAAAAAATTATACAAACAGTATAATTTACACTGTCATATCATATGACTTATAAACCTGTTTTGTTCATGTTATACGACACATACGACACGCTAGCAGTGTTTAAATAGTGTAAAAACTATTTACAACACTCAAAAGGATGTTAATGAGTTTAATAGCAAGATTTTTTTAAACTAAAATAAATTTTGTATAAAACATGCATAGTCAAATTTAATTTTTAAAAACCAAATGACGTCTCCGGTCATATGTTCTTGTGAACGGCGTCACCACTCACACCAGTCACAAATAAGGCCCTGATTTTTTTTTTCTCATATTCGGGTAACCCGACTACAACACTCCTCACCCGTGGCTCTCCGGTGGTTGCACCGCCCACGCAAACCTATTAAATCGGCGAACCATCATTATAACAACCAACCCTAATTTACCCCTCTATTTCCTCTCAAAGTCTTCACTTTCGGTTCAGCAAGTATGTCTCATTCTCTGCATTCATATTATGTTTCATGTTATAATTATCTTCCTTACAAGTTTACTTTTCAGATAAATTCATCATCAAAGTTGCTTGATTTTTACATCACAACGTTGAAACATATATCTTCTTTGTTGTTGCTGTTGTGTGTGTGTGTGTGTGTGGTTTTTTTTTTTTTTTTTTTTTTTTTTTAACACGGTTAGTACCAAATTCATACTATGAATTATGTGTTTAAAAGTGTGGTATTTTCCTATTTCACAATAAAGATGATTAAAAGTTTAGATTTTTATTTTTGGATAAGGCAATTATAGGAGCTAGGTAGCCTAGGTTTTCTAAAATATTAATAAGAAGTTATGATGAACTCAGCAGAGAAATTGGAGTCTGATACATTAAGGGGCTGTTTGGCAACATTTGGTTAAGTGCTGAACTAGTAAGAGGTCTGAACCATTAAGTGCTGAACCAGTAAGAGGTCTGAACCATTAAGAGCCTGTATAATGCTTAACCATTCAGAGGCAAATGTCTGACCAATTAAGATTAGAGGTGTTAACCATTCAGACTTTGTATAAATCTTAACCATTCAGAGGCAGATGTCTGATATAAATCTTAACCATTCAGACATCTGCTTGTGAAACAAACAGTCTGAACCATTAAGTGCTGAACCAGTAAGAAGTAAGAGGTCTGAACCATTAAGAGCCTCATTAAGAAGTAAACAAACAGCCCCTTACTCACACTATTAAGCTCACATAACTGCAAATGTGTGATTGTGTGGACTGTATCTATATAAAAATTTGATTTTTAATGTTTGCATTTACTAGCTTGCTTAATTTTCTTTTCCCTAATTAGACTTGTTACTTATTGTTGTAGTTTCTTTAACTCAGATTTCAAGTTGATATCTGGACTTTTAGAGAAAGTTTTTATAACAAATTCAAGTAAAATACACTTGGAGTTTGGATTTTGCAAGTAATGTGTTATCAGTAATGGGTAGAAGAAAGCAGATTCGGCCTCGTAGGGCAGGAGGTGGTGACAACGGCGGTGTTTCCAAAGAGGAATCACGCGACCCAGACGCATCCGAAGCGTTAGAAAATGAGAGTTCTGGTGATGAAAAGCCGTTTTACGTTGAAGTTGACAGGAGTAATTGGGGTTCAGAAGAGCATTACGACATTGCAGAAGTGATTTTGATAAATTTAAATGTGTGTGAAGAGTTTCAGGTTCAGAAAAGCGAGGAGCAATGTTGTTTGGATGATGATAGGTATAACTTAAGGTTTCGGTTGAGGAATGTGAATGATAAAGTCACCCGCGGCCGACCGGTACAGAGTCTAGGTCATTGGCGTTGGTCGAACGTATCTGCTACCGATATCTATCTGGAATTCATTGAGAAGCTAGAATCGTTAGACATAGATGCACACGTGATAGCAACCGGTAACTTTGACGGGCCTAGTGAAGGTATTTCAGGGCTTGTTCACTTGGTTGATATGAAGTATTTGACTTTAAGGCCGGTTACAGGGTTGACTTTTTCTAGTAGTTCGCCGTCTATTAAACTAAGAGTAGAGATACAGAAGTACACTTTTGAGGCTTGTGAATCACTTATCGAGGATGCGAGAAGATCACCATGGCAAAAAAGTATGATGAATGTTATGGCTTGGTTACGCCCTGAAGTAATGACCTCCGAGGCCCGATATGGATATAAGATACCTGCTGACATGGCAGTTGGATTAGAACCGAATGAAGAATCTGTTGCTAGTAGGAAACGCGCTAGGTTCGATGTTTCTGGTTTTTATGAGGCAATAAAACCGTCAAAGTGAGTGATAGTGTAGATACTAGATACCTATGGTTTATATTAAGGTTACGTTATCATATTTGATTATTTTCTTTGGTTTGTTTTTATAACTGCAGGGATAAACCGATGCTAACTGATGACCTGCCTGATTTGCTTCCTGAGCTTAGACCATATCAAAGGCGTGCAGCTTTCTGGATGGTTCAACGAGAGAAACGAGCATTGGAATACCTTGCTGGAAGTCAACCTAGTCAATAGTCTGTTTCACCCCTATGCACGCCAGTGGATTTAGTTGATTCCTTCTCTAAAATATATTACAATTCATTTAGGTACAAAATCTTATGTTAATATTCATTATCTTTAATGTAGATCAGTAAAAGTTAATCCACAAAAAATCTTTTCGTCATTTCTTTTTTCTTTTCACAGGGGCAGTGTTTCAACGAATCCTGAGAACGATTCATCTTACTTTGCTGGTGGTATTCTTGCAGGTTAGTCCTGCTTTATGTTATCAGCTTTTAAGTGTTTTTTAGTTATAATCTTTAACGTCATGTCGATGATTTGTATTTATGACAACAGATGAGATGGGCTTGGGAAAAACTGTTGAACTTCTTGCATGTATATTTGCTCATAGAAAACCGGACTCCAAAGCTGATGATATAAAGGAGAACGGTGAGCAGAAACCTAAGAACAAAAGAATGAAAAGAGATCGTGTTGAGTGTGTGTGTGGGGCCGTAAGTGAAAGCTCCAAATATAGAGGTTTGTGGGTGCAGTGTGATGTCTGTGACGCGTGGCAACATGCTGAGTGTGTAGGTTATAAACATAACACAACAAATTCGGATATAAGTAAAGATTCAGACCTGAATGTTAATACGCGAAAAAGAAAAAGTTACAAAGGCTCCAAAGTAGTTATCTGTAACGAAAGTCATGTTTGTGCGCTTTGCTTAGAACTGATTCAAGCGGATTCCCCTGTTGCTACCGGTGCAACCCTTGTAGTATGCCCCGCACCTATATTGCCTCAGTGGCGTGCTGAAATTACTCGGTACACTCTCTTTTGCATTTGAGTAAAATGTCATTTTCGTCCCTGAGGTCTGACTATTTTTGTGACTTTTGTCCAAAGGTTTGTTTTTCCGCATCTGGATCCAAAAGGTTTGAAATCTTGCCATTTTCATCCGACTCGTTAACTCCATCCGTTTTTCTCCGTTAAATGAGGGGCATTTCCGTCTTTTTTGACATTTTTTATTCAAATAAAAAACACTATAAGAAATAAAGATCCACCTCTGTTGGCTTCTCTTCCCACCCAAACACTTAAATCATCACAAAAATGTCTAAAAAGACGAAAATACCCCTGACTTAATGTTAAAAAATGAATGGAGTTAACGAGTTGGATGAAAATGGCAAGATTTCAAACCTTTTGGGTCCAGATGCCGAAAAAGAAACCTTTGGACGAAAGTTGCAAAAGTAGCCAAATCTCAGGGACGAAAATGGCATTTTTCTCTTTTGTATATTTTTTTGTAACATTGATAACTTAGTTTTATTATGTTCCTCTGTCTTCATTATTATTTATTTACTTTGCAGTCATACAAGACCGGGTTCACTAAAAGTCTATGTTTATGAAGGCGTTAAAACCACTACGTTTTCTAGTAAACCTGTTCCGAAAATCGGTGAACTAATTACTGCTGACATTGTCTTAACAACTTATGATGTGCTTAGAGAAGACTTATCTCATGATACTGATAGGCATGTAGGGGATCGGCGTCCTTTGAGATATCAAAAAAGGTATTTTAATAACTCTCCTTTTACTTTCTCACTTGTCCATCTGATATAAGGGTGCTAAACGGGTCGTGTCCGCTGGTTGGCGGGTTCAACCCGACCCAAACACTGCCCGTTCAACCCGATTTTTTTTTTTTTGCAAATTAATATATTAAATTTAAAATTTTACTACAAAAAACACAAATGTATATACCATACAGTTACAATTTAATTGTAAAATCTTATGTTAATTTCTCTTTTAACATGTTAGGATCGTGTCGTGTCAGAAATTCACACCCCTAATCCGATACCTTACTAAACACACAAAAAAAATTGTTTTGATCAGGTACCCAGTGATCCCGACTCTTTTGACTAGAATATTTTGGTGGAGGCTTTGTTTGGATGAGGCACAAATGGTAGAGGGTAATACAACTGCTGCAACCGAAATGGCTATGCGGTTACATGCTATGTATCGTTGGTGTGTTACAGGGACCCCGATACAAAGAGAGCTAGATGACCTGTATGGACTCTTGAGATTTCTCAAAGCAAGTCCATATGATATTCGTAAGTTGTGGGTTGATGTTATTATGGATCCTTATGAGGTAATAATAACTATTTTACATTATATTTGATATATTTAATTTGTTTAGTTATAGTTATTTATGTAAGTCCTCATTAGCAGGGGGGAGATGCAGGGGCTATAGAATTTACTCATAATTTATTAAAGCAAATAATGTGGCGATCGTCAAAAGCACACGTTGCTGATGAGTTGCTACTGCCTGCACAAGAAGAATGTCTCTCTTGGCTATCGCTTACACCAATCGAAGAACACTTTTACCAGAGGCAACATGAGACGTGTTTGACATATGCTAGGGAAGTTATTCAGAGTTCCAAACGCAATGTTTCTGAAGATCAAACTGCAGGCGTTGATTCATCTGACTCTGTACTTACCCATGTGGAGGCTGCAAAGCTGCTGAACTCGCTCTTGAAGTTACGGCAAGCTTGCTGTCATCCACAAGTAGGAAGTTCAGGCTTAAGATCTCTGCAGCAGACTCCTATGACGATGGAGGAGATACTAATGGTTCGTATTATAGATGCAAAACAGGCGGGTCAGCTGGTTGCGTAACAAGTCAAAACTTGCTTGGGGTTAAAATGGGTACTTTTTGTATGGATTGAAATTGGCTGGGCCGGATTGGATTAACCTGAAACGTTTTCTTGTCCATTTATAAAAAAAAATTATAATTAATTGTTAGTGTCCAACATGATTGCAAAATTTTCATTATCTCAGTAATAATCTGATTTCTTTAAATAAAATGATGAGTAAAATGCCATTTTCGTCCCCGAAGTTTGACCACTTTTGCGACTTTCATCCAAAGGTTTGTTTTTCCGCATCTGGATCCAAAAGGTTTGAAATCTTGCCATTTTCATCTGACTCGTTAACTCCATCCATTTTTCTCCATTAAATGAGGGGCGTTTATAGAGGGTTTGGGTGGGGTGAAAGTCTGCAGAGGTGGATCTTTATTTCTCATAGTGTTTTTTACTTTAATAAAAATGTCTAAAGAGACGGAAACACCCCTCATTTAATGGAGAAAAATGGATGGAGTTAACGAGTTGGATGGAAATGGCATGATTTCAAACGTTTTGGATCTTGATGTGGAAAAACAAACATTTGGACGAAAGTCGCAGAAGTGGCCAAACCTCAGGGACGAAAATGGCATTTTACTCAAAAAATTACAATTAATTGTTAGTATCCAACATGATTTCAAAATTTTCATTATCTCAATAATAATCTAGTTTCTTTAAATAAAATGAGTTAGAATTTTTTTTTTCTTTTTTTGAATAAAAGTTACAGTTTGTTCGACGTCTAGTTGGTTTCTTTACAATATTTTTCCCTTTACATGCACATTATTTTGTTGTTTATCTTTGTGTTTCTCCTTTCCGTAGGTTCTTGTCGGTAAGACTAAGGTAGAAGGGGAGGAAGCCCTACGGAAGCTAGTTGTTGCATTAAATGGACTTGCCGGAATAGCTATAATAAAGCAAGATTTTCCTCAAGCTATATCGTTATATAAAGAAGCTCTGGAATTAGCAGAAGAGCATTCAGAAGATTTCAGAGTCGACCCTTTGTTAAACATTCACATACATTATAATCTTTCTGAGATACTCCCTTTGACCAGTGACGGTCAACCGTATTCTAAATGTTCTGGTCCTGAAAGCTGCGATGGTAACAGTAACACATGCAAGATGTGTGATGACGAAATACATGATCAAAATAATATTTTAAACGGTTCAAATTATAAGAAAAATACCCCTATCAGTTTTCAGTCATTGCAGATGACATGCAACAAGTTAAAACAGAAATTCTTGTCAGCGTTCAATACAAGATTGTATGTAGCTCAGCAGGAATTCAGGAAATCATATGAGCTGGTAATATCTGTAAATTATTTCTACATATTATACATCTGTCATTTGTTGCTTATTAAATATTTTTTCTTATAGGTTTGCGATGCACTTAATGATAGAAGAAACCAGCATACTGCCTGGTGGGCTGAATGCCTGCAAATTGTTGAGCAAGACAAGGAGTCTTCAACGGATTTTATGAGAAAGATAGGAGATGCTGTCTCGGGAACTCTTAACACGTCTAGAACGTCGAGACTTGCAGACTGGTTTGTAGCAGTTTGTGCTATTTTTTGTTATACTTTCGTGCACTTATATTGTGTTTCTTTTAACCAATGACGTTTAAGTAGTCGAGTTAGACATAAAGTCAGTACATAAGGATCAAATATATATGTATATATAGGCCGGTAAACGTACAAGACCACCTTATTGTGCGATGCATACACGAGCAGTCGAGCATCCCAACCGCACATCTGATCTAAGCTAGGCCATCAATTGAATGCGGTGGCACAATAGTAATTAACTTTGCATTTACGCACGTTATTGCATAATTATGCACGTTATTTGCATAGTTACGCATGGGTTGGGTTAACCCTGATTACGCACGTTATTTGCATAATTACGCACGTTATATTGGTGGTCGCGTACCGTCGTACGTTGAGAGCCTTTTGTATTTAAAACTATCACATTTTATATCTAGATACCTAAAAAATGTATATGATCTAAATGTTTATTTCCTTTGTAATGGACGTTATTTTTTTTCTTAAACGTATTTTTTTTTTAAATCAGCTTTAGGAGCATAACTGCTCTCAAGTACTATATCCAAACTGGTTTGGATTCATTGGAAGATTCTAGAAGAACACTGCTGAATAGACTTCTGGAACTTGACCGGTCAATGGAAAATCCAAGACAAGAGGATGTAGAACGAGTGAGATACTGTCCAAACTGCCAAGTTAACGGTGACGGCCTCATCTGTGTACACTGTGAACTAGACGAGTTATTTCAGGTTTCTAATTAATTAAAATCACTTTTTTTTTTGCATATTTTGTTTGTCATATAGTTTTAATCATTTATTGCTTATTTAACAGGTTTATGAGGCCCGACTTTTTCGACTTAACAAAGGACATGATGGAGGGGTGATTACATCTGCTGAGGAGGCTGTAGATCTACAGAAGAAAAAGTCCGCTTTAAATCGTTTTTATTGGACTTTGTCACAGCCTGATAAAGGCCCACAATCATCGAGTGTGAATAATGAAGACGATGGGAGAAAACGGGGTATCGGGGAGAAAGTTATGGTGAGTATTGTACATAATGCTGGCAAAATGGGTCGGTTGGATAATAGGGTCAAATGGTTGACTTTTAGTGTGTGGTCAACAGGTTTCTAAATCTCCTTCAGATCTGGAAGTTGTTCTCGGAATTATAAAGAGCTATTCAAAGGCTCACTTAGATAAAGAAGCTATGTCAGCAGCCAAAAAACATCTCTCTCTTCTTGAGGTATGTGATTCGTTTTAAATTTGTGGAAGTACGTAAATTGGGATTTTCAAATAAATTATGTATTTAAATTGTTATATATTTTAAGGGAATGCGTAAGGAGTATGCTCAAGCAAGATCCTTAGCAATTGCTCAAGCTCAGGTTCTTAATGCTCATGATGAACTAAATATGGCAACCTCACGATTACGGTTACGAGAAAATGAAGATGATAAGTCAATTGATGCTTTAAGTCTTGAAGAGTTAGAAATAGCAAGTGTTGAAAATTCTAGTGAAAAGTTTGTCGCTTTAACCTCATTATCACGTATAAAAGGGCAACTTCGGTATTTGAAGGTATTAATATCATACTATCATACATTGGAATTTGGATACTGTTTCTGTCATTTGTACACAACCACACATACGATAAACTTCGAAAGTTTGAATATTCCTGCTCTGTTTTCTAGGGTTTGGTACAGTTGAAACAAAATTCCCATTCAGAAGGTGAACGTAAACCGTCACAGGCTCAAGTTACGACAAACCCTGATGCTAATGATAAGGGAGAAAATGAAAAATCAGTCCGATTAGAGGATGACACGTGTCCAGTTTGTCAAGAAAGACTCAGCAATTCGAAGATGGTTTTTCGATGTGGTCATAGCACCTGCTGTAAATGTAAGCTTCTTGATACTTTATCATCAGTCTTGCATTATTTGATGATTATATTTGATTCTTTTTTGCATCACATGTGATTGAAACTTGAAAGGTTTTCTTGGGATGACTGAGAGGTGGATTTATCGCAACGGGACGTCTCATGATAAATGGGTGATGTGTCCGACATGTAGACAACACACGGAATACGGGAACGTTGCTTATGTTGTTGATACACTAGATAAATCATCTGATGTTTCCTTTTATAGTTTTGAAAGCTCAGAAGCTTCCATGACAGTCAAAGGTTCATATAGCACAAAGGTACGCATCTAATTAGATTCTTGAATAAAAAAGTATGTAACTTTGAGATAAAGAATGTTGAAAGAACCATCTTTATTTTAAACTAGTATTTTGACCCGCCGCACGTTGCGGCGGCGTCGAAACTTAAAGTAACTCGAACTTTTACCTTCAAATATTTGACCCAACTCGTTTTCGAACAAAATTTACGTCGAAACGTAGACCACCTGAAAACACACATGAAATTAAACACAAAAACGTATTATATTTGACCTGACTCATTACCGAGAAAATTTACGTTGGAACGTAAACCAACTTGGATTTATAACCAAACGTACTTAAAAATAAGCACCTAAGAAAACAGTGTTTTTTTACGTTAAAGAATGGTACCATTCGTTGCGGCGGAGTCGAAACGTAAAGTAACTTAAATTTGTACCGCCTAGTGAAAACGTATTATATTTGACCCAACTCGGTTTCCGAACAAAACGTAGACCAACCAAGAACAAAACTAGACCAACCAAAAATGTACATAAAAATAAGCATGAAAACGTTTTATATTTGACCCACGTACATAAAAATAAGCACGTAAACTCGAGGGGGTCAAAATGACATTTTACAAAATATTTAGAAAGCTGAGGGGGTGTAAGTGGCAATGCTAAAAGTTGAAGGGTTGAATACACGAAAAGAAAAAAAAACCATGGATGACATTGTTGTAAATATGGCAAAAAAAAAAAAAAAACAATAAAAAATAGCGGTGTCTTAGGTACTATTCCTAAGAAACGCTCTTTTGTTATATTAATAATAATAATTTGAGGTATAGGTCAACTCAACTGTTAAGATAGCTAGCCAGACCTATATAAGAATTTATTATTTGTTAGATGAAAATTTGGTATTTTGTAGATTGTAGCAGTCACAAGGAGAATACTGTGTATCGGGTCGACAAATCCAAAAGCGAAAATTCTCGTTTTCTCTAGCTGGAACGATGTTCTTGATGTGCTGGAACATGCTTTCACAGCTAATGATATTAGTTTTATCAGGATGAAAGGAGGGAGGTACCTTTACTTTGAACTATTACAAAGTAAAAATATGCGGCAATGGTGAACTGACATTATGTGGAAATTATATTTTCAGGAAATCACATGTTGCTGTCAGTCGATTTAAAGGAGAGCAAGTTGGTGTGAATGAGCATGTGGACAAGAAAAATAGGCAGAGTAAAACAAATTCTGTTCAGGTGTTACTGCTTTTGATTCAACATGGGGCAAATGGGCTTAATCTTTTGGAAGCACAACATGTTATTCTTGTAGAACCGTTACTTAACCCTGCAGCTGAAGCACAAGCCATTGGCAGGGTTCATCGCATTGGTCAGACCAACAAAACACTAGTTCACCGTTTCATAGTATGCTTCCTTTTGATCAACAAATGCCTTTTATTCTCTCTCTCTCTCTATATATATGTGTGTGCGTGTGTGTGTGTGTGGGGGGGGGGGGGGGGTAATACAATACCAATTCTAAGTAAAAAAGTGCGAGAACCGCATAGACACTTATACATATTGCTTGAATGTGATTATATGTGTGTGTGTGTGTCTTATGTACATAAAAAAACCATCAAACTAGTTTCTTCATACATTTTTTAAATTTTAACCGTTTACCTACACATTTGTAGGTAATATAACCTACACATGTAGGTTATATACATAAACAGAATTTCATATAAATATATATTATATTAGTTTTAGAAAGGATGAATAAACATTGCATTTCTATCATTTTTGCTATTTAAAAAGGGGTAGCGGCGCAGCTTGTTGCCCATTTGCCATCTATCTCGATGTAAATTCATAACACGATTGATTAAAGTTATTTTAAGATTGAAAAAATGATTGATTCATTTTGTTACGTGTGTTTACACAACATTTAGTGTTCCGCAAATGCAATGATGTGTTTTGAAAACTGCGAGAACCGCTTTAACCCTTGTACTAAATATTATATAATTGTATGTAGATTTCAATGTGTTAGATTTATTATTTAAAAATATGGTATTGAATTTTTTTTATTTAATCTAAATGCACCAACTATATACACATGTGCACATGTTTTGTACTTAAAAAATCATGAACATGATAAAATCAAAGAAATGGTGGTGGAGAGGGAAATATACCATTTATTTAAGTTTTACCCTTTTCATTGAACCGTTATGTGCACGTGCTTATGCGGTTCTCTACTTAAAATTAGTTTTATATTACCTTCATATACAAAAATTGTGGCGGCAATAGTTCTCTGTTTCTAATGGTGGAAAAGGGCGGCTGCCCCCCCCCCCCCCCCCCCCCCCCCCCCCCTTTTTTTTCATTTTTCAAGATAGTATGCTTATAATTTATTGGTCCAACCAATTTATGATTTTATCCCTGTTTTTAAATTACATTTTTGTCACCAGTTCAAAATAAAATTATGC
This sequence comes from Helianthus tuberosus, assembly GCA_030545235.1. Taxonomy (NCBI): domain Eukaryota; kingdom Viridiplantae; phylum Streptophyta; class Magnoliopsida; order Asterales; family Asteraceae; genus Helianthus; species Helianthus tuberosus. The sequence continues at coordinate 185,519,520 of CM060433.1, read as the reverse complement.
TTTTGCGTAAGCTAAAAAGTACAATTTTGTCCTTGGTTCAAAATTACGCTTTTGCCCTCGGTTCAAAATTACGCTTTTGCCCCGTCTAATTTTACAGTTTTGCCATTAGTTTTTTTTTTCTCCGAGCCAATGCTTGGCACTTCCCCATTGGTCTAATCAAATTACGATTTTGCCCCGCTTAAATTTACAGTTTTGCCATAGGTTTTATTCTTTTTTCTTCTCCCAGCCAAATTACGATTTTGTCCTCAGCTCAAATTTATAGTTTTGCCATTTTTTCCTTGTCAAATTACGATTTTGCCCCCAGTTTAAAATTCGTTTTAGTGTTTTTTTCTGACAAAACTATGGTATGCTTTGTTTTAATTGGTTGGCTCGATATACTTTTTATTCATGCTAACCGGTAGCTTCTCCATCGTTTTAGTTTTTTTTAGCAAAAGTATGATAGTGTTTTGTTTTAATTTGTTAACTCAATAAATTTTCTTTTTAGATCGTGTTATGAGTAGTATGTACAAGTAAGCGAAATACACACGTACACGTTATGAGAGGGAAATATTCGGCTTATTGCCCCGCAACGCGGGCATGGCAGAACCTAGTTGAATACATAAATAACCGCATAACCACCTCTCTTTCTCTCTCCCACTATAACTTTTACAAGACATATAAGTGCTTATGGTGTTCCCTACTTAAAGTTGATTTTGTATCGGATGCGCTCCCTTTGTATGTGTATTATTTTTTGCAAATATGGATCATTTTGTAATTCATATTGTTTTGTGCGACAGGTGAAAGACACGGTTGAAGAGAGCTTATATAAACTTAACAAAAGCCGGAATAGTGGTTCGTATATAAGTGGGAACAAAAAGAATCAAGATCAACCTGTGTTTACACTCAAAGATGTGGAGTCTCTCTTCAAAGTTACTCCATCCACAGTAGAACAACAGCACAAGAAAGAAGAATCAACTGCAGATTTAACGCATTTGCCGCCAGCTGTAGCCGCTGGTATTGCCGCTGAGAGGAGGCTGACAGAGCAAACAAGGTGACACCAAGGGGGTTAAAGTGTAATTAAACAGGGTGCTAACAAATTGTTTCACATGATGTGTATCACCATTGACTTGTTCTGGAGAGAAAAGAGTGTAGATTATTGTGAACAATTTTAGGTTACAATAGTTATAGGGCATTCTTAAACATATGTGTAAAGAGATTTGCAGGAAGATTATGGTACCTTAGGTCGTCATCATCATCATCATACTTATTAAATTCCGCCAATAGCAAAGCAAAGGTAGGGTCTGAGGAGGGTAAGATGTAGACAACCTTACCTCTACTCCATAGGAATAGAGAGACTGCTTCCAGTGAGACCATCGGCTCGAATTATGGTACCTTGGGTAATTCTTACAATGTTCAGGAGACGTACTAGAATGTTCGGTCTTAAAAGTAGAGGTGAACAATTATACACATTAAATAGGTTGGTAACAATTAAATGGTTTGATGTTGATTTAAAGTTGGCCATAAGGTTGTTGACCAGTAACAGAAACAAAGAAGACTTTATTTTTATTGAGATATTGCTTGCTTCATATTGAATACAAAGAGAACAATAACCACATCTACTTATACTAATGAACAAGGATTTAAAAAAGGAAAATATAAGGAAAATATGGCTAATTCTTGGAGAAAGGGAAATATGGCTGTAATGAGGAAGGGAAAGCATATTTGACCCTATAATCATGGAATATTCTAACACTCCCCCTTAGAGGTGTACAAATCGGTTTTTTTCAATAACCGGTCCGGTTAAAAAGGAAAAAAAAACCGGTTAATTAAAAACCGGTTCCGGTTAATAACCGGTTTTAAGTATGAAAAACTGTAACCGATCCTAACCGATTGTAACCGGTTTTAAAAAAAAAAACGGTTTTTAAAATTGAAAAATATAACCTGTTTAAAAAACCGGTTAAAAAACCGATTAAAAAAAAAACCGGTAAAAAAACCGGTCTGCAGAAAACTTCACAGAATGCATGTTTGCTGTTTTTTTTTTCCAGTTTTTTTGCTGTTTTTTCAGTTTTAAGCAGTTTTTGATGTTTTTTTTTAACTATAAATGCAGTTTTTTTATATAAAAACTTCACAATAATATATAAAAAGTTAAACATAATAAATATCAAGTCTTGGAACAAACGGTTTTACATACCAATGAAAATACGAACGATACACGTAACAAACGAAATACATAAACTTAAAATATTAATCCGCAAGAAGGTCCACTAATATATATATATTTTTTTAGCCGGTTTTTAACCGGTTTTTTTATAAAATCGGTTTTTAACCGGTTTTTTTATAAAATCTGTTACCGGTTAACCGGTTTTTAACCGGTTTTTTTTTATAAAATCGATTAATCAACCGGTTTTTTTATAAACCGGTTTTATAACCGGACCGTGCCAGGAAATACATAACCGATTTATAACCGGTCTAACCGGTTGTAACCGAACCGGTTATAAAAAAAACCGGTTTTCACAATAACCGGTTTCGGTTTTTTTACCGGTTTCGATTGCGTAATCAGTTTTTTTGTACATCTCTACTCCCCCTCAAGTTGAATAGTGGTATTGTCAAAATTTAACTTGAATTGGTTTTGGTTTTGGATTTTGTTTTTGAAAAAAAAGGTTTTGTTTTGATTTGAGAATTTGGGTTTTGGGTTTTGTTTTTTTCCTTTTTTTTTGGGTTTTTGGTTCCCCTCAAGCTGAAAAACAACTTGGCCATTTGGGTTTTGGCATTTGGATTTTTTTTTATTTTAAAATTTTGGTTTTGGTAAACTGTTTTGAAAAAATTTGGGTTTTGGGTTTCGTTTTTTTTAAAAGATTTTTTTTCCTTTTAAGGCACTTCATCTCTTAGGGCTTAGTGCCAGGTCCAAAGATTTCCTTCGGAAGCTTCATCACCACCACTCTTCTCGGCGTTGTCGTTGCTAGTAGCACTATTGTTGCCTATGGCAATGACAACCTTACCCTCTTGATTAGGGTTCTTGGTTTTGTGATTGTCACTCCACCAGTCAGGAAATCCAACGATTTTAAAGCACTGCTCTTTGGTATGCCCCCTCATATCACAGTGGGTGCATTTGAGGAGTGATTTATCTTTTTTTATTGGTGCTCCGTTCTTCTTTTCTGTCCTGCAATATCCTTTGGTTGCGAGGCCTAACCCGTTAGATTCAGTGGCTGACAACCCCGCTCTGATGCCTTGTGTATCACTATGAGCCGCTCCTAGAATAGTTTGGTGGGCGGTTTCTTTCCGAACAGCAGCATAGGCCGTCTCTACAGATGGTAAAGGCTCCCACCGGAGTATTTCGCGCTTTATAGGATCATATTTTTGGTCGAGGGCACTTAGTGTAACACCTCGAAAATTCACGTCCTATAATGTGTTGACACGTGTCATATGTTTGAACGTGTGAAAAGAATGTTATAAAAGGATTAAAGTTGACGATCATGGAAAGTATGTGAAAATACGAGTTCTAAATGTCAACAGTGAATAAATATATTGTATATTAACCCTACATGATGCTCATACCTTCAAACGAATAAATCATGGATCATACGAAGCTAAAAGTGAGAGATTACAAACTACAGGGGCTAAATGTGTCAACATGTTTAAGTTATACCTCTGAGTGACCTTTTGACAAACCCGAAGCTTTGTAACGGTTAATTATGCTCACTAGAATGCACGATATAAATTTCATAAAGTTTCGTTATCGTATGAGAAAATTATGATCAAATTCGTGTGCGAAGGGTTAAAGCGTAAACATTGAAAGTTAGGACTTTTCGGGTGACAATAACGTTAACCGAGGACTAAACAAAATGGGTAAATGTCTTGAAGCCCCTAAACATCAATTTGAAGGGCTCAAAATGCAAGAGAATGACGTCTAAACAAAGTTTGAAGAGCCAAGGACCATTGCATAAAAAATCTAAAGTTCTGATTTGCTGCAGGAGGGCCTCGCGAAGGTCCCTGGGGGGGGGGGGGGGGTACGCGTCGCGCTAAGGGTAGTCTGATGCGAAAATTTTTGTTTCTTGTCTGCCCTTGTGCTTGTGATCGACTTTAAACGATTTTCCTCATCTTGCTTGTCCCCTAAACAACCCCTAAACACCTAGGAACACTTGTTGATGAGTTGTGGTCAGTGGTAGACTTGTGTGTCAACAATTTGTGGTGATTTGATCACTATATAAAGCCATGAAGTTGCAACTCATTCTTCACACCTTTCTCTTGCACTTCTGATCATTCTTGGAGCTCCAAAGCAGACTCAAGTGATCCAAATTCGTTCATAGGACTCTTGTAAGTTTGCTTGACCTTTCTTAATTAAGTTTTAGCTTAAAAGTCAAACCGTCGTAATTAACGGTTGACTTTAAGATTAATCACTAATGGTCCAGTGATTAGTCGAATCAAAAGTAGTTATAAGTTGGTAATTATGTGGGTAATAAACCCTCAAAAGGGTTCCCCCTGATTCCCACTCTAACTAGGTCAAATGTCGGGTCAAACTTGTCATTTAAAAAGTCAACATGATACTTATTTTCTAAGTTATGCATAATTAGCAATGTAGAACATATACAACCTGTTTGATCAGTAATATAACTTAGTAATAAGTGTAAGAACATGTCTAAACATGTTCAACCCGACAACTTTCAGTAAAGACCCGGTTCGGAACCGAAAGTCGCATAGTTTGACTTTCACTTTGACTTTCAGTTCTGACCCGTTATGGTATGTTTTAGAAATACCCTAGAGCTTCATTTGGACCAGGTTACATGCTAGTATAACCCTCTGTGATTATACACCATGGTTCATTAGTTAACCAGTTAATACGCATGATTCCGTTAATTGCTCATATGTTGACCATTATGCCCTTTTCACCTTAAAACGTGATTTATGAAAATGTAAAAATGTAGAAACCTTAGTTACTGATATATAAACTTGTATGCAAATTTTGACATCAGTTTGAGGTGTAGATTAAGAGTTATGCTCGTTAGCGTAAAATGAAAGCTTTATGTTAATAAAACGGCGTAATTAGCGTATAGCCTAGTTAAGCCTACTTTTTGACATCAAACTCTTTACCCACTGATGTAATATATTATTTTGGGATTTTTGAAGATTTTTAATTAATTTTAGGCTGAGCATAACTTATAGTCGTAGGCTTAATCCGGTAATTGTCGGTTTTGCCCTTACGGGCCATAAAATGAGTTTTACATATCTAATCAACTCCAAACCTTTTGCTACTGATCCTAAATGATAAATCAATTATTTTAGGCCTTCTGGAATAATAAAAATATCAGATTTCTATATAGAACCCGGAAACGGCTTCTAATCGCCTAATTAAGCGTTTTTAACGCCTAGTATGTACTAGAACTATTTTAAACATACTAAGGGTGATACCTACTGATATTTGAGGTAAATAATAATATTCTAACAGTAAGCATAGGTTGTTAAACTCAGACTTCAGTTTTGAGCTGTTCGGCTTATGTGAAATTACCAAAATGCCCCTGCGGTGCATAGTTTGGTTATATTTGATAAATTTCACATATCTACTTTACCCTACTGTTATAACTTAGTAAAATAAGTATTTTTGCTGATTATATCAGACCTGTAACTCAGGTAAATACTTAAACTCTTTTATAACCTCTTAAATGACCAAACTACCCCTACGAGGCATAGTTTGTGTTTAAATTCGTTACGGGCATAATAAAAGACATATTACTGATGTCACAACATATTTGAAGCATATTAACTTAGGAAACCTGTATATGGCTCTTACGGATACCCGTTACGCTTATTACGCGTTCGGTTCTGTTTATGTAACAAGTTTACATAAATTAGCCGAAACGGGTCAAACCTTATCGGTTTTATCTCAAAATCCAAAATGTACATGAAGGACCCATATTAAGCAAGTCTCTAAACTTGTCGGGTCTAAATCACATTCTATCCGGTCTTCGCTTAATCGTGCGTACGAACCGTATCATTGAAACTAACCGGTCTAAGCTTAAGCTTAACTAAAGACCCGTTAGGATTCTAATAGGTCATTATAAAACCTTCGTTCCAGATTAGGAGGACCAGTAAAAGCTACTTGCGTTTGCTTGTTGTGATTTATACTTTGCTCAGGTAAATACTTTTAACATATTTTCCCTATACGGGCTTGGGTTACGGTATATAGAATACCGCTTGATCGGGCATCAAATCTTCCATTGTTGGGTGGTTAATTGAATAATTTGATCGGCTCGTTTAAACAGTCTTGTTACTTAAAGCCTTTGGGGGGTTAATGACCATGTCCCGGATATCCTTGGCATCATTTTACGAAATGGCCACGACTTAAGCGCGGGGTGTAGGCGTACACCCGTCAGTGCACAAAAGAATAATGTGGTGTGTCTATTGATCTTTAACCCGGACACGATCCGGGCTACTGAACGCACAAGGAACATGTAATTCGTTCACAAGATTATAATATTAAATAATTCTCCCAAGTTAAATAAAATGTTTATGCTATGTGCATCCAAATCAATTTTCAATCATTTTTAAAATGAGTCAGTTGATTGTATTTACCAGTGTAAACTGACGTATTTTCCCAAAAAGATTAAATGCAGGTACTAAACGTAATTGGCTGGATTGTCTCCTTAGCATCGATAGAAGTCTCGCAAGCTTAAGATGCCTAAAGTCTGTTGAACTATTGTTTCATATTTTATTTTCGATCCGTCTGTGGATAAACAATCGACAGTTGTGATTTTTGATATTACAATATTATATTCGGTTGAATTTATATCTTACAATTTGCTTCCGCTGTGCATATTAAATATTGTGTTGTTTGACTATTATGTTGCCAACCACGTCACGATACTCCCCACCGGGCCCACCGGTGACACGTGGAAATCGGGGTGTGACAGGTTGGTATCAGAGCCAACACTGTGTGAATTAAACACTAGTCTTTTTGTGTTTAATCTCTGTTACACAGTTGCACATTCTTTGACCTTTTGAGTCTAGACTTAACATAGGAATACTCTCAATCCTAATCTTGAGATTTTGCTTCCAAATTTTTATATATATTGGATACGTCGCCAAGCGAAGAAGCTGTATTAGAAATTCTCCACAATATGGAGCCCTGAAATGCTGAGCTTCGTAGCGCGGCTAGAATGAAACGAGCATCCAAGGAGAGAGCATTCAGAAATAACTTGAAGAAGAAACTCCTTTTGCTGAAGATCGTTTCCTTAATTGTCCTCATAAGGACATATTTATCTTTCAGTCCCTTCGAGGACAACATTATTCCTTTCAAGTCCCGTTTAGGGCAACCTTGAACTTATTAATTTTATAGTGGAATGACTAAATATTCATCCTAATCAGGAAATATTAAATAAATGGAAAATAACATTCGTTTTATAAGATCTACCATTATAATAAAATGGCAAAATCTAAAAGGGACAAGACCTAGCCTCGTGTCATATTAAGACCCGGCCAAGATGGCAGTTCCTCAATTTAGATTCAGATCCTTATTAACATTCCTTTTGCAAGATCTACCATTATAATAAAATGGCAAAATCTAAAAAGGACAAGACCTAGCCTCGTGTCATATTAAGACCCGGCCAAGATGGCAGTTCCTCAATTTAGATTCAGATCCTTATTAACATTTCAATTTAGAAGTTGTTCTGCGTTAATTATTAAAAAGAATCTAAAAGGTAAAACCTAGCCTAAATGTCAATGCTGACATGGCCAAGATGGTAAAACCTAGCCTAAATGTCAATGCTGACATGGCCAAGATGGTAAAACCTAGCCTAAATGTCATTGCAGACATGGCCAAGACGGTAAAACCTATCCAAAAGATTCCTAACCCAACTAAATGATCTCTGAATCATGGGTTTAAATCATCAATTAAGATGATCATATTTAGACCATACGTGGTAATATGGTGCCTACGGGCCTTGCTCATTTCCATATGAGCCAAAAGACAGTGGTAGCTATGACTCCCTGTCAGAAAAAGGTAATGAGCTATGTTCAAACCTTCATGCCTCGATTCTCTGAAATCCTGGCTTATGATTTAAAAATTGTCCTTGGGACTAGGCCTTAAGTGCTAATATATATTGTTATTGTTTATAATTAGGATAAATTATAATAGAAATCCTAAATATATATGATTAATAAATTAACCAAATATGGTCTCTGTTTACCATGGTTAATGAATTTCCCTAAGGGGCAATTCCGTAATAAACATCCCCTTAGAAGGGAAGTGCCTACGGGCTATAGTTAATGTCCTCTGAGACTAAAGACAGTGGTAGCCTACAGCTCCCTGTCAGGAAAAGGTAATGAACTTTGATTCAAACCTTAATGCCGCGATTCTCTGAAATCATGGCTTATAAATTAGACTTGTCTACGCGACTAGGCCATTTGTGCTATTATTAACTTATAAATTAGGATTTATGATAAAAATCCTGAATAAAATAAATATCCTTCCTTCCCTGCCAGTATGCATTTTAAAAAGAATCTTAAAGGTGAAACCTAGCCTACGCGGCCAAGATGGTGAAACCTACTCAAGGGATTCAGATCCTTGTTAACACCTAAGAACGTGTTAGCACTCCTGACAAATGTGATTCGATAAAATCACAACAGTCATCCCTATATTGGAAATTTTTAAATTCCTAATTTGCCTTATGATATAGGAATCATGGCTTATATCATTTTACAAGATGATCATATTATAAACATCCGTGAGTGATGAAGTACCTACGGGCTAAATTTGTTGTCCGTTAAGACAACGACAGTGGTGGTCTTTGACCCTGTCTAAAGATGTTGGAATACGTCCAAGCATAGTAGTCGGTAGGGTCCATACGATCTCGACTAATATCATCTGAAAAGATTATCATACCATAAATATCCCTTAGGAGGGAAATGCCTACGGGCTATAATTAACGTCCTCCGAGACTAAAGACAGTGGTAGCCTACAATTCCCTATCAAGAAAAGATGTTTTGCCTACGGGCTATAATAAATTGTCCATCTGAGACATTGACATTATGATCTTTATGATTCCTTGTCTAAGGTGGTGAGCTATGCTCAAGCCGCATAGTCAATATGATTAATGCAATCCTGACTTATATCATCTAAAATGATGAATTCATTGTAAACATCCATTAGTGATGTTTCGCCTACGGGCCATATTATATTGTCCATTTGTGACACAAACATTACGATCGCTATGATCCCCTGTTTAAGGTAGTGAGCTGCGCTCAAGCCTAATAGTCTATATGATCATTGCGATCCTGACTAGTATCAACAGTATGATGATCATAAATTCATAATATTGATATCCCTAGTGATGAATTGCCTACGGGCTATACTTTATTCTACTGTCGATAAGACAAAATAGTGGTGATCTTTATGATCCCCTATTCAAAATGGTGGGATTATACCCAAACCTAATAGTCAATATGATCGATGTGATCATGACTAATATCATTAGATACGATAATTATAGATAGACATCCATTAGTGATGTTAATTGGTTTACCTTTCTGTCAAGAGAATCGCCTTTCAAGACGATGACAGTTGTAGTCTATGACTCCCTGTCCAAAGGTGAAGAACTATGTTCAAGCCTTAAAACTCCTGATCTATTAAGATTGCAGCCTATGAATTGATGTCCTTGTGACAAATCCACAAGTTATAATTCAAGTCACCCATAACAAGCCTCCGTGCTATAATTCGTCGTTCGTGACAAGTTAACATACTAAATGTTAACATCCCGGGTGACAGGCCTTAGTGCCATATCCTATAACGTCCTAGAGACAAGGCCATTTGTGCCGCATCTAAATGTCATTACGACAAGGCCTTCGCGCCATATGATTACTTATGTCCTTCATGACTGGGTTTTATGCCATATCTTTCTACGTCCCTCGCGACAGGCTTCTATGCCATATATGTATATATATATATAACCAAAGTCATGTAAGGCTAGCCTTTGAGCTATTTATAATCGTCCCTGTGACAAAGACAGTTGTGACATTATGGTCCCCTGTCAAGCAGGTATTGGACTCGCTCCAAACCTTGAATGCCATTGATAGTCCTTTTGTGACCTAAGCTAAATGTAATAGATATACATTCAAATAGCATTCATTTAGAATGTTCGGAACATAATGGCCTATACGGTTCGTGGATGCCGTGGCTAGTCTATGTCAGGTCATCAGGATGATGACTAATAATTGTTTAATTTGGTAATTAGTACCAAGTTTTTAGTATGGAAAACTCGGGTGAGATAAGCAATAGTCGCGATGCTATTAATGCGACAAAAGCAAATAATGTCTCAAACGTAAACCTCAATATTAATGGAGTTAATCTCCAAGCAGTGGTTAACGCAGCAGTTTGAAAGGCCATGGGAAAAGGTCATGAAACAGTCCAAAGAGCCGAATGCTTCTCGCTCTAAATTTCATTCAAAACCACGTTCAATTGCTCATGAGAAGAGCTTTGTTCACACTTCGAATATGAAGGATGAACCAAAGGAGGAGGATAACTCCCAGAAATCTAAGAAAGAGGGCAAGTACAGGCTTAATAAAAAGCAACGAAAGTTCAGTAAGAAGCCTGTATGTAAGAATTACTATAAAAGACACTAGGGACAGTGTCGAATAGAACCAGGACCAAAGCAGGGTGACATCTGCTAAGGAACAGGTTATCTTTTCCCAGGAATGCAGGGACATAAAGAATGCAGTCTACCACGGCTGTGTTGAGTAAGGCCGCATCAGAACTAGATTCCATAAAGCTGCCAAAGAAGGTGCAGCTAAGCCTGGAAAGGCTAAAGGAAGAAATGCCTGAACTCACCCGGTGAATGCCAAGAGGTAGTTCACGATGTCATCAAGTACATCCCTTATCATTTACCAATGATAATTTCTGCTAAGTGTCCTGATTTAAATACAGGCAATAATAAATCTTCATAAACCATAAGCTTAGCAAACTTTTATATTATCCACAAGGTATAACTTACCGAGGAAACCATAGTAACCGATTCTTCTAGTATCGGCAAGGAATCCTTCCGGAAAAAAAAACTAAGAGTACTCTTTCTTCGCATAGAGTACGACAACATATGTTATTTTTATTATTTTTCTCATTGTTTTTCTATCGCCTGCGAATACCAAACTATGTTTGATAAAAGTGCCATATGGGGATTGGCGTATCCTAGTGTGTCCCATAGATTACTTCCATGCCTGATCAGTATGGAGGTTTAATGCATGGAACCCCTGAGATATCCCAATGGTCATATTATACTAAAGTCGACTAGTAGTATTCAAAGAAGATATCCAATATAAAATGTCCTTATAAGTATCTCTACTTAGGACATCCCTGCATTGGTAAAGAGAATGTGTCATTTATCTGACGTCGACATCGATAGATGAACCAAAGCCTTATATCTATTAGTACCAACGGAATGGGAAGAACTAAGATCCAAATCGATAAGTTTTTAGAGAAGGTTTCATAAAGCCAAAATTCGAAGTTCTAAGAACTCCGATTTATATAAATAAGAAGGACGGATCATCTTGCTTATGCATTGATTACCGCAACCCTATTTAGGCAACAATTAAGAATCGCTATTACCTGCCCAGGATCGTCGATTGGTTCGACTAGCTGTAAGGATTAGCTATTCTTTGAGATTAGTTAAGCAGTGGTTGGAATAACCATCTCACCATAAAATAAGTTTTTCTATAGCAATTATTATGTAAGTATCAAGGCTACTCCTTTGGAGACCTTGTATAGATGGAATGTTAAACATCTATTGTTAGATAGAGAATTGGTAAGTCCAATTAACAGGATCTGAAAGTTGCCTAGGAAACAACAAATAAGATCATACACATCCATAATCGATTGTAAGTTGCCAGTATACGGCAGGAAATCGAGAATTTATGAAAAAATAGCAAACCTCCTAAATTCTTGTTAAGAAATAAGGCTCAACAAAAGATATCACCCAGGAAGGGTGTGCCAAATTGTTAAATTATCAGACTAGTTAAGCTCTGAATACATAGAACCATTCGAAGGAAATCGAATGTATCAAGATTAAATAGCTTACGAGCTAAGACCTAATTGAAGAGCTCAGTGGAATTCACAATGTGTTCCACATCTGCAATCTGAAGAAGTGTTTCGTTGATGAATCACTGGTTATACCACATACAGATGTGCATATAGATGAGAGCTTGAAATTTGTGGAAAAACCATTGTCGATTGAAGATCGACAGGTTAAGAAGCTTCGAAGGAAGCAGGTGCCTATTGTAAAGGTCAAATGGGATGCCCGTAGAGGTCCCGAATTCACGATGAAAGAAAAGTACCCTTATTTATTTCAGTAAATCTCGGGGCGAGATTTATTTTAAGGGGGTGAGGATGTAACACCTCGAAAATTCACGTCCTATAATGTGTTGACACGTGTCATATGTTTGAACGTGTGAAAAGAATGTTATAAAAGGATTAAAGTTGACGATCATGGAAAGTATGTGAAAATACGAGTTCTAAATGTCAACAGTGAATAAATATATTGTATATTAACCCTACATGATGCTCATACCTTCAAACGAATAAATCATGGATCATACGAAGCTAAAAGTGAGAGATTACAAACTACAGGGGCTAAATGTGTCAACATGTTTAAGTTATACCTCTGAGTGACCTTTTGACAAACCCGAAGCTTTGTAACGGTTAATTATGCTCACTAGAATGCACGATATAAATTTCATAAAGTTTCGTTATCGTATGAGAAAATTATGATCAAATTCGTGTGCGAAGGGTTAAAGCGTAAACATTGAAAGTTAGGACTTTTCGGGTGACAATAACGTTAACCGAGGACTAAACAAAATGGGTAAATGTCTTGAAGCCCCTAAACATCAATTTGAAGGGCTCAAAATGCAAGAGAATGAAGTCTAAACAAAGTTTGAAGAGCCAAGGACCATTGCATAAAAAATCTAAAGTTCTGATTTGCTGCAGGAGGGCCTCGCGCCACGCGAAGGTCCCTGGGGGGGGGGGGGTACACGTCGCGCTAAGGGTAGTCTGATGCGAAAATTTTTGTTTCTTGTCTGCCCTTGTGCTTGTGATCGACTTTAAACGATTTTCCTCATCTTGCTTGGCCCCTAAACAACCCCTAAACACCTAGGGACACTTGTTGATGAGTTGTGGTCAGTGGTAGACTTGTGTGTCAACAATTTGTGGTGATTTGATCACTATATAAAGCCATGAAGTTGCAACTCATTCTTCACACCTTTCTCTTGCACTTCTGATCATTCTTGGAGCTCCAAAGCAGACTCAAGTGATCCAAATTCGTTCATAGGACTCTTGTAAGTTTGCTTGACCTTTCTTAATTAACTTTTAGCTTAAAAGTCAAACCGTCGTAATTAACGGTTGACTTTAAGATTAATCACTAATGGTCCAGTGATTAGTCGAATCAAAAGTAGTTATATTTTGGTAATTATGTGGGTAATAAACCCTCAAAAGGGTTCCCCCTGATTCCCACTCTAACTAGGTCAAATGTCGGGTCAAACTTGTCATTTAAAAATTCAACATGATACTTATTTTCTAAGTTATGCATAATTAGCAATGTAGAACATATACAACCTGTTTGATCAGTAATATAACTTAGTAATAAGTGTAAGAACATGTCTAAACATGTTCAACCCGACAACTTTCAGTAAAGACCCGGTTCGGAACCGAAAGTCGCATAGTTTGACTTTCACTTTGACTTTCAGTTCTGACCCGTTATGGTATGTTTTAGAAATACCTTAGAGCTTCATTTGGACCAGGTTACATGCTAGTATAACCCTCTGTGATTATACACCACGGTTCATTAGTTAACCAGTTAATACGCATGATTCCGTTAATTGCTCATATGTTGACCATTATGCCCTTTTCACCTTAAAACGTGATTTATGAAAATGTAAAAATGTAGAAACCTTAGTTACTGATATATAAACTTGTATGCAAAGTTTGACATCAGTTTGAGGTGTAGATTAAGAGTTATGCTCGTTAGCGTAAAATGAAAGCTTTATGTTAATAAAACGACGTAATTAGCGTATAGCCTAGTTAAGCCTACTTTTTGACATCAAACTCTTTACCCACTGATGTAATATATTATTTTGGGATTTTTGAAGATTTTTAATTAATTTTAGGCTGAGCATAACTTATAGTCGTAGGCTTAATCCGGTAATTGTCGGTTTTGCCCTTACGGGCCATAAAATGAGTTTTACATATCTAATCAACTCCAAACCTTTTGCTACTGATCCTAAATGATAAATCAATTATTTTAGGCCTTCTGGAATAATAAAAATATCAGATTTCTATATAGAACCCGGAAACGGCTTCTAATCGCCTAATTAAGCGTTTTTAACGCCTAGTATGTACTAGAACTATTTTAAACATACTAAGGGTGATACCTACTGATATTTGAGGTAAATAATAATATTCTAACAGTAAGCATAGGTTGTTAAACTCAGACTTCAGTTTTGAGCTGTTCGGCTTATGTGAAATTACCAAAATGCCCCTGCGGTGCATAGTTTGGTTATATTTGATAAATTTCACATATTTACTTTATCCTACTATTATAAATTAGTAAAATAAGTATTTTTGCTGATTATATCAGACCTGTAACTCAGGTAAATACTTAAACTCTTTTATAACCTCTTAAATGACCAAACTACCCCTACGAGGCATAGTTTGTGTTTAAATTCGTTACGGGCATAATAAAAGACATATTACTGATGTCACAACATATTTGAAGCATATTAACGTATATGGCTATTACGGATACCCGTTACGCTTATTACGCGTTCGGTTCGGTTTATGTAACAAGTTTACATAAATTAGCTGAAACGGGTCAAACCTTATCGGTTTTATCTCAAAATCCAGAATGTGCATGAAGGACCCATATTAAGCAAGTCTCTGAACTTGTCGGGTCTAAATCACATTCTATCCGGTCTTCGCTTAATCGTGCGTACGAACCGTATCATTGAAACTAACCGGTCTAAGCTTAAGCTTAACTAAAGACCCGTTAGGATTCTAATAGGTCATTATAAAACCTTCGTTCCAGATTAGGAGGACCAGTAAAAGCTACTTGCGTTTGCTTGTTGTGATTTATACTTTGCTCAGGTAAATACTTTTAACATATTTTCCCTATACGGGCTTGGGTTACGGTATATAGAATACCGCTTGATCGGGCATCAAATCTTCCATCGTTGGGTGGTTAATTGAATAATTTGATCGGCTCGTTTAAACAGTCTTGTTACTTAAAGCCTTTGGGGGGTTAATGACCATGTCCCGGATATCCTTGGCATCATTTTACGAAATGGCCACGACTTAAGCGCGGGGTGTAGGCGTACACCCGTCAGTGCACAAAAGAATAATGTGGTGTGTCTATTGATCTTTAACCCGGACACGATCCGGGCTACTGAACGCACAAGGAACATGTAATTCGTTCACAAGATTATAATATTAAATAATTCTCCCAAGTTAAATAAAATGTTTATGCTACGTGCATCCAAATCAATTTTCAATCATTTTTAAAATGAGTCAGTTGATTGTATTTACCAGTGTAAACTGACGTATTTTCCCAAAAAGATTAAATGCAGGTACTAAACGTAATTGGCTGGATTGTCTCCTTAGCATCGATAGAAGTCTCGCAAGCTTAAGATGCCTAAAGTCTGTTGAACTATTGTTTCATATTTTATTTTCGATCCGTCTGTGGATAAACAATCGACAGTTGTGATTTTTGATATTACAATATTATATTCGGTTGAATTTATATCTTACAATTTGCTTCCGCTGTGCATATTAAATATTGTGTTGTTTGACTATTATGTTGCCAACCACGTCACGATACTCCCCACCGGGCCCACCGGTGACACGTGGAAATCGGGGTGTGACAGGTTGGTATCAGAGCCAACACTGAGTGAATTAAACACTAATCTTTTTGTGTTTAATCTCTGTTACACAGTTGCACATTCTTTGACCTTTTGAGTCTAGACTTAACATAGGAATACTCTCAATCCTAATCTGGAGATTTTGCTTCCAAATTTTTATATATATTGGATACGTCGCCAAGCGAAGAAGCTGTATTAGAAATTCTCCACAATATGGAGCCCTGAAATGCTGAGCTTCGTAGCGCGGCTAGAATGAAACGAGCATCCAAGGAGAGAGCATTCAGAAATAACTTGAAGAAGAAACTCCTTTTGCTGAAGATCGTTTCCTTAATTGTCCTCATAAGGACATATTTATCTTTCAGTCCCTTCGAGGACAACATTATTCCTTTCAAGTCCCGTTTAGGGCAACCTTGAACTTATTAATTTTATAGTGGAATGACTAAATATTCATCTAGTGGTGTGACGTTGTTTACCTGTATTGTATCGCGGCTCCCCGAGCAGGTTTGCGAAGATTACTGGTTTTCCTGGGGTGTCACATTATCCCCCCGTTGATTTGGAATTTCGTCCCGAAATTCTGTAGTAGCTTCGGCCTCAGTAGTGGTTGCTTGGTTTCCGAATAACTGGGGATATTTGAGTTTCATCTGATCTTCGCGTTCCCAGGTGAACTCTGGGCCACGGCGGGAGTTCCAACGAACTCGTACAAGAGGTATTCTCGTGTTCTTGAGGACCTTAACATCCTGGTCCGTGATTTCAACAGGTTCCTCGACGAATCGTAACTGTTCATCAATAGTGAGCTCTTTCAGAGGAACTATGTGGGTCTCATCTGACAGACACTTCTTCAGATTCGACACGTGAAAGACGTTGTGAACTGCACTGAGTTCAGCTGGTAGGTTCAATCTGTAGGCCACCCTGCCTATCTTCTCAATGATTTCGAATGGTCCGACGTATCGTGGATTAAGTTTGCCGCGTTTGCCAAAACGAACCACACCCTTCCAGGGTGAAACTTTGAGTAGCGCTCGATCCCCAACCTGGAATTCGAGTAGTTTCCTGTCTTTATCGGCATATGCTTTCTGACGGTCACGAGCTGCCGCCATGCGTTGTCGTATTTGAGCAATCTTTTCAGTAGTATCAACTACCATTTCTGGACCTGTGATCTGACTGTCACCCACCTCTGCCCAACAAAGAGGTGACCGGCATTTACGCCCGTACAATGCCTCAAATGGAGCAGCTTTAATGCTGGTGTGGTAGCTGTTGTTGTACGAGAATTCCACAAGTGGCAGATGTTTTTCCCAACCATTGCCAAAGTCGATTACGCACGCCCGAAGCATGTCTTCTAGAGTTTGAATAGTGCGCTCAGACTGCCCATCCGTCTGAGGATGATAAGCTGTGCTCATGTCTAAACGAGAACCAATAGATTTGTGCATTGCTTGCCACAGTTCTGAAGTAAAACGTGTGTCACGATCAGAGATAATAGAGGTTGGCACCCCGTGCCTCGAAACCACTTCTTTTAAGTAGATGTCTGCTAAGGTAGAGAACTTGTCTGTTTCTTTAATAGCCAGGAAGTGAGCAGACTTTGTGAGTCGATCCACGATCACCCAAATAGTATCATTTCCGCGCTGAGATCTAGGTAAGCCAGTAACAAAATCCATGGAAATTTGTTCCCATTTCCATTGTGGTATCTCAGGTTGTTGAAGTGGACCTGAAGGTTTCTGATATTCTGCTTTGACTCTTGCACAAGTCAGACACTTGCTGACGTAAGTAGCTATGTGAGCTTTCATGCTAGGCCACCAATATGTAGTTTTGATGTCGTGGTACATTTTATCCGCACCAGGATGTACCGAGTAGCGAGACTTATGAGCTTCATCCATTACAAGCTCGCGTAAGTTACCATAGAGTGGGACCCAGATGCGTCCTGTTACATAGTAGGCTCCGTCTGCCTTTTGTTCTAACCGTTGCCTTGAGCCGCGTAGGGCTTCAGCCCTTCTGGTTTCAATGCTTCTACCTGAGCATCTCGTATCTGAGAAGGAAGGCTAGACTGGATAGTAAGTTGCAATGCTCGTACACGCCTAGGCGCAGTATCCTTTCGACTGAGGGCGTCAGCCACCACATTGGCTTTGCCCGGATGGTACTTTATAGCACATTCGTAATCGTTCAGTAGTTCGACCCATCTACGTTGTCGCATGTTCAATTCTTTCTGTTTGAAAATGTGCTCGAGACTCCTGTGATCTGTGTAGATGGTGCATTTAGTGCCGTATAGGTAATGTTGCCATATCTTGAGCGCAAAAACAACTGCTCCCAGCTCTAAATCGTGTGTTGTGTAATTCTGTTCGTGAATCTTAAGTTGGCGCGAAGCATAAGCAATGACTTTATCCCGCTGCATCAACACACATCCAAGACCCTGGATGGATGCATCGCAGTAGACTACAAAATCGTCCGTGCCTTCAGGCAATGAGAGGATAGGTGCGCTACAGAGTCTATCCTTTAAGTGCTGAAACGCTGTTTCCTGTGTATTACCCCAACGATAAACAACACCTTTCTGTGTCAGTAGTGTAAGCGGCTGAGCAATCTTCGAGAAATCTTTAATGAACCGTCTATAATAACCCGCCAAACCCAAGAATTGGCGTATTTCGGCTGGTGTGCGAGGTGCAGGCCAGTTCTTGATCGAATCCACCTTGGATGGATCGACATGAATCCCATCCTTGTTCACTACATGGCCTAAGAAATGGACTTCACGAAGCCAGAAGTCGCATTTTGAAAATTTGGCGTATAGCTGTTCCGTTCGAAGAAGTTCCAAAATAAGCCGTAAGTGCTGCTCGTGTTCCTCCTGACTCTTCGAATAGATCAGGATGTCGTCGATGAAAACAATGACGAACTTGTCAAGATAAGGTTTGCACACCCTGTTCATAAGATCCATGAAAACCGCAGGCGCGTTCGTTAACCCGAAAGGCATGACCAGAAACTCGTAGTGGCCGTAGCGTGTTCTGAACGCTGTTTTGGAGATGTCCTCATCCCGGACTCTCAGTTGATGATACCCTGACCTTAGATCAATCTTCGAGTAA
Organism: Helianthus tuberosus; assembly: GCA_030545235.1. Taxonomy (NCBI): domain Eukaryota; kingdom Viridiplantae; phylum Streptophyta; class Magnoliopsida; order Asterales; family Asteraceae; genus Helianthus; species Helianthus tuberosus. The sequence continues at coordinate 185,500,600 of CM060433.1, read as the reverse complement.
TAGTTCGACCCTTGCAACTGGTCGAATAAGTCGTCGATGCGTGGAAGAGGATAGCGATTCTTCACAGTTACCTTGTTCAATTCGCGGTAGTCTATACACATGCGGAAGGTACCGTCCTTCTTCTTTACAAATAATACCGGAGCTCCCCAAGGCGAAGAGCTAGGACGTATGAAACCCTTTTCCAAGAGTTCTTGCAGCTGCTTAGACAGTTCTTCCAGTTCCGTTAGAGCTAAGCAATAAGGTGCTCGAGCTATAGGTGCTGCTCCTGGAGCTAGTTCGATCTGAAATTCGACCTGACGATGAGGCGGTAACCCAGGTAGTTCTTCAGGAAACACTTGAGGAAAACCGCGTACTACTGGAATATCCTCAATCTTTTTCTCTTTCTTCGATGTATCAGTAACGAGTGCTAAAACAGCTGTGTGGCCCTTTCGTAAACACTTCTGAGCCTTCAGGAAGGAAATGATGCCACTCACGACACCACTCTTGTCGCCTTGGACTTCGAGAGGTTCTTTACCAGAACGGGGAATACGAATGATCTTCTCCTTGCATAAGATCTCTGCTTGCTGTTGAGATAACCAATCCATACCGATGACTATGTCGAAACTACCCAGGGTTATAGGAATGAGATCTATAGAGAAAGTCTGACCAGCGAGGATAAGATTACAACCTTGAACTATGTGTGTGGCCTCTAAACTCTTACCGTTAGCTAACTCTACGACATGTTTGGTGTTCAAAAGTGTTGGTGCGCGTTTAAGCATTTGGCTAACTTTCAGAGACATATAACTGGAATCCGCACCCGAATCAAATAATACAGTAACATAAAAGTCGTCGAGAAGAAACTTACCCATAATCACATTAGGATCGTTCCTTGCATCAGCCTGACCAATCACAAATGCACGACCCCTAGCACCATTGTTGTTGTTTCCCCCATTGTTGTTGTTCCCATTGCCCTGATTATTGTTGTTGTTATTCTGGTTCTGGTTTAACTGAGGGCAATCCCGCTTAAAGTGGCCTTCAGCCCCGCACTGAAAGCATCCCCTATTTCCTTGCTGTTGCGGCTGGTTTCGTGGAGCTGGTGGCTGTTGTTGCTGGTTCTGATTCGCAGGCCTTGAGCTCCTGCAGTCTTTAGCTTCATGACCTACCCTTAGACATCTCTGACAGCGGCCCTTACGACACTGACCACGGTGGTGTCTGTTGCACCTGTTACACAGTGGATGATTTCCCCGATATCCACTCTGCCCCTGACCACCAGAAAATTGCTGACTCGGGCCCTGGTAATCATTAGTCTTGCGTTGCTGAGCTTGAGACTGAACGGTAGCTGAACCTTTGCTGGAATCCCCCTCCCATTTCCGCTTGTTGTCACTGGGAGTAGCGAGAGTAGCTGAAGTAGTAGCGGTAGTAGTAGTACTGATGCGTTTAGGCAACTTGTTCTGCTCCACCGCCTGATCCGTGAGACGGTGAGCCAACTGTACAACCTGCTGGTAGGTGGCAAGGTTTTCTGAAGTCACATGACTTTGGATCTCTGGCACTAGACCACTGAGATAAAGTTCGATACGCTTAACTGGGGGGTCCACCATAATAGGACACAGTAATGCGAGCTCATTTGATCTCTTTGTAAACGCCTCAATCTCTGACCCCGTCATCTTGAGGTTGAAGAACTCGACCTCCAGTTTATGAATGTCGTCACGACTGCAGTATTCCTCCTTGATCATCTCCTTAAAATTGTTCCATGGGGTGGCGTTAGCAGCAACCAACCCCAGTATTTGAACCTGAGCTTTCCACCATGTGAAGGCTAAACCCTCGAGAGTACCAGTAGCATACTTCACCCTGCGTGCCTCAGGGCATTCACACATTTCGAACACAGACTCCAGCTTTTCGAACCAGTGGAGAAGACCTACGGCTCCTTCAGTGCCGCTGAAAGTAGTTGGACGACAGTCCATGAAAGTTTTGAAAGTGCAAACAGGTGGTTGACCTGTTGTGTAAGAATCAGAGTAAGGTTAAACACAAGAGTTGGTTTAGGAATGTAGGATCTAAGGATCCTAGTGTGAGTTGTAACTGCAGGGTATACCTCCTGCCTGTGCGGCTGCAACTGCCGCAACAACTTGTTCGTTAACGAGAGCCGTCAACTGGGCTTGTGTCATGTTGATTCGTCCAGACATGATCTTCATAGTAAAGATAACATAAGTAAGAGAGGTTCGCAAACAGTGCGATGACAGAAGAGAGTGAGCACACAAGTATTCTCAAGCAATAACGTATAGTAGGTTCTGTAATCTAAGCATACCACGAGCAAAGTTCTATGTAATTCTAGCAAGTAGGTAAAGTAACATGAATAGTAGTACCTATGATGTTGAGCCTTGCACGTGGAGCGAAGCGTCGTTGTGGATCGTTGAGCACTGTTCTGGTTATAGTCTGGTTTTAATAAAAACGTTTTCCCTTATTAAAACCGAGTTCTCTATAACCAATGGCTCTGATACCAATCTGTCACACCCCCAAAATCCACACGCGGAGTATCACCGCTTGGAGGCGTGACTGACCAGGATCAAGCCACCAATCATATCAAACATAATAAGTATTAAATGTAATTTAAACCAAACGATATGAAAGGTGTTCAAACAAAACATGTTAAGTGTATAGCGGAAGCATAAAATGTAAACCCAACGTAAGTAATAAGTTCAAATGTTTAAATGTGTTATCATAAGTTCCACAATCCGTGCCCACAACGACCGCATCTCCCATGCAAGCTCCAAATGTACCTATGGTCCTGCAAGGCATGTAATAGAGAGTCAACAACTAGTTGAGCGAGTTCACAGTTGGTTATTCAGTTATAGTGTTCGTATTGTAATTCGTAAGCTCGTTTAGCAATCATGTAATGTATGTAATGGTATCGCGGCCCTCCAGGCATGTTTGCGAAGTTTAGTGGGGGTTTCCCATGTTTTCTAGACTAGGTATATTTGTATCGCGGCCACCCGGCATGTTTGCAAAGATTAAAGTATAGTTCGCGGCCATTCTAGGCATGTTTGCGAAGGTTGTTCTAGTATCGCGGCCAATCCCGGCGTGTTTGCGAAGAGAGAGTATATGTATCACTAGTCTAGCAGTATCTACTAATAACCTTCCCCTCCCGAGGAATAATTCCATTAATCATGTAAGTATAAGAATCATTCAACCCATTCCCAACCCTGGGAATCCCATGCCTTGGTAAGAGTGTGAACTCACCTTGGGTTTGCTCGGTATGCTAAGTATGTGCTCAAAGTAAATCAATCACGTCCTAAAGTACGCATGTATACAATAATCAGTTTGTGTTCACGTATAAGTACACAGTCGATAAGCAAGTAGCACATGGCACGTATTTAAGATCATACACAGGATGGTTACACTTAACAGCAGTTAACTAACCCGGTTAACTTCTAAACAGAATTCAAGTAGGTTACTGTGCTGATTACACATTTGGCGAAACACACATATTGGCGAAACACATATGTTGGCGAAACACACATGTTGGCGAAACACATATATTGGCGACACACATTCTGTTTCATCGTGGTCTCCTTTGGCGAAACAGAATTCTAATTCGTCGATTGCCCTTGGCGAAACACTTTCTGTTTCGCCAAGAGATCTGTTTCGTCAAACCTGTTACGGGGTGAAGTCAGTTACGTAACTTAGGTACATGCAGAAACCCTAACAGCCGTCATCATCAAGTAGCAATCACACAGAAATCATTTAGCACAGAATCATCATAACACAATCATTACAGAATCATCGTCTAGCATGAACCCTAGTTTTAAACGTATATCAAACCGATTAACATACAACATCACATCATCGAGCCCTATCCAGATACTAACGTGCATTCAGAATCAGAACATATTAACAACATCCAGAACCGAGTATTCGATCGTATTAAGTTTCGCATAGAATTACGCATCCGATTAACCATGTATATCGAAATCAAGAACATCATACACATATATTCATAACCGTTTCATAAATCAAGTATTTACATAAACATATAACGAATAATCTGAACATCAATGAAACCGAGTTAACGAACCCGCACTCACCGAGATGAACGGAATAATAGCTAGATCGATTACGGGGAGATTCGAGGACACGTAATTGCCGTCACAGAGAGAAGGGAGCTCTAGGGTTTCGGTTGTGGTGATAAGTGTCACGAATGAAACAGTTCTGTGAGATATAACTCACGTAACCGAGTTGGGCCCGTAACTGGGCTTTGCGAATTACTGGGCCGGCGAAACAGATGTTTCGTCGAGAAGATTGTTGGCGAAACAATCCTGTTTCGTCGAGATGAACTTGGCGAATCCCACTTGTGTTTCGTCGGGTTGTTTTAAGGTTTACTAGTTTAGGTTTTTCAAACAGTATACATGTTATACAATCACACAAAACCATGCAGACACAATAGTTTATTATAACACGAGTGTACAGTTACAAGTTAGTCAAGTCAATCAACTAAATAGTCAAAGTCAACGTGCATTTAATGCGAAAGTGAAAGTCGGAAACTCGAGTTGTCACAAATTTGATCGGCTCGTTTAAATAGTCTTGTTACTTAAAGCCTTTTGGGGGTTAATGACCATGTCCCGGATATCCTTGGCATCATTTTACGAAATGGCCACGACTTAAGCGCGGGGTGTAGGCGTACACCCGTCAGTGCACAAAAGAATAATGTGGTGTGTCTATTGATCTTTAACCCGGACACGATCCGGGCTACTGAACGCACAAGGAACATGTAATTCGTTCACAAGATTATAATATTAAATAATTCTCCCAAGTTAAATAAAATGTTTATGCTACGTGCATCCAAATCAATTTTCAATCATTTTTAAAATGAGTCAGTTGATTGTATTTACCAGTGTAAACTGACGTATTTTCCCAAAAAGATTAAATGCAGGTACTAAACGTAATTGGCTGGATTGTCTCCTTAGCATCGATAGAAGTCTCGCAAGCTTAAGATGCCTAAAGTCTGTTGAACTATTGTTTCATATTTTATTTTCGATCCGTCTGTGGATAAACAATCGACAGTTGTGATTTTTGATATTACAATATTATATTCGGTTGAATTTATATCTTACAATTTGCTTCCGCTGTGCATATTAAATATTGTGTTGTTTGACTATTATGTTGCCAACCACGTCACGATACTCCCCACCGGGCCCACCGGTGACACGTGGAAATCGGGGTGTGACAGGTTGGTATCAGAGCCAACACTGAGTGAATTAAACACTAGTCTTTTTGTGTGTTAATCTCTGTTACACAGTTGCACATTCTTTGACCTTTTGAGTCTAGACTTAACATAGGAATACTCTCAATCCTAATCTGGAGATTTTGCTTCCAAATTTTTATATATATTGGATACGTCGCCAAGCGAAGAAGCTGTATTAGAAATTCTCCACAATATGGAGCCCTGAAATGCTGAGCTTCGTAGCGCGGCTAGAATGAAACGAGCATCCAAGGAGAGAGCATTCAGAAATAACTTGAAGAAGAAACTCCTTTTGCTGAAGATCGTTTCCTTAATTGTCCTCATAAGGACATATTTATCTTTCAGTCCCTTCGAGGACAACATTATTCCTTTCAAGTCCCGTTTAGGGCAACCTTGAACTTATTAATTTTATAGTGGAATGACTAAATATTCATCCTAATCAGGAAATATTAAATAAATGGAAAATAACATTCGTTTTATAAGATCTACCATTATAATAAAATGGCCAAATCTAAAAGGGACAAGACCTAGCCTCGTGTCATATTAAGACCCGGCCAAGATGGCAGTTCCTCAATTTAGATTCAGATCCTTATTAACATTCCTTTTGCAAGATCTACCATTATAATAAAATGGCAAAATCTAAAAAGGACAAGACCTAGCCTCGTGTCATATTAAGACCCGGCCAAGATGGCAGTTCCTCAATTTAGATTCAGATCCTTATTAACATTTCAATTTAGAAGTTGTTCTGCGTTAATTATTAAAAATAATCTAAAAGGTAAAACCTAGCCTAAATGTCAATGCTGACATGGCCAAGATGGTAAAACCTAGCCTAAATGTCAATGCTGACATGGCCAAGATGGTAAAACCTAGCCTAAATGTCATTGCAGACATGGCCAAGACGGTAAAACCTATCCAAAAGATTCCTAACCCAACTAAATGATCTCTGAATCATGGGTTTAAATCATCAATTAAGATGATCATATTTAGACCATACGTGGTAATATGGTGCCTACGGGCCTTGCTCATTTCCATATGAGCCAAAAGACAGTGGTAGCTATGACTCCCTGTCAGAAAAAGGTAATGAGCTATGTTCAAACCTTCATGCCTCGATTCTCTGAAATCCTGGCTTATGATTTAAAAATTGTCCTTGGGACTAGGCCTTAAGTGCTAATATATATTGTTATTGTTTATAATTAGGATAAATTATAATAGAAATCCTAAATATATATGATTAATAAATTAACCAAATATGGTCTCTGTTTACCATGGTTAATGAATTTCCCTAAGGGGCAATTCCGTAATAAACATCCCCTTAGAAGGGAAGTGCCTACGGGCTATAGTTAATGTCCTCTGAGACTAAAGACAGTGGTAGCCTATAGCTCCCTGTCAGGAAAAGGTAATGAACTTTGATTCAAACCTTAATGCCACGATTCTCTGAAATCATGGCTTATAAATTAGACTTGTCTACGCGACTAGGCCATTTGTGCTATTATTAACTTATAAATTAGGATTTATGATAAAAATCCTGAATAAAATAAATATCCTTCCTTCCCTGCCAGTATACATTTTAAAAAGAATCTTAAAGGTGAAACCTAGCCTACGCGGCCAAGATGGTGAAACCTACTCAAGGGATTCAGATCCTTGTTAACACCTAAGAACGTGTTAGCACTCCTGACAAATGTGATTCGATAAAATCACAACAGTCATCCCTATATTGGAAATTTTTAAATTCCTAATTTGCCTTATGATATAGGAATCATGGCTTATATCATCTTACAAGATGATCATATTATAAACATCCGTGAGTGATGAAGTACCTACGGGCTAAATTTGTTGTCCGTTAAGACAACGACAGTGGTGGTCTTTGACCCTGTCTAAAGATGTTGGAATACGTCCAAGCATAGTAGTCGGTAGGGTCCATACGATCTCGACTAATATCATCTGAAAAGATGATCATACCATAAATATCCCTTAGGAGGGAAATGCCTACGGGCTATAATTAACGTCCTCCGAGACTAAAGACAGTGGTAGCCTACAATTCTCTGTCAAGAAAAGATGTTTTGCCTACGGGCTATAATAAATTGTCCATCTGAGACATTGACATTATGATCTTTATGATTCCTTGTCTAAGGTGGTGAGCTATGCTCAAGCCGCATAGTCAATATGATTAATGCAATCCTGACTTATATCATCTAAAATGATGAATTCATTGTAAACATCCATTAGTGATGTTTCGCCTACGGGCCATATTATATTGTCCATTTGTGACACAAACATTACGATCGCTATGATCCCCTGTTTAAGGTAGTGAGCTGCGCTCAAGCCTAATAGTCTATATGATCATTGCGATCCTGACTAGTATCAACAGTATGATGATCATAAATTCATAATATTGATATCCCTAGTGATGAATTGCCTACGGGCTATACTTTATTCTACTGTCGATAAGACAAAATAGTGGTGATCTTTATGATCCCCTATTCAAAATGGTGGGATTATACCCAAACCTAATAGTCAATATGATCGATGTGATCATGACTAATATCATTAGATACGATAATTATAGATAGACATCCATTAGTGATGTTAATTGGTTTACCTTTCTGTCAAGAGAATCGCCTTTCAAGACGATGACAGTTGTAGTCTATGACTCCCTGTCCAAAGGTGAAGAACTATGTTCAAGCCTTAAAACTCCTGATCTATTAAGATTGCAGCCTATAAATTGATGTCCTTGTGACAAATCCACAAGTTATAATTCAAGTCACCCATAACAAGCCTCCGTGCTATAATTCGTCGTTCGTGACAAGTTAACATACTAAATGTTAACATCCCGGGTGACAGGCCTTAGTGCCATATCCTATAACGTCCTAGAGACAAGGCCATTTGTGCCGCATCTAAATGTCATTACGACAAGGCCTTCGCGCCATATGATTACTTATGTCCTTCATGACTGGGTTTTATGCCATATCTTTCTACGTCCCTCGCGACAGGCTTCTATGCCATATATGTATATATATATAACCAAAGTCATGTAAGGCTAGCCTTTGAGCTATTTATAATCGTCCCTGTGACAAAGACAGTTGTGACATTATGGTCCCCTGTCAAGCAGGTATTGGACTCGCTCCAAACCTTGAATGCCATTGATAGTCCTTTTGTGACCTAAGCTAAATGTAATAGATATACATTCAAATAGCATTCATTAAGAATGTTCGGAACATAATGGCCTATACGGTTCGTGGATGCCGTGGCTAGTCTATGTCAGGTCATCAGGATGATGACTAATAATGGTTTAATTTGGTAATTAGTACCAAGTTTTTAGTATGGAAAACTCGGGTGAGATAAGCAATAGTCGCGATGCTATTAATGCGACAAAAGCAAATAATGTCTCAAACGTAAACCTCAATATTAATGGAGTTAATCTCCAAGCAGTGGTTAACGCAGCAGTTTGAAAGGCCATGGGAAAAGGTCATGAAACAGTCCAAAGAGCCGAATGCTTCTCGCTCTAAATTTCATTCAAAACCACGTTCAATTGCTCATGAGAAGAGCTTTGTTCACACTTCGAATATGAAGGATGAACCAAAGGAGGAGGATAACTCCCAGAAATCTAAGAAAGAGGGCAAGTACAGGCTTAATAAAAAGCAACGAAAGTTCAGTAAGAAGCCTGTATGTAAGAATTACTATAAAAGACACTAGGGACAGTGTCGAATAGAACCAGGACCAAAGCAGGGTGACATCTGCTAAGGAACAGGTCATCTTTTCCCAGGAATGCAGGGACATAAAGAATGCAGTCTATCATGGCTGTGGTGAGTAAGGCCGCATCAGAACTAGATTCCATAAAGCTGCCAAAGAAGGTGCAGCTAAGCCTGGAAAGGCTAAAGGAAGAAATGCCTGAACTCACCCGGTGAATGCCAAGAGGTAGTTCACGATGTCATCAAGTACATCCCTTATCATTTACCAATGATAATTTCTGCTAAGTGTCCTGATTTAAATACAGGCAATAATAAATCTTCATAAACCATAAGCTTAGCAAACTTTTATATTATCCACAAGGTATAACTTACCGAGGAAACCATAGTAACCGATTCTTCTAGTATCGGCAAGGAATCCTTCCGGAAAAAAAAACTAAGAGTACTCTTTCTTCGCATAGAGTACGACAACATATGTTATTTTTATTATTTTTCTCATTGTTTTTCTATCGCCTGCGAATACCAAACTATGTTTGATAAAAGTGCCATATGGGGATTGGCGTATCCTAGTGTGTCCCATAGATTACTTCCATGCCTGATCAGTATGGAGGTTTAATGCATGGAACCCCTGAGATATCCCAATGGTCATATTATACTAAAGTCGACTAGTAGTATTCAAAGAAGATATCCAATATAAAATGTCCTTATAAGTATCTCTACTTAGGACATCCCTGCATTGGTAAAGAGAATGTGTCATTTATCTGACGTCGACATCGATAGATGAACCAAAGCCTTATATCTATTAGTACCAACGGAATGGGAAGAACTAAGATCCAAATCGATAAGTTTTTAGAGAAGGTTTCATAAAGCCAAAATTCGAAGTTCTAAGAACTCTGATTTATATAAATAAGAAGGACAGATCATCTTGCTTATGCATTGATTACCGCAACCCTATTTAGGCAACAATTAAGAATCGCTATTACCTGCCTAGGATCGTCGATTGGTTCGACTAGCTGTAAGGATTAGCTATTCTTTGAGATTAGTTAAGCAGTGGTTGGAATAACCATCTCACCATAAAATAAGTTTTTCTATAGCAATTATTATGTAAGTATCAAGGCTACTCCTTTGGAGACCTTGTATAGATGGAATGTTAAACATCTATTGTTAGATAGAGAATTGGTAAGTCCAATTAACAGGATCTGAAAGTTGCCTAGGAAACAACAAATAAGATCATACAAATCCATAATCGATTGTAAGTTGCCAGTATACGGCAGGAAATCGAGAATTTATGAAAAAATAGCAAACCTCCTAAATTCTTGTTAAGAAATAAGGCTCAACAAAAGATATTACCCAGGAAGGGTGTGCCAAATTGTTAAATTATCAGACTAGTTAAGCTCTGAGTACATAGAACCATTCGAAGGAAATCGAATGTATCAAGATTAAATAGCTTACGAGCTAAGACCTAATTGAAGAGCTCAGTGGAATTCACAATGTGTTCCACATCTGCAATCTGAAGAAGTGCTTCGCTGATGAATCACTGGTTATACCACATACAGATGTGCATATTGATGAGAGCTTGAAATTTGTGGAAAAACCATTGTCGATTGAAGATCGACAGGTTAAGAAGCTTCGAAGGAAGCAGGTGCCTATTGTAAAGGTCAAATGGGATGCCCGTAGAGGTCCCGAATTCACGTGGGAGGTCGAATCCACGATGAAAGAAAAGTACCCTTATTTATTTCAGTAAATCTCGGGGCGAGATTTATTTTAAGGGGGTGAGGATGTAACACCTCGAAAATTCACGTCCTATAATGTGTTGACACGTGTCATATGTTTGAACGTGTGAAAAGAATGTTATAAAAGGATTAAAGTTGACGATCATGGAAAGTATGTGAAAATACGAGTTCTAAATGTCAACAGTGAATAAATATATTGTATATTAACCCTACATGATGCTCATACCTTCAAACGAATAAATCATGGATCATACGAAGCTAAAAGTGAGAGATTACAAACTACAGGGGCTAAATGTGTCAACATGTTTAAGTTATACCTCTGAGTGACCTTTTGACAAACCCGAAGCTTTGTAACGGTTAATTATGCTCACTAGAATGCACGATATAAATTTCATAAAGTTTCGTTATCGTATGAGAAAATTATGATCAAATTCGTGTGCGAAGGGTTAAAGCGTAAACATTGAAAGTTAGGACTTTTCGGGTGACAATAACGTTAACCGAGGACTAAACAAAATGGGTAAATGTCTTGAAGCCCCTAAACATCAATTTGAAGGTCTCAAAATGCAAGAGAATGAAGTCTAAACAAAGTTTAAAGAGCCAAGGACCATTGCATAAAAAATCTAAAGTTCTGATTTGCTGCAGGAGGGCCTCGCGAAGGTCCCTGGGGGGGGGGGGGGGGTACGCGTCGCGCTAAGGGTAGTCTGATGCGAAAATTTTTGTTTCTTGTCTGCCCTTGTGCTTGTGATCGACTTTAAACGATTTTCCTCATCTTGCTTGGCCCCTAAACAACCCCTAAACACCTAGGGACACTTGTTGATGAGTTGTGGTCAGTGGTAGACTTGTGTGTCAACAATTTGTGGTGATTTGATCACTATATAAAGCCATGAAGTTGCAACTCATTCTTCACACCTTTCTCTTGCACTTCTGATCATTCTTGGAGCTCCAAAGCAGACTCAAGTGATCCAAATTCGTTCATAGGACTCTTGTAAGTTTGCTTGACCTTTCTTAATTAAGTTTTAGCTTAAAAGTCAAACCGTCGTAATTAACGGTTGACTTTAAGATTAATCACTAATGGTCCAGTGATTAGTCGAATCAAAAGTAGTTATAAGTTGGTAATTATGTGGGTAATAAACCCTCAAAAGGGTTCCCCCTGATTCCCACTCTAACTAGGTCAAATGTCGGGTCAAACTTGTCATTTAAAAAGTCAACATGATACTTATTTTCTAAGTTATGCATAATTAGCAATGTAGAACATATACAACCTGTTTGATCAGTAATATAACTTAGTAATAAGTGTAAGAACATGTCTAAACATGTTCAACCCGACAACTTTCAGTAAAGACCCGGTTCGGAACCGAAAGTCGCATAGTTTGACTTTCACTTTGACTTTCAGTTCTGACCCGTTATGGTATGTTTTAGAAATACCTTAGAGCTTCATTTGGACCAGGTTACATGCTAGTATAACCCTCTGTGATTATACACCATGGTTCATTAGTTAACCAGTTAATACGCATGATTCCGTTAATTGCTCATATGTTGACCATTATGCCCTTTTCACCTTAAAACGTGATTTATGAAAATGTAAAAATGTAGAAACCTTAGTTACTGATATATAAACTTGTATGCAAAGTTTGACATCAGTTTGAGGTGTAGATTAAGAGTTATGCTCGTTAGCGTAAAATGAAAGCTTTATGTTAATAAAATGGCGTAATTAGCGTATAGCCTAGTTAAGCCTACTTTTTGATATCAAACTCTTTACCCACTGATGTAATATATTATTTTGGGATTTTTGAAGATTTTTAATTAATTTTAGGCTGAGCATAACTTATAGTCGTAGGCTTAATCCGGTAATTGTCGGTTTTGCCCTTACGGGCCATAAAATGAGTTTTACATATCTAATCAACTCCAAACCTTTTGCTACTGATCCTAAATGATAAATCAATTATTTTAGGCCTTCTGGAATAATAAAAATATCAGATTTCTATATAGAACCCGGAAACGGCTTCTAATCGCCTAATTAAGCATTTTTAACGCCTAGTATGTACTAGAACTATTTTAAACATACTAAGGGTGATACCTACTGATATTTGAGGTAAATAATAATATTCTAATAGTAAGCAAAGGTTGTTAAACTCAGACTTCAGTTTTGAGCTGTTCGGCTTATGTGAAATTACCAAAATGCCTGCGGTGCATAGTTTGGTTATATTTGATAAATTTCACATATCTACTTTACCCTACTATTATAACTTAGTAAAATAAGTATTTTTTCTGATTATATCAGACCTGTAATTCAGGTAAATACTTAAACTCTTTTATAACCTCTTAAATGACCAAACTACCCCTACGGGGCATAGTTTGTGTTTAAATTCGTTACGGGCATAATAAAAGACATATTACTGATGTCACAACATATTTGAAGCATATTAACTTAGGAAACCTGTATATGGTTCTTACGGATACCCGTTACGCTTATTACGCGTTCGGTTCGGTTTATGTAACAAGTTTACATAAATTAGCCGAAACGGGTCAAACCTTATCGGTTTTATCTCAAAATCCAGAATGTGCATGAAGGACCCATATTAAGCAAGTCTATGAAATTGTCGGGTCTAAATCACATTCTATCCGGTCTTCGCTTAATCGTGCGTACGAACCGTATCATTGAAACTAACCGGTCTAAGCTTAAGCTTAACTAAAGACCCGTTAGGATTCTAATAGGTCATTATAAAACCTTCGTTCCAGATTAGGAGGACCAGTAAAAGCTACTTGCGTTTGCTTGTTGTGATTTATACTTTGCTCAGGTAAATACTTTTAACATATTTTCCCTATACGGGCTTGGGTTACGGTATATAGAATACCGCTTGATCGGGCATCAAATCTTCCATCGTTGGGTGGTTAATTGAATAATTTGATCGGCTCGTTTAAACAGTCTTGTTACTTAAAGCCTTTGGGGGGTTAATGACCATGTCCCGGATATCCTTGGCATCATTTTACGAAATGGCCACGACTTAAGCGCGGGGTGTAGGCGTACACCTGTCAGTGCACAAAAGAATAATGTGGTGTGTCTATTGATCTTTAACCCGGACACGATCCGGGCTACTGAACGCACAAGGAACATGTAATTCGTTCACAAGATTATAATATTAAATAATTCTCCCAAGTTAAATAAAATTTTTATGCTACGTGCATCCAAATCAATTTTCAATCATTTTTAAAATGAGTCAGTTGATAGTATTTACCAGTGTAAACTGACGTATTTTCCCAAAAAGATTAAATGCAGGTACTAAACGTAATTGGCTGGATTGTCTCCTTAGCATCGATAGAAGTCTCGCAAGCTTAAGATGCCTAAAGTCTGTTGAACTATTGTTTCATATTTTATTTTCGATCCGTCTGTGGATAAACAATCGACAGTTGTGATTTTTGATATTACAATATTATATTCGGTTGAATTTATATCTTACAATTTGCTTCCGCTGTGCATATTAAATATTGTGTTGTTTGACTATTATGTTGCCAACCACGTCACGATACTCCCCACCAGGCCCACCGGTGACACGTGAAAATCGGGGTGTGACACTTAGGAATTGAAAAAGTTTGTGTGCAGACCTTATTTTTGCGTAAGCCTTGATGTCATCCGGGCACTTCATGGGGTTAGGATCGATCCTTTCGATTTCACCCCATATCCCTTGTAAGGAAATCCAGAAAATTTCCAGGGAAGCATCATTTTGTTTAATCTCATTGGCCCTGACATGGAGATTAAAGGCTTGCAATTTATCTTTTCCGCTGCTGTAAGTAACCACCAAGGCATCCCATAGCGATTTCCCCGTGGGAAAATCGGTTAAGTTGCCGGCAATTTGTGGTTCTATATTTTGTATAAGCCACGAGAACACAACCAATTCGTCTTGTTCCCACTGCTCGAATTCTGCATCATCTTGATCTGGAGGGTTTGAGGTTAAGTGAGTTAAGAGGGTTTCGATTTCCCGCCTATGGCGACCCGAATCATTCGGGTCCATAGGGCGTAATTCTGGTTATTGAGTTTGAGATTGATTTGTAAACTGTTTGACAATTTTGGGTTCTGAGGTTGGGAATTTTTTATCAGATTTGCGAGTTGTTTGGACAGGTCCTAACTCGAGCTATCATCGTTGGACATGGTGGTTAAGGTTTGGGTGGTAAACAAAGAAAAGGTACCAGGTAAGTGATGAGCATATTGAGGTTTGAGGACCTTAACACTGCTCTGATACCATGTTGACCAGTAACAGAAACAAAGAAGACTTTATTTTTATTGAGATATTGCTTGCTTCATATTGAATACAAAGAGAACAATAACCACATCTACTTATACTAATGAACAAGGATTTAAAAAAGGAAAATATAAGGAAAATATGGCTAATTCTTGGAGAAAGGGAAATACGGATGTAATGAGGAAGGGAAAGCATATTTGACCCTATAATCATGGAATATTCTAACAAAGGTAAATTCAAGTCTGGTAATTTATTTGTAGATGCCAACAAGGCTTTTTATGTTATTTGTTTCAAGAAGAGCACGGCCTTTGTGGTGTTTGTGTTTGACACAAACAAAACTACTTATAAACACATCTGCAACACATTCAGTGAATGCGTGTCAATAAACTAGGAAAAAAAAACACGAACCATATGCTACATTATAAGTGGTCTCCGAAGTTTAGATTGAAACAAGCGAGTCAAAGAGAGACTTTGAGTGCAACAAATAGAGGTTGTGGGTGGCAATAGGATTCCAAATTCGTGTTTACATGTGGACTTCGTTGGTTGAGGTTATAATTCAAGATAATAATGATGCGGGGGATTGTACCGTGAGAGAAACCAGAAGGTCAACCTCTTTCAATTATACAACATGGATTCTCATGGATTTTTCGTAAATACAATGTAGTTGGACTCTCATGTTGATCCAGAGAATCATCATTTCCACGGAGCCTTCCTAGAGATAAGTGGCGTTCCGACAAGGAGGGGTATTCGATGGGAGGGTAATATGGATTTTTATACTTTCTTTTAATTTTTAAAAATAGAAAGAAAGGCATTTTGATAATTGAAAAAAAAAACTATTCTAACATATTTGCTAACACATGTTTCCAACCAGCTGATCACTGTTATAGTAAAAATGAAACATTTTTACACTGCTCTTTCACTTTACAAACAAATAAAGTTGATGGGTATTCCTACTGATCTTTATTCAATCAACATCTCTATCAACTGTCATTGCCAACTGAATCAAGTTACTTATGGTTTTGCCTTACTAGCCACCATTTTAAAACATGGTCATTCGCCCGATGTGACCACCTATAGCACTCTCATATATGGCCTTGTTGTAGCGGACCAAGTTGTTGAAGCTGTTGAGTTGTTCAAGAAATTGGTTAAAGAGAGAATTTGTGAGCCGAATCAGGTTATGTATGGGTCCATTATTAATGGGCTCTATAAAGTGGGTCACACTAGTAAGGCTTTAGAGTTGCTCAGGTTCATGGAAGCAGGCTCGTGTAAACCAAATGCATATCAGTACAATACGATCATCGATAGACTATGTAAAGACAAAATGGTTGATCATGCGTTAGAGATATTTGCGAATATGGTTGAAAAAGGCGTTGTTGCAGATGTCATTACTTATAACTCGTTAATTCGAGGTCTATGTAACTTTGGTCGAGAAAAAGAGGCTGCAAAACTTTTGGTAGATATGGAGGAGAACGGAATCGCTCCCGGTGTGCGTACTTACACGATCATGGTGGATTCCTTTTGCAAGGAAGGATCTGTAAAAGATGCAGAGCTTACTATGAAAAAAATGGTGAAACGAGGTGTAAATCCAGATGTAGTTACTTACAGTGCACTAGTTGATGGATACTGTTTACGCGGTGAAGTAGATAAAGCAAAGAAGGTTGTTGATCGCATGGTGAAGAAAAATCTTGTGCCCAATATCATTGCTTATAGCAGCTTGATAAATGGATACTGCAAAAAGAAGCAAATCGATAAGGCCAAACATCTTTTTCGTGAAATCCAAGACCAGGGTTTGATTCCTAATGTTGTTACTTACAATACCCTGTTACAAGGTTTGTTTCAATCAGGAAAGCCTGCGGCCGCTAGAGAACTCTTTAATGAGATGCAAGCGAAGGGCCCGGCTCCCGATATTTGCACTTATCGTATTTTATTTCATGGAATGTGCATTAATGGTCAGTGTTTAGATGCGTTGGCTCTTTTTCGTTCCATGGGAAGCAATGAACTAATGAACGATGTTGGTTTGTATACTATCTTGATTAATAGTTGTAGCAAATGTGGGAAGCGTAACTTGGCAATGGATCTGTTTGATGAGCTATGTTTGAAAGGACTGAAACCGAATGTTAGGACATATACGGTGATGATAAGTGTGTATTGCCAAGAAGGGTTGTTTAGTAAAGCAAAAGAATTTGTTAGAAAGATGGAAGAAAATGGTTGTTTGCCAAATAGTGCCGCATACAATGTTATTGTTCAAGAATTTTTGAAGCAAAACGAATTTCAAGAAGCGAACATTTTTCTTGAGGAAATGATTAACCGAGGTTTCTTTCCTGATGCCACTACGTTTTCCTTGTTGAAGAAACACAGAACTAATTAAGGGACTAATTAGTTTGGTTTATGTTCCTACCATAGTGGTTAATCTTCTTTATGGTTTCCTGAGCTCCTTAATGACTGGGTTATCCTGCAAAACAGAACACCGTTACTCGTTAAGAGGGGAATGTGGGGGTTTCCCTCTTAACCGGGCTCCGGCGTGAGAATAAGCGACTGCTTTGGGGAGATAATTAAGTATTAAGTGTGAGAGAAGAGGGAATGGAATGTTTAACCTGTGAAGTGAGGTCCCTATTTATAGCCGGAGAGGTGTAAGAGGATGTGGGCTGATGGGCCTTGGGCCGGAAGGCGACAACATGGAGGATATGCTCCTTGTCTCACTGTGTCGACCGTTAGTGGCTTCTAGGAGCTTTCTGGAGCTGGCGCAATGTGATTGGAGCCACGTGTCACTGTTGTCGGCCTGGCCGCCCTTCTGCCATCAGCAGGTAAGTGGAGATCGTGGGGCAGTTGTCTCTGCCTTATGATTGGTGCCATGTAGGCGCCCTTAAGTACTTGTTGTCTCCTGCATGTCAGATGATCGTGGAGCACGATTGAGCAGGGCCAGAAGGACGTTGATTGACTCTTTTCTTCTGCCGCTTGTACCTTGTGTACTATCTGGAACAGCCTTGCGCTGCTGACCTGTGCGATTCTTGCTGGGCACACAACTAACTCGCGCAGGGTATGGATGACTGAGAGCTTCTTCAGAATGCTAAGTGTCGTGATTGGGGTTTCTTATTGTCCAAGACTCGCGCCTGGTTAAAATAGATTGTGCTATAACCCGCGCGAGGTTACCAATAAGAAATTTGTTGGATAAGGTGTCACACCCCGGTTTCCACGTGTCACCGGTGGGCCCGGTGGGGAGTATCGTGACGTGGTTGGCAACACAATAGTCAAACAACACAATATTTAATATGCACAGCGGAAGCAAATTGTAAGATATATTTCAACCGATTATAATGTTGTAATATCAAGTATCACAATAGTCGATTGTTTATCCACAGACGGATCGAAAATAAATTGGAAACAATAGTTCAACAGACGGTAGGCATCTTAAGCTTGCGAGACTTCTAGTGATGCTAAGGAGAAATCCCAGCCAATTACGCTTAGTACCTGCATTTAATCTTTTTGGGAAAATACGTCAGTTTACACTGGTAAATACTATCAACTGACTCATTTTAGAAAATGATTAAAAATTTGGTTTGGATGCACGTGGCATAAACATTTTATTTAACTTGGGAGAATTATTTAAATATATAATCTTGTGAACGAATTACATGTTCCTTGTGCGTTCAGTAGCCCGGATCTTGTCCGGGTTAAAGACCAATAGACACACCACATTATTCTTTTGTGCACTGACGGGTGTACGCCTACACCCCGCGCTTAAGTCGTGGCCATTTCGTAAAATGATGCCAAGGATATCCGGGACATGGTCATTAACCCCCCAAAGGCTTTAAGTAACAAGACTGTTTAAACGAGCCGATCAAATTATTCAATTAACCACCCAACGATGGAAGATTTGATTCCCGATCAAGCGGTATTCTATATACCGTAACCCAAGCCCGTATAGGGAAAATAAGTTAAAAGTATTTACCTGAGCAATGTATAAATCACAATAAGCAAACGCAAGTAGCTTTTACAGGTACTCCTAATATGGAACGAAGGTTTATAATAACCTATTAGAATCCTAACGGGTCTTTAATTAAGCTTAAGCTTAGACCGGTTAGTTTCAAAGATACGGTTCGCACGCACGATTAAGCGATGACCGGATAGAATGTGTTTTAGACCCGAAAAGTATGAATACTTGTTTAATATGGGTATTTCATACACACTCTGGATTTTGAGATAAAACCGATAAGGTTTGACCCGCTTCGGCTAATTTATGTAAACTAGTTACATAAACCGAACCGATCGCGTAATAAGCGTAACGGGTAATAATGAGAGCCATTTACAGGTTTCCTAAGTTAATATGCTCCAAATATGTTGTGACATTAGTAAGATATCATTTATTATGCCCGAAATGAATTTAAACACAAACTATGCCCCGCAGGGGTAGTTTGGTCATTTATAAGGTGACAAAAGAGTTTAAGTAATATCCTGAGTTACAGGTCTGATGTAATCAGCAAAGATAATCAATTTGCTAAGTTATATCAGTAGGGTATGGTATATATGTGAAATTTATCAATTATAACCAAACTATGCACCGTAGGGGCATTTTGGTAATTTCACATAAGCCGAAAAGCTCAAAACTGAAGTCTGAGTTTAAGGACTTTTTCTTACTGTTAAAATATTATAATTTGCCTCAAATATCAGTAGGTATCACCCTTTGTATGTTTAAAATAGTTCTAGTACATACTATGCGTTAAGAACGCTTAATTAGGCGATTAGAGGCCATTTCCGGGTTCGATAGATAAAGCTGATATTTTTATTGTTCCAGAAGGATTAAAATAATTTATTTATCATTTAGAATCAGTAGCAAAAGGTTTGGAGTCGTTTAGATGTGTAAAACTCATTTTATAGCCCGTAAGGGCAAAACCGACAATTACCGGATTAAGCCTATGACTATTAGCTATGCTCAGCCTAAAATTAATTAAAACTCTTCAAAAATCCGAAAATAATATATTACATCAGTGGGTAAAGAGTTTGATATCAAAAAGTAGGTTTAAATAGGCTATACGCTAATTATGTCGTTTAATTAACATAAAGCTTTCATTTTACGCTAACGAGCATAACTTTTAACCTACACCTCAAACTGATGTCAAATTTTGTATGCAAGTTTAAATATCAGTAAGTAAGGTTTCTACTCTTTTACATTTCCAAAAATCACGTTTTAAAGTGAAAAGGGCATAATGGTCAACATATGAGCAATTAACGGAATCATGCATATTAATTGGATAACTAATGATCCAAGGTGTATAATCACAGACGGTTATACTAGCATGTAACCTAGTCCAATTAAAGCTCTGAGGCATTTCTAAAACATGCCTAAACGGGTCAGAACTGAAAGTCAAAGTAAAAGTCAAACTATGCGACTTTCGGTTCCGAACCGGGTCTTTACAGGAAATTGTCGGGTTGAACATGTTTAGACATGTTCTTACACTTATTACCAAGTTATATTACTGATCAAACAGGTTGTATATGTTCTACATTGCTAATTATGCATAAATTGGAAAATAAGTATCCTGTTGACTTTTTAATGACACGTTTGACCCGACTTTTGACCTAGTTAGAGTGGGAATCAGGGGGAACCCTTTTGAGGGTTTATTACCCACATAATTACCAACTTATAACTACTTTCACTTCGACTAATCACTGGACTAACAATGATTAATCGTTAAGTCAACCGTTAATTACGACGGTTTGACTTTTAAGATAAAACTAAGCTAAAACTTAACTAAGGAAGGATTAGCAAACTTACTGAAGTCCTAAGCTTGATTAGTGATCACTTGAGAGAAGACTTGAGCTCCAGAAATGATCAGAAAGCTGAGGGAAGGTGTGAAGAACTTGGTTGCAACTCATGGCCTTTTATAGTGCTTGGAACCTCATGGATTGTTGACAACAAGCTCTATAACTGATGTTTGATCACTAACAAGTGTCCCTAAATGTCTAGGGGTTGTTTAGGGGCCAAGCAAGATGAGGAAAATCGTTCAAAGGTCGTTTACAAGGGCTATGGCAGACAAGAATCCATGAAAATCCAAGAAGATAGGCTTTCTGTCCAGATAAGGCAGTCGCGTAGCGCGACTGCATATGGGGTTAGGGCTCGCGCTATGCGAGCATGTGTGCTTCAGCCAAACCAATTTTCCATTAATTGCAGTTTTGGTCCCTGGTCCTTCTAAAGGTCGCTTTCATGTCTTGTTTTTGCACAATGAACCCTCTAAATTGACTTATAAGGGCTTTAAGACATTTACCTACTTTGTTTAGTCCTCGGTTAACTTTATTGTTACCCGAAAAGTCATAAATTTCAACGTTGACGCTTTTAACCCTTCGCATACGAATTTGGTCATAACTTTCTCATACGATAACGAAACTTTATGAAATTTATATCGTGCATTCTAGTGAGCATAATTAACCGTTACAACGCTTCGGGTTTGTCAAAAGGTCACTCAGAGGTATAACTTAAACATGTTGACACATTTAACCCCTGTAGTTTGTAATATCTCACTTTCTATCATATTTAGCTCCGTATGATCCATGATTTATTCGTTTGAAGGTATGAGCATCATGTAGGGTTAATGTACAATATATTTATTCACTGTTGACACTTAGAACTCGTATATTCACATACTTTTCACGATTGTCAACTTTAATCCTTTCATAACATTCTTTCACACGTTCAAACATATGACACGTGTCAACACATTATAGGACGTGAATTTTTCGAGGTGTTACATCCTCACTCCCTTAAAATAAATCTCGACCCGAGATTTACTGAAATAAATAAGGGTACTTTTCTTTCGTCGTGGACTCAACCTCCCACGTGTATTCGGGACCTCTACGGGCATCCCATTTGACCTTTACAATTGGCACATGCTTCCTTCGAAGCTTTTTAACCTGTCGATCTTCAATCGACAATGGTTTTTCCACAAACTTCAAGCTCTCATCTATATGCACATCTGTATGTGGTATAACCAGTGATTCATCAGCGAAGCATTTCTTCAGATTGCAGATGTGGAACACATTGTGAATTCCACTGAGCTCTTCAGGTAAGTTTAACTTATAGGCAACTGACCCGACACGTTTGATAACCTCGAAAGGTCCTATGTATCTCGGGCTTAGCTTGCCTTTCTTACCAAATCGCATCACTCCCTTCCAGGGTGATACTTTAAGCAACACTTTGTCGCCTACTTCGAAGTTAAAAGCTTTACGCTTTGGATCTGCGTAACTCTTCTGCCTATCTCGGGCAGCTTTGAGACGGTCACGAATCTGGACAATCTTATCCGTCGTTTCAAAGACTATCTCTGGTCCTGATAATTGGACATCTCCAACTTCCGCCCAACAAACTGGCGTTCTACACTTTCTACCGTATAAGGCCTCAAAAGGCGCAGCCTTGATGCTGGTGTGGTAGCTATTGTTGTAGGAGAATTCAATCAAAGGTAGGTGGTTATCCCAACTACCACCTAAATCAATTACACATGCACGTAGCATGTCTTCCAAAGTTTGAATAGTACGCTCACTCTGACCGTCTGTCTGAGGATGGTAAGCCGTACTAAAATTCAAACGCGTGCCCAAAGATTGCTGGAAACTCTTCCAAAAATGTGACGTGTGTCTAGTATCTCGGTCAGAGATAATAGACACAGGTATGCCATGTAAGGCTACAATCTTATCAACGTACAACTGGGCTAACATGTCGGAGCTATAAGTCTCCTTGATGGGTAAGAAATGTGCTGACTTAGTCAGTCTATCAACTATAACCCATATCGTATCATTTCCTTTCCTTGTCTTAGGTAACTTGGTAATAAAATCCATAGTTACCATTTCCCACTTCCACGTAGGAAGTTCAGGCTGTTGTAGCAAGCCTGACGGCTTTTGATGTTCTGCTTTGACTTGCGCACAAGTCAAGCACTTAGCTACATAGGCAGCTACAGACTTTTTCAAGCCTATCCACCAATAATTTGCCCTTAGATCCTGGTACATCTTATCAGCTCCAGGATGAACGGAATATTTGGAACTATGGGCTTCCTGAAGAATAACATCTCGAAGTCCTCCATAAATTGGAACCCATATTCGTCCATTCAATCTCAGAATTCCGTCTTTGCCAAGAGATAACTGCTCCTCAGTTACTCCTAGCTTTTCATTAGGATAGTTAGCTTCCAACACAGTTTCCTTCTGTGCAGCTAACAACCTTTCAGTCAAACTGTTCTTTATCTCCATGCGCTTGGCATTGATTCAGATGGGTTTCACCCTTTCCTTTCTGCTCAAGGCATCGGCGACTACATTCGCCTTGCCGGGATGGTATCTGATTTCACAATCATAATCATTTAAAGTTTCCATCCAACGGCGTTGCCTCATGTTTAAATCCTTCTGATTAAACAGATGCTGGAGGCTCTTGTGATCAGAATAGATCACACACTTGATTCCATAAAGATAATGCCTCCACAGTTTTAGTGCGAACACAACGGCACCCAACTCCAAATCGTGGGTGGTGTAATTCTTTTCATGCACCTTTAACTGTCTTGAAGCATAGGCAATAACCTTGCCTTTCTGCATAAGCACACACCCCATGCCAGTGTGCGATGCATCGCAGTAAACCACAAAATCTTCGATTCCTTCAGGCAATGTCAGCACAGGAGCGTTGCTCAGCTTTTGCTTCAGAATATCAAAGGACTCTTGCTGCTTAGGGCCCCAAACGAACTTTACTTTCTTCTTAGTCAAGGAAGTTAGGGGCGCAACAATCCTTGAAAATTTTTCAATGAAACGCCTGTAATATCCTGCCAATCCCAGGAAGCTACGAATATCTGTAGGCGTCTTTGGCTCTTGCCAGTTCATAACTGCTTCAACCTTAGCGGGATCCACTTGGATACCACGCTCACTCACCACATGTCCAAGGAATTGGACTTCTCGAAGCCAAAATTCACACTTGGAAAATTTGGCATAGAGTTTCTCATGATGCAGGAGTTTGAGAATACATCGAAGGTGTTTCTCATGGTCAGCTTGATTCTTCGAATAGATAAGAATGTCGTCGATGAAAACGATGACGAATTTGTCTAAGTATGGCTTGCAAACGCGATTCATGAGATCTATGAACGCGGCAGGTGCATTAGTGAGCCCAAAAGGCATCACTAGGAACTCGTAATGACCATAACGAGTCCTGGATGCTGTTTTGTGCACGTCTTCATCTCTAACCTTCAGTTGATGGTAGCCTGACCTCAAGTCAATCTTCGAGAAATAACTTGCCCCTTGCAGTTGATCGAACAAATCGTCGATCCTGGGCAATGGATACCTATTCTTTATCGTGACCTTATTAAGCTCACGATAATCAATGCACAGACGCATCGATCCATCCTTCTTCTTGACAAACAAGACTGGTGCTCCCCATGGAGACGAACTAGGTTTAATGAAACCTTTAGCTAGCAATTCATCCAGTTGTGTTCTCAACTCCTTCATTTCGGTTGGTGCTAACCTGTAAGGTGCTCTAGCAACAGGTGCTGCTCCAGGGATGATATCAATTCTGAATTCCACTTGCCTATATGGTGGTAAACCAGGTAGTTCTTCAGGAAAAACTTCTGGGTATTCAGAAATGATGGGGATGTCTTCGATCTTCGGTTTAGGCTCATCAATAATCACTTGTGCCATGTAGATGACACAACCCTTCTTCAAACACTTAGATGCCTTGAGCATAGTCACTTGCTCAGGCAATCCATACCGTGTATCTCCCTGTATGGTAAGTGGTTCACCAGACGGAGTCTTGATTACCACTTGCTTCTTATTACAGACGATTTGGGCCTGGTTATGAGATAACCAGTCCATACCCAAAACAATGCCAAAACCAGCTAACTTCAAAGGAAGTAGGGATAAAGGAAAAGAGTGGTTCTTAATGGATATAACACATCCATCTAATATGATTGAGGCGGTTTCTAAGGTGCCATCAGCCAATTCCACCTCATACTTCACTCTTAAGTTTTTAACAGGTAAATTCAGCAATTTACAAAACTTATTATCTACAAATGACTTATCAGCTCCTGAATCGAAAAGCACTCTTGCATAAACGTCATTTATAAGAAATGTACCTGTTATCACATTGTCATCTAGAACTGCTTCCTTTGCATCCATTCTGAAGACCCTAGCATTGGTCTTCTTGGCCTCTTCAGGCTTCTTGGCGTATTTAGGGCAGTTGGTTTTAATGTGCCCTTTCTCATTGCAACTGTAGCAAGTTGCATCCTTCATCTTTTTGCAGTCCAAGGTTTTGTGGTCCTTGGACTTGCATATACCACAAGCATAGGTTTTTGACTGAGTCTGTGAGTTCGACTCGGGTCTGCGCTTTCCAAAGTGTTGTTTCTTGCAAATCTTGCACTTGGGCTTCTCACCAGCATGATGCCCATCTTTCTTTGACTCAGATCCTTTCTTGTTGTCACCGTTCCCACGGTGCTTCTTGTTCGACCTCCGTGAACTATCATCTTCACGTTTTCTCTTCTCAGCCTCCTTATTCCTTAGCGATCTTTGCCTGACCGCATCCAAAGTGAGGGACAAGGATATGTCAGCTACAGATCTAAAAGTAGCTGGCCGAGAAGCCTTCACGCTTGCCTTGATTTCCGGGGCTAAACCACCGATAAAACGAGCTATTCTTTTTGGTTCCGGGGTCACCAGATAAGGAACCAACCGGGACATTGTGTTGAAGCTCGTTAGGTAAGCTTGACAGTCAAGGTTTGTCATCACCAATGATAGAAAATCAGACTCTATCTTCTCCACCTCATGCTGAGGGCAGAAATTTTCCCTGATAAGGGCAACAAATTGTTCCCATGACATATTGTACAATGGGATTTTCCCGGTGGCTTGAATCAGTGATCTCCACCAGGCTAAGGCTTCCCCCTTAAATGATTGCGATACAAACTTGACTATATCCCTCTCAGCGCATCCGCTGATATCCACAACTGTGTCCATCTCGTCTAACCACATCATGCAGTCAATGGCTCCCTTTTCCCCAGTAAAATCCCTGGGTTTGCAAGACACAAAGTATTTATAGGAATATCCCTTATTACTGGGTCCTTGGTTTAATACAACCTGTTGAGATGGAGCACTGGGGTGGTTTGAGGAGAGTCTATCATCATCTTTCTTGGGTTCATCCTTTTTGGAAGGTGGCTTCGAATGCGGCGTAGATAGGGTCCTACTTCGAGTCCCACTATACTCTTCGTACTGCCGTTCCAATGCCTTAGTAACAGCGTCGTCAACCAACGCTTTCAATTCAGCACCCGTTAAATTAATCCGGGCGTTATCAATGTTCTCCACTAGATGGCTATTAATTTCGTCTGAGTTAGCCATTTTAATTGAACTGTTACAGAAAACAAGGACAATAGTTTATTTGGGAGTTTATTATGGAATTGCCCCCTTAAGGTAATTCATTAACCATGGTAAACAGAGACCATATTTGGTTAATTTATTTATCATATTTATTTAGGATTTTTATCATAATTTATCCTAATTATAAAACAATAACAGTTTTATTTTGTGTGGCACAAAAAGCCTAGTCACAAGGACATTTATAAATTATAAGCTATGATTTCAGAGAATCAAAGCTTTTAAGGTTTGAATATAGTTCATCACCTTTTTCAGACAGGGAGTCATTGCTACTACTGTCTTTTGGCTCATGTAGAAATGAGCAAGGCCCGTAGGCACTATATTACCAACGTATGGTCAAAATATATAATCATCTTAATTGATAATTTAAACCCATGATTCAGAGATCATTAAATTGGGTTAGGAATCTTTGGAAAGATCCTTATAAAATGACGTGTGTGATTTTAACTAATCACGTCTGCCAGGAGTGTTAACATGTTTTCAGATGTTAGCTGGGATTTGAATCTTTTGAACAGGTCTTACCATCTTGGCCCGGTCTTATAATGACCCAAAGGCTAGGTTTCACTCTTTAAGATTCTTATTTAAAAATTTACATAGGCAGATTATTTCCAAAGGAATGATTTAAATTTATTTATTTCATATATAATTTATTTATGCACATAATGGCAAACATGAAATTTATAAAACAAACATTCCATTAATTTATTAAAATATTACACGCTGCCCTAAACGGGTCTTTTTAATAAACAAACTTACCCACGCAGGGGTTTAAACAAGGATTTACCCACGCAGGGGCTTAACAACAAACATCATAATAGTCCACGCAGGGACTTACACAAATAACATAATAGTCCATGTAGGGACTAAAACAATAACATACCCTCATAGGGGTTAACAGAAAGATAGACCCACGCAGGGGTAAAAAAAAAACAAACAAACATACCCACGCAGGGGTTTATACCGTAAGGCTGGCCCACGTAGGGGCTCAACGACAATTGGAAGGATTCAGTGGTCCTTCTTGCTCTTCCCTTTGATCAAACTTGTCAATCCTTGGAAGAAGCTCTGTCTCTCCCTGCGTTCGCGGTGAAAGTCTCGTTCAACCTGATCCAGTCTCTGAAGAATTTCCTCCCGTTCTGGGGGAGAAAATCGTGACGGCTGCGATTGTGTCCGTATTATAGGTCTGGCAGGTATCTGGTACCCACGAGTTGGGTACCCTACTTCCCAAGGAGCGCCATAGGGTCCTTCTGGGTTAAAGGCGTTGTAATTTGCCGCTACCATGTAGGGGTCAGCTTCAGCGTAACCGTAGTTGGTGTGAGCTGGTTGTTCAAACGGGTTGTACGCCATAGAACCCGTGTATGCTGGAATTGGGTTATCAAAACCCATCGGCGGTGGTTGCGGTACAGCTGGGTTAGAAGGTCCACCCATTTGTGGGCCCTCCTGATGTGGCGGATAATGGCTGCCACTTGATTGGCGTGGGGAACTAAAATGAAAGTCTCCCGCTCGCGCAGACATACACGCTCCGGTTCTCCTACGCCTTGGCGGTTGCGGAGGTGCCGGTTGAACTGGTGGCGGTGGAGGCGGTGGCGTGACTGCCACAAATCTTGAATCCACAGAGGGATCCTACTGCTGCTGCTGCTGCTGCTGAGGCGGTGAATGACGAGGAGGTGTATAATACCATTCATGCCTGGTAAACATAGCTTGAAAGCTATCTGGACCAACATAGGGTGATCCGTGGAAAGAAGATCCGTCAGAGATCTCTATCGGGTGGTTTGGTGTACCACTTGCAGGTTCGACGGGGTCCGTATCCTCGTCCATATCATCCGCGTGATCTCCTAAGAAATGACCGTCTGGCCCCAGTGGGTTAAAACCCACTGGTTCTGATATGTAGTTGGCCGGGTTAAACCGGCCCCTGAAGACAGGTGTAGGGTCTCCAAAAGAGTTGTGCGATAAGGATCGCTGTAATGGTATGTATGAAGGTTGAGGGTTGTTGGGCTCATACTCCGGCTGTGGCCCATAAGGGTTATGAACAGGAGGTGTTGAACTGTGCGAAACCGACCGTCTAGCCGGCTCGAAGAGGTTCCTCCGGTTCTGCCGGGGATCGTCACTCTCTGTGGTCGAAGGATCTCGCACATTCGAAGGTCCTGCCTCGTTGTCATTGGGGGCGGTGATTGGCCCCTTTCCTCGTCCTCTTCTTCGGAAGAATCTTGGCGGCATTTTTAATCCTGTCAATGTAGCATGAGATAACAACAACAATATACAAAAATTAAAGGACAAAACAAAAACCGAACAGGGTAGAATTTGTCCTATGTTATTTGTCTAGACTTGAAAGTTTAGATATGTGCAATTGTGTTATTGAGATTAAACACAAAAGGCTAGTGTTTAATTCACTCAATGTTGGCTCTGATACCAACCTGTCACACCCCGGTTTCCACGTGTCACCGGTGGGCCCGGTGGGGAGTATCGTGACGTGGTTGGCAACACAATAGTCAAACAACACAATATTTAATATGCACAGCGGAAGCAAATTGTAAGATATATTTCAACCGATTATAATGTTGTAATATCAAGTATCACAATAGTCGATTGTTTATCCACAGACGGATCGAAAATAAATTGGAAACAATAGTTCAACACACGGTAGGCATCTTAAGCTTGCGAGACTTCTAGTGATGCTGAGGAGAAATCCCAGCCAATTACGCTTAGTACCTGCATTTAATCTTTTTTGGGAAAATACGTCAGTTTACACTGGTAAATACTATCAACTGACTCATTTTAGAAAATGATTAAAAATTTGGTTTGGATGCACGTGGCATAAACATTTTATTTAACTTGGGAGAATTATTTAAATATATAATCTTGTGAACGAATTACATGTTCCTTGTGCGTTCAGTAGCCCGGATCTTGTCCGGGTTAAAGATCAATAGACACACCACATTATTCTTTTGTGCACTGACGGGTGTACGCCTACACCCCGCGCTTAAGTCGTGGCCATTTCGTAAAATGATGCCAAGGATATCCGGGACATGGTCATTAACCCCCCAAAGGCTTTAAGTAACAAGACTGTTTAAACGAGCCGATCAAATTATTCAATTAACCACCCAACGATGGAAGATTTGATGCCCGATCAAGCGGTATTCTATATACCGTAACCCAAGCCCGTATAGGGAAAATAAGTTAAAAGTATTTACCTGAGCAATGTATAAATCACAATAAGCAAACGCAAGTAGCTTTTACTGGTACTCCTAATCTGGAACGAAGGTTTATAATAACCTATTAGAATCCTAACGGGTCTTTAATTAAGGTTAAGCTTAGACCGGTTAGTTTCAAAGATACGGTTCGCACGCACGATTAAGCGATGACCGGATAGAATGTGTTTTAGACCCGACAAGTATGAAGACTTGTTTAATATGGGTATTTCATACACACTCTGGATTTTGAGATAAAACCGATAAGGTTTGACCCGTTTCGGCTAATTTATGTAAACTAGTTACATAAACCGAACCGATCGCGTAATAAGCGTAACGGGTAATAATGAGAGCCATTTACAGGTTTCCTAAGTTAATATGCTCCAAATATGTTGTGACATCAGTAAGATATCATTTATTATGCCCGAAATGAATTTAAACACAAACTATGCCCCGCAGGGGTAGTTTGGTCATTTATAAGGTGACAAAAGAGTTTAAGTAATATCCTGAGTTACAGGTCTGATGTAATCAGCAAAGATAATCAATTTGCTAAGTTATATCAGTAGGTTATGGTATATATGTGAAATTTATCAATTATAACCAAACTATGCACCGTAGGGGCATTTTGGTAATTTCACATAAGCCGAAAAGCTCAAAACTGAAGTCTGAGTTTAAGGACTTTTGCTTACTGTTAAAATATTATAATTTGCCTCAAATATCAGTAGGTATCACCCTTTGTATGTTTAAAATAGTTCTAGTACATACTATGCGTTAAGAACGCTTAATTAGGCGATTAGAGGCCATTTTCGGGTTCGATACATAAAGCTGATATTTTTATTGTTCCAGAAGGCTTAAAATAATTTATTTATCATTTAGAATCAGTAGCAAAAGGTTTGGAGTCGTTTAGATGTGTAAAACTCATTTTATAGCCCGTAAGGGCAAAACCGACAATTACCGGATTAAGCCTATGACTATTAGTTATGCTCAGCCTAAAATTAATTAAAAATCTTCAAAACTCCCAAAATAATATATTACATCAGTGGGTAAAGAGTTTGATATCAAAAAGTAGGTTTAAATAGGCTATACGCTAATTATGTCGTTTAATTAACATAAAGCTTTCATTTTACGCTAACGAGCATAACTCTTAACCTACACCTCAAACTGATGTCAAATTTTGTATGCAAGTTTAAATATCAGTAAGTAAGGTTTCTACTCTTTTACATTTCCAAAAATCACGTTTTAAAGTGAAAAGGGCATAATGGTCAACATATGAGCAATTAACGGAATCATGCATATTAATTGGATAACTAATGATCCAAGGTGTATAATCACAGAGGGTTATACTAGCATGTAACCTAGTCCAATTAAAGCTCTGAGGCATTTCTAAAACATGCCTAAACGGGTCAAAACTGAAAGTCAAAGTAAAAGTCAAACTATGCGACTTTCGGTTTCGAACCGGGTCTTTACAGGAAATTGTCGGGTTGAACATGTTTAGACATGTTCTTACACTTATTACCAAGTTATATTACTGATCAAACAGGTTGTATATGTTCTACATTGCTAATTATGCATAAATTGGAAAATAAGTATCCTGTTGACTTTTTAATGACAAGTTTGACCCGACTTTTGACCTAGTTAGAGTGGGAATCAGGGGGAACCCTTTTGAGGGTTTATTACCCACATAATTACCAACTTATAACTACTTTCACTTCGACTAATCACTGGACTAACAATGATTAATCGTTAAGTCAACCGTTAATTACGACGGTTTGACTTTTAAGCTAAAACTAAGCTAAAACTTAACTAAGGAAGGATTAGCAAACTTACTGAAGTCCTAAGCTTGATTAGTGATCACTTGAGAGAAGACTTGAGCTCCAGAAATGATCAGAAAGCTGAGGGAAGGTGTGAAGAACTTGGTTGCAACTCATGGCCTTTTATAGTGCTTGGAACCTTATGGATTGTTGACAACAAGCTCTATAACTGATGTTTGATCACTAACAAGTGTCCCTAAATGTCTAGGGGTTGTTTAGGGGCCAAGCAAGATGAGGAAAATCGTTCAATGGTCGTTTACAAGGGCTATGGCAGACAAGAATCCATGAAAATCCAAGAAGATAGGCTTTCTGTCCAGATAAGGCAGTCGCGTAGCGCGACTGCATATGGGGTTAGGGCTCGTGCTACGCGAGCATGTGTGCTTCAGCCAAACCAATTTTCCATTAATTGCAGTTTTGGTCCCTGGTCCTTCTAAAGGTCGCTTTCATGTCTTGTTTTTGCACAATGAACCCTCTAAATTGACTTATAAGGGCTTTAAGACATTTACCTACTTTGTTTAGTCCTCGGTTAACTTTATTGTTACCCGAAAAGTCATAAATTTCAACGTTGACGCTTTTAACCCTTCGCATACGAATTTGGTCATAACTTTCTCATACGATAATGAAACTTTATGAAATTTATATCGTGCATTCTAGTGAGCATAATTAACCGTTACAACACTTCGGGTTTGTCAAAAGGTCACTCAGAGGTATAACTTAAACATGTTGACACATTTAACCCCTGTAGTTTGTAATATCTCACTTTCTATCATATTTAGCTCCGTATGATCCATGATTTATTCGTTTGAAGGTATGAGCATCATGTAGGGTTAATGTACAATATATTTATTCACTGTTGACACTTAGAACTCGTATATTCACATACTTTTCACGATTGTCAACTTTAATCCTTTCATAACATTCTTTCACACGTTCAAACATATGACACGTGTCAACACATTATAGGACGTGAATTTTTCGAGGTGTTACATCCTCACCCCCTTAAAATAAATCTCGACCCGAGATTTACTGAAATAAATAAGGGTACTTTTCTTTCATCGTGGACTCAACCTCCCACGTGTATTCGGGACCTCTACGGGCATCCCATTTGACCTTTACAATTGGCACATGCTTCCTTCGAATCTTTTTAACCTGTCGATCTTCAATCGACAATGGTTTTTCCACAAACTTCAAGCTCTCATCTATATGCACATCTGTATGTGGTATAACCAGTGATTCATCAGCGAAGCATTTCTTCAGATTGCAGATGTGGAACACATTGTGAATTCCACTGAGCTCTTCAGGTAAGTTTAACTTATAGGCAACTGACCCGACACGTTCGATAACCTCGAAAGGTCCTATGTATCTCGGGCTTAGCTTGCCTTTCTTACCAAATCGCATCACTCCCTTCCAGGGTGATACTTTAAGCAACACTTTGTCGCCTACTTCGAAGTTAAAAGCTTTACGCTTTGGATCTGCGTAACTCTTCTGCCTATCTCGGGCAGCTTTGAGACGATCACAAATCTGGACAATCTTGTCCGTCGTTTCAAAGACTATCTCTTGTCCGTGCTGCACCATGCGCGGGGCAAGTGGTTGGAGCTCTGGACTTAAAATAAAAATTGTAGAAAAATGCTTGTTTTTTGGTTGGTAGGCGCGCGCGTGCAAATGTTTGACATGTGTTATGGCGCGACTACATATCTGGCGGGTGGTGATTCTTTGCTTTGTGTTGCTATGGCGCCTGCCCTTGGTAACTTCTTCATTAAGTTTGTAGTAATTTTGGGCGGGAAAACCTTTGAAATTTGAAATCTGACAAGTTGGTGAGAAACGTCGTTGATGGTGACGTTTGAGTTGACCACTTACACGGCTGTCATCAAGTTGTCTCTGACGGTTGGTCATTCCGTCAGGAGAGTGAGTTCCACGCGCGCGTGGTAACCGTCACTCCGGGATTCTCGCCTTACGTGTCGTCTTCAGATTGGTCGCGGTGCGCGGCGACTTCGGCACGTTTGCCCATCGCATTAAATGCGATGGGTATATATATCCGAAGAGATGTGGGAAGTCATCACTTTCTCTTCTACTATTGTTATATTTCTCTCTATTCATCTCCTTTATATCTTCAAATCTTCAAGTTTCGTAGCAGATCTTCGAGATCTTTCTTCATATCTTCAAGTTCTTCCAGAAAACTTGAAGCTTATTCATTATGGCTGAAGAACATCAAGAGGATATCCTTGTTGAAGAAGGCCCTGTTCCCGTTCTCCGGTGGGACTTAGGACTTTTTGAACAGATCGTACGAGGTTTTCGGTTCCCACCGGAATGGGATGCCAAGTACCCCGGTCAGAATCAGACGGCCGCCGACGCACCACCGGAGTATATCACGTTGTATGAAGATTTCTTCCATCAAGGCAACTTCCGGTTGCCGGCAACGAACTTCATGGCACATATCCTGCAGTTCTATGGATTCCATATCTCCCAGTTGAGTCCTCCTGGGATGGTTAGGGTTCGACACTTCGAATTCCTTTGCCAATCTCATGATATAGAGCCAACTGTGGAAAGATTTAGGGTCTTTTATCAGTTGATCCGGAACATGGGTTTCTTCTCGTTTGCCAGTCGGGGAGCTGCAAAGAAGATACTTCTTAACCCTCCCAAGAGTTTCCATGACTGGAAACCAAAATTCTTTTATATTCGCGAGGAGGTGATCCCGATCGCTATGACATTTCGCGCCTGGTCTGAGCCAATTGTGAAGGAAGATTTGGCGATCCCCAAGGCTGAGGCTTGGTATAGGACGCTTACTACCACCCCAAACCGAGTGTTCAGTGAGAATGTCTTGGTGGCGGCGCGGATGAGTGATCAATGGCTGCCTGACAGCAAGGAAGTTCCCATTCTGATGATCGACGATAGAGGTTAGTAATTCTCTTAGTTTTGTTCATTCCCTGTTTCATACTTGTGTTTATTTTTATAATTTGTTGTGTAGAGGCGCATCTGTATCAAGCTGCCTTCCCCACCTTTGGTGGTTCCATGGGCGTGCGCCCGCTCTAGGCTGGGGAAGAATACTGGTATGACCAGATTAAGGGTAACTTCATGTACCCAGTTGCCGATGCCTTCGCCGCTCCGCCTACTGCGACTGAAGGTGCGCACATACCTAAACCTCGTCCTTTGCGCTCTGTGACTTCTGCTGGGAAAGAGATTGTCTATCTTTCCAGCGAGGAGTCTGTAGGGTCTTCGAATGGGGAGCTAAGTTCGTGGTCTAACGTCTTTGCAGGTGTGTTGCGCGACCTGGGTATCGACCCCGAAGAGAAGAAGAAGAAACCCTCTAGGAAGAAGAAGGTGATCAACTTTGAGCCTGAGGTGATAAAAAAAGGCGGGAGTAGCCGCGCAGCTTCTGGTGCTGCTGATAAAGCTACTCTTCGGCTTCGTCAGAGTGACTTGAAAGATTATGTGATAATTAGTGACTCACTTGAAGGCTTGTCGCGTATAGGCGAGAAGAAGACTGGAGCAGGTGGCTCAAAAAGTTCAGGTAGCGCGGGTTCTCGCAACCCAGATGCTGGCGCGACTCCTTCCTCTGTTGCGCATGATGAAGAAGATGAAGAAGAAGCGGAAGAGGAGGTTGCTGCAAATTTAATAAGCAGGAAGAGAAATAGGAGTGAGACCACTGCTGGTGCTTCCACTGCGCCGCAGGGTGGTGATGTTCCTTTGATTGGGAAGCGGAGCAACCTGCGCTCCTTATACAAGTTTTCTCCTGGTAAGTTCTTACTCTCTCTTCCTTATGTTGTTTCCTCTTTTTGACATTTGATCTTCTGCAGAGGCCAAGAAGGTGTTGAGTTTATTGAGCCCCCAGGGCCGGCGCAAAAAAGGCCTAAGATTACTATCAAAGCTTCCCAGGCTGCTGGAGTGGAGTCTGAGAAGGATAAACAAGCTGCTGAGGGGAAGAAGGAGAAAGCTGCTGAAGAGGAGAAAAAGGCTGAGGAGAAGAGAGCCGAAGAGGACAGGAAGAAGAAGGCTGATGCAGAGCGTAAGAAGAAGGTCGAAGAGGAAAAGAAAAAAGCTGATGAGGAGAGGAAAAGAAAAACTGAGGAGGAGACAAAGAGGCGAGCTGAGCAGGAGAGAGAGAAAAGGGCTGCTGAGAGGGAGAATGAGTCTATAGTTGATAAACCTACCCACCCATCGCAACCTCATTCTCCTCAACATTCTGCTAAAGTGACTTCTGCTGCGGGATCAGGTCTGCATGCTTCTGGTGGCGCGAGTTCCGGGGGAGCTGGGGGGTATAACCCCCAAACCATTGGCCCAAAGGATACTCTTGGGGATATCTATTATAAGACTTACACCGAGGCAGAACGTGGGAGTGCCCCCCATCGAGCTCCCTGGAATTTGAAGCAGAAGGACACTTTTCAGGAATTTGCCCCTTGCCGCGACTGGTTCTTGAACCCCATCCCTCCTGCTGAGGTTAACAGACAAAAAGCGCGTACTCATGATGAGCTGTATGCAGCGTACGTAATTGGGGAGGCCAATACTCTTTCTGCCGGCCATGAAATTGTACGTGAGTGGCGTACCATGATTAGAGAGCGGTCTGATTGGGAGAACTACCGTCAGTGCCTTGTGAGGCAAGTTAAGGAGTTTGAGAAGGCTAATGCCAAGTTTGAGGAAGAGAAGACCAAGTTTGAGGCTGATAAGAAAGCGGAGGAATGGGGGCGCGAGGGCCTGAAAAACAAACTTCAAGCTGCCGAGGATCTGTTGGCGAGGGAAAAGGCCGAATTTAAGCATATATGTGAAAAAGATAACCAGTGCGCGTTCGTGGCCTGAAATAAGATTGTTGACCTCGAAGGCAAGGTTGCTGAGCTTACAGCGAAGGTCGAGGATGCGCAGGCTGTGCAAGCTGCTAAGGAGAAAACTGAGGTATGTAAAACATTTACTTCTTTCGTTGGTGTTTTGTTTGCATATTAGCCTAAGTCTTTTGCCCTTTGTAGGTTGAGCTGGCTGAGGTGAAGGCGCAGCTAACTGGTAAGGATAAGGATCTGATGGCCAAGGATGTCGAGATTGCTGAGCTGAAACGCCGTCTGAGCGAGCAGGTTGACAAATGCGAGTCCTTGGAGATCGATCTTGAAGCTGAGAAGGTTAAGGTTGCCACTGCTGAAGAGGCCAAACAAAAAGCAGAGGAAGCGCGAGACGTTAGCACCACTGCTCTCAACGTGGCGCAAAACAACTACTCCGAAGCTCAAGGTATCGTTGATACTTTGGTCTCTGAAGCCGAGTGGTTGCGCGGGCGCGGAATAGTTCTGGTATGATTTCTCTTAGACTTTATTTTAACTAGTGATATTCCCCCGCGCTTTGCGGCGGGGATTAAGTCGATATCAATTTGATTCGTTACAGTACCTGCACTCGATATAGTAATTGAAAGAGAAAGCATTACATCGATTGAAAAAAAAACACATATTGATATGGTACCTATATATGTTGTTCAGTTGATATCGGTTCAGTTCGCTTGCAATTTATGTTTATTTCATTTCAACATTACAATATTTTTTATAACGGATATTATGCCTCTATCGTACCAAGCCCAATCGAAACCAATTGAACAACATTTGTATCCGAACCGATATTTTTTTTTAGTTTTTTTGCTTTCAATAAATTAATACTGTATCGCTACCATATTGTACCGAACATCATCGGTACCGGTATACATTCCGTTTTATTGTTTCCTGTTTGATAACGGGTACTATGATTGTATCTTAAAAGTTATATGAGAGAACAAAATATACTTAAATAAATTTAAGTAATAAACCAAGAAAATAATAAAACCTTAGAAAAAACAAAATTGAAAAAAAATCAAAAACAATTGTTCCCCTCTTTTTATTTCAACATTACGATATATATTTTTTAAACAGATATTGTCTCGCTATCGTACTAAATTCAATCAAAACCGATTGAATAACATCTGTATCCGTATTTATTTTTAGTGTTTTTGCTTTCGATGAATTAATATCGTATTGTTACCATACCGTACTGAACAACATCGGTACCAGTATATATTCATTTTTATGATTTCTTGTTTGATAACTGGTACTTTAATCGTATTTTAAAAGTTATATAAAATTATATGTTTAAATCAATTAAACAAATAAAACAATATAATACTAATAAAAACCTAAAGAAAAAAACAATATTAATAAAAAATCAAAAGACTGTTCATGCACACTTTGTAATAATATGTATATATATATAATAATAATAATAATTTTAAAATTGCAGAAATAGTTTATATTAAGGGCTAATGGTAGGGGAGGTGATGGGGCTGCATTAATACCCCCATATTTACTAATTACACCCCCCTATAAAAACATAACATCCATCAATCATTTGCCTTTTGTTTTTAGTCTTTTTTGTCTTTTTGTTGTCTTTTTTTATTATATTTTATTGTCTTTTTTGTCTTTTTGTTATTATTATTATTATTATTATTATTTACTATTAGTAATGAATTATTATTATTATTATTATTATTAAAATTGAAAAAAAAAACGTCGTAAAACGCCCCCCACCCCATTACACAAGGCGTGTTTAGGCGTTTTTTTTTGAAAAAAAATGTTGTTGGCGTTTTAAATAAAACGCTGAAGGTTACAAAGGTTTGAGTATGACATGTTTGACTGGCCAATGGGAGTGGTCCAAGTGTAATTTTTTTTTTATTTTTATCTATGTTTCGTGTACCATGTTTCATGTCCCGCAATTTTTTTTATCTATGTTTCGTAGCAAGTGTAATTCTAAGAGCTCTTGAAAGATTTGTTACCTTTTTAGGTAAAAAGAAGATTTGTTACCTTTTTAGGTAATAAGCATTAATCGATCCAAGCCTGGAAAGAAAAGTTTATTACAAAAGTTAAAAGCATTAACCAATCCAAGTATACCTTTTGTTGAAGAACCTGATGTTAAAAAAAAATACTCGTGGACGACCAACTACAAAATCCAAACAACAAACAATACCGAACCCTGCAATTGCTAAACCGCCCCTTCAACGAAGCTACTCTCAGAAGCCTCCAAGGCACAGTCCGTTTGGGAACTCCCAAGATCATGATTACACTCAAGAGCCTACAAGGCACAGTTCATTTACGAACTATCAAGAGCAGGATTACATTCAAGAACCTGCAAGGCACAGTTCATTTACGAACTATCAAGAGCAGGATTACACTCAAGAACCTGCAAGGCACAATTCATTTACGAACTATCAAGAGCAGGATTACACTCAAGAACCTGCAAGGCATAGTTCATTTGTGAACTCCCAAGATCATGATTATGTGTTCACGTCCTTGGCTTGGTCAGGATCGGGGGTTGCACCTGAAAAACACTGGATGATTATGCCAGAGGCAGGATTCTTGATTGCGAACAAGTTTAATGTGATCGTTCATTTTTTATCTCAAGAAAAAAGAAACAGTTCTACTTGTTTTTCGCTTTGGAGAGGCCCTTACGAGTTCCCAGAAAAAAAAATAATTACAATTGCACACGTGAATGGTAACCATTTTATAATGGTAGAATTGCAAGGAGAGTATCCAATTGCCAGCACAAACAACCTATGGAAATTAATGAGAGAAAATGATGCAGCT
This sequence comes from Helianthus tuberosus, assembly GCA_030545235.1. NCBI lineage: Eukaryota > Viridiplantae > Streptophyta > Magnoliopsida > Asterales > Asteraceae > Helianthus > Helianthus tuberosus. The sequence continues at coordinate 185,461,791 of CM060433.1, read as the reverse complement.
GGCTGGGATAATATATTTGAATCACGTCAAAATATGTATAATTCTTGGATAGCACAACCTGCTACATATTATGTTGTAGATTAAATCTCGGTATGTAAAATGTTTAATAATATAATTTTGTAAGAATGCACTTATTTTTTTTATAGTTTCTATTACTACTATAAATGTAATTGGATAAATAATTAGTTATAATAATAATATATAACTAATCACTAAATAAATAAAAGATTAAAAAAGACAACTAAAAGACAAAAAAACTAAAAACTTAACAAAAGTTATTATTAACTAAATGTAACACCCCAAAAACGGGTTTGGTAATTAAACTCCGTTAATACTGAAGGACGGGTAAAGTACCGTTAGTGGCAAAATTTACCCGGTAAATATTAGGATTTAAATAATTAATCCTAATAATAAATAAAAAGTGAATAAAAGCTTTTAAGAAATAAAAGCTTAAAAGGCCCGAGATTTAACGGGACTTAAAAACATAACGGGTTATAACTTCCCGAACCCGCTAAAGTAACAAGGAATAATTAACCTAGTTAGTAGCATGTGATTAAATGACTAATGGTGAGTTATAGCTTCATTTGATCAAAAGGAAACATGAGGGACTAATATTGTCAAGTGGGGAAACTTGTTTTATTAAAACAAAAATTAAACACCAAAACACACACTCAAAGTGTGTGTTCTGGTCGACATTTCTAGAGGAGCCAGGAGCCCTCATCTTCAAAACCCTAACAAGCTAAAATTCAAGCAATTGGAAGGGCAAATCACACCCAAATTGAAATCCAAGCATGGATTAATGATCACCTCAGCGAAATGATCATAAGGTATGTTAAATTTCGTTGAATGATTCTAGTTGAAATTCTGAATCAATACTTGAAACTCGAAATTTATGATGCATGATGGTTGCTTGGATGAAATAGGAATGAGATAGTGATTAGGGATAAACCCTAGTCAATTACTTGTAGAAATTTTGTTTAATTCTTGAAAATTCACAATCACCATTGAAGGTGATAAGTGGGTTTTGTAAGAATATGTTAAACACTAGAATTTTGATTGTTGTTCTAGTGTAATTGAGCTCTAGGAAGTGAATGCAGATTTTGTTAATATGAAAAATTGATTTGAACATGCTTAATTGATGTTAAGCTTGGCTAAATAACTAGTTATGAAAATCGATTGTTGATTTTATAGAATATGCCCACAAGGTGTTTGTTAAAATGCCTAAGTGAATGATTGTAAGTTGAGAGTTCGAATGAAACGCGTAATTTCCTTGTTTGATTAATTACGTGAAAGATGGGGTAAAGCGGGTTCTAATCATAATGTTGATTTGACTTAATTGTGCAAAACATGTGATCAAAAAGTAGTTAAACTTTGATAAGCTAAGTTAGCTAATCATGAAGTCGAATAGTAGCTTCGGCATAGTAAATAGGTGAGGTGGAATAGTCGTGATTTATATGACTAATTTAACCGCCTTGCAAATGATTGAAAATAGTTTGACGCCTAACGAGCTAGGTGGAGGCTTGGGAAAGGAAGCGGGTCAAACAAATCAAGAATGGAGGAAAAGCATAATTCGGATGCAAGGTAAGTATAGCTTACACTAGTCTTAATTTGTGGAATATTTTCTTATCATATAAATTATGAATGAGTTATCTAAACAATTGAAATATGATGTTCCGTCGTGTAGTCGAACGGAACAAGAAAATCAAAGATGAAAGAAATCATTATAATGGTTAAAAGAGAAGTAAATCGATAATTTGGTCATATTATGTCGAAAGCAATAAACGGTTTATAAGTAAAATGACCGTACGGTGTTAAACGGAATGAGTCATGTAGATGATACGATAATAAATATCATCTCGTATAGATAAACGATTGATTCAGTCAAACGGGTCAAAAGGTGTAGACATCACCTTTTTGACAATAACGACTAATGATTATTGTCGAGTTATATTATTGCAGGAGTAAATGTCAAACGGGTATTCGCAACGCTAAGAACTTGCAATTTTAAAAGCAAGGTATTAAAAACGGGTCAATATAATAGTCCGCGCCAGGTACGTGAAATAGGGTAACACTCATTTAGAACATGTGGTTCAAAGAGTGTTAAAAGTAGTCAAATTAGACATTTGGTTACTTGATAAATAAACCGAATGTTTTAAATAAGGAACATTGCGTTTGGAAAGCTTAACGACTTTTCAAACAACATCATAAGTTAAAAGAGGGTTTATGGGTCAAATATACTTTCAAAAGTCCTTTATCGTAAATGATTGGCTAAATGGACTAAAACGCCCTTATAAGCTAATTTCAACAAACGACCTTTAAAGGTAGTTTTGAAACGTGTTTTATGATCAAATAAATAATTGGAATAAGTGTAAGAAGCGAAAGATGTAAATCTTCGGTCAAATGACTCTATATGAGTCTTTGTCGTAAATTTAGCAATCCGACGAGAAAAACTCGGATTATATAGATCACCTCATTAAGTCCACCACAAATATAGTTGTGGTGGAAGATCCTTTGTTAAGAAACGTGGATATATGTATTTAGAAATGAATGAAAGCAATTGGTGCTTAAAATATGCTTGAATACCTCAAACGGGTCAAAATAAGCATATGGGTGAAAAATGGGTTAAAGAATGTATATAATTCTATAATTGGAACCCAATATGTTAGACATCTTTGAATTTAATAGGTTTATGAGAAATACGGGTCAAACAAACTTGTACGTTTGATAAAATCACGAACGGGTCAAATTTTGGTAAAAGAGTAATAAGCCGAAGACTTAAAAGTCTTAAATTTTATCAAGCCGGATGTCGGGTTTTAACTCCATTTGATGGAGAATCAAATTACAAACATGTAGGAAGAAACGGTAGGTCAAACGGATAAGCGGTTTGAAAGATACGAAAGATTTCGTGTCAAATTACGGCAAAATGGAAAGGCTGAACCCAGGGCCCACCGTAATTTACGGTCCCACCGTAATTTACGGTGGAGATGATTTGTTTTACGGTGGTGGCCCACTGTTTTACGGTAGAAATGCATGAACCCAGGGGCCACCGTAAATTACGGTCCCACCGTAATTTACGGTGGAGGATATTTTTATTTATTATTTTTGTTTTTCATTTGAGAAATCAATTGTTTTTCCGGACATCGTTCGGACATGATTTAAACCCCGTATGACTAAAGCATTTCATGTTATTGAAATGTAGGTACTTTTGGATGCCGGAAGACGATCAAGCTCAGCAAAGAACCGAACACGATAAAGATACACGCTTCCGCACTTTGCCACGTTGTAAAATTTAAACAACGAATTCGATCACGTTACCTAGAATAACTTAAGGATTTATAAAAGTTTTAGTAAACCCGTATTTTTATAATATGTGTAGTCTTAACTACACATCTAATTGTTGGTATTTACATGTAAATTCGTTAAATCAAAACTAGGGTGTTACACTAAAAGACAAAATAGACTAAAAACAAAACAAAATTATTAATTGATATGATGTTTTATAGGGGAGGGGGTGTAATTAGTAATTATGGGGGGTGCGTATAGAATGAGTCTATTGGATTTGACCCTGATAAAGTTCGGCCCTGCCCTGCCATCTCAATTCTCAACATATACATTTTCAAGTGTATGACGTCATCGGGCAATAGTTATGCCAAGTGGTTGGCCACTTTTGGGCGGCACATTTGACTTTTTTTTTTTTTTCATATAATAGTTATTTATAGGTGATGACAAATTACAATTTTATCCCAGGTGTAAAATTACGATTTCACACTCGATTCAAAATAAAATTTTGCTTTTGTCCCTTGCTTAAATTTACGATTTTGCCGTCAGTTAAAAAATACAATTTTTCCCCCAGTTCAAAATAAAATTATGGTTTTGCCCTCAGCTAGAGTCCTGCCATACATTCCGTTTTATTGTTTCCTGTTTGATAACGGGTACTATGATTGTATCTTAAAAGTTATATGAGAGAACAAAATATACTTAAATAAATTTAAGTAATAAACCAAGAAAATAATAAAACCTTAGAAAAAACAAAATTGAAAAAAAATCAAAAACAATTGTTCCCCTCTTTTTATTTCAACATTACGATATATATTTTTTAAACGGATATTGTCTCGCTATCGTACTAAATTCAATCAAAACCGATTGAATAACATCTGTATCCGTATTTATTTTTAGTGTTTTTGCTTTCGATGAATTAATATCGTATTGTTACCATACCGTACTGAACAACATCGGTACCAGTATATATTCATTTTTATGATTTCTTGTTTGATAACTGGTACTTTAATCGTATTTTAAAAGTTATATAAAATTATATGTTTAAATCAATTAAACAAATAAAACAATATAATACTAATAAAAACCTAAAGAAAAAAACAATATTAATAAAAAATCAAAAGACTGTTCATGCACACTTTGTAATAATATGTATATATATATATATATATATATAATAATAATAATAATAATTTTAGAATTGCAGAAATAGTTTATATTAAGGGCTAATGGTAGGGGAGGTGATGGGGCTGCATCAATACCCCCATATTTACTAATTACACCCCCCTATAAAAACATCACATCCATCAATCATTTGCCTTTTGTTTTTAGTCTTTTTTGTCTTTTTGTTGTCTTTTTTTATTATATTTTATTGTCTTTTTTGTCTTTTTGTTATTATTATTATTATTATTTACTATTAGTAATGAATTATTATTATTATTATTATTAAAATTGAAAAAAAAACGTCGTAAAACGCCCCCCACCCCATTACACAAGGCGTGTTTAGGCGTTTTTTTTTGAAAAAAAATGTTGTTGGCGTTTTAAATAAAACGCTGAAGGTTACAAAGGTTTGAGTATGACATGTTTGACTGGCCAATGGGAGTGGTCCAAGTGTAATTTTTTTTTATTTTTATCTATGTTTCATGTACCATGTTTCATTTCCCACAATTTTTTTTTTATCTATGTTTCGTAGCAAGTGTAATTCTAAGAGCTCTTGAAAGATTTGTTACCTTTTTAGGTAAAAAGAAGATTTGTTACCTTTTTAGGTAATAAGCATTAATCGATCCAAGCCTGGAAAGAAAAGTTTATTACAAAAGTTAAAAGCATTAACCAATCCAAGTATACCTTTTGTTGAAGAACCTGATGTTAAAAAAAATACTCGTGGACGACCAACTACAAAATCCAAACAACAAACAATACCGAACCCTGCAATTGCTAAACCGCCCCTTCAACGAAGCTACTCTCAGAAGCCTCCAAGGCACAGTCCGTTTGGGAACTCCCAAGATCATGATTACACTCAAGAGCCTGCAAGGCACAGTTCATTTACGAACTATCAAGAGCAGGATTACACTCAAGAACCTGCAAGGCACAGTTCATTTACGAACTATCAAGAGCAGGATTACACTCAAGAACCTGCAAGGCATAGTTCATTTGTGAACTCCCAAGATCATGATTATGTGTTCACGTCCTTGGCTTGGTCAGGATCGGGGGTTGCACCTGAAAAACACTGGATGATTATGGCAGAGGCAGGATTCTTGATTGCGAACAAGTTTAATGTGATCGTTCATTTTTTATCTCAAGAAAAAAGAAACAGTTATACTTGTTTTTCGCTTTGGAGAGGCCCTTACGAGTTCCCAGAAAAAAAAATAATTACAATTGCACACGTGAATGGTAACCATTTTATAATGGTAGAATTGCAAGGAGAGTATCCAATTGCCAGCACAAACAACCTATGGAAATTAATGAGAGAAAATGATGCAGCTGGCTGGGAGAATATATTTGAATCACGTCAAAATATGTATAATTCTTGGATAGCACAACCTGCTACATATTATGTTGTAGATTAAAGCTCGGTATGTAAAATGTTTAATAATATAATTTTGTAAGAATGCACTTATTTTTTTTATAGTTTCTATTACTACTATAAATGTAATTGGATAAATAATTAGTTATAATAATAATAATATATAACTAATCACTAAATAAATAAAAGATTAAAAAAGACAACTAAAAGACAAAAGAACTAAAAACTTAACAAAAGTTTTTATTAACTAAAAGACAAAATAGATTAAAAACAAAACAAAATTATTAATTGACGTGATGTTTTATATGGGAGGGGGTGTAATTAGTAATTAGGGGGGAGGGTGCGTATAGAATGAGCCTATTGGATTTGACCCTGATAAAGTTCGGCCCTGCCCTGCCATCTCAATTCTCAACATATACATTTTCAAGTGTATGACGTCATCGGGCAATAGTTATGCCAAGTGGTTGGCCACTTTTGGGCGGCACATTTGACTTTTTTTTTTTTTTTTTCATATAATAGTTATTTATAGGTGATGACAAATTACAATTTTATCCCAGGTGTAAAATTACGATTTCACACTCGATTCAAAATAAAATTTTGCTTTTGTCCCTTGCTTAAATTTACGATTTTGCCGTCAGTTAAAAAATACAATTTTTCCCCCAGTTCAAAATAAAATTATGGTTTTGCCCTCAGCTAGAGTCCTGCCATACATTCCGTTTTATTGTTTCCTGTTTGATAACGAGTACTATGATTGTATCTTAAAAGTTATATGAGAGAACAAAATATACTTAAATAAATTTAAGTAATAAACCAAGAAAATAATAAAACCTTAGAAAAAACAAAATTGAAAAAAAATCAAAAACAATTGTTCCCCTCTTTTTATTTCAACATTACGATATATATTTTTTAAACGGATATTGTCTCGCTATCGTACTAAATTCAATCAAAACCGATTGAATAACATCTGTATCCGTATTTATTTTTAGTGTTTTTGCTTTCGATGAATTAATATCGTATTGTTACCATACCGTACTGAACAACATCGGTACCAGTATATATTCATTTTTATGATTTCTTGTTTGATAACTGGTACTTTAATCGTATTTTAAAAGTTATATAAAATTATATGTTTAAATCAATTAAACAAATAAAACAATATAATACTAATAAAAACCTAAAGAAAAAAACAATATTAATAAAAAATCAAAAGACTGTTCATGCACACTTTGTAATAATATGTATATATATATATATATATATATATATATATATATATATATATATATATATAATTTTAAAATTGCAGAAATAGTTTATATTAAGGGCTAATGGTAGGGGAGGTGATGGGGCTGCATCAATACCCCCTATTTACTAATTACACCCCCTATAAAAACATCACATCCATCAATTATTTGCCTTTTGTTTTTAGTCTTTTTTGTCTTTTTGTTGTCTTCTTTTATTATATTTTATTGTCTTTTTTGTCTTTTTGTTATTATTATTATTATTATTATTATTTACTATTAGTAATGAATTATTATTATTATTATTATTAAAATTGAAAAAAAAAACGTCGTAAAACGCCCCCCCACCCCATTACACTAGGCGTGTTTAGGCGTTTTTTTTTGAAAAAAAATGTTGTTTTCGTTTTAAATAAAACGCTGATGGTTCCAAAGGTTTGAGTATGACATGTTTGACTGGCCAATGGGAGTGGTCCAAGTGTAATTTTTTTTTTTTATTTTTATCTATGTTTCGTGTACCATGTTTCATGTCCCACAATTTTTTTTTATCTATGTTTCGTAGCAAGTGTAATTCTAAGAGCTCTTGAAAGATTTGTTACCTTTTTAGGTAAAAAGAAGATTTGTTACCTTTTTAGGTAAGAAGAAGATTTGTTACCTTTTTAGGTAATAAGCATTAATCGATCCAAGCCTGGAAAGAAAAGTTTATTACAAAAGTTAAAAGCATTAACCAATCCAAGTATACCTTTTGTTGAAGATCCTGATGTTAAAAAAAATACTCGTGGACGACCAACTACAAAATCCAAACAACAAACAATACCGAACCCTGCAATTGCTAAACCGCCCCTTCAACGAAGCTACTCTCAGAAGCCTCTAAGGCACAGTCCGTTTGGGAACTCCCAAGATCATGATTACACTCAAGAGCCTGCAAGGCACAGTTCATTTACGAACTATCAAGAGCAGGATTACACTCAAGAACCTGCAAGGCATAGTTCATTTGTGAACTCCCAAGATCATGATTATGTGTTCACGTCCTTGGCTTGGTCAGGATCGGGGGTTGCACCTGAAAAACACTGGATGATTATGGCAGAGGCAGGATTCTTGATTGCGAACAAGTTTAATGTGATCGTTCATTTTTTATCTCAAGAAAAAAGAAACAGTTATACTTGTTTTTCGCTTTGGAGAGGCCCTTACGAGTTCCCAGAAAAAAAAATAATTACAATTGCACACGTGAATGGTAACCATTTTATAATGGTAGAATTGCAAGGAGAGTATCCAATTGCCAGCATAAACAACCTATGGAAATTAATGAGAGAAAATGATGCAGCTGGCTGGGAGAATATATTTGAATCACGTCAAAAAATGTATAATTCTTGGATAGCACAACCTGCTACATATTATGTTGTAGATTAAAGCTCGGTATGTAAAATGTTTAATAATATAATTTTGTAAGAATGCACTTATTTTTTTTATAGTTTCTATTACTACTATAAATGTAATTGGATAAATAATTAGTTATAATAATAATAATAATAATATATAACTAATCACTAAATAAATAAACGATTAAAAAAGATAACTAAAAGACAAAAAAACTAAAAACTTAACAAAAGTTATTATTAACTAAAAGACAAAATAGACTAAAAACAAAACAAAATTATTAATTGATGTGATGTTTTATTGGGGAGGGGGTGTAATTAGTAATTAGGGGGGGTGCGTATAGAATGAGCCTATTGGATTTGACCCTGATAAAGTTCGGCCCTGCCCTGCCATCTCAATTCTCAACATATACATTTTCAAGTGTATAACGTCATCGGGCAATAGTTATGCCAAGTGGTTGGCCACTTTTGGGCGGCACATTTGACCTTTTTTTTTTTTTTTTTTTCATATAATAGTTATTTATAGGTGATGACAAATTACAATTTTATCCCAGGTGTAAAATTACGATTTCACACTCGATTCAAAATAAAATTTTGCTTTTGTCCCTTGCTTAAATTTACGATTTTGCCGTCAGTTAAAAAATACAATTTTGCCCCCAATTCAAAATAAAATTATGGTTTTGCCCTCAGCTAGAGTCCTGCCATACATTCCGTTTTATTGTTTCCTGTTTGATAACGGGTACTATGATTGTATCTTAAAAGTTATATGAGAGAACAAAATATACTTAAATAAATTTAAGTAATAAACCAAGAAAATAATAAAGCCTTAGAAAAAACAAAATTGAAAAAAATCAAAAACAATTGTTCCCCTCTTTTTATTTCAACATTACGATATATATTTTTTAAACGGATATTGTCTCGCTATCATACTAAATTCAATCAAAACCGATTGAATAACATCTGTATCTGTATTTATTTTTAGTGTTTTTGCTTTCGATGAATTAATATCATATTGTTACCATACCGTACTGAACATCGGTACCAGTATATATTCATTTTTATGATTTCTTGTTTGATAACTGGTACTTTAATCGTATTTTAAAAGTTATATAAAATTATATGTTTAAATCAATTAAACAAATAAAACAATATAATACTAATAAAAACCTAGAGAAAAAAACAATATTAATAAAAAATCAAAAGACTGTTCATGCACACTTTGTAATAATATGTGTAATTCATCAAAACCTCTTGTCTTATGTATTGCGTTTGTTGCAGATGGCCAACTCCATCTTTAATGCTGGAGAGCTAGATAAAGCTGTTGCTACTTTGATAGATGCCTCGCGCGCGGTTGGTCACCGTGGTGGCTATTTGGAGTGTGCGCAGCATGCTACAGCGGCTTTTGGACAAGAGTTTGACGCGAGTCATTGTTCAGTGACTGACCGAGCTGATGCTGAGTTAACGCGTGCTGAACATGCTTACGACCATCTATCTATACCTGTGATGGATTTGGTTACTGAAGCACGATGACTGGTGTCAACGGTTAAAGACTATCCTTGACCCACCAGAGACCGTTGAGCTGTCGGATGAAGAGGAACCAGCTGGTGATGATGGTGAAGGCAATAAGCATGACGACGATGATGGTGGTGATGGATTTGAATAGGTAGCGTCGACAGTCTTTGTGCCTTGTAATTTTTGTTTAAGTTTTGAACATAAGTTCTTGCGCGGTCACGCTTTCTTTGGGTAAATGACTGATGTGCTTTTATGTAACCGATGCGCGTTTGCGTTTAATTTAATATGATGCTCATGTTTATTCTGTCTCGTTACAATTATTACATTGTTGTTAGAAACTTTGGTTAAGTTAGCGCGAATAAATGTAAGTGTAGTTCTGGTCTCGCGCTATGTTCGTGGCAGACCTCGGAGGCATAACTCAAGAGTCCGTAATTCACTGAAGTGTTTTCGTGCTAATCAAAAGTTTAACATGCATTTGTAACTCAAGAAGCAATATGATAAAAGAAAACATGTCGTATGCTTTCATTACTTGGGAAACAGGCGCATAGGCCAATCATACATTGCAGATAAGTAACATAGGGGCGTTTAGCTAGTCAAAGGAAATTTAAATGGCGCGTGGCTAGCATGAACTAAATGGCGCATGGCCTAGAGTAGTTACATATAGCACTTGCGCAGTTGTTGCGCATTCCATGTGCGGGGGATGATGTGCCCATCGAGGGTGCGCAATTTTTATGCCCCTTTCCCTAGCACTTCGTGGACCAAGTATGGGCCTTCTTTGGACTTTCGGCTCAACAGAGGGGTAGGTGTTTAAACAATGTTCAGTAATGTCGCGCGGGACACCGGTCATGTCGGCCGGGGTCCAGGCGAAGATATCCATGTTCTTGAACAGGAGCTGCTTGAGATGAGTTCTGATGTTTGGTGAGATTGCGTGGCCTATCGTCACCGTTTGCTCCGGGTACTTGCGGTTTAAAACCCATTTTTCTGGCTCGGTTGTTGAAACCTTCGCCGCTTTTGTTGGGCGCATCTCTTCTGTCGACATTACTTCTTTCTTGGCATAGATAATCGCCACCCCCGTCTTGGTTGGAAACCCTATCGCTGAGTGGGGCGTGGAGGTTACCATGTTCAGTTCGCCTTGGGTTTCTCTCCCAATCAACACATCATGCCTTGATTTGACAGGCATCACCATGAAGTTTACATTTGTGGTTCTTGAATGCTTCCCGTCAGAGAGCGTGACAGGGAAACTGATTTGGCCTAGCGGGAAGACCATTTCGTTGCAGAATCCAGACAGTGGATAATCAACTGGTTCAAGTCTTGCTTTATCATCCTCGTCAAACTGATTAAAACATTGCTCATAGATGATGTCAGCCGTACTTCCTGGGTCAATGAACACGTACTCCGTTTCATAATGGCCGATAATACCGGTAATGACGACGGGTCGAGTGGCGCGAGGACCGCCGCGCACTACCGGGAAAATGACCTGTTGCTCTTGCCATGAGGGTTCGTAAGGGCGCTTGCCTTTCTCTTTTGCGCTGTATCTAGGTCCGTTGACCATATGGGTTTCTAAGCGTCTGACTTTCTTGTGATTCCCCTAATCGTGGCGTTGGAGCTGTCGAGTTTCTTTGCGCACGTTTTTCACTAGGTGACTTAGCTTCACGCTTTTTAGCGCTCTTTCGATCTCCTGACGTAAACTGTAACAGTCATCTGTCAGGTGTCCTGTATCTTTGTGGAAGTCGCAATACAGGTTGGGGTCTTGCCCCTTCTTGTTTGTCATAGGCCTTGGGGCCTTGAAATCATGATTCTCCGTCATCAGCACCTCTTTCGGTGTTTTTATGAGCGGAGTCCAGTGCTTTTCTCGGTTGTCATCCCTGACTGCTTTCCGATAACCAATGCGATCGATAGTGTCTTGCGCGTCTTCTCTGTAGTGAGACCGCTCTTCATAACGAGATCGTTCGCCATAACCGCTGGAGTGATTGGGTTTCCACCCAGGGTTTTTTCCTTTGTTTCGTCTGTTGTTGTCGCGCGAATGGCCCCCTTTTGAGAATCGATCTTCAGCATAATGATTCTTGTTTGCGGCGAGTGACTCTTCAGTTTGCGCGACTATCTTCGCAGCTTCCATGAGCTTATCCCACTCTTTGGGCATTCCATCTTTCCCCGTGATAGTTCTGATGAGACTATCACAGCGAATGGCTTTCTTGAAGTGGCAACGCATGAGTTGTTCGCTTACGCCACCGATTTCCAAGCACTCTTTGTTAAAGCGAGTGATGAAATCCTCCAAACCCTCGTTATCTCTGCGCCAGATGTCTTCTACCTCGGCTGTGTCGCGCTGGTAACGCCTCTGTTGACTGAAGTGGCTTAAAAACTGTGTCCTGAAATCCACCCATGACTTGATCTTTCCCGGAGGAAGGCTGTCAAACCAGGCGCGAGCAGCCCCTGTAAGCGTTTGAATAAACAGATGGCACCACATGGGCATATTCCATCCTCCCATGCAACCCACGCTTGTGAAAACTCTGACGTGATCATCGGGATCAGTCAATCCGTTAAACTTTCCAACTGTCGGAGGTAACTTCTCTCTTTTAAGCGGCGCCAGCGCGATCTTTGGAATGAACTTTGAATGTTCTACGGCTTCAGCTGGTCGATAGGCGAGGCGAAAGTCTTGCTCTGCCTCTTCGGTATACCCAACGTGTTGTCTTGGTTTGTAGTATTCATGGTTCCTCTGTAAACGATTGAAGACTGAAGATCCTTCATCGTCTTGCCAAGTTGGATCATTCAGGTCAGTATCTTCCCATTCATTGTTCATGTTGCGCGGCGTGAGCCGGCTATGAACTGGGCCTCTTTGGACGTTTGACGGATAGTCAAAATAGCTTTCTGTTTCTCCCCGTGTGTCGCGCGTGTCATGAACGCTCGGTCTTCTGGTAGGGGGAGGTCTATTAATTCTGCCTTGGATATTTTGCTGTGGGGGTATCTGACGCGCCCCCTGACTCTGTCCCTGGGGAGTAACCAAGGACGGTTCTGCCGTTAAGACTGCTTGTTGTGCGATCAGGGATTGATACGCCGCGTTAATGGTGGCAATATTCTTAGCGTACCACGAGGCCGGAGTTTCGCCTTCTGGTAGCCCTAATAGCGCCGAAACATTCTGAGGTGGAGCTGGGTTTGAAGGCCCAGCGCCGTTGCTTCCTGGGGTTACCGTCTCAGTGATGCGGGTGATGCTCCCGCGCGGTCCCCCAGTGTTGGTTACTTCGATTTCGCCAATTTCTTCAATGTGTTGGGGTTGGACGTTTTGATTGTCCACCCCCAACGCTGCATTAGAGTTTGCTTCGAAACCAACAAACTCAGGAATGATTCCTTGACCCGCCATGATCGAAGGAAGAAAAAAAAGCCACGAAAACTCAGAAAAAGAAGATGAAAGTGATTTGTAGAAAACCGGTGGGCGCCAATGAAGAAACACAGAACTAATTAAGGGACTAATCAGTTTGGTTTATGTTCCTACCATAGTGGTTAATCTTCTTTATGGTTTCTTGAGCTCCTTAATGACTGGGTTATCCTGCAAAACAGAACACCGTTACTCGTTAAGAGGGGAATGTGGGGGTTTCCCTCTTAACCGGGCTCCGGCGTGAGAATAAGCGACTGCTTTGGGGAGATAATTAAGTATTAAGTGTGAGAGAAGAGGGAATGGAATGTTTAACCTGTGAAGTGAGGTCCCTATTGTCACACCCCGACTTTCCACGTATCACCGGTGGTACGTGGAAAGTCGGGGTGTGACAGGTTGGTATCAGAGCCAACACTGAGTGAATTAAACACTAGTCTTTTGTGTTTAATCTCAGTTACACAGTTGCACATTCTTAAGTCTAGACAAGAACATAGGACTAATCCAAATTCGTTTTATTTTGTCCTTATTTGTTCCTTTGTTATTTTCTGATTAGCCCTTGCATGGGCAAGTCATTTTCTGTTAGAAGTCCCGTTTAGGGCAACCATATACTTGTTTAATTTTTAATGGAACGATTATATTTAAAAATATCATTCCTATATTATAAGATCTACCATTATAATAAAATGGAAAAATCTAAAAAGGACAAGACCTAGCCATATGTCACATTAAGACAGGGCCAAGATGGTAGTTCCACAATTAGATTCAGATCCTTGTTAACATTTCAATTTAGGATTGTTCTGCGTTAAATATTAAAAGAGTCTTAAAGGTAAAACCTAGCCTAATTGTCATTATAGACATGGCTAAGACGGTAAAACTTATCTAAAAGATTCCAATCCCTGTTAACATCTGTAAGTATGTTAACATTTTTGGTAAACTGTGAATCGTTAAAGTCACACAGGCCATCTTTAAAAAAAGGGGTTAATCTAAATTCCCTTATTTGAAATAATCATCCCTTAGTGATGAAGTGCCTACGGGCCAAACTTGTTGTCCGATAAGACAACGACCGTGGTGGTCTCTGACCCCCGTCTAAAGATGTTGGACTACGTCCAAGCATAATAGTTTGTATGATCAATGCGATCCTGACTAATATCATCAAATGAAGATGATCATATTATAAACATCCATAAGTGATGAAATGCCTACGGGCCATACTTATTGTCCTAAGGGACAAAAGACAGTAGTAGTCTTTGACTCTTTGTCAAGAAAAGGTAATGAAATATGTTCAAACCTTAATGCCTCGATTCTCTGAAATCATGGCTTATAAATTTAAAACCGTCCTTGTGACTAGGCCTTTGCGCCACCTTAATATCCTTAATGTTTTATAACTAGGATAAATTATAATGAAAATGCTAATTAAATATGACTAACAAATTAACCAATATGGTTTATATTACCATGGTTAATATGTAACACCCCAAAAATGGGTTTGGTAATTTAAACCCGGTTAATATAAAGGAACGGGTAAAAAAAAAATACCGTTAGGGGTAAAAGTGAACCCGTAAAGGAATATTAACTAGGAAATGATTAACTTAGTTTAATGTTAGTAGAGTTGGGATTAAACGAAGGGTTGTAGCATTATTTAATTAAAACGAAACATGAGGGACCAAAGTAAACAACTTGAAAGTTGTTTTATTAAAAGAAAACAACACACACATACACACACATCGTGTGTGTGTGTTCATCATCGAGCAGGGAAGGCTCCCATGGAGCCAAAACCCTAGTTCTTGAAGAATCTCCAAATTGGAAGGCTAAACGAAGCCCAAATTCACAACCGAACATGAATTAATGATCACCTTCACAAGGGGATCATAAGGTATGTCTTAAAATTTAGATTTGATGATCTTGTTTGAAGTGGGTTATGACCAATCCATGAATTTGTATGAAATTAAGGATGTAGAGGTGTTAGAAACACCAAATAGAACTTGTGTTATGAATAATTTCAAGTAATTTGGTGATTTAGAATGAAACCCATTGCATGAGTGTGAAGATGATGAACATGATGAACTTGTAGATGTTATAGTGTGATCTTGTAATGAATAAAGTGTTATATGGTAGACTGAGATAGATAAACTTGATGTGGAAATTATGATTATGAGATTTTGCTTGAATGTGATGGTTCATAAGATGAAACAGGGAAGAAAATGCTTAAATCACTTGTACCTTATGCTTAGAAAATGATATGCACACCAAGTGTTTGATGAAATGCTTAGGAGAAAAATGATAAGTGAGATTGTATGCTAATCATGTTATGATAAATGTGATGACATGTACGGATAGGAGTCATGTCAACATGGACACAAGCATGGAAGGGCAATGGGCCAAGGATAAACACGGAAGCTATGCTTAAACTCGGACGCACGAGGTAAGTGCACTCCGAACTTACCCTTTTTTTTTGGTACAGTAGTTATGATATATGGTATTTATTGAATGTAGTGTGAGAAGATATGAATCGATGTTATTACTAAGTTAAGTTCAAGTACAAATGAGTTGGGAGTGGTTAAGAAAGAGATTCGATTAAGTTTGGGGTAAGAAAGGGAACTTACATAATGAATTAGGCATAAAGATGAGTTATGGGTAAATCGAGAATATGTTCATATGAAGGAAAGTTAATGATACTAACCGTTTCTATTGAAGAGTTAATGTAAAGTATAGGCATGTTAACAATGAAAGTGAAGGTTAGCTGCGCAATCCGATGCTAGTGAAGGAATGGATGCATGAAGGGGCTGGTATAAAAGAAAGCAGGATATGTTGACGCCTTACTATGCATGTGTTAAGATTTATTTTTTTTATTTATGTCACCTGTTGCTATTGATTTGATTGGATTGGATGTGGTGACTGCAGGCCGTACAGGGTTTTGGATGTTTCATCAAGAAGTGTACGCGGTTGAAGATCGAGTCAATACATGGATTGTACGTGGGTGTGTTTGTCGTCACTTAAATTGATATAAGTATGTTAGTTTTTGATTAATTTATAAGAAAGGGATTAATGTATATAATTGAAAGAAAGATTATTATGAAAGAAATTTTAGGTATGTACTTTCCGCTGCGATAAATTGGGTTAAAACGTTTTAGGGCGTTACATAATAAATCGTTTAAAACAATAAAACTGTATGGGCTTCTAAATAAACCTTGCCCCTTATTTTCTTTTTGTAGTAATTAAGACTACATGGCTGACTCTGACGAGATCAACAGTCATCCCCTGGAGAATAATGAGAATGATAAGATTAATATAACCAGAGGAGAACTTCGTACACTGATTGATACAGCTGTATCTAAAGCTGTAGAGGAGCAATTTAGGGAGTATAGTGGGACGCATAGTAAAGCCTCATCTGTACCCCACTCTAAGTCTGTCCCTAAGACTCACTCAAAGGCTCACAGCAAGCCACCCTCTAAGAAAGAGGAACCAAAGAAGGATGATGATCGACATTCATCTATTCAACACAGTGTTCCATCCAAGAGGTTAGTGTTCGATAATGAACCACGTACCAAGTCCTGTACCTATAAATACTTTGTTTCCTGCAAACCCCGGGATTTCACTGGGGAGAAAGGGGAAATTGATTGTATGACCTGGTTGGATGAAATGGACACAGTTGTCGATATCAGCGGTTGTGCTGAGAGGGATGTAGTGAAGTATGTATCCCAATCGTTCAAGGGAGAGGCACTAGCATGGTGGAAGGCTCTCATTCAAGCTGCTGGGAAGATCCCACTTTACAACATGTCATGGGAACAGTTTGTTGCTCTCATTATGGAGAACTACTGCCCTCAACACGAGGTCGAAAGAATTGAATCAGATTTCTTATCATTGGTGATGATAAACTTAGATTGTCAAGCTTACCTCACCAGTTTCAATACCCTGTCCAGACTGGTTCCTTACCTAGTAACACCAGAACCAAAGAGAATTGCTCGCTTCATTGGGGCTTTAGCCCCAGAAATCAAAGCCAGTGTTAAGGCTTCAAGACCTACTACATTCAGGTCAGTGGCAGGTCTGTCGCTATCTCTCACACTCGATGTGGTCAGAAACAAGGCTGCCAAAGTCTCTGAAAATGGAAAGCGTAAAAGGGAGGATGAGAATTCTCATCGCTCCGATAGGAAGAGGAACTCTGAGGATAAGAAGAGTTCCGGGTTTAAAAGAGACAGCCAGCAGTCGGTTGAGAAGACCAGGTGCGAAACCTGTAGGAAATACCACCTCGGGAAATGCAGATTTGAATCTCAGCCTCTACCGTGTGGAATTTGCAAGTCACAGGAACATAAAACCCTGGATTGCAAGAAGCTAAAAGATGCAACCTGTTATGGTTGCAACGAGAAGGGGCATATCAAGACCAACTGCCCTAGGAATCAGAAGAAGCCCGAAGAGGCCAAGAGAACAAACGCATGAGTTTTCCAGATGAATGCCCAGGAGATGGTGCAGAATGATGACTATATAGCAGGTACCTTTCCTTATCAAGCAGTTTATACAGAAATTTATTTGATACTGGCAAATATGATTCTATAAGGAACGATAAATATTGGGAACTGTTGTCTCCGCTGATTTGGACTCCGGTCATTTAACGTGAGATAGAAATTGGCCGATGACACTATAGAAAATGCTCCAACAAATCTTAGATTGATATTTTATATCTATTAGGAATCACTCTTTTTCTGATATCCTTATGGCAAGCTTTCAAGCTATCCAAATTCATCACTATAATAAAGACAGATGTGACATTTTGATCCCCTGTCAAAAAGATGATGGATTAGGACCAAACTTTAAATGCCATTAATGGTCTTTTGTGATCAAGGCTAAGTATAATTGATATATATTCAATAACGTTCATTAAGAATGTTAATGCTATATTGACCTGTATGGTTTAATGAAACCATGGTTAGTATATAAGACCATGAGGATGAGGAATAGCAGTTGTCGGATCGCAACCAAGAAATGGATTCATTCAGTAATAGGAACCATTTCTTCTGTTCCGGTCAGAAATCTTTAAGTCATAAAGTTCTAATGTACCCTCTCTATAGATAAAGGGCATTCGCATGAAATTGATATCTCTTTAATCCCTATTGATTACGAATACCAAATGGTATGACAAAACCGCAGTATGAAAATTGATGTATCTTAATAAGTTTTATAGATTGCTTCCATGCCTGATCAGTATGGAGGTTTAATGCATGGAACCATAAAGATATCCCAATGATCATATGGTACTAAAGTCAACTAATAGTATTCAAAGAAGATATCCAGAATGAAATTGTCCAAGTAAGTGTCTCTGATTAAATCTGTGGACTCGTAACATAAATGTGTCACTCATTTGACACCAGTAAGGATGGATGAACTGGGGCCTGAGATTTGGAAAATCTCTGTAACTCCCTTGTGTCTTGTTTACCTTCTGCAAAGACTACCCTGTTTACCTCCCGAGAGGCAAGTAGAGTTAAGATTAATATCCCACTTTAGGTTGGAATGTTGTAGAACTCCATGTTGATTATGGAATAATCGAAACCCTAATTAAGTAAATTTTAAGATAAGAGATTCATATAGCCTAACTTAATATTCCGAGAGTTTGATATTGCTAAATAAGAAAGACGGTTCATTTGGCTTATGCATTCATTACCGCAACCCTATTTAGACAACGATTAAGAATCGCCATCAACTACCCAGGATCGTCAAGTTATTCAACTAGCTATAAGGATTAGCTATTCCTTAATAATAGTTTTAAGCAACGGTTGGGATAACCATCTCACCTTAAGATAAACTTTCTATAATAGTTGATATATAAGCATCAAGGCTGCTCATTTGAAGACCTTGTATAGATGGAATGTTAAACGTCCATTGATAGGACAATAGATTGGTAAGTCCAATTATCAGGATCTGAAAGTTGCATTAGAAACGACAAATAAGATCACGCAAATTCATAATCATCTGTAAGATGCCAGTATTCGGTAGAAAATCAAGGATTAATGAAAGTAGCAAACCTCCTAAATTCTTGTTAAGGAATAAGGTTCAACAAAAGATATCACCCAGGAAGGGTGTGCCAAATTTGTTAAATTATCAGGCTAGTTAAGCTCTGAATATATAGAATCATTCGAAGGAAATCGAATGTATCAAGATCAAGTAGCTTATAAGCTAAAACCTATTTAGGGAGCTTGGCGGAGCTCGCGATACATTGCACACTAGTGACCGAAGGATGTGTTTCGCCAATAAGTCAAGAAGCACTATCACATAATGATATGCAGATTTATGATGTTAGGAGCATCCTGTATCAATCGAGGATTGTCAGGTTAAGAAGCTCCAAAAAGGATACATGTACCTACTATAGAGGTCAACTTGGGAGCTTGGAGAGGCTCCAGGTATGCTAAAGAAGTTAAGTCCATTATGCGACAAAAAGTACTTCCATCATTTTAACAAATCTCGAGGTCGAGATTTATTTTAAGGGGGTGAGGATGTAACACCTCGAAAATTCACGTCCCATAATGTATTGACACGTGTCATAAGCTTGAACGTGTGAAAGAATACTCTAGAGGGACTAAAGTTGACAAACATGGAAAGTATGTGAATATAAGGGTTCAAAATGTCAACAATGGATAAATATACTTTGCAGTAACCCTACATGATACTCATACCTTCAAACGAATAAATCATGGATCATACGAAGCTAAATATGAAAGAAAGTGAGAGATTACAAACTACAGGGGTTAAATGTGTCAACATGTTTAAAGTATACCTCTGAGTGACCTTTTAGCAAACCCGAAGCTTTGTAACGATTAAATATGCTCACTAGAATACATGATAAAAATTTCATCAAGTTTCGTTATCGTATGAGAAAGTTATGATCAAATTCGTATGCGAGGGGTTAAAGCGTAAACGTTGAAAGTTATGGCTTTTCGGGTGATAACCAAGTTAACCAAGGGCTTAACAAAGTGGGTATAAGACTTGAAGCCTTATAAGTCAAGTTGAGGGGCTCAAAATGCAAGAAACAAAGTTTGGTTGACCTTTCGAAGAGCCAAGAGCCAAGGATGCAAAATGCAAAAAAAATTTTAAAACCTGAAGATAGACTCCAGGCGGGCCGCGTATGGTCTTGGCAATCCTTACGCGGGCCGCGTCAGGCCCCCAGATGCAGAAAATCGTGAATGTTGGTTGTTCAGCCTTGGAACCGACTTAAGAAGATATTTTCTCATCCATGGGCGACCCCTAAACATTCCTAGGCACTTTGGGACACTTGTGGGTGATCCATGATCAGTTGTAGCCTTAGTTGTCAACAATCTAATGAGATTAAAACACTATATAAGGGCCTCATGTTGCAACCATTGATCACACCTCACTTCTGCATTTCTGGAGCTTCCTGGAGCTTAAGAGCAGACCCTAAGCCTTCCTAATCGTGCATAGGACTTTAGTAAGCATGCTTAACTTTTCTTAGTTGAGTTTTTACTTAGTTTTAGCTTAAAAGTCAAACCGTCGTAATTAACGGTTGACTTAGCGATTAATCATTGATGGTCCAGTGATTAGTCGATTTGAAAGTAGTTATAAGTTGGTAATTATGTGGGCATTAAACCCTTAAAAGGGCTCCCTCTGATTCCCACTCTAACTAGATCAAATGTCGGGTCAAAGTTGATTAGAAAAAGTCAACAGAACCTTAATTTGCGAATTAACGCATAATTAACAATGTAGAAGGCATGTAACCTATTTTATCACTCATATAACTTGATAATAAGTATTATAACTGGTCTAAGCTTGTTTGATCCGACAATTTTCTGTTTAGACCCGGTTCGGAACCGAAAGTCGCAAAACTTTGACTTTTGCTTTGACTTCAGTTCTGACCCGATTTAGTATGATTTGGAAATGCCTTAGAGCTTCCTTAGGACCAGGCTACATGTTAGCATAACCCTCTGGGGTTGGTTCATTGATTATCCGATTCGTTTACATATTTCCGTTAATTGCTTAAATGTTGACTAATATGCCCTTTTGACCATAAAACGAGAAGTTTTGATATGTGAAAAGACAATAACCTTTGTTACTGATTTATAAACATATCCCTAAAATTTTACATCAGTAGGAGGTCTAGATTAGGAGTTATGCTCATTAGCGTAATTATAACGTCTTTTAGTAATTAAAAGGCGCAATTAGCATAAAGCCTATCTAAACCCAATTTTTGACACCAAACCTTTTACCCACTGATGTAATATAATATTTTGGGATTTTTAAAGATTTTTAATTATTTTTAACCTGCCCATAACCGAAGGTTATGGCCTTAATTCGGTAAATACCGATTATGCCCTTTTAGGCCATAAAATGAGTTTTACAAGCCCTTTTGATACCAATCCAATTGCTACTGATTTTATATAATAAATAAAGTATTTTGAACTTTATAACCTGATCAGAAAAACTCAGATTTCCTGTATAACCCGGAAATCGCTTAAAATGGCTTTTTAAGCGTATTAAACGCATAGTTTGGGTTTAAAACCGTTTTATCACATAAGACTTATTACCAACTGATATGACCTATTAAAATAAGTTATTTTACTGATGTATTCGGACCCGAATCTCAGAACTTCATTTTAAACTCTTCTATAACCTTTTAAATGACCAAAATACCCCTACGGGGCTTATTTTGAGATTAAACTCGTTTTGGGCATAATGGAAGGTATCCTACTGATATCACAACATATTAAAGGCATATTAACTTAGGAAACCTGTATATGATTTATTTGGTTACTCGTTACGCACTTTTCGCGTTCGGATCGGCTTATGTAACTAGTTTGCATATATTAGCCGAAACGGGTCAAACCATATAATTTTTGTCTCAAAATCCAGAATGTGTTTAAGTTACCCATATTAAACAAGCATACAAGCTTGTCGGTTCAAAACCACATTCTAATCCGGTCTTCGCTTTATCATGCGTTTGAACCGTATCTTTCTTTAAGACTAACCGGTCTAAGCTTAAGCTTAATTAAAGACCCGTTAGCATTCTAATTGGATATTTATACCATCATTCCAGATTAGAGCCTTCCGGTAAATTGTACCTACGCTTACTTAAGTGAATACGACTGAGTTATTAAATTCTTGCTATTTAAGACAGGAGCTAGCTCAGGTAAATACTCTTAACTTATTTTCCCTATACGGGCTTGGGATACGGTATAATAATACCGCTTGGTCGGGTATTGAATGTTTAGTCGGATTGTGATTAAATTATTGAGGTAACCCGCTTTAATCTGTATTGTTTGAAATAAAAGCCTTTAGGGGTTAATGACCATGTCCCGGATATCCTTGACATCATTGTGTTATAAAATGGCCACGTCTTAAGCACGGGGTGTAGGCATACACTTGACAGTTGCTTAAGGGAAAACGGTATCTCACTCTCTTGTGGGCCTATACTTGTGGCGTGTCTATTAATCTGACTCGGTTTCTACATCGGGCCCTGAACGTACAACGAACATGTAAATCTGTATACAAGATTATAAATATAATTGTCCCAAGTTATAAAGAGTTTGTGCCACGTGCATTCAAATCAATTTTATTAAACCTTTTTCAAAATGAGTCGGTTGAGTGTATTTACCAGTGAAAACTGACGTATTTTCCAAAAGGGTTAAGTGACAGGTACTGAACGTAATTGGCTGGAAGCTCAGGGCGTTTATAAGGAATCTTGCAAGTTCTAGGCGCCTAAAGTCTGTTGAACAATGTTTTTGTTTTAAGATCCGCTTGTGGATCCTTTACTTTCCGTTGTAATACTTTGATATTACGTTATATTCGGATTGTAATATAATTTATCTTTTGCTTCCGCTGTGCATTCATATATATTGTGTTGTTTGACTATGATGATATCAACTACGTCACGATACTCCCCATCGGGCCCACCGGTGATACGTGGAAAGTCGGGGTGTGACACCTATTTATAGCCGGAGAAGTGTAAGAGGATGTGGGCTGATGGGCCTTGGGCCGGAAGGCGACAACATGGAGGATATGCTCCTTATCTCACTGGTGTCGACCGTTAGTGGCTTCTAGGAGCTTTTTGGAGCTGGCGCAATGTGATTGGAGCCACGTGTCACTGTTGTCGGCCTGGCCGCCCTTCTGCCATCAGCAGGTAAGTGGAGATCGTGGGGCAGTTGTCTCTGCTTTATGATTGGTGCCATGTAGGCGTCCTTAAGTACTTGTTGTCTCCTGCATGTCAGATGATCGTGGAGCACGATTGAGCAGGGCCAGAAGGACGTTGATTGACTCTTTTCTTCTGCCGCTTGTACCTTGTGTACTATCTGGAACAGCCTTGCGCTGCTGACCTGTGCGATTCTTGCTGGGCACGCAACTAACTCGCGTAGGGTATGGATGACTAAGAGCTCCTTCAGAATGCTAAGTGTCGCGATTGGGGTTTCTTATTGTCCAAGACTCGCGCCTGGTTAAAATAGATTGTGCTATAACCCGCGCGAGGTTACCAATAAGAAATTTGTTGGATAAGGAGTATGGTCTCGCGCGCGATCCTGACGGAGGTTTGCGCGGCTTTTTGGGACCATACCCCTTCACTTGTTGTTACATCTAACTCCGAGCATAAGACAAGATTCTCCAATGCAAACTATCCTTCAGAAGCTAGTAAACTTACAATAGTTGTTGCGTAAAACTTGATTTCGCGATTCATTTGTTGACTAATATATGTTCATTAACATGTTATGAATGTGTCATATCCGTGTGTATGGTATAAATGTGTACATGTATGAATTACAACTTTCAACTTGAAATCTTAATATTTATTTCAACAAATCTACTCGGAAGAATTGTCATCGAACATCAACTTGATCCAGGTCCAGGTTATTGTAATTTTGTTTTCTTTCTTTATTTTATTTCCAGTATTCTGTAATCAACTTTCTGAGAGCATATGTAATAAAATTGTCACACTAGCCTTATTTCATATTCAATATAATTTTGTCAGTGGTCATTCTTCATGCTTTCCCCATTATGGATTTTCCAAACAATAAAATGTCAATGGCTTTGTGCTAGGGGACATTGAAATCTTCTTGGTTTTGTTTTTAGAATGGTGTTTTTTTAGGATAAAAGAGGGTCGGCTCGGCTTTTGATTGTTCAAATGTTATCAAGTCAGTAGTTGACTTAGATTGGTCAACTGTTTCTGAGGCTGCTTCATACAGGCTAATGGGTTCATGGTGGCAACTTAATATAAGAGAGCCCGGGTCATGTCTATTTGGAGCTCTATATTGTTCCATATATAAATAAGCAAGTTTTTTGTGCATAACAACTTGTACCTTGTGCTTTGTGACTTTTTCAAAAAAAAAAATGATTTTTTACTTTTTATCCAAAGGTTTTTAGCTTTTACAATTTTAACCCTACATAATTTGTTTTTTTAACTTTAACCCAAAACTAAACTTGATTTTTTACTTTTAACCCAAAGGTTTTTAGCTTTTACAATTTTAACCCTACATAATTTGTTTTTTAACTTTAACCCAAAACTTTTCATTATTTGCAATTTAACTTCACAACTTTTGTCACTTATACTTTTCATCTTTGGCAAATTTTCGTTTTACGTATAGTTCTAAATTTTTCGACTTAATACAATGCAACGTACGAGTGTGGTTCAACTTTTTTATGTTTTGTTTCAAATTTTGCAAGTTAACACGGCGCAACATGCATGTGTGGTTCAACGTTTTTACCTCCATTTTTTCATGTTTGACAGGTTCGTCGCAACACGCAGATCCTAGGTCGAGTCAGTGTTGGTGGTCGATGACGGTTGTGTGATATTAGTACTATTTGACACTGTTTTACGCCCCGCCGCAACGCGGGGTGTGCTTTGAGGGTTTTCCAAAGAAAAAAATGTTATGCATATGGTTGTCGTGACCTTGGCTTTAGGGGCTTTCCAAAAAAAAATGATTTTTTTTAATTTTCACCAAAAAGTATTTCATAAATTACTTTTAACATAAAACTATTTGTTTTTTTTTACTTTTAACCCAAAACTTTTAATATTTTGCAATCTATCCTCGCAACTTTTTTTACTTTCAAATTTGATCCTTTATAGTTTTCATTTTCCGCAAATTTTTCGTTTTATGCTTGGTTCTAAATTTTGTGACTTAACACATCGCAAAGTGCGTCTTTGGTTTAACGTTTTCACGTTTCGTTCTAAACTTTGCGAGTTAATACGACGCAACGTGCTTGTGTGGGTGAACGTTTTTACATCGTCTATTTTTTCCCGTTTGACATGTTTAACATAACGTGCGTGTCCTAAATCGACCTATTATAACTAAAGAATCCCCGCCGCATTGCCGCGGGTATCAATTCTAGTTTGATTAGTAATTTACAAAATCGAGTTGTCTCGTTTATTTTGCAATCATAAAGCTCTGCTTAATTAGGGCTTCACCCGTCCTTCAATTTCACCAGATTAACTCTAGAATTCAACCGTATATGTTCGACGAGGTTTTACTTCAACATCATCAACGAATCAGATTCGAATACTGAAGTTGATTTTGACGATTGCTTAGGGCTTCACGTGTTCCACGCATACACCCCAGATTTTGTTCAACATCACTACCGAATCGATTCGACTAGTGAAGCTATGCTTAGGGCTTCAATACGCCACGGATTTTGTTCAATTGCCAGGCTTCGATTACAGTCTGCCTCCGCACCAATCTATCTATCGCTCTTTTTCAGAAATCAATGGGAGGAAATTAGCGTACGAAATTCATCTAGATCTATCTCAATCTCCTGGTGGATTTAGTTCGAATCGGTTTGTTCGAATTCTCACAGCTTATGATTGCTTGATGCTTGTTTATTGTTGCTGATAAGGTTAAACGGTTATGTGATTGTTGTACATATGTTTTTCTATAGGAATTTATGTTTTTATTTGGTGAATTAGGTTAAAATTGCAACTTTATTATCTAAAACCTAGGGCTGCCTGTGATTGACCATGTTTCTTGTCAGAGTTAGTGTGTATGCACTCTAGGTGTTCGATGTATTGTCTCATAGAATTATTGCTTTAAGGATCTCATTTTAACAGTTGTATTTGTTTCTTCTGATTATCCCAAAGCAATATGATATATGTTGATCTGTTTAGTATCATCTGTTCTTGCAGAGTTTGTGTTCTTATAATTTTTTGCTCTAATGATAGTTTGTTTGTGAAGTTTGGTGATCGAAGCTATTTAGTCTATCCCATAAGCAGGCTGTAAGTTTGAACATATAGTTGATCTGTAAAGCAGTTCTAATCCTGAGCAAGGTGATATAGTGGCTGGATGTGCTATTGTTGTCTGATCCAAAAACTGAAAATTTTGTCAGTTACAATTATGGAAAACGAAAATCCAAACACCCACAGAGTCAAGCATTTTACTTAAACTGTGTCAAGTGGTCAAACATTACGAAATGACGGGGTTAGGTGATGATAAGTAAGGAAGAAAAATATAAGTATTAATTGTACACATTTATGTGATCAAAAAGAATACCTGGCACTGAGACAAGGTTAATTGAACTAATTGCTTCTTCATTATAGCCATTTTATTTATCTCACATTAATTAGTTTGGGTTCAAATACTTTTATTTTTAGTGTGAAGTTGATGGTATCTTTTTTACATTATTTGATGACTTACATTTCAGATTTGAGCCTGCGCGGCCTGTTCAAGTGTTGTTCTCTGAAGAGATTACCGGTTCTTTGAGGAAGCTGAAGGTATGCAGTTTTAACAACTAGAGTTTGCTTTCAAAATGTCATAAAATAAAAAGCTTAATGCAGTGAACCGGATGTTTTGAAGTTATGACTGGTTTAACTACCCTTTGACCTAATGGCAATGTATGTTTGTTGCTAAGTACCAAAGATTCTTCTCATTGTAGGCATGTTGTACCCTAGCTAGAGACCGATACAAGAGTTTTGAGAAAAGAGGAATAATCATCCCGACAGCTAAGAGTGGCAGCTATTATTATTAGATACCATTAAAAGGATTTTATCCATTACTATTTCATAAATCATATCTTAATTGGCATTTGGCAATCTTTGTTGATGAAAGCTGTGGCCCCTGTTCTTTTTATGGGGTTTGTTGTTTAGATCATGGTGTTCTGCGGCCTGTTTATTAACAATTTTTTGAATTTATTTGTGTAGGAAATAGTCTAAAAACTGCATGAATGGCTGGCAATTAAGCGAGAAAGAAGAGATGAACATGCCATTTCTGTTTATTTCTTGACCTCAAAAGCATGGTTTTTTTTGTTTCTTAATCCTCAAAAGCTATGTATCTTTAAAAGATCTTACATAGAAGACGTAAAAAGATTTCTGTTTTTTGTGGGTCGATTAAGATTGGTTTTTATATTTGCCTTAGATTTTATATTTGCCCATAATTTCTTCACTTTGTATTATCTCATCCAAAAATGCTATATTTTTTCTTAATGTTTTGTTTGGTACAGTAATACATTCTCCGTGTATAATTTATGTTCTCGGTGTAGTTTAAAAAATATTTACTAAAATGGAGGTGGTTTTAACAAATTAAACTTATTTTTTGAATTTCAGTCAGCACATTATACTTTTCTTTATGTATTTATTTATTTATTTATTATTATTATTATTATTATTATTATTTTGTCATGGAGGTGGTTTTAACAAAAATTATTATTATTATTATTATTATTATTATTATTATTATTATTATCATTATTATTATTATTATTATTATTATTATTATTTTTATTAAAAACAATGATAATATTAACAATTCAAACTGCAATGGCTTGAGTGGCTTACCAACATATTAGCAACTTGCTCGAATTCTCTGTTAATCTGTTCCTTTTTCGCTAGATTTTTTTCCCCTTTTTTGCTAGATTTTTTTTTTCCTTTTTCGCTAGATGGTTTATTTAAACTTACTTTCAGAATAAAAGATTTAACATTGCAAAACAATTTTTTTTTTTGAATTTAATGGCATGAACAAAAGCTCGTACTCCAGACATTTAATTTGGGGGGGGGGGGGGGGGGGGGCTCCGTTGTTCTCCGTGGTGGTTGAAGTTCCACGCGTGGAACCAAGCTCGATGATGTGACGAAACTTGATTGGATGTTGTGAGTGATGGAACCAAGTTCCACGGGCTCCGTTGTTCTCCGTGGTGGTTGAAATTCCCCCCCGTGGAACCAAGTTCCACGGGGGGGGGGGGGGGGGGGGGGGGGGGCTCCGTTGTTCTCCGTGGTGGTTGAAGTTCCACGCGTGGAACCAAGCTCGATGATGTGACGAAACTTGATTGGATGTTGTGAGTGATGGAAAACCATCACTAGTTGAGCACCCCTGCCCCCTTAAGCTGATGTGCTTTACTTGGGAATATTATTTATGTGAAAAAAAGTGTATATACTACTTGCAGTCATCATGTATTGAATAACCAAAAAACACTCATCCACATATTCATATCAATATGAGTTCATTAAGAACCACATAGACAGTTCATTAAGAACCACATAGCAGCTTGCTCTAATTCTCTGTTAATGTTTTCCTTTAATTTTTGGCTAAATGGTTTATTTAAGGGTCTACATATTTACACACCTTATTGTCTATTTCCACACCTTTCAAGACGCCTCGTATAGAGCTATACGAGGCATATAGGGTTGCTTTTCCGACCAGCTTCTGCACCAAGCACAATGTCACATCAGACGAGGAGTCTAGGTCTGCACGAGGAACGGATACGAGGCATTAAGACGCTTCGTATAGGCCTATACGAGGCGTCTTTAGTGACTGATTTGACTATACGTTTGACAAGTGACTTAAAGCTATACGGGTAGTCTAGAGCTATACGAGGCGTCTATGTCTCACATAAAGTGCAAGATACAGTGCATTCTTTGTCCACCCGATCATTCAAACATTTCATTCATTCTGCTTCTTCTTGTTCCGTTTTTTCATTTCAAACATTTCATTTCATTCATTCTGCTTCTTTGAAAGAATTGGCATTTGTGTTCTTTATCATCCCGAAGTGTTGAAATGTCATCATACTGGGACGGCAACTATGTCTTCGGGCAGTATTCTAGCGACAACTGGGTGGCCAAAAGCGTTCCGGTAACAGTTATTAGCTTAAATGTTTTAATTAGTTGTTGTTTTAGTTTATTATTTACTAATGATGATACGGTTGTTTATTTTGGAGGAGTCTGGCGTTCCCGATTCTAATGAGCAAGAGGAGGTTGTGTCTAGTATACAAGGAGAACAAAACAGACCGTTTCTAGATTTGAACAAGCATCCCCCTGTTGATGAAACAACCCCTGTAGATGACTCATACCATGCTTGTCAACCAAGTTATCCGACTCAACAAGGGTATCCGGATTATAGATACGGGTGTGAATATTCTTACAGAGGAGACGGTGGATACGGAGGAAACGGTGGATACGGAGGAGACGGTGAATACGGAGGAGACGGTGGATACGGAGGAGACGGTGGATACGGAGAAGACGGTGGATACAGTGGATACGGAGGATATGGTGGTTATGGTGGATATGGTAGATATGGTGGTGAGACACCTCCCATCCCGGACAGTCCGTACTTAAAAAAACAGGTATTAATTACTATTTTTTATTATTATTTAATTATTTTTATTAATTATTATTTATTTATTTATTATTATTGTCGATGTTACAGGTTTTCAACTCTTTAGATGAACTAAAGAATCGGATACAAGAAATAGCAAACGCGGATGGTTTCGTTATTGTCACCCGTCGATCAAAGAAAACCGGGGGAAGAACCGGGAGGGTATGGCTTGAATGTGATCGTGGTGGTGAGCAACATTTAGAAAAGCCGGAAGCAAAAAAACCGATTGCCCGTTTTACCTGCTGGCTGTGCGAAACCACCCGTATGAAACCTGGGAGATTAAAGACGGAAAAATTGAACATAACCACGAACTTTGTGAGGACCTGTCGGCCCACGCGTTTGTGCGAAGGTTTACTCCAAGCGAAATGAAACTGATCGAGCAGCTGACAGCTCAAAACATGGAGTCGCGCAAAATATTTCAAACGATAAGGAAGCAGGACCCCGACAGGTTTCATGTTCAGAAAGACGTTCAAAACGTTGTGGCGAAGATTAGAGCCGAACAGAGACAAGGATTGACTCCCATGCAGTCACTAGAAAACATACTGATAAACAACGACTTTATTTACGAGACACGGGAGGAACCCGGAACAGAGATCGTAACAGAGATCTTCTTTCTTCATCGGGACTCGAGAGACATGTGGCGTGCATTCCCCCACGTCATGCTGATCGATGCGACGTACAAGACAAACATATACAATATGCCCTTTATCCAGATTGTTGGTATGACGCCTACCAACAAATCGTTTATTATCGCGCATGCCGTTGTTAGTAAAGAACGGGGTGATAACTTTGTGTGGGTGCTTGAGAGGGTCAAGTCAATGTTGAATGAATGTATGGAGCCACGTGTGATTTTAACGGATAGAGACCTAGCCCTTATGGGCGCGTGTGCTAAAGTATTTCCAGACGCCTCCAGGCTTCTTTGCAAGTGGCACATACAACAGAATGTTATGAAGCACTGCAATGGTGCCTTCACAGACGAAGACTGGAAGAAATTTTTGTCATTCTGGGGGACATTGATTGAGTCTCCATCCATACCCATCTACGAGTACCACTTGCGCAACATGCGAAAGCGACTTGTGGAAACGTTCTAGTAAGTTTTTCTAATAACATACGACTCACCTATGCAAATTTTATTAAACTAGAATTAAGACCCGCCGCAATGCGGCAGAGATTCTTTAGTGATAACTAAGTCGATTTAGTGCGCGCACGTTATGTTGAACCTATCAAACAGGAAAAAATAGACGATGTAAGTTCACCCGCAAAATTTAGAACGAAACGTAAAAACGTTAAACCAAAGACGCACGTTGTGGTGTGTTAAGTCACAAAATTTAGAACGAATGATAAAGCTAAAAATTTACGGAAAATGAAAAATATAAAGGACCAAAGTTGAAAGTAAAAAAAGTTGTGAGGATAAATTGCAACAGAGAAAAAGTTTTGTGTTAAAAGTAAAAAAAAAAACAAATAGTTTTGGATTAAAAGTAATTTATAAAATACTTTTGGGTGAAAAGTAAAAAAATCAATTTTTTTTGGAAAAAACCCCAGAGCCAAGGTTACAACAATCATATGCATAACCATTTTTTCTTTGAAAAACCCCCAAAGCCAATATTACAACACATAAGTAAAAAAAATCAAAGTGGTTAAATCCCAAAAGATGGAAACTTTTGAATTAGAAGTGAAAAATCAAATTAATCAAAGGGGTTAAATTACCAAAGATTAAAACTTTAAATTTAAATTGTCAAAGATTAAAACTTTAGGGTTAAAAAGGAAACAAAGATTAAAATTTTAAACTTAAATTGCCAAAGATTAAAACTTTAGGGTAAATTGTCAAAGATTAAAACCTTAGGGTTTAAAAGGAAACAAAAATTAAAACTTTAAACTTAAATTGTCAAAAAATTAAAAGTTTAGGGTTAGAAAGAAAATTTTCCATTTTTTTTGAAAGCCTCCCAAAGCTAAAGATACAAGATATATATGCACATATAAGTTGCTTCTTTATAAGGTTTTAATTATTTTTACTTTTTAGGAGTCTTCAAATACGTGTACAATAACTGGCTAAAAGACTATAAGGAGATGTTCGTCTTTGCGTGGACTGTCGGGGTGCACCTGTTAACGACAACCATGGGTGCGAGTTCCACTTTCTTCCCGATACTAAGTCCTCCGGCTAATCAACAACCATTATTCATAACGCTTACACATGTTAACGAGAACCACTTTATACATGCTAAGCTGGAAGGGGATTATCCAATGCCACCAGCACACGGACTATGGTTGACCCACCGAAGACCCCATACGGAACAATGGGAAGATATGTACTTGCCACGTCTAGAATGGTATACATCGATAATGAATCCTCCGCCAAGATCAAACCCCAGTCTTAATTACATCGACAGTGATACGGAAGAATGATTTTTGTAATTAATAGTATTTTTTTTTGTATTAATTCCTATAATTTTCTACAATTTCTATAATTTTTATTATAATTTCTATCATTATTCTATAATTAGAATTGATTAAAACAGGTTAATAACATTTTTATAAAAAAAATTACAAATATACGACTCGTATAAAGCTAGACGTGTCGTATATAATTGATCAAAAGACCATTTTGCCCCTGATATGCCCCCAATCTAGGCTTATTTCAGGGGCTAAAAGGTCATTCTACCTTCACCAGACGCCTCGTATAGATCTATATCGGTCGTCTATATGAGCGGGTTTTTGAAAATTTGAATTTTGAATATTTGAATATCAAAATTTGAATTTTTTAAAAAAAGGACGATTCGTATAGACCTGTACGCGTAGTCTATTGGGGCGGCAACAATTCTTTTTTTTTTTAAATTTGAATTTTGAAAATATTTTATGTTAATTACTAATATACCCCTGAACGTCCCCAGTATAGGCCTTTAACAGGGGCTTAAAGGTAATTTAAAAAGATGGACGACGCGTATAGATCTATACGACCCATACAACTTAGGCGGCAACTTTTACACTTTTTCTTTTTTAATTATTAAAAAAATGTTTATTAAATGACCATTTTGCCCATGTAAAGCCCCCAGTATAGGCCTTAGTCAGGGGCAAAATGGTAATTAACTATTCCAGAAATATCTTTTTGGATTGGTTAATTACCATTTTACCCCTGAATAATGCCTATACTGTGGGCTATACAGGGGCAAAATAGTCATTTAATAAAAAGGGTCGACGACGCGTATAGGTCTATACGAGTCGTCTATGCCTCGTATAAGGCTGGGGGGCCTAGACGACCCTGGTTATCACCCCAAACAAAAAAACAAACACATATACGGAGCACACACCGCTATACGCCTCAGATTAGTATTTCGACCGTATTTTCGAAGATTTGAAGCATCACTGGTACGTATTTCATCCCGTAGTTTAGTATTTTTGCCTCGTTTTTGCCTTTAGACCGTAGGTTTGCCCTGAAATTTGGTTTTTGTTGGGTTTGGGGGTTTGAATCTAAGGTTGAAGATGAAGCAGGTAGAACAGGACGCCGAGTATAGCCCTATACGAGGCTCTGAAACTTTTTTTTTTGTTATTAATGTTATTATTATTGTTTTTATTATTATTATTATTAATATTGTTTATTAATTATCATTATTATTAATATTATTATTATTATTAATATTATTTATTATTATTATTATTGTTATTATTATTATTATTATTTTTATTGTTATTGTTATTATTATTTATTATTATTATTGTTAATATTATTATTATTATTATTAATTATTATTATTATTAATATTATTATTATTTATTAATTATTATTATTATTATTATTAATATTATTATTATTAATATTATGTATTATTATTATTATTGTTATTATTATTATTTATTTATTTATTATTTTTTTTATACGTATACGGTATTTATTTGCAGATTGATTATAGAGGACGATCTGATTCAGGGCGATGACATTCAGGTAGAGCTTCATGGGGCACCGCCGGGGGGTCAGCCGGTTCAGCAGGGTCCACGACGGAGACGGCGACCGCCTCTGGATACGCTGCAGGGTTGTCCGTATCTAGAGTTTCCCGATGGCACCGATGGCGCCCGTCATTGCCAGAAGCTTAGGAGGATGCACATTGGATCGCATGCAGCGATCGACTGGGATGCGATAGATGGGATTGCTGAGACGGCTAGAGTGCGTCGGTTTATACCTGTCGATTCGCCGTGGCATCGTCTTTTTGATTTGGCGCACACGCCGACCTACAGGGAGCTTCTGGTCGAGTTCCTTTCGTCATTCACATTTCACGCTCCTGAGGTCCCAGTGCCGCTT
This sequence comes from Helianthus tuberosus, assembly GCA_030545235.1. Taxonomy (NCBI): domain Eukaryota; kingdom Viridiplantae; phylum Streptophyta; class Magnoliopsida; order Asterales; family Asteraceae; genus Helianthus; species Helianthus tuberosus. Next base: position 185,427,654 of record CM060433.1, on the reverse strand, counting down.
CCGCACCCAGATGCTCCACCTTCGCCTGAGGTTTCTTTCAGGCTCGCTGGCGTTTTGCGTTCGATGACGCTAGCATAGTTTGCGGTGCATTGTGGTTTATACATGCAGGGGGAGATCGAGACTGAGGTTTACACAGCGGGGCTAGTGGTGGTTGACAAATCCACTCTTGTAGGGTTTTGGCAGGTGATTGCGGGGGAAAATCATTGGGAGCACGACAAGTCGAAGGGGAGGGTTTCGTTTATTAGGGACCCACTGTACAGGTACGTACGTTTATTACGACAATTATTGTGATTATGTGCATTGTTTATTAATCTCTGTTTCTGTATTTCGCTAACACTATCTGCAGGTATCTGCACCATTTGCTCGCTACTTCTATTTCAGCGCGCGGCTACAGCCGTGAGTGGTGTACGACCACAGATCTTTTTTTCCTTTATTGTTTGTTTTATAGGAGGCCGTGCGCGCTAGCACACGGTCTAGCCCAGTACTACGCCTCCGCCCATCACCGGCATGAGCGCGGATTTTTGTATGGCGAGGCGTACGTGACCGTCATTGCCCGTTCATTGGGCCTCGTACTGCACCAGGACCCACATCTACGGACGCCGCCAGTCATGCCGACGCGGATGGGTTTTTAGTCGCTGTGGGGGATGAAGGTAATCAAGAGGTTCCTCGTTGGCCCGCGGTTTAAAAACCGCGAGGGGGGCATATGGACAGAGGAGCCCCTACCAGAGCATTTCGAGCCCGTTTATCCTCCTGCAGATCCTGCTGATGCAGTGCCTGTGGATGACCCTTTGGAGGATGTAGACGGTGCAGCGGTGCCACAGCCACCGCCACCTCCCGGGGCGCCTCAGTTTCCACGTCACGTTATTCCAGGTCATGCCCCAGGAACTGCGCTATATCCGGATGTACGAGCCGAGCTTGACAGGCTCAACGATTTGGTAGGTTGGCTGGTACGGGCCGAGCAGGATAGACGAGAGAGAGAGGGATTACCCCCGATAACGCTTCCACCGACTCGAGCACCACATCAGCAGCAGCTGCCGCAGCAGCCAGATCCAGATTCGGATTTGGATGCATAGACCTGTTGTTGTTTTTATTTTTATTATGGATGTACAAACTTATCTTATATATTTTTGTTATGGATGTACAAAGTTATCTTATATATGTCATATTTATGTTTGTTTTCAGTTATTCGGTTACTTAATGATTGTTGTCTTAAATTGAGATAATACGGAAACAAAATATGTTTTGAATATAATACGAAAACAATATATCCCCTGAATATAATACGGAAACAATATTTGAACGAGATAAAATTTTAATCGGAAGAATAATATTTAAAAATGTAAAATGTTAAAAACATTATAATATTTAATCGATATAATATATTTAAAGAGTCGATTTTTAAAATAGTTGATTTTTAAAAAACAAAAACTTTTTTATAGTGTAAAAAACAAAACTTTTTTTAAAACCAAAAAAATTTCAACCAAAAAACACATCTTCAAAAACTATCCTAAAAACCATACCAATACCCACCAAAACACCCCTTATTTCAGCACACACACAAAAAAAAAAAAAAAATAAAATAAAAAAAAAACCAAGATTAGACGCCTCGTATAGGGTTGTACCCTTCGTATATGGTTCCTTAAATGTTGTGCCTGACACCCTCTGAGACCCCCTTGAATTCAGTGCTTAGACGCCTCGTATAGCCCTATACGAGGCGTCTAGGACACAAAAAGTGTGAAAATAGGCGCAGAGAGTGTCCAAATAGATCCACCCTTATTTAAACTTGCTTTCAGAACAAAAGATTAATAATGCGAAAACAAAATTTTGGAACTTAATGGCAGAAATAAAAACTTGCTTTCAGAATAAAAGATTAATAATGCGAAAACAAAATTTTGGAACTTAATGGCAGAAATAAAACGTATAGGGCTGTACCCTTCGTATATGGTTCATTAAACGTTGTGCCTGACACCCTCTGAGACCCCCTTGAATTCAGTGCTTAGACGCCTCGTATAGCCATATACGAGGCGTCTAGGGCACAAAAAGTGTGAAAATAGGCGCAGAGAGGGTGTCCAAATAGATCCACCCTTATTTAAACTTGCTTTCAGAATAAAAGATTAATAATGCGAAAACAAAATTTTGGAACTTAATGGCAGAAACAAAAGCTAATATTCCAATGGTTTAATTAAGTTGATATGCTTTACTTGGGAATATTCTTTTTGTCAAAGAAAGTGTACTACTTGCAGTCATCATGCATTGAATATTGACATTTTGAATAAACAGACAACATATAACCAAAAAACACTCGTCCAATTATTCGTATCAATAAGAGTTTATTAACCATAGGCACATAGTAATCGACGACTATTAAATATTTTCCGCATACGTATAAATAGGGCTGTAAACGAACCGAACGAACACGAACAAGACCTTGTTCGTGTTCGTTTGTTAAAAAATATGTGTGTTCGCGAACCGTTCACGAACACTTATCGAACGAGATTTTATGTTTGTGTTCGTTTGTTAAGAAAATGATCCTGTTCTTGTTTGTGTTCGTTTGCATTTGTTTGTTAATTTTAGGCAACGAACGTTGACGGACACAAAGGAGCACAAACTAATGTTTATGAACACAAATGGAAACAAACGAACACGAACAATCGTTCATGAACTGAATATATAATACGCTGACACTTATTTAGATATTTAATTTGTCTGAATTTTGAAGTATTTAAATAAATATAAACACTAAAAACACTAATAAACTATCGAACACAAACGGACAAGTTACCGAACGTTCACGAACATAAACGAACGAACGCGACCTTTGTTCATGTTTGTTCATTTAACTAAACGAACGAAATTTCTTGTTCGTGTTAGTTTGTTTAATAAACGAACGAACACAAACGAACTTCCCGCCGAACGGTTCACGAACTGTTCGCCGAACGTTTGGTTCGTTTGCAACCCTACGTACAAAGTTGACTTAGAAAATAAAATGTGCTTTACTTGGGAATATTCTTTTTGTCAAAAAAAGTGTACGACTTGCAGTCATCATGCATTGAATATTAACATTTTGAATAAACAGACCTCGTCCACATATTTCATATCAACTAGTAAGTGTACCCGCCTCGGGTTGCGGCGACGTGAAAACATACAGTAGCTCTAATTTATATCGTCGAATAAAAACGTATTATATTGGATCTGACTTGTTTCCGAACAAAAGTTATGTTAAAACATAGATCAACTGAAAACGTACATAAATATAGACATGAAAACGTATTATATTTAACCCTAGTCGTTTAAAAAAAAGATATCGAAACGTAAACCAACTTGAATTTATACCTACATGTACATAAAAATAAGCATACAAGAACATAATTTTTTTAAGTTAAAGATTGAAAATACTGGGAATAAACTTTAAACTTAAAAAACTCAAGATAGTTAAAATGACATTTTACAAACCTTTTAAGAATTAAAAGGGGTGTAAATAAGAATATTGAAAGTTGAGAGAAAATTAAAAAGTGAAAAATACTAATTCAGACCTTTTACTATATTTTAGTTTTATTAATAATGATATATAGTTGTATGAGGCTTACAAATTTTCCTGCCAAAACCAAAAATAAAAATAAAAAGAACAGGTCAAGGATCGAACCCCTGTTCTCTAGCTTATTACTAATGCGCCAAACGAATTGGTTTGTGTCGAAACTGTCCGGGTCGGAACTGTTCGCGACAAAACGGTACGGGGCGAAACGGTACGGGTGGGTTGAAACGGTTCGATTCGAAACAGTTCGCGTCGAAACGGTACGGGTCGAAACGGTTCGGATCGAAACCGGTACGGGTCGAAACGGTTCGGATCGAAACGGTACGGGTCGGAACGGTTCGCGGTTCGCGTTGAAACGGTTCGGGTCGAAACCGGTATGGGTCGAAAGGGTTCGCGTCGAAACCGGTACGGGTCGGAACGGTTCGCGTCAAAACCGTCGAAGATTCCAATGAATTTACTTTAATTCCTTAACATATAGGAAGGATTTTGAATTCCTCTAGTTAAAGGAATTTAAAGGAATTTATGCCTAATTCCAATTCCAATTCCAATTCCAATTCCATTGTCAACCAAACACATAGAAGACAAAAAGATTTCTATATTTTATGGGTGGATTAAGATTGGTTTTAACTTTCATCACTTTGTATAATCTCATCTAAAACTGCTTAGATTTTTTTAATGTTTTGTTTGCTACAGTAGTACGTTCTACGTGTATGATTTATATATCTAGTTTCCACGTCCTTACCCTAAAGTAAGAGGTGAGAATTCTTCAAACAAGGTCTTAGGTTTAAGTCTTGACGTTGTGATTATCAAAGATCCCATGCTCGTTTTGTATGTTGTGAGTATTTGTAGATTTTCTAAAGCGTTTTCGCATACAATAATTTAGACTTTTTGGAGTGTTCTCACATACAAGACTTTCTGGAGTGTTTTCACATACAAGACTTTCTGGAACGTTTTCACATACAAGACTCTTTGGAGTGTTTTCACATAGACTTTTTGCAATTATCCTTACATGGATACTAACTAAGTCCACCTTTCATGAATACCAAGTCAGCGGCTTAAGCATTCACCTAGTTAAAACTGAATTTGGATGCAGGTCAACTAAATGATTCTAATTCCTATAAAAAAAAATGGTATTTGTAGCAACTTGAATAGGTCAACTAAATGATTCTAATTCCTATAAAAAGATGGTATCTGTAGCAACTTGAGGAAGCAGACTTTTCTTTCAATCAGAGCCTTGATTTAGCATCTCCTAAAACACCTCCTAAAATCTTCAACACCAGCTAGTAATAATGCTCTTATCTAAACTAAAAACGGTCATAGTTGTTGCTCTTGTCATACATATGATTGGAGCCGTCTATGGTTCTGGTGCTGCTTCAGACCAACTTGCATTACTTGAAATCAAATCAAAGATTACACATGATCCTCAAGGTGCTTTAACATCATGGAATGATTCCCTTCCTTTTTGCCAGTGGAGAGGAGTGACTTGTGGTCCCCGCCACCGAAGAGTCACAATGTTGAATCTACAAGACTTGGGTTTAGTAGGTTCTTTATCTCCTTATCTTGGTAATTTGAGCTTTCTTGGTTACATTATCTTTGACAACAACCAACTTCATGGAAGTATCCCACCCGAGATGGGTCATTTATATAGATTACAGGTATTATCCCTTTTCAACAATTCATTCAGCGGGGAAATCCCGGCCAACATGTTTAACTGCTCAAAACTATCATATATCAACTTACAAGCTAATACGCTGTCTGGAAAAATTCCAAATACTTTTACTTCTCTGTTGAAGATACGTAGTTTAAACTTGTGCACAAATGACCTCACTGGTGGGATTCCGCCAACACTAGGCAATCTCACATCCCTTGAAAAACTCAGTCTAGCTTACAATCAGCTAGGAGGGAGCATTCCAGATTCCTTTAATCAATTAAAAAACTTGCGAAAAATAGGCCTGGGAGTTAATGGCCTTGTTGGTGCCTTCCCTTCGTTTATGTTTAACCTTTCCAGGATAGAAATTCTAAGTTTTACAGGAAATCAACTTCGAGGCAGTCTACCCTCCAACTTATGTTTGAGTCAGCCCCATCTCACCAGGATAGGATTTTGTAACAATCTCTTAGGTGGATTCGTTCCACAGTCAATATCAAATTGTTCACAGTTGGAAATCCTTAATTTATCTTATAATGATTTAAAGGGAGGGATAGATATTGATTTCGGAAGACTACCACATCTTAATTTTCTATCTCTTGGTTTCAACAGTTTTGGAAACAAGGATCTTAATGACATGAAGTTTTTTCCTTCTTTGTCCAACTGCACCAGTTTAAAAACCATGGAACTTTCCAGTAACCAATTAGGAGGGATGCTACCAAATTCACTTGGGAACTTCTCATCCAAACTGTCATTTCTAGGAATAAGTTCAAACTATCTCTCAGGCACCATCCCTTCATCTATAGGAAATTTGTTAGGCCTAACTACACTTTATCTGGATACAAATAACTTCACAGGCCTGATTCCTGAAAGCATTGGCAAGCTTCAAAACTTGCAAATACTGTATCTTGCCGCCAACCATTTCTCTGGGGTTATTCCAAGATCTATAGGAAACTTGTCACTTTTAACTAAAGTAGCATTAGCTGAAAATAGTTTGGAAGGCACTATACCCTCGACTATTGGGCGTTGGAAACAAGCTTTAGCTTTGCAACTTCAGGGGAATAAACTAAGCGGGAGTGTACCCAAAGAACTATTCCAAGTGACTTCGCTTTCCATAGTACTAGATCTGAGTCAAAACAATCTATCTGGAGTGCTTCCACAAGAGATTGGCAACCTGAAACTCATAGGATCAATTAATTTTTCTATGAATCATTTAACAGGTGAACTTCCAAGTAGTTTAAGCAGTTGCGCCAGTCTTCAAAGCCTAGACCTTTCTAGTAATCTCTTTTATGGATCAATGCCGGAATCATATAGTTCACTGAAAGCCCTCGAATATGTTGACTTGTCACACAATAACCTTTCTGGACACATTTCAACATATTTGCAACAAATTCCCTTGAAGCATCTAAATCTTTCATTTAATGACTTTGAGGGTGAGGTACCTGTTAAAGGTGTTTACGCCAACACAAGTGCAATGTCCATCATAGGGAATACCAGACTCTGTGGGGGAATAGCTGACCTTCACCTACCCAAATGCACAAGCACAAGGAGCGACTCCAGAAGACAAACGCGAAGGCTTTCTGTTCGTGTTATTGTAGCAGTTTCACTATGTTCCACTGTTACAGGTTTAGGTCTGTTGTCCTTTGTCTTGTTTTATTTTTGTATAAAAAAGAAGAGAGATAATCCATCCAGAGCAAGTTTGGCTAAATCTTTTGAGAAGATATCATATGGTAGACTTTTCAAAGCGACAGAAGGGTTCTCTGCAAATAATCTGATTGGTACAGGTAGCTTTGCTTCTGTTTACAAAGGAGTTTTTGATGAAAATGGCTTCACTGTGGCAATCAAAGTATTAAACCTTCAGCGCCGAGGAGGTTTTAAGAGCTTTATGGCTGAGTGTGAGGCCTTGAGAAACATACGTCACCGCAACCTGGTGAAGGTCGTAACTGCTTGCTCAAGTATCGATTTTCAAGGAAATGATTTCAAAGCTTTGGTGTACGATTTAATGCCAAATGGGAGTCTTGAGAGCTGGTTGTATTCTGTAGATCGTACTTTGGATCTTGTTCAAAGAATCAGTATCATCAAAGATGTGGCTTGTGCTCTTGATTATCTCCATTGTCGTTGTGGAAATGTTATTGTTCATTGTGATTTGAAGCCGAGCAACATATTATTGGATGTTGATATGGTTGCTCATGTTGGAGATTTTGGGCTCGCAAAAATACTTTCCCTTCAAGAAGGTTCTTGTGCAAATGCTAGTAGCTCAAGTTTCATCAGAGGAACCGTTGGGTATGCACCTCCAGGTAATTTGTGATTACTAGTCCATTAGACTGTTTTTCGTTATACAATACAATTCATTCTAATTAAATAAGTTGTAGAATATGGGCTTGGAAATGAAGTTTCAACAAGTGGGGACATCTATAGCTATGGGATTCTATTGTTAGAGATGTTGACAGGGAAAAAGCCTGTTGATCCAATGTTTGAAGGAGGGCTAGACCTGCATTCCTATGCTAGGAGTGCCTTGGCTGATGGTTTGGTTCTTCAGATTGTGGAACCACTGCTTCTAAGTGAGGATGTCAATGAAAATAGCTTAATTTCACTAGTAAAAATTGGTGTGCAATGTTCTTACGAGTCTCCACAAGATCGAATGGATATTGGGACGGTTATTCACGAGCTATTCGGGACAACATTTGCATGTAGATCTTGATTTTTCAAACACACATAATGCAAGTGGTACGACTTGAAAAGCTAGCTAGCTTTTGGTTTAATAATATTGTATTAAATTGATGTTTGGGGGTGTGTGTGAACATGGCTTTCTTATCTATATAAGTATTTGCTTTCTTCCATACGAATTAATAAACAAATTATAATGTATTTTGTGCAAAATGAGAGTATTTTGTCTTTTATATAGTATTAACCATATCTTATGGTTTAAATCTATTTTTTTTTTCTTTACAAATTTCACCAAAATCCTACATTGACACCTGCATTTATTGCACTTGGTGAATGAAACAATATAGGTTGATTAAAGTTATTTTGAAGTAAGAGTTAAAGCAAAAATTAAGGTAAAGTGTCTTCTATTCATTCACATTTGAACATAAAATGGCAATAAATAATCTATCTCTATGAATCCACCAACGGCCGGCCATCACTACCTCCGACCACCACATCACCTACTAACTTAACCATCGCTAAAAATTAAAAAAAATATATGGGTCATGCTATTTACACACGGCCAAAATTATTTTCACACCTCAAAGCGCCACGCTTTGGCCATAGCGCGGCGCTTAGCTCGACAAAAGGTGACTTGATTGACGTTTGAGACATGAGTTACTGTTTGAGAGACATAAAGCTGATTACGAGGTTTGTCGTTAACCCTAAGCGCCGCGCTTTGGCCATAGCGCGGCGCTTCGACCCCAAATTTTCCCTTTTAAAAGCAATCTGCTGAGACAATACCTTTAATGTTCGAGACATAAAGCACTCAATATGTTGTTTACAAACATACGGGGGTTTTGTTGTTTGTCGATTTCCAAATTACTTGTGTTTCTTCAAAATAACGCGCGGTTTTGCTGTATTAGTTACGTGTCTTGAAAAAACGATGTCATGGTTAAGCAACTATCTTTTCGGTTCATATTCTGACGAGTCAGTTGTTCCTGATTCTTACGAGGGGACCGCTATTTCTGACTCGTATGAGAAACCGGTCTCGTCCAACTTGAAGGAGGCAGAGGTTGTATCTGGCATTCGTTATCGTGATAACACGGTGACGCTGGATTTGAATACCCCTGTGGAGGACCCTTACGCACAACAAGGTTATTCGAATTTCTGTTACGGTGGCGAGCGCAGCTTTGTACAGCAGGAGTGTTATTCAAATCACAGTTACGGTTGTCAACAGAGCTTTGAACATCAAGTCTATTCGGACCTCGGTGACGATGGTGAGCCGGAGAATGTGTCTGTTGACGAGGAAGGCTGTTACCCGGTTACATTTTCGTTTGATACAACGCAGACCTTTTCGTCACGTAAAGAGTTGGTGCGTTGGGTACAAGACACGGCAAAAGACAATGGTTACCTCATTGTGATTAAGAGGTCGAATAAAAGAGGAGAGAATTACAAGATTTGGTTTCAATGTACTTTTGGTGGGGAGCATAAGAGTATAGCTACAGAGAGGAAAACGGGTAGCAAGAAAATAGGCTGCCCGTTCGAGATGATCGGGTTTTCGGAATCATCCGGAAGTGTTTGGAGGATCGAGGTGACGAAGGCGAAGCATAAGCACACTCCTATTGAAAACTTAGAGGGTCACGCGTATGCGAGAAGGCTTTCTTCGGAGGATACAAAACTGGTTAAGGAGCTGGCAGAGCAAGATATTCCCAACCAAAGTATCTGGCGAACGCTGACGAAAAACAATCCGGCTAGAAAGCTTATTCCGAAAGATATACACAACGCTGTTCAGAAGATCAACGCCGGAAAAAATGTCGGTAAGTCTCCGATGCAAAAACTTGAAAACACTCTTCTCGAAAAAGATTACACTTATTACATGCGCACGAATGAGATATCGAACGCAGTTGAAGATGTCTTCTTTGTTCACAAAAAATCATTCACTATGTGGTGTGCCTTCCCGCATGTGCTAATGATTGACGCCACCTACAAAACGAACATGTACAACTTGCCATTTGTTCAGGTCGTAGGCATGACGTCGACAAACAAATCGTTTACGGCTGCTTGTGCGGTAATTTCCGCTGAGAAGTTAGAGAACTACCTATGGGTGTTGCAGAGGATCAAGTCTATGCTGGTAGGATGTATGGAACCGTGCGTGATTTTAACAGACAGGGAATTTGCGCTAATTAACGCGTGTGAACAAGTTTTTCCAAAAGCGCATAAGTATCTTTGTCGGTTCCATATTCAACAAAATATTAATAAGAACAGCAAGAGGAAATTCTCTGACAAGCAGTGGAAAGAATTCGTACGTACATTTTGGACATTGTGCGAGTCTACGACCGAGGAAATATACAGGTATAACTTGGAAAACCTTGAAGCACAGCTGAAAGAAGATGGCCGTGAACGTGAGTATTTCTTACATAATTATGTTCAAATTTTATATAATAACAAAAACTGACTATTTACGTTTTTTTAATTTCAGAGGTTTTTGATTATTTGATGAAATCCTGGTTGGATCCGTACCGTGAAAAGTTTGTATCTTGCTAGATTAACAAAACTATTAACTTTCACCAAACTACGACCAACAGGGTTGAGGGCATGCATGCAACACTAAAAAGTCACTTTCCAAGTCATCGCAACACACTGGATAAACTTGTACTGTATGTTGATTATTCTGTTGATAGACAATACGCCGAGATTAGTAGTAGCTTTGAAACAAGCCTCCGAAAAGTGATGAAGCACCACAAGGATCATCCCATGCTTGCAAATATTCTCAGAAAGGTTTCAATATTTGCGATTGAGCTTTTGAATATGGAACTAAAACGTAAGGAAGACAGGTTGAGAGCCTACGGTGCAAGCTGTGGTTGCCAACTTTTTACCAGCTGTGGTTTGCCATGTGCCTGTCGTTTGGAAAAGTTAGAAAATAACGGTAATTAATATTTTTGACCTTTGTCGTTATGATTTTGCCACCTAATTTGTTTTCGTCCACAGGTCAGCAAATCCGTATCAATTTGATAGACGTGTTCTGGAAGAAGCTTGACTTCAAGCCTGCAAGGACTAAGATAGAGGATATCGATGTAGACGCGGAATTTGAAAAATTGAAACGACAGATCGATCCAACACCCCCTCAAGCGAAAAGGAGCTTCTTTGAAAAGTTTCAGCAAATCCTCAATCCAGGGAACAATAACAAAAAACCTCCTGTTGTTCTGAAGAAAACTCGTGGTCGCCCAACATTGAAATCGCAGGAACAAAGGAAGGTTGAAGCCGATAGAAAAAGCTCGTACATTCCGTCGAAAGAAACTTGGGTCGAGGCCTCAGACGATCTTCCCCGTCACAGCTCGTACGTATCATCCCAAGATTCTAGAAGACAAAAGAATACCAAACCGCTCAACCTAAGCCCTGATTTCCCGATGATCAAGCTCGGTCCTAAGACGGATATAGCGATCCGCAACTACGCATCCCAGATTCCCAAAGTGATCCATCCATACATCGTGAGAATAAAGGACGTGAAACCAGATGGTCATTGTGGGTTTCGATCGGTGGCTGTTGGGTTAGGAGTGAAACAAAATACGTATTTGATGATCCGAAAACAACTTAAAATGGAGTTACGTAAGAACGAATCGCTTTGGAGGCAGTTTTTCGATCCGGAAAACATAGGACATTATGATGCGCTGGTTAGACGGATCGATTTCAAGGGGGTGGGACGAGCAGGTATCGAAAATTACATGACGATGCCTGAGACGGGGTTTCTTATTGCCCAACGATACGGTGTGATTGTTCATACCTTCGACATTCGTGGGAACGATACAATTTTCCCTCTGCTGGGCGGGCCAAACGAAGCTGAGCAACCTCACCTGGTGGTTGCGGTTGTGTTCGTCGACGATGGGCATTTCATACATGTAGAGCTTGGAGGATGTTATCCAATGCCTCCCCCAAACCTACTCTGGACAGCGAACAGAACAGGGCGCGCAGCAGCCTGGCATACATTATACAGGGATCAGATCAACGCGTACGAAATGCTTACGTATCGTCCCCCTGACCTTAATGTAACCCCATATGTTCAAGATGTATGTTAAATGTGTTTAATAATAATCACGTTTGTGTTTGTTCAATATATGCGTTACATCATGTTAAAAACCGAATGTCACCGACACGACCCAATCAGATTCAATACGCACTTGTACTACCCAAAATGACAATATACATCATAATACTACAATTAATGAAAAAATACGTCATGTACATGTACGGTAGGCGGCTGATACACATAACAATACTCATAGGAGTACTTGTGCTTTCAAACCAAAATGATACGATATAATGGAATAAGACATCACACGTAACCGATTTTATCTGGAACTTGCAGTATAGTCCATATATATTAAAAAATGATGTATAATGGAAAAAGCGTAAAATTTAGACTATTATCGACGCGTTTGTGAATTAAAAACAATTTTAAAAAATTTAAAAAAGGCCCAAAGCGCCCCGCTTTGACCTAAGAGGGGCGCTTTGCCCTTAAACATGAACCGAAGCGCCCCGCTATGGCCAAAGCGGGGCGCTTTGGTCCCTCGTTTAACCTGAAGCGGGGTGGCTTCTCCCCCATTTCAACACAAAACACAAACACACACACAAAAGGTGCGATTACACACACTCAACTCGCGATCGTTTTTTCCAGATTTCAAACGCTATTAGGTACGATCGAACTTCATTTATTGTTTTGGTTCAATTTTTATGTTTGATTTTGTTTTGATTTAGGGGGTTTTGATCAGCGGGCTGGGTTCTGTTTTTGAGAACGAAGAACCAAAGCGCCGCGCGGAGGCCAAAGCGGGGCGCTTTGGTTCATGTTTAATTTTTTTTCTATTATTTATTTATTATTTGTTTAATATTATTTGTTTATTATTTATTTAAATTGTTTAATAATAGTATTTGTTTATTATTTTTTATTTAATATTATTTGTTTATTATCTTTTATTTAATATTATTTGTTTATTATCTTTTTTTAAATTGTTTAATAATATTATTTGTTTATTATCTTTTATTTAAATTGTTTAATAATATTATTTGTTTATTATCTTTTAAACGTGCAGGGATGGATTCCGATGACGAGATTGAGCATATGGACGCTGAGGGAGAGGTGGGAGATGTGGGAGAGGAGGGAGAGGAGGTATGTCCGTACCTGCAGTTTCCGCAGGGGTCACGGGTGGCGAGGAGATGCGCTAGGTTGCGCACCATGGAGATTGGGGGGCATGTAGGGATAGACTGGGACCTGCTGGAGACCGTGGGAGAGGCCGCGCGGACGCGTGATATAGTTGGACTAGATACTCCTTTGTCGCGCCTATTTCAGACAGCGATGGAGGACTCGTACCGTGAGCTTACGATCGAGTTTCTTTCTACGTTTACATACGCGCCGCATCCGGCGGATTACGTGGAGGACCCGGATTTTCCAGTCCACGAGGTTACATTCCGTCTCGCCGGTCAGCAGTTTGTGATGAGTGTGCGGGAGTTTGTTGTCCATACAGGTTTGTACACAGAGCCCGAGCTTGATACTGATTTATATACGCAGGGGGTTAGGCAGATGGACAGGCAGACGCTTATTAGTTTCTGGAGGGCCATTTCCAGGGTTCCCTTTGGGAAATCCTGGCAAAAGGCCACCACTATTAGAGACCCCTTGTACCGATACCTGCACCATATTATCGGGTCATCTATCGTGCCGCGGGGTACCAGCAGGGAGAAGGTCAACCTCAGTGACCTTTTCTTTCTATACTGCCTACTTCACGGCCAGACCTGCGATCTAGCAGGCTGCCTGGCAGATTACTTTGCCACAGCATACCACCGGCAGCTTCGCGGGAAGCTGCACGGTGGCTCATACATCACCGCCATTGCACGCTCGCTAGAGATCGTGCCCGAAAGTGATCCGGAGCTGTCCGCGCCGATCCCCTCGACTACGTTGGGCCGCGCGTCAGTATCTAGCATGCAGATCACCCGTACCTTTGATGTTGGTCTGAGGTTTAAGGGCCGTGACGGGCTGATTTGGCATCCGGAGGTGTTGCCGGAGGTCATCCCGGTTGTTATTGAGGTGAGGCCTGGAGTGTTAGCCCCTCCTCATGTTCAAGAGGCCGCTCGGCAGGCTCAGCTACAGGCTCTGGGCCTCGATCAGTACCCGGGCCAGCCTCAGGATCAAGCTCAGGCTCAGCCTCAGGCTCAGGCTCAGGCTCAGCCTGTATTCGAGGATCCGGCTCAGGAGGAGCATGTCGAGGAGATCCCGGTACCACCAGTTCAGCCAGCTCCTGAGCCGCCACAGTACCCGCAGCACGTTTACGCTGACCTGCCTCCGGCAGCGCGTGAGGTGGCTCGGGACTTCGACCGGCGCCTCAGACGCCAGGGCCCACGCATTGACTGGATCGTCGAGACGCTCGTTGCTCTACGAGAGCTCGCTGGGTTGCCTCCACTTCCCCTCCCACCATCCCCACCGCACGAGGATTAGTACCTTAGTTTGTTTGTTTAGTGTTTTGGCCAAAGCGCGGCGCTTTAGGTGTGCAAAAAGACAAATGGCGTGTGCGAATAGACCATGCCAAAATATATATATACCACATAAAATACATCTGTAACTTACCTAACCAACCCCACCCCTACGTCCCCCTCTTTCTCATTTTTAGATAATCAATATAACCAATGACATCCCTTATTCCATTCACCATCTCTCACCCTATCGCTACTAACTTAACCGTCGCTAAAAACTAATATATATATATATATATATATATATATATGACAAAGATCCGTTAGGAACCACCTCTTATTGCGAGAACCGGGAGAACCAATGTGAACACAACAAAAAATGCCTAAAAATAGCTAAAAAAACACACAAAATTCTTTTTTTTTTGAGTTAATTACATAGTTAGTCCCTGTGGTTTGCACAAAGTAACATACTTAGGTATTAATAGTTTAAAATCACATTCTAGGGTATTAACTTTTCATTTTGTAACGTTTGGGGGTATTAAGGTTATTTGTAGGCTTAAAATCACATTCTGTTAGTACCTAAGTATGTTATTTTGTGCAAACCACAAGGACTACCTATGTTACTACCCTAGAAGTTAATACCTCCAAATGTTACAAAATGAAAAGTTAATACTCTAGAAGGTGATTTTAAACTATTAGTACCTAAGTATGTTATTTTGTGCAAACCACAAGGACTAACTATGTAATTAACTCTTTTTTTTTTATATATTTTTTATGTTAAAATCGCCACTTTTAGTAGCAAAAAAAAAAAAAAAATTTTTTTTTTTGCTACTAAAAGTAGCGATTTTAACATAAAAAATATTTAAAAAAAAAAATTTAGATTTTTTTTTTGATTTTTTTAGATTTTTTTTTTTTTAGGTTTTTTTAGGGGTTTAGTTTTTAGCATTTTAGCTTGGGTGGGGGGAGGGGGGGGGGGGGGGGGGTTTAGGTTTTTGGGGGGTAGGGGGGATGGGGTGGGGTTAGGTTTTTTTAGGTTTTTTGGGGGTTTTAGTTTTTAGCATTTAGCATTTAGCTTGGGGGTGGGGGTAAGGTTTTTTTTTAGGTTTTTTTAGCTATTTTAGGTTGTGTTCACATTGGTTCTCGCGGTTCTCGCAATAAAGGTAGTTCTCGCGGTTCTTGCAATAAAGGTGGTTCTCGCATGAAACTTATTCTTTTTTCTTCTTAAAAAAAATTCTTTAGTTTTTAGCAATAAAGGTTGGGTTGGTTAGGTAAGTTAGAGATGTATTTTATGTGGTTTATATATATATTTTTTTAGTTTTTAGCAATGGTTAACTTGTCATTGATTTCCAGAAAAGGAGAAAGAGGGGGACGTAGGGGTGTAGAGATGTATTTTATGTGGTTTATATATATTTTTTTTAGTTTTTAGCGATGGTTAAGTTAGTAGCGATAGGGTGAGAGATAGTGAATGGAATGATGGATGTAATTGATAATCTGAAAAGGAGAAAGAGGGGGACGTAGGGGTGGGGTTGGTTAGCTTGGGGGGCAGGGTAAGGTTTTTTTTAGGTTTTTTTTAGCTATTTTAGGTTGTGTTCACATTGGTTCTCGCGGTTCTCGCAATAAAGGTAGTTCTCGCGGTTCTCGCAATAAAGGTGGTTCTCGCATGAAACTTATTCTTTTTTCTTCTTACAAAAAAATTCTTTAGTTTTTACTTTTTAGCAATAAAGGTGGGGTTGGTTAGGTAAGTTAGAGATGTATTTTATGTGGTTTATATATATATTTTTTTAGTTTTTAGCAATGGTTAACTTGTCATTGATTTCCAGAAAAGGAGAAAGAGGGGGACGTAGTGGTGTAGAGATGTATTTTATGTGGTTTATATATATATATTTTTTTAGTTTTTAGCGATGGTTAAGTTAGTAGCGATAGGGTGAGAGATAGTGAATGGAATGATGGATGTCATTGATAATCTGAAAAGGAGAAAGAGGGGGACGTAGGGGTGGGGTTGGTTAGGTAAGTTTGAGATGTATATTATGTGGTTTATGTATATACGAGGTTATAACTCCGTGTATTACACGGGTTGAATAAATGAATTTTATATACCAAATAATAAAACATTATCTTTTTAAAAGCCTCATTTATTGCACGGGTTGAAGAAATGTAATTTTATATATTAAATAATAAAATAAGTTATATCTATAAGAACCATATGTATTGTACGGGTTGAATAAATGTAATATTATATACCAAATAAAAAAAAAATTATATCATTAAAACCATTGTATTACACGGGTTGAATAAATGTAATATTGTTTATCAAATAATAAAAAAAAGTTATATTTTTAAAAACCCCCGTGTATTACATGGGTTGAATAAATATGATTTTATATACCAAATAATAAACAATATATATTTAAAAAAACTAACGGATTTTTTTTTATATTTAAAGTAGGATAAGATTGAATATTAATCTGAATTAACGGATTTTTTTATATTTAAAATAGGATTAGATTGAGTATTAATCTTTATTTATTTAGTTAATATAAGATTGAAAAATCATATGATTGAATAGGTGGGAGGTTGTATGATGATAAATCGGTTAACCGTACATTAACGGATTTTTTTATATTTAAAATAGGATTAGATTGAATATTAATCTTTATTTATTTAGTTAATATAAGATTGAAAAATCATATGATTGAATATGTGGGAGGTTGTATGATGATAAATCGGTTAACCGTACTGAATGGTAAAGATAATAGTGATTGTTGAACAAATTAATTAATCGAATTTAACATAAACATTTGTGATGTTAGGTGGATTTTTTTTTAATTATTTGAAAGTTAACTCAATAAACATACTATTGAATTGGATAAAAACCCGTATACATAAAAACATGTGATAATATCGATATGTAAATTTAATTTAATACCCTTTATCAATAAAATTAAGAATTTATCTATAACATTTTAAAAAGCTTGCAATAATAAGAATTTGAATTAATTTTAGATTAAATATTATTATTATTAGTATTATTAATAATTTTAATCAATTAAATGAGAGAATGACAAGTGTCCCAAAACAGGTTTCTTTTATTATATAGTATAGATTTTTTTAGTTTTTAGCGATGGTTAAGTTAGTAGGTGATGTGGTGGTCGGAGGTAGTGATGGCCAGCCGTTGGTGGATTCACAGTGATAGATTATTTATTGCCATTTTATGTTCAAATGTGAATAAACATAAGACACTTTTCCTTAATTTGGGTTATAAGTGTTTCTGGTTAAATAGGGTTTTAATTTCGTTTTGGGTCGTCCACAGGGGTCCAGCAGGGGGATCCTTTGGGGTCTCTTTTGTTCGCCCTTGTCTTGCACCCCCTCACACAACGTATACGAGACAGTTGCACCCTCCCCTTCCACGCGTGGTATTTGGATGATGGTACTATTATGGGAAAAACATCTGAGGTAGCAAAGGCTCTGGCTATCATTCAATCTGAGGGGCCACCTTTGGGGCTTCGGCTTAATATTAAAAAAACAGAGGTATATTGGCCGTCTTGCAATGGAGAAAAATTGGAGGCTAGTTTATTCCCGAAGGAGATTGGAAGACCAACGGGGGGCGTGAGACTCCTTGGGGGAGCTGTGAGCCGGGACCCCAGTTTCATTAGTGCTTTGGCTGCGCGGCGAGCTTCCCGGGCAGTGGACCTTATGAGTAGTCTTTCGCAACTCCGAGACCCGCAAAGTGAGCTTCTCCTGCTGCGCTCTTGCATGGGTGTCGCAAAGTCCTTTTTGGTCTGCGAACTTGTCAACCTGTGTTTGTAAAGGAGGCGGTGTCCTTATTCGATAAAGGGCTACGGGGGGCTATAGAGGACATTGTGGTGTGTGGGGGTCCGTTTTTTGGGGATTTTCAGTGGCGGGTTGCTTCTCTGCCCTGTAAGATAGGGGGGCTGGGGCTTCTATCGGCCATGGATGTCTCTATTTACGGTTTTGTTGCCTCGCGAGCTCAATCATGGGGGCTGCAAGATCACATCTTGCGCGAGAGTGGGGTTGTTGGAATGGATGGGGATTATGACATGGCTCTGGGGGAGTTGCATAGACACCTCCCGGATTTGGATATTGGCGGTTTCGCTAACAGGGACACCGCCCCACCGAAGACCCAGAAGACTTTGGCGAGTGCTCTGTTTTGTCGTATCGCTCAGAATATTGGATCAGATTTCTGTACGACCCCCCGTCAGAACGCCGTCCTAGAATGCTTGCGGGGCCCCCACGCCCAAGATTTTCTATCGGTCATCCCCATCGAGGGCTTAGGCCAAAAGATGTCAGCCGTTGAATATCGTGCTATCTTAAAATATCGGCTCATGATTCCTATGTTCCCTGATGATGAGCAATGCCCGATTTGCCGGAAAGCTTGCTTAGACCAATTTGGGGAGCATGCTCTGCACTGTAAAGAACTGCTAGGTTTTAAGTATAGGCACGACTGGGTGCGGGATGTCTTGGGGGACATCCTCAAACGGGCGGGGATCTCGGTGAAGAAAGAAGCCCCCGTAAACTTTTTGACAGATCCGAGGGAAGGAAGATCCACATTGTGTTGATCTTACCGGGGTTTCCCCACTTGTAGGCTTTCGGGATACAGGTTTTGTCCCTGGTCAGGCGATTGCAAGGGCGGCAGCAAAGAAAATGGACAAACACGCAAAAGCCTGCGAGGATAATCAACATTCCTTTATCCCTTTTGCCTTTGATACCTTTGGCTCGCTAGCCCCAGAAGCCATCCGATTTCTTGAACGGGTCCAACGGGTTGTTCACAGCAACATTTCGTCTCCTAGAGATCGAGGTTTCTTTTTTACTAGTTTAGGTTTCGCTATTCAAAAGGGGGTGGCGGCGCAGCTTGTTGCCCGCTTACCGCCTATCTTGGTGTAATTTGTTTGACCTTATATATAATAAAATTATTTCGTTTTAATGTACTAAAGTAAACAAAGTGTAAAAGGTCAAAAAAAACCCTTGATTTAACGATAAATTTTTACTGGTTTTATGATTTGAATGGAAATGACAATAAAATTAAAAACAATAGGTGTCCAAATGCAAAAAAAAAAAAAAAAAAATGGATGTAACAGCCAAATCAGCCCAGACCTCATGGACAATTTTGGCATTTTACTCTTTATTAATATAAGTTTCTTTTGGTTCATTGGCTGATTTTCCAACATCTTTGGTAATAAGTACAACTCAGATAGGTGATGACAATATCCCAGACTTAATCTATGAAACTTACATAGAAAGTTGTAATCCTAGTTACTGATGGCGTCTGGGATTGGTCCCGTAAATTGATTTCTATATAGACATGCAACACGTAGCTTTTAAAGCATGCCATTGCCGGGGGTTGAAAGGACATTTCCGGTTATCTCCTAGATGTAACATGGTCAGGCCAACTAGATTACATATAGTTGAGTTTATATATATTGTTATCGAATGATCATGAATAGTAATTTTATTTTTATAATAATATATAGCTTTTTAATATTTTATTATTTAATATTATAATAGATTATTATTATATTCACTTTTAAGTTTAACATGTTTTTTTTAAACTATATTTCTTTTTCATTAATCATTTGTCTTTATTAATTCTTTTTTTATTTTTTTCATAAATCATATTTCCTTTATCAATTAGTTTGTAATTTCTTTAATAACTTATGTCCATTAATTCTTTTTCTCTAAAGACCATAAATAGTGATTTTATTTTTATAATAATATATAGCTTTTTAATATTTTGTTATTTAATATTATAATAGTTTATTATTTTATTTACTGTTACTTTTAACTTTTAACATATATTTATTGTGTTTTTTTACTTTTATTAAAATCATATTTCTTTTATCAATTATTTTTTGTTTTTAATAATTCTTTTTTACTTTTTTTAAATCATATTTCTTCTGTCGCATAATTTGAAATTTCTCTAATAACTTCAGTTCTTTAATTTTTTTTCAAAAAACTTAAGTACGCAGTTATGTTTATTTTTTTTCAAAAACCTAATGTTGTTACTTACAATACCCTGTTACAAGGTTTGTTTCAATCAGGAAAGCCTGCAGCCGCTAGAGAACTCTTTAATGAGATGCAAGCAAAGGGCCCGGCTCCCGATATTTGCATGTATCGTATTTTATTTCATGGAATGTGCATTAATGGTCAGTGTTCTGATGCATTGGCTCTGTTTCGTTCGATGGGAAGCAATGAACTAATAAACGATGTTGGTTTGTATACTATCTTGATTAATAGTTGTAGCAAATGTGGGAAGTATAACTTGGCAATGGATCTGTTTGATGAGCTATATTTGAAAGGACTGAAACCGAATGTTTGGACATATACGGTGATGATAAGTGTGTATTGCCAAGAAGGTTTGTTTAGTAAAGCAAAAGAATTTGTTAGAAAGATGGAAGAAAATGGTTGTTTGCCAAATAGTGTCACATACAATGTTATTGTTCAAGAATTTTTGAAGCAAAACGAATTTCAAGAAGCGAACATTTTTCTTGAGGAAATGATTAACCGAGGTTTCTTTCCTGATGCCACTACGTTTTCATTGTTGTTATGTCTAACTCTGAGCATAAGACAAGATTCTCCAATGCAAACTATCCTTTAGAAGCTAGTAAACTTATAATAGTTGTTGCATAAAACATGATTTTGTGATTCATTTGTTGCCTAATATATGTTCATTAACATGTTATGAATGTGTCATATCCGTGTGTATGGTATAAATGTGTACATGTATGAATTACAGCTTTCAACTAGAAATCTTTATATTTATTTCAACAAATCTACTCGGAAGAATTGTCATCGAACATCAACTTGATCCAGGTTATTATAATTTTGTTTTCTTTTTTTATTTTATTTCCAGTATTTTGTAATCAACTTTCTGAGAGCACATGTAATAAAATTGGAGGAATTTACAAAAATAGCCAAGAATTATGTTGACTTACCAAATTGGCCAACTCATGCGTCCTTGGAATGAGGCATCACGGATCCAAATGCATGGGATGCGTCTGAAAACTTGAAGCGTCTGAGATGAAGATGGGATGCGTCTGATATGAAGATGGGATGCGTCTAAAAGATGGGATGCGTCTGAAAAATGGGATGCGTCTTGGAGCGGGATGCGTCCTTCAAGCACGGGATGCGTCTTTGGAGCAAAACCCAATAAAAAATGGACACGTGGCCACGGGATGCGTCCTTGGAGTGAGGCATCATGCACCGGATGCGTCGGGCATGTTTCCGGCGAGTTGCAGGTTTCCGCCATGTTTTCCGGCGAGTTTTCCTGAATATTATTTTCCGGAAACTTAAGTGGTGGTGCGGAGGATGGCGATTTGAACCGTATTGAGCCCGGTTGAGGATTTGGATGACTTTTTGGGCTCAATCTACTGCGCCGTAGATTGAGCAGTAGACAAGAAAAGGCTGGTTGGAAATTAGGAACTTGTGATGGATGGATTAATTAAAAAATAACATTCCAGAAGCATCCCCAAATATCGCAACATATATTCAATTTAGATGTTTTTAATACAATGTTTAAATTTGTAGGTGGTGGGTAGATGCCTTTATAAAAAGCTGCAAGACAAGAAAAGGCTGCAAAAGGCTGCAAGCCTTAATTATTGAAATGCCACTTTTCCATTTTCTATTGGGTTTCAGTAACACCCTACAAAAAGACGCATCAAATAGTTAAGGAGTCTGTATATGGACGCTTTAGGTGGCTATTTTCGTAATTGGTGTGAGTCAATGGCTATTTTCGTAAATAGCTCATAAAATTGTCACACTAGCCTTAATTCATATTCAATATAATTTTGTCAGTGGTCATTCTTCATCCTTTTCCCATTATGGATTTTCCAAACAATAAAATGTCAATGGCTTTGTGCTAGTGGACATTGAAATCTTCTTGGTTTTGTTTTTAAAATGGTGTTTTTTAGGATGAACGACGTCGGCTCGGCTTTTGATTGTTCAAATGTTGTCAAGTCGGTAGTTGACTTAGATTGGTCAACTGTTTCTGAGGCTGCTTCATACAGGCTAATGGGTTAATGGTGGCAACTTAATATAAGACACTTAATATAAGACAGCCCGGGTCATGTCTATTTGGAGCTCTATATTTGATAAGTAATTTACAAAATCGAGTTGTCTCGTTTATTTTGCAATCATATATCATATTATATACGAGTCTAATCAAGCTTGCGTTTAATATCACTAATCAGTCGACTCCTAGCTTAATCTCAACTGAATTCGAACTAACAACTAACTAATATTGAGAGGTGAGTAGTCTTGCGTCTAAACTAACTCCCTACTTAACGAACTTACACCAAAGCCTAGCGTTATCTAAGTGTTTAGCTGAGAGTTCTAGCCCAACATTGGATATTGGTAAGACTATTTGCAGTGGTTTAACTAAAAAGTGTAAAAGTGAGTATCACGTAGCCAGCGGGATCGAGACTTTCGCTAACTTTTCCCTCAAAAGTGTGTAATAGAATAACTAAAACAAATTAGGTCAAGTACAAAAGAAAATTAAAAAAATAATAATAACTAATAATTAAAGAAAAAACTTAACCAGCTTCAAAATCTAGCTGAAATCTTTGTCGTCTTACAATTGTTTACTTAGATGGTTTCTTATATGTATTTGGTTGCAGCTTTTGTAAGAATCGTTCGCGTAATTTAAATAAAATAAACAAATTTTCTTAAACAATTACAATACAGAAATAAAGAAAGCTGGAGACTAATACAATT
The DNA here is from genome assembly GCA_030545235.1 of Helianthus tuberosus. Taxonomy (NCBI): domain Eukaryota; kingdom Viridiplantae; phylum Streptophyta; class Magnoliopsida; order Asterales; family Asteraceae; genus Helianthus; species Helianthus tuberosus. The sequence goes on along the minus strand of CM060433.1, from coordinate 185,404,645 downwards.
ACAACTGAATAAACTAAAATACAAGAAATAAGAAGAAACAGAATGCAAAAAGGCTGAGTCACGTGTTCAACACGCTTCCCTTAAAACAAATTCCGAGTCTCCCAGGAGTACTCGTTTTGTTTCCCAGGGTATAACAGCCAAAGCAGCGTACTGCCGGAGTTGACCTACAACCCGAAGGCTACCTTGAAAACTTGCTAGAAGAAGATCAGAACTGTAGAGAGAAAGTTTTAATTGCTGTTGTGTAGCTGGTGTCCTTCTGCAGTAGGTATGGAGCTGTATTTATACAGCTCCTAAGTTGAAACAGTCTAAACGGAATTAAAGAGAGGTTTAAATTGCATTAAACTTCTTCAATGCAATTTAATACGTCATTTAATTCTCAGTCAAAGACCATTAACTCGTCAGTTTCAAAGTTAAACTGTAACTGCACTGTCATTCAATGCTGGAAGCTTCTGCGCGCGCGCGCAAGACACACCGGTGCGCGCGTAGGTCAGCACGCCCATGCGCGGTGCGTCCATCTGGCTTATTTCGTCACCTGTGAGCCTATACGAGCACGCCACACAGTCGCGCCGTAATGGCTCACTCTGGTGCGCCGCACATGACACAGCAGGACCCATGCACCATGCGCAACCGCGCGCCTTCGTGCCACTTGTACCCGCACGCGGGCCGCCACGTCACGCGCCTCGAACTTGCACGCCACTTCACCACTTGGTCCTTGCAGCCTCTGTGATCCACCACGCGCACGTGGTAAAAAATACAAAGGCGGCTCTCAAGCGGCTCGCGGCGATGCGAGCGTGCAAAGTGCGCCACATTGCGCCTTATCGCCCCCGCCACGTGCGCGCGAGCGAGCGTGCGCGAGTGCAAGTTAGGGTGCTCCGCCCCCTTCGCGAGGACACTTAGTGTGTGCTTCCATGAAACAATAAGGATGGAGAGTTCCTCCTTAAATACCCATTTAACTTCCATCTCTCCTCCGATGTGGGACAAGGTGCTACTTTCCCTTTTGTTTCAGCATTCAATGTTTCAAACACCCAACTTTGAGCATCGATATCTCATTCATCTTAGCTCCGTTTTGGACGTGGTTTAGTTTGTTGCGAAGCTCTTCCAACATAGAACACAAACCCACAAATAAATATATAAAACCCGCTCATTTTATTATATTTATTTCTAGTCCAAAATAGGAAAAAATCATTTTCCTATATTTGTCAAAAATGCTATTTTCACCTATTTTTCCAACAGCTTTTGTTGTTGGTTTGTGAATAAAGGCTAACTTTCAAAAAAAAATCACAAACTCTAGATACAATTAGAGATGTAAATGAAAAAACAAATCCAAAATGGTTCTAACCTGTCCCGACACCGCCACGTAAACCGACTAGCCCCAAACCGTTTAGAACCCGACCCAAACCGCTAGTCTATATACCAGGTCAAGATCTCGTTCACTGAAACCAAATGAAACCCTGAAGTTTGGAAGCACTACACTTGTGTCTAATGTCGAACAACACCGAGATGGCTCGGTGCAAATATTGTGAGAAGTTTTTGAAAGTCGTGGAAAACTCAACTCTCAAAAAACACACGGACAAACATTGCCCGATGAAAAAAGCGAAAAAATAAGGGAGTCGTCGGATTTGCCAGCCAACAATAATAGTAGTGTTTAACTTCCAGTTTTAATGTTTAAGCTTAGAATGTAATGTTTAATAGTTAATGTTTAATGTGTAATGTTTAATGTTTAATGTTTCATGTTTATTGTTCAATTTTAATAATATAACATTAATATTAAACATAGTTAACTTTACACATATGCACTTGCCATTCGTTGGTTATTAGCGGCATCCCGAAAACGTCCGGGTCGAAATATGGCTTTCAAATTAAGTTCCGAATTAGTGGATGCTGCCAAAGGGAGTGGCGATGCCATACGCAAAAGGGGAGAGACTCATAGAATGGCAGAGGCAAATAGAGCTTTTGCACATTTTCGTTAATCCATGAACAGGATCTATACATCTCGATCAGAAAAGAATCAAGAGAAAAAGAAAGAATCGGAATTGATCGATATATTTCTCGAAACAAACGAAAAGGAAACGAAAGATGAAACCTAAATCATGGATCAACTAAAAATGTTAATATTAAAATACTAAAACTAAAGTAATAATATTAACTACAATTGAACATCAGGAGCAACGGGGGTCTCCAAAATTAGGAAGTGTGGTGGCCTAACTCAATAAAGTCGTCGTTCAAAAAAAAAAAAACTACAATCAACATCCACTATAAGCTTCCAAATTTCAAGCTTGGTAAACGGTCTTCCATCAACTCGTTCATACTCCGCTATTGATTCTTCAATAACTTTTTCATCGTCATTTGCGGTTGGCGGTACATTTCACGTAATCTTCCTATTGGTCGGGTCATACTTATGATCTTTGCTTTAAGACCATTATTTGTAATGTCGGTTTGAAAACCCATTTCCTCGTCAAACCGCTCTTTAACACGAGACCAAAAAACCACTCCCAAAATTATTGCTTGGAGCCTCCTCTCGTAAGTCTTCGGTCCTAACGTGTACAAAAGCTAGACCCAACGCGTACTCCTCATTGTCACTCTAAGCATGTGACATTTTCATAAGTTGTTTGTTTTGAAGTTTTTTAGGTTCGTTTATGTGTTTTCAAGTTTCGTAATCAACCAATACATCTCAAAACTATTATAATGATTTTGGATGATCAATAACCATTTCGGACGGTCAAAATAGCTAAAAAGGTCAAAAATTTGTTTTTTAACGTTAGGAATCGGTTTCAAATATTTTTACCGTTGGAAGCGATTATTACCGGAGTAAATCCAGGCCAGGTAGGAACCGGTTCAGGTAAGACCTAATCTTTAAAAAACTTGTGCAACCGGGACCAATAGGTATAAAAGGGTAGGGATCGGTTCCTCTTGCTACCGGGTAGGAACCAGAACCGATTCCAGTTCGGATACGTCTGGTCGGGTCAGATATGGAACGGGTTTTTTTGTACCCCTACTTCTCATGTGTAAAATTTGGCCCAAAGCACGAAGCACCACACATCTTCCAAAGCCCAAATCCATAGAGCAATACATTCCAATCCCCATAGTCAATAAACCCGTCCACTCCTTGTTCCAATAAAGACTTATGATCTAACAAAGCTCACATAAAGCCCAATACACCATAGCATCCCACTGGGCTTTATAAAAACACCAAGCCCATTCCATGCCCATATCGAATTAACATATTGAAATTTGAATACCCTTAATAAAAGTCCAGTAGATACCACCTCGGCTAATTAAAACTACAGTATCATAAGTGAGCTTCTTTGACCAAACTAGCCCAACTGTAAAGCCCAATAAAATGCAGCCCAATCCGACCAAACCATTATCAAATTGATCCTTTTGCATTTTAATTTGAACCCCTTCTTCTGTTTCTTTTCTAGAAATATGGTCCCTTCTGCCTTCTTTGTATACTTATTAGTTATTATTATAACTATTAATAGTATTGTTATTTCCTCTTTATTTTTTCATATTTTAGGCTAGATAATTGCTTTATGGACTATATGCCTTTGAATTTGTAATATTTTTATTTTCTTTTTTACATTACTTCTACTTATGCATTAATTTGAAGGGAAATAGTTTGCTTATAATGATGAAGAGAAGTTTGTTCATCGTTCGTCCAATTGTAAAAAGTTAACATTATACTTTTATATCAAATCAAATACGATACTTAAACTATAAATCATCATGTGTTTTTGAGTTTAGTTAGCATGCCCAGAATATTCATTTTCATATACTTACTTTAAGTTTAGTTAGCATGCCCAGAATATTCATTAATTTGCATATACTTACCATTAACTATAACATGGTTTTCCATTGTCTTTGAATACACGTGGATCATCACATGGAAGGCAAGCAATAATTACTTTACAGTTTGATCCAATAAATGACGAAGCTTGACCCGAATGACCGCGGGGGGGGGGGGGGGGGGCAAAACGTATATACCCAAAAATTTCTATAGAACCGGGGGGTCGAAAACGTATATACCAAAAAATTTCTATACGAAAACTACATATATAACACTACTGAGCGAAAAGTTCACGGGGTCCCCCCACCCACGCCCCTTCTATACTTCGCCCCTGGATCCAATCATAATGCTTATATAGGTTAATTAACGCATTACATAACGTCGGGACTATTCTATTCGATGTTTGCAGTGTACCCGCGCCGCAACGTCTCGACATTTATAATGTAGATAAATTTGCCTTTTTACTCAATTAAGTGCTGTTGTTTGAAGTATTGTGTAACCTCTATAATCTCAAATATCTAAAATGCATATATATATTTTTTTATGTGTTATCCTTGAGAAACTTCGAGATTAGACCAATTAAATGTAGAACTCAAAAATCTTTGTAAAGGGTAACAGGTCAGGATGGGTCGGGTCATTTTAAAAGATGGTCGCTTTGGTTCGGGTCAAAATGGGGTTTCACAGATTTGGGTACGGGTCAAAGCAGGCTGTTTTAAGAAATGATCAATAAACAAATCGAATAAGCGATGTAGAATAATTTCGTTTGGTTAGGTTTCAAAACAGGACCCGAGTAAAATAAATAAAATAAAAGCCGTTTTACCGAAAATTTAAAGTTAAATGTGTCGTGGACATTTGGGTTTAGGCTTATGTTTCCTAGCCCCGCCTCGGCCCTGACAACGAACGACCCGAAAATTTTAGCGTTTCGTTTTGAAAAATTCTTACACCGAAAAAAGGGAACCCAGTAGAAAAAAATCATGGGTCCGCCACTGCATCAAAATAGTTATTGGTGCTGCCGCAGCCAATGCATGTGTGCTGTGTTCTGTGCATATGTTTGTGAATGTGCTTGGTGTTTATTTGAAATATATACAGCATTAAAAAACGAAAGAAGCCCTTTTATGGTTAAACTTAAGTTCATTAATTAAATGTAGAACTCAAAAATCTTTGTAAAGGGTAACAGGTCAGGACGGGTCAGGTCGTTTTAAAAGATGGTCGCTTTGGTTCGGGTCAAAATGAGGTTTGACAGATTTGGGTACGGGTCAAAACAGACTGTTTTAAGAAATGATCAATAAACGAATCGAATAAGCGATGTAGAATAATTTCGTTTGGTTAGGTTTCAAAACAGGACCCGAGTAAAATAAATAAAATAAAAGCCGTTTTACCGAAAATTTAAAGTGAAATGTGTGGTGGACATTTCAATTGTGCTATGTGAATTTGGGTTTAGGCTTATGTTCCTAGCCCCGACTCGGCCCGAACAACGACCGACCCGAAAATTTTAACGTTTCGTGTTGAAAAATTCTTACACCGAAAAAAGGGTACCTAGTAGAAAAAAATCATCGGTCCGCCACTGCATCAAAATAGTTATTGGTTCCGTCACAGCCAATGCATGTGTGTTGTGTTCTGTGCATATGTTTGTGAATGTACCTGGTGTTTATTTGAAATATATACAACATTAAAAACAATAGAGACCCTTTTATGGTTAAACTTAAGTTCATTCACATGTAAATGCTGTACAAGCTAATAATTTGGTGAGCAAAAGTCTATTTTAAGTTTCATCAAAGTAAATATGCATTTAATTTGAAAAAAATTTCGACAGTTAGCAAATCGAAATTTATTCCATTTTTTATGTTAATGAACTTATGTTATATTTTTAGTTCATAAATTGCAGGCCAGCAGGTTAGGGATCACAATTGTTATGTCTTCAGATTCGATATGGCATATTATGAGAAGTTCTGTTGATGAAAATCAAAATCCACTCCCATGATCTTCTACTTACCATGCAGGTGAACATCTAGATCCAATTGTTGTTTCAGAAGTCAAGGCCAAAAGAAAACTTAAAAAAGAAGTCAATGGGGTATTTGGTGTTTCCACAAATCAACTCGATGTGTTTATGATGACATTTGAAGACTTTAGTGCTACGACATAGTTCCAACTTGACTTTATTTAGTCAACTTACGAAGAGGATATCGAGCCTACCTCAAACACAACTAACCGAATTGTTCCTGTTTGATGTACTAAAATTACTTCATATGGTGTTCTAATACAAGAATATTGTGGCGGTAGATCGTGTAGGGCGTCATACCCGAGAGATCGGAGAAGGCGTTCCTGGTTGCGCTCGGTGTTGACAAAGGTCAGGTCCTCCGCAGTCCCTCTCATCCTTCTCATTTCCGTAACCGATTCCAACGAAGGCCGGGTATGTTCACCGGTCCTTCGACTAGCCTCTCCTCCCCTCTAGCTTCGTGTTGTGAGACTGTGTTCTCAGCGGCATCATGGCTATTACTCTTATTTAAGTTTTCTGAATGTTTATGCCACTAATTATCACCTAATGTACATGTGTCGCATCGCGCGCGGGCACAATCCCTAGTTTAGTTTTACAATACAAGTCATTTACTCCATATTTTAATTGATAAGGGTTTATTTATCTATAATAAGTTTTTTAATGTTTTTCAGTTTATATACTTACTCTTCAAGCCGGATGTTGAAAAAGATCGGCACAAGCCTCCTCAATTCATGTTATTCTACTCGTTCAACCTACCCATTGGCTCAAAGATTACTGTCTGTCAAATCTAGTTCCAGTTCACCTAAAATCACCAACTTCAATGAAGCACTCCAACTGTTTGATGAAATGCTTCACAGACAGCCTCCACCTTCCATCATCAAATTCAACTAGCTGATCACTGACTCACTGTTATAGTAAAAATGAAACATTTTTCCACTGCCCTTTCACTTTACAAACTGATGACGGGGTAGCCCAAGACTAAATAAAATGACTAAATATGTAAACGCTCAAAGGGTTAAATGGTTCAATGGTTGAAAAGCTGTGAGGTGGGGAAAAGCAATGCGGAAACAGTGGCCAGTCACATCCAGGGATTGCTTCACCAACCCACAGCCGCAAAAGCAATGCAGGTCTGCAGAGCACACGCTATTATCCAGGGGTCAAAAGGCTTCAACCCCCGAAAGGGCAAGCCCCTCGCTGCAAGCAAGGTCGCTAGTCAAATGAATGCCTCTTTGGGAGATGTCTTCTCCTATATAAGTGACACTTCATTTACTGAGTTGGGACATTCTGGGCCAGGCCTGTTTCCTTAAACTCTGGTCACTCACATTGAGTACTTGCTTTATGCGAGTTACTCACTTTCACATCCAACACACACACATTCCGTTTGCCCCCACATCCGAATCTGAATATACTTCAGAGGAGGACCTTCAGCAAAAAAAAAACAATAATCTAGTGAACCTCCTTCCACGTCTTGCAAACGTGGGGGGACCCCACGACCTGCGTTAGGCAAAGTTGAACCCTTCAACCTTTTTGCCTCACCAGCCCAGCTACCATCCTTGGTCTCTTATTTGTTGCATCAACAAGTTGGCGCCCACCGTGGGGCTACGCCGCTATTTCTCCTAAAAAAAGACCTAGTAGTGTAGCTCCCTTCACTTAAAATCACCATGTCTGAAAGTGGATCCCCGGGTGAAGTAAACCAGATTCCAAACACCTCTACCCCGGGTAGTAGCCAAGCTCAGGTGGCTATACCAACTTCTTTCTCAACTCCGGGGAGCACACCCGAGTTCCTCACCTTCAACACCCCAACTCCGTCCAGATCCGGGGTCCCTTCTCCCAATGTCGGTATCTCCGACACCCCGGCACATGTTGAACTTACCCCTGAGGGGGTTGCCAACAATTTCCTGGAATTAAGGTCTCTCCTCAACCAGCATGTGAATAGAGAAAGAGAAAAGGGGGTGAGAAACCGCCTAGATTATGACGAGCCAGAACCAACGTTGTCTCCTGGACCACCTCCCCTTCCTTTTACAACTAGAAATGAGGCTGGTCCCAGTAACCCTTCAAACCCTCACCCATATATGTACACAATGACAAATCCCACAGCGCATCCCTTCTTCTCTTCCCAACCGATTACTAGTGGTGCTCCTTTGGGACATGAGCTAACCCTTGACCAGCTCTTACAGTCCCCTGTAACAAGCTTTCCAGCATCTACTGCAACCACGTGGGAGCAAGCTCTGTCCGTGCTCCCTTTGGCACGAAGTGCTGTTATGAGCACTCCCCTTGGAATAAGCTGCTCAGCTGCACCTGGAAGCCTACAAGGCTTCAACCTCATGCCTAACGTGATGACTCAAATGATGGCCAACTTCCCGTGGCAACACTTTATTAATCAGGTGCTAGCCACTCAGGGAAACAACGGCAATAGCAATAATGTGGATGCAAGGGCTGAAGAAGACTTGGCCAAACCATATAAGCCAAGTAACCTTTCATGCTTTTCACAGCAAATAGCTGATTATGATTTCCAAACAAAGATCAAGATGCCATCCCACATCAGGACATATGATGGGACTGAAGATCCTGAGGACCACCTTCAGATCTTTACCGGTGCAGCCAGAATAGAGAAATGGTCAAACGCTGAATGTTGCCTTATGTTCATGCAAACCCTTGTTGGATCGGCCAGAATCTGGTTCAACGACTTACCTGCTCGAAGCGTTTGAAGCTTTGACGACCTCAGCAAGTGTTTTTTGGCCAATTTCTCCTAACAAAGGCGATATGTTAAAGACGCAACAGTAATCTTCCAGATAAAACAACGTGATGACGAAAGCCTTCGTGCGTTCATTGAACGATACAAGAAGGAAGGCCTGACTTATGTAGGGGCGGATGAGAAAATGAGAGTGGCTAGTTTCATGAATGCCATCACCTCTAAATACCTCACAAGAGATTTCAACAAGTCCCAGCCCAAGACCTTGGAAGAAGCTCTCGAAAGGGCTGAAGCTCACATCCGGGGAGAGGAGGCGGTAGACATTAAAGAACATAGAAAAAGGGGATCCGGCTGGCGAAGCAATAGTCCAGCTAGGAAAAGGGGAAACTTCAACTCCTATGACAGGCGGTCAAAGGGTTCAGACCCTCGAAGGTCTGAAGGCCGGAACCCTTCAAGCAGGGAGAAAGGCATAAGCTTCACACCCCTCACAAAGACCCCTCAAGAAATCCTCGCAACAGAAGAAGTCAAGCAAAACTTTCGGCCTCCTAGGCCTCTCCCCAAAAGCAGAAAAAATGAGAACTCCACACAATACTGTGAGTTTCATGAAGAAAAAGGTCACCACACCAATGATTGCTTCCAACTCAAGAAAAGAATTGAAGAAGCTGTTAAGTCCGGAGAACTCGCTCGTTTGGTAAAGGGAGTCCGGGACAAAATGGCTGAAGGAAAAGGTAAGGAAGTCAATATGGTGGATTTTGATGGAAGGGTTCCTCATAAAAGACAGCGGTTGGAAGCTTGGGAGCTTCAGTGTGTCTGTTTCCCCCCAACGGAGAAAGACCCTCTCTCTAGCCCTCTTGTGGTAGAAGCTACTGTGGGAACGTTGCAAACACACAGGGCATACATAGACACTGGGGCAGCTACTGAAATCATGTTCGAAAAATTCTTCAACCGTTTGAGTAATGAAGACCGTTCAAAGCTTCAACCCTCTGGAACCTCCATAAAAGGTATTGCTGATATACCCCTCAAGCCTTTAGGGCAACTGACACTTGATGTTCATTTCAGCGAAGGTCAGAAGGAAAGAATCCAACCACTCACCTTTGTGGATATTAACATCCCCTCAAGTTATGATGTGATCATTGGAAGGCCAGGGCAATGTGCATTCTACATGGCCGTGTCTATTGGCCATGGCACAGTCAAATTTCCCACCGAAAGGGGTATAGCAACCCTTCAACCCTCTCAAGAAGCATACCTAGTTGAAGGTGAAAGTTCCAAAAGCGAAGAAGACAAGCAAAGGCTAATCATAAATCCTAAGTACCCTGAACAGAGAATAAGGGTCAATCCAAGCCTTTCACAAGAAACCCTTTCATATCTCGAAAAGCTGCTAACACATTACAGCGATGTCTTCGCTTGGTGTCCAGAAGATATGACAGGGATCCCTCGGGACATTGCCGAGCACGAGTTAAGAATACCACAGGATGTCAAGCCCGTGGTCCAAAAGAAAAGAAGCCTAGCACCCGAGAGGAGTCTGGCAGCCTGCCAAGAGGTTGAAAAGCTTGTATCAGCCGGCATTCTCCGAGAAGTCAAGTACCAATCATGGGTTGCAAACCCGGTTATGGTCAAGAAACCTGAAAACTCTTGGAGGATGTGCATAGATTTCAAGGATCTTAAAAAGGCTTGTCCTAAGAATTGCTATCCACTACCGGAAATTGATCTCAAGGTTGACTCCCTCACCGGTTACTCGTTCAAATGCTTTCTTGACGCATACAAAGGTTATCACCAAATCCTCATGAAGGAAGAGGATGAGGAAAAAACAGCCTTTCACACGGACAAAGGGATCTTTTGTTATCAAAAGATGCCTTTTGGCCTCAAAAATGCTGGTGCAACCTACCAACGACTCGTTGACAAAGCCTTTGCAAGCCAAATTGGTAAAAATATGGAGGCATATGTCGATGACTTGGTAATCAAAAGCAAAACGGAGTATCAAATGCTTGATGATATTTAAGAAACTTTCAAAAATCTCAGAAAGGTTAACATGAAGCTCAACCCTGAAAAATGCTCATTTGGGTTTGAAGAAGGAAAGTTCTTGGGCCATATCGTGGGAAAACAAAGCATCAAGGCTAACCTAAACAAAGTGAAAGCTGTCCTTGAAACCAAACCACCAAAAACCAAGAAGGAGGTTGAAAGCTTAAATGGGAAGCTTGCAGCCTTGAAGCGTGTTACCTCAAAGTTGGCCGAAAGATCTCTGCCCTTCTACAAAACGCTCAAGAACTGCTCAGAAAAGAAGGATTTCAGATGGACTGAGGAAGCTGAAGAAGCTTTCAACCAAATGAAGCAACATCTAGCTTCCCTGCCAGATATTGCGGCACATGAAACTGGGGAATTAATATCGGTCTACCTCTCAGTTGCTGACGAGGCCATTAGTGCAGTCCTCACCATTGAGCGAGACAAGGCCCAGGTACCCGTTTATTTTTTCAGCAAAACTTTAAAATTGGCTGAAACAAAATATCCTCCCCTCGAAAAACTTGCCCTAGCCCTAGTTCAAACAGCTAGAAGGCTTCGAAGGTATTTCCAAGCACACCCTATACAAGTGGTCACCGACCAACCCATCAAGAGTGTGCTTGAAAAACCTGAAAACTCGGGACGATTAGCCAAATGGGCCATAGAACTAGGTGAGCATAACATCACCTATGTCCCAAGAAAGGCTATCAAGGCCCAAGTCTTGGCTGATTTCATTGTGGAAGTCCCAAACCAAGCAATCACTGAAGTAAACACTGCCGCCACTGAACCTTCCAACCCTGAAGCCTGGAAGCTTTTTACTGATGGGGCTTCAAGCGTTGAAGGGTCAGGGGTTGGGCTGATTTTGATCAACCCAGAAGGGTTGGAATTCACATATGCTCTCCGTTTTGATTTTCAGACCACCAATAACGAGGCTGAATACGAGGCACTAATAGCTGGCTTAAGGCTGGCTAAAGAAATGAAGGTTGAAAAGCTTGAAGTGTTCACAGATTCGTTGTTGGTTTCAAGCCAAGTAAATGATAGCTACATAGCTAAAGAGCCCAACATGAAAAAATATAGAGAAAAATCCAAGGAGCTGATGAGTACTTTCCAAGCATGCAACATCAAACAGATCCCCAGATCTCAAAACAAAAAGGCTGACGCCCTAAGTAAGCTTACATCTCTCACTTTCGCCCACCTTACCAAGAAAGTGCTGGTAGAAGTGTTGAAGGCTCCATCAATCGATGAATTGGAAGTTCAAGATGTAGTTACCGAAGAAGATCCAAACTGGATGACTCCCATCAAAAAGTTCCTTAAAAATGGTGAATTGCCCAATGATCAAGTAGAAGCTAAAAGGGTTGAGATTAAGGCAAGGCAATACGTACTACAAGGGGAAACCCTTTACAAAAAGGGTTACCTTGCTCCCTTGCTAAGATGTGTCGGTCCTGAGCAAAGTAAGTATTTGATCAAAGAAATTCACGAAGGCATATGCGGAGCTCACTTTGGAGCTAGGTCGGTGGTTGCAAAGCTCATGAACCTTGGGTATTTCTGGCCCTCGATGCATCATGATACAGCTGAATAGTTAAGGAAATGTGATGCTTGCCAGATTCATGCACCAATCCCAAAGAGTCCCAAGCATGACTTGGTACCGATAACCTCGGCATGGCCATTACATAAATGGGGGATGGACATTGTTGGTCCATTTCCCCCAAGCAAGGGAGGAGTAAAATTCTTGCTGGTGGCAATAGATTATTTCACCAAATGGCCAGAGGTCAAACCACTTTCTAAGATCACGGGAAAGCAGGTCATTGACTTTGTTTGGGAGAATATCATTTGCCGTTATGGATTGCCGGGAGTACTTGTCACTGATAACGGAAGGTAATTTGCTGAGAAGCCTTTCAGCGTTTGGTGCAAGGAATACAAAATCAACCAGGTTTTTAGCTCAGTGGCTTATCCGCAATCAAACGGTCAGGTTGAAAGGACGAATAGAAGCATAGTGGAAGGTATCAAGACAAGATTGGGAAGATACGAAAGCAACTGGCTTGAAGAATTGCCTAGTGTCCTATGGGCAATTAGAACAACCGAAAAGACAAGCCATAAGAAAACACCCTATAGCTTGATATTTGGGTCTGAGGCCGTGATCCCCGCTGAGATAGGAGTTGTAACCCAGCGAATCGTCAACATGGATCCCGAAACAAACGAAAAAGAGACCGTGTTGAATTTACAACTCCTAGAGGAAGCACGAGATCAAGCTGCAATCCAAGAAGCCAAATACAAGCAACGAATGGAAGCCTACTACAACAAGAAAGTCAAGAATGAACGATTCAAGCCAGGGGACCTGGTCCTCAGAAACAATGAAGCTAGCAAAAAGGAAAATCAAGGTAAGCTTGGCCCAAAATGGGAGGGTCCATATACCATCCTCGAAGCACACAAGGGTGGATCCTACAAGCTAGTAGATTCAGAAGGCAAAAGGCTTCCAAGGCATTGGAATGGCAGAACCCTGAAAAGGTTCCATGTTTAGACAGGAAAGTTTGGTTTGTATCAAAATGTATTTCGAACAACACTATGAATACCTTTTGTAAAAAGCAAGTATTGCTTGAATGAATGAAGTTGTTTTATCAAAGTTTTCTTTCTATCCTAAGATTAGGTTGAGAACCTAGCAAAAAACTCCATGGCAAGGGCCATGTAAGGGGATGAGCTCCCAGGCCACATCGCTCAATAGGTTCAAGGGTTGAATGAACCTATATAAGGGGTGAGTTCCTAAATCAATACAACTCCATGAGACTCGTTAAGAAAAAACAAAATTGTCTCATAGACGGGTTTGAACAGCCTACACCAAATGTTCCCTAAGCCTTAAAATTTATTCAACAAACAGGCTTATAAAGTCAAGTGACGAACAAGGAAATAATAAAAAGGATAGGTGCTATGTCTTCTTGTTAAAAATACCAAGGCTAAGTGTCTGCAGCACTGAACCCTTTAAGGTATAAAAAACATAAGGGAAGCACAAACTCGACAAAGACAAAGTTACAAAAAGACAAGGAAAATCTAAAAGAACAATACAACTTAGACAAAAAATTATAAAGATACAAACCAAGTTAGATCACAAGACTAAGAAGCCCTCAAGGCTTCAAGCAACTCGGATAACAACTCGAAGCCTCCAAGGGTTCAACCTACTAACAGACAGCCAAAAGGCTTGGAAGGTTAAAGCCAAACAAACTGCCTTAACGAAAAAGGCATAAGTATAAGAACATAACACAAAGAAAATAGTTAAACATCATACCATATCAAAGAAAGCCTTAAAAGACTTTCAAACACAAGTTAGGGCAAGTCCTAGTAACTTGCAAGTTTAACTATTGTTCAAACGGCCATACAGGCCTTAAACACAACCCACAGGAACCTTAAGGGTTCCTGAAAACCTAATATTGTTCAAGTTAACATTACAAACCATAAATTGTTTTTAGTGCTAAGAAAGCTACGAATTAAGCATCAGCAGAGGACTTGGAAACCCCGGAACCTTCACCTTTGGCCTTTTTTGCTTTCTTCTGCTTCTTAGCCTTCACACCTCCATCACCACCTACCGCTGAAGCCTCCAAGCTTGCATCCTTTGGAGCATCCGGTTGACCTGAAAGGGTGTCATCACTATCTCCCGAGTAGGATCTCTTCCTTGAAAGAGAACCCAAGATTTCAGCGCAGACCTTTTCATTTAGGCCCTCCGGCTTCAAGTCCTGCAACACAGCAAGAGGCTTACCAAAACAAGCAGAAACTTGATGGATGTAAGGATAGGTCAGCTTCTCCATTTGCTCGACGGAGCCTTTGAAAACATAAGAAGCCTCGGGATGAAACAGAGGTGACTTCTCCAAAGGATGGCCGGATTCATGAAGCCTATAACCAGCAATGAGGCCTTGGTGTTTCCCCAGGTTGAGCAGCTTAGTATAAACTTCACCAAGGGCAGAGTTGAACTCTTTGGAATGTAGAAGGTAAGTAACAACCTGCTGGAAACCTTGCTCAATTAACCACTGATTGTCAGCAGTAGAACGAGCAACTGAAGCTTTCAACCCCTCATTCTCCTTACCAAAAGCCTGCTGTTGAATAAATAAAGCTTCCCGGTCAGCCTTAAGTTTCAACCGATCAGCCTCAAAGCTCTTTTTCAAGTCACCCATCTTAATTTCATGCATCCTAGTCAAATCACTAACCTTCTTGTCCCACGCGGCTTCTTTCTCAGCAAAACCAGCTATCTCCTTTTTCATCACAGCAATTGAAGATTTCAACTTATCCTTCTTCTTGGAAAAATCTTCATATTCTTGCATCCTCTGACGAAAACGAGCAACCCCTTGAGGAAGCATAGCAGCAAGGTTACAAGTGCTCAAAATCATGCGAGACAACATTAAATCATCATCCATCCCAGCAATGGTCTTGTGAACTGAAGGAGGAGGAATGTGACTCAGAGCATCCTCACAAACAGCAGCATCCTTAAAGCTGTCATCATTTTTCACCAACCAATTAGGTACATAAACCCCTTTCGGATCCAACCCTTCAACGTCCCCTGCTTGAAGAACCTTGAACAGGAGTAGCAACAACCTTTTTGCCTAAAACCTTCTTACCATGAACAACCAATTCCTTCTCTTTCTCAGCACCCGCCTCACCACCTTGATCTTCCGAAACTTCAATATCATCACTAAAATCCACTGGTTCAGTAGAAGTGGATTGAGGACCAGCCTTCAGCAACCGACGGGAAGATCGACGAGTAGAGGACTTGGGAGCATGGGACTTCGAGAAACCTTTGACATTGGAAGTGCTAATATAACCTGAGCCCTCAAACCTTTGCTCAACAGTCCTAACCACAACATTCTCACCAGGAACAGACAGAGCATCCCCAAATACAACATCAGAAGTGTCGTCACTCTTAATAAAATCCAAAGCAGACATAACTGCAAATAACAAAACAAAAACGCATAAGACATAAGTCAAGAAAATGGCAAAGAGGCCAAAAAAGAAAAATGCATACCCATGCCACTCCTCGTAAGGACCGGATCCCGATCGACATTTCCCCAAATTTTACTAACCCCTAAAAGAACTAGTAAATGCTCAGGAAAGGGACGAACCCTCGAAGGGCATTCCCGGATGGCTTTAAGAAAAACATCATTCAACTCAGATTCAGAAGGCTCCGGATCATTAAGAACGGCATCTGGTTGCCTCCACGCCATCTTGAATGGGACAATAGCATCGGAAACCCAGAAAAAGCGATCCTTCCAAGTCCCAAGTGTTGTAACCATAGACGAAATAAGGCAGGAATCAACCTTGGATGTTTCAAAAGTGAACCAATCGCCATTTTTGGCCAAACGAAAAAACCGGCGGAAAAGTAACAATGAGGGATCATACCCAAGGGCACAACACAAAACCTCAAAATGTAAAACCCTAGCCATACCCTTCGGATGAACTTGCCCAAAGGAAACCCGATAATATTCTAACAAATTCAAAACAAAGAAAGAAAAGGGATAACGAAGATTCGAAAACTCAAAGTGACGGCAGTAAAGAGCAATCGAACCAGGGGACGGTTTATCAACAGGATCATCACAAGCAGGAGCAGTTGGGTTAAACTTTTTATCAATACCATATTCCATACAAAATAAGTCTACTTCCTCTTGTGTTAACCGGGAAAAGGATTTTGCTAAATCCTTACGAGCACCCATTTTGAAAATACGAAGAATGTAAGATGCAAAGGAAACCGAAACTAACCTTAGAAGAGGAAGGAAGTGGCAGAGAAAAACTTGATGGAATTATGTAGAAAGTGAATAAGAAATGCAGATATAAAAGAAAATACCCTAAAATAGGGGTAATGATGACAAACAGTAACTTCTGCAAAACCGCCACCCTATGAACTGCCATACATCAATCAAATCGGTTGTCAGTTATTTAAAATTCAAATAACTACCTACAACCTTTCAAGCCTTCAAGCAACAAACCCTTGAAACCTTTAGGCAATAAAATACACACATAAAAAGTCAGAAGTCTTTGAACTCATTACCCAAAAACCTCTGACTTGGGGGGCTGATGACGGGGGTAGCCCAAGACTAAATAAAATGACTAAATATGTAAACGCTCAAAGGGTTAAATGGTTCAATGGTTGAAAAGCTGTGAGGTGGGGAAAAGCAATGCGGAAACAGTGGCCAGTCACATCCAGGGATTGCTTCACCAACCCACAGCCGCAAAAGCAATGCAGGTCTGCAGAGCATACGCTATTATCCAGGGGTCAAAAGGCTTCAACCCCTGAAAGGGCAAGCCCCTCGCTGCAAGCAAGGTCGCTAGTCAAATGAATGCCTCTTTGGGAGATGTATTCTCCTATATAAGTGACACTTCATTTACTGAGTTGGGACATTCTGGGCCAGGCATGTTTCCTTAAACTCTGGTCACTCACATTGAGTACTTGCTTTATGCGAGTTACTCACCTTTACATCCAACACACACACATTCCGTTTGCTCCCACATCCGAATCTGAATATACTTCAGAGGAGGACCTTCAGCAAACAAAAACAATAATCTAGTGAACCTCCTTCCACGTCTTGCAAACGTGGGGGGACCCCACGACCTGCGTTAGGCAAAGTTGAACCCTTCAACCTTTTTGCCTCACCAGCCCAGCTACCATCCTTGGTCTCTTATTTGTTGCATCAACACAAACAAATAAATTTGATGGGTATTCTTGCTGATCTTTATTCAATGAACATCTCTATCAACTGTCATTGCCAACTGAATCAAGTTACTTATGGTTTTGCCTTACTAGCCACCGTTTTAAAACATGGGCATTCACCCGATGTTACCACCTATAGTGTAACACCTCGAAAATTCACGTCCTATAATGTGTTGACACGTGTCATAAGTTTGAACGTGTGAAAGAATGTTCTGAAAGGACTAAAGTTGATAATCATGGAAAGTATGTAAATATACTAGTTCTAAATGTCAACAGTGAATAAATATATTGTACATTAACCCTACATGATGCTCATACCTTCAAACGAATAAATCATGGATCATAAGAAGCTAAATATGAAAGAAGGTGAGAGATTACAAACTACAGGGGTTAAATGTGTCAACATGTTTAAGTTATACCTCTGAGTGACCTTTTAACAAACCCGAAGCTTTGTAACGGTTAATTATGCTCACTAGAATACACGATATAAATTTCATAAAGTTTCGTTATCGTATGAGAAAGTTATGATCAAAGCGTCAACGTTGAAAGTTAGGACCTTTTCGGGTAACAGTAAAGTTAACCGAGGACTTAACAAAGTGGGTACAAGTCTTAAAGCCCTTGTAGGTAAATAAGAAGGGGTCAAATTGCAAGAATTAAGCTTAGTTGACCTTTCGAAGAGCCAAGGGACAAGATGCAAAAACTTGAAAATGTTTAATTCTGATTTCAAGGCCCAAGCGGGCCGCGTAAGAGATCTTAACATCTTACGCGGGCCGCGTCAGACGCCCAGTATCAGAAAAACAAGACAGCAGCCTGTAAACGCGCATAACCGACCCAAAACAGATATTTTCTCATCATGGGCGACCCCTAAGTGACTCCTAGAACCTTAGGGACATCTGTTGATGATCCATTATCACTTGTAGCTCTTGTTGTCAAAGATCTAAGTGCTTTTGAGCACTATAAAAGGCCATGATGTTGCAACAAGTTCTTCACACCTTCCATCTGCACATTGGAGCATTTTTGAAGCTAAAGACTTCTCTCTAAGCTTCACAAATCGTGCATAGGACTTCAGTAAGTTTGCTTAACCTTTCTTAGTTAAGTTTTTGCTTAGTTTTAGCTTAAAAGTCAAACCGTCGTAATTAACGGTTGACTTAATGATTAATCACTAATGGTCCAGTGATTAGTCGAATAGAAAGTAGTTATAAGTTGGTAATTATGTGGGTAATAAACCCTTAAAAGGGTTCCCCCTGATTCCCACTCTAACTAGGTCAAATGTCGGGTCAAACTTGTTAATAAAAAGTCAACAGGATGCTTATTTTCTAATTTATGCATAATTAGCAATGTAGAACACATACAACCTGTTTGATCATTAATATAACTTGGTAATTAGTGTAAGAACATGTCTAAACATGTTCAACCCGACAATTTATTGTTTAGACCAGGTTCGGAACCGAAAGTCGCAAAGCTTTGACTTTTGCTTTGACTTCAGTTCTGACCCGTTTTGGTATGTTTTAGAAATACCTTAGAGCTCTATTTGGACCAGGTTACATGCTAGTATAACCCTCTGTGATTATACACCATGGTTCATTAGTTAACCAATTAATACGCATGATTCCGTTAATTGCCCATATGTTGACCATTATGCCCTTTTCACCTTAAAACGTGATTTTTTAAAATGTAAAAGAGTAGAAACCTTAGTCAATGATATATAAACTTGTACCCAAAGTTTGACATCAGTTTGAGGTGTAGTTTGAGAGTTATGCTCATTAGCGTAAATTGAAAGCTTTTTGTTAATTAAACGACATAATTAGCGTATGGCCTATCTAAGCCTACTTTTTGATATCAAACTTATTACCCACTAATGTAATATATTATTTTAGGATTTTTGAAGATTTCTAATTAATCTTAGGCTGAGCATAACTTATAGTCGTAGGCTTAATCCGGTAATTGTCGGTTTTGCCCTTACGGGCTATAAAATGAGTTTTACATATCTAATTGACTCCAAACCTTTTGCTACTGATTACATATGATAAATAAATTATGTTAAGCCTTCTGGAATAATAAAAAATATCAGCTTTATGTATAGAACCCGGAAATGGCTTCTAATCGCCTTTTTAAGCATTTTTAACGCATAGTATGTACTAGAACTATTTTAAACATACAAGGGTTGATACCTACTGATATTTTAGGTAAATTATAATATTTTAACAGTAAGAAAAAGTTGTTTAACCCAAACTTCAGTTTTGAGCTTTACAGCTTATGTGAAATTACCAAAATGACCCTACGGTGCATAGTTTGGTTATAATTGATAAATTTCACATATATACTTTACCCTACTGTTATAACTTAGTAAAATAAGTACTTTTTCTGATTATATCAGACCTGTAACTCAGGTAAATACTTAGACTCTGTTATAACCTTGAAAATGACCAAACTACCCCTACGAGGCATAGTTTGTGTTTAAATTCGTTTCGGGCATAATAAAAGACATCTTACTGATGTCACAACATATTTGAAGCATATTAACTTAGGAACCTGTATATGGCTCTTATGAATACCCGTCACGCTTATTACGCGTTCGGTTCGGTTTATGTAACTAGTTTGCATAAATTAGCCGAAACGGGTCAAACCTTATCGGTTTTATCTCAAAATCCAGAATGTGTATGAAATACCCATATTAAGCAAGTCTCCGAACTTGTTGGGTCTAAATCACATTCTATTCCGGTCTTCGCCTAATCGTGCGTTTGAACCGTATAATTAACCGGTCTAAGCTTAGGCTTAATTAAAGACCCGTTAGCATTCTAATTGGTTATTTATACCATCATTCCAGACTAGAGCCTTCCGGTAAATTGTACCTACGCTTACTTAAGTGAATACGGCTGAGTTATTATAATTCTTGCTATTTAAGACAGGAGCTAGCTCAGGTAAATACTCTTAACTTATTTTCCCTATTACGGGCTTGGGATACGGTAATATAAATACCGCATGGTCAGGTATGGGATTCAAAGACCAATAAGTCGGAAATCCAAATAACCTGTTTTTAATTCGTATTGCTTGACTGAAACATTGGGGATTAATGCGACCATGTCCTGGATATCCTTGACTCATTAAATGCAATGGCCACGACCTAAGCACGGGGTGTAGGCATACACCTGACAGATGTCATATGTTTATTAACTAATTATACCCAATAAGGGATTCCCAATAAGGGAATAGTGGTGTGTCGGTTAATCATGAACCGGCATAGAACCGGGCCCCGTATGTAGAGCAAGTTATGTAAAACTGATAACATGAAATATAGTTTGTCCCAAGTATAAAAGATTAATTCTACCTTGTGCATTTTAATCAAAGTGTCAAAACATCTTCGTGCCTTGAGCACCTAAACCAATTTTCACAGACATTTTCAAATGAGTCGGTTGAGTGTATTTACCAGTGAAAACTGACGTATTTTCAAAAGTCTAAGTGACAGGTACAAGTACGTAATAGGCTGGAAGCTGCTCAGGACGTTAATAAGGAATCTTGCAAGTTCTAGGCGTCTAAAGTCTGTTGAACAATACTTATGTTTTAAGATCCGCCTGTGGATCCTTTACTTTCCGTTGTAATACTTGATATTACTTTATATTCGGATTGTAATATATTTATCTTTCGCTTCCGCTGTGCATTTATATATTGTGTTGTTTGACTATGATGATATCAACTACGTCACGACACTCCCCACCGGGCCCACCGGTGACACGTGGAAAGTCGGGGTGTGACATATAGCACTCTCATATATGGCCTTGTTGTAGCTGACCAAGTTGTTGAAGCTGTTGAGTTGTTCAAGAAACTGGTTAAAGAGAAAATTTGTGAGCCGAATCAGGTTATGTATGGGACCGTTATTAATGGGCTCTGTAAAGCGGGTCACACTAGTAAGGCTTTAGAGTTGCTCAGGTTCATGGAAGCAGGCTCGTGTAAACCAAATGCATATCAGTACAATACGATCATCGATAGCCTATGTAAAGACAAAATGGTTGATCATGCGTTAGAGATATTTGCGAAGATGGTTGAAAAAGGCGTTGTTGCAGATGTCATTACTTATAACTCGTTAATTCGAGGTCTATGTAACTTTGGTCGAGAGAAAGAGGCTGTGAAAATTTTGGTAGATATGGAGGAGAACGGAATCGCTCCAGGTGTGCGTACCTACACGATCTTGGTGGATTCATTTTGCAAGGAAGGATCCGTAAAAGACGCAGAGTGTACTTTGCGAAAAATGGTGCAAAGAGGTCTAGATCCAGATGCAATCACTTACAGTGCACTAGTTGATGGATACTGTTTACGCGGTGAAGTAGATAAAGCAAAGAAGGTTGTTGATCGCATGGTGAAGAAAAATCTTGTGCCCAATATCATTACTTATAGCAGCTTGCCAGCTTGATAAACGGATACTGCAAAAAGAAGCAAATCGATAAGGCCAAACGTCTTTTTCGTGAAATGCAAGACAAGGGTTTGATTCCTAATGTTGTTACTTACAATAGCCTGTTACAAGGTTTGTTTCAATCAGGAAAGCCTGCAGCCGCTAGAGAACTCTTTAATGAGATGCAAGCGAAGGGCCCGGCTCCTGATATTTGCACTTATCGTATTTTATTTCATGGAATGTGCATTAATGGTCAGTGTTCTGATGCATTGGCTCTGTTTCGTTTGATGGGAAGCAATGAACTAATGAACGATGTTGGTTTGTATACTATCTTGATTAATAGTTGTAGCAAATGTGGGAAGTATAACTTGGCAATGGATCTGTTTGATGAGCTATGTTTGAAAGGACTGAAACCGAATGTTAGGACATATACGGTGATGATAAGTGTGTATTGCCAAGAAGGTTTGTTTAGTAAAGCAAAAGAATTTGTTAGAAAGATGGAAGAAAATGGTTGTTTGCCAAATAGTGTCACATACAATGTTATTGTTCAAGAAATTTTGAAGCAAACCGAATTTCAAGAAGCGAACATTTTTCTTGAGGAAATGATTAACCGAGGTTTCTTTCCTGATGCCACTACGTTTTCATTGTTCTTACGTCTAACTCCGAGCATAAGACAAGATTCTCCAATGCAAACTATCCTTCAGAAGCTAGTAAACTTATAATAGTTGTTGCATAAAACATGATTTTGTGATTCATTTGTTGCCTAATATATGTTCATTAACATGTTATGAAAGTCTCATATCCGTGTGTATGGTATAAATGTGTACATGTATGAATTACAGCTTTCAACTTGAAATCTTTATATTTTTTCAACAAATCTACTCGGAAGAATTGCCATCGAACATCAACTTGATCCAGGTTATTATAATTTTGTTTTCTTTTTTTATTTTTTTTCCAGTATTTTGTAATCAACTTTCTGAGAGCACATGTAATAAAATTGTCACACTAGCCTTAATTCATATTCAATATAATTTTGTCAGTGGTCATTCTTCATCCTTTCCCCATTATGGATTTTCCAAACAATAAAATGTCAATGGCTTTGTGCTAGTGGACATTGAAATCTTCTTGGTTTTGTTTTTAAAATGGTGTTTTTTATGATAAACGAGCGTCGGCTCGGCTTTTGATTGTTCAAACGTTGTCAAGTCGGTAATTGACTTAGATTGGTCAACTGTTTCTGAGGCTGCTTCATACAGGCTAATGGGTTCATGGTGGCAACTTAATATAAGAGAGCCCGGGTCATGTCTATTTGGAGCTCTATATTTGATAAGTAATTTACAAAATCGAGTTGTCTCGTTTATTTTGCAATCATATATCATATTATATACGAGTCTAATCAAGCTTGCATTTAATATCACTAATTAGTCGAGTCCTAGCTTAATCGCAACTGAATTCGAACTAACAACTAACTAATATTGAGAGGTGAGTAATCTTGCTTCAAAACTAAGTAACACTCTACTTAACGAACTTACACCAAAGCCTAGTGTTATCTAAGTGTTTAGTTAATGCGTTCTTCCACCACAAGTGGTTGAGAGTTCTAGTCTAACAGTGGACCATTTGTAGTAGTTTAACAAAAAATATAAAAGTGACTATCACGTAGCCAGCGGGATCGAGACTTTCGCTAACTTTTTCCTCAATAGCGTGTAATAGAATAGAGTAAATTATGTTTTAGGCCCCTGTGATTATATCATTTTTACTATATTAGCCAAAAATAAGAATTTTTAACATATTTGCCCCCATGATCTCTATAGCTAACCACTTTGGCCCCTAAGTTTAGAGATCATGGGTGCCAAAATGGTTAGTTATAGAGACCATGGGGGCCAAAATTGTTAGATTTAGGGGCCAAAATGGTTAATTATAGAGACTATGGGGACCAAAATTGTTAGACTTAGGGGTCAAAATGGTTAATTATAGAGACCATGGGGGCAGATATGTTAAAAGTTCTTATTTTGGGCTAATATAGTAAAAGTAATATAACACAAGGGCATAAAAAACATAATTTACTCAATAGAATAACTAAAACAAATTACATCAAGTACAAAAGAAAATTAAAAAAAATAATAATAACTAATAATTTAAAAAAAAAAAAACTTAACCAGCTTCAAAATCTAGCTGAAATCTTTGTCGTCTCCGGTGACTAATATATTGAAGTTTAATTATGAAAAGCGTTACAATTGTTTACTTGGATGGTTTCTTACTTTCATGGATGTATTGAAAAAGATCCGATGAAGCCTTAGAAACTGAACTCATTGATATTCAAAACAATGTACGCAGCTAATAAAGGTAACACCTTTTCCTCTTTATACCTCTGCCATCGGTTCTTCCCGATCATCACACTACTGTTTCAAGCAACCCTTTGAATTCAAACATGTTTTTTTTATTCCAGGTGTTGCCAAAATCACCAAGCTGAATGATGCACTCCAACTGTTCGACCAAATGCTTCAGAGAAAACCTCAATCTTCTATCCTCGAATTAACCCGGCAGATTAGTGTTATTGTAAGAATGGGACATTATTCAACTGCACTTTCGCTTTTCAAGAGAATAAATTTGATGGGTATTTCAAGTGATGTTTATGCAATGAATATCTCTATTAACTGTCATTGCCGGTTGAATCAAGTGAGTTATGGTTTTGGTTTATTAGCCACCCTATTTAAGCAAGGTCATGCACCCAATGTGGCCACTTATGGAACTCTAATACATGGGCTTGTGTTGGGAGATCAGGTTTTCGAAGCTGTTGAATTGTTTAAGAAACTAGTTAAAGAGAAAGTTTGTGAGCCGAATCAGGTTATGTATGGAACCGTTATTAATGGGCTTTGTAAAGCGGGTCACACTAGTAAGGCTTTAGAGTTGCTCAGGTTCATGGAAGCAGGCTCGTGTAAACCGTGTGTAGATCAGTATAATAACATCATTGATTTCCTCTGTAAAGATAGGATGGTTGATGATGCATTAGAACTTTTTACCAAAATGGTTGAAAAAGGCGTTCCCGCTGATGTTATCACGTACAGCTCGTTGATTCAGGGTCTATGCAACTTTGGTCGAGAGACGGAAGCTGTAAGGATGTTAAAAGACATGGAGGGGAAAGGAGTCTCTCCTAGTGTACATACTTATACGATCTTGGTGGATTCGTTTTGCAAGCAAGGATACGTAAAAAAGGCAGAGTGTACTGTGCAAAAAATGGTGCAAAGAGGTCTGGATCCGGATGTAGTCACGTACAGTGCGCTAATTGACGGATACTGTTTACGTGGTGAACTAGATGAAGCAAAGAAAGTTGTCGATCGCATGGTGGAGAGAGATCTTGTGCCCAATATTATCACTTTTAACAGCTTGATAAACGGATACTGCAAAAAGAGGCACATTGATGAAGCCAGACATCTTTTTCATGAAATGCAAGACAAGGGTTTGATTCCTAATGTTGTTACTTACAATACCCTGTTACAAGGTTTGTTTCATACAGGTCATCCTGCAGCCGCTAGAGAACTCTTTAACGAGATGCAAGCAAAGGGCCTGAGTCCAGATATTTGTACTTACCGTATTTTATTTCATGGAATGTGCAATAATGGCCAGTGTTCCGATGCATTGGCTCTTTTTCGTTCGATGGGAAGCAATGAACTAATGAAAGATATTGGTTTGTATAATATCTTGATGAATGGTTGTAGAAAACGTGGGAAGCATAAGTTGGCGATAGATCTGTTTGATGAACTCAGTTTAAAAGGATTGAAACCGAATGTTAGGACATATACGGTGATGATAAGTGTGCATTGCCAGCAAGGGTTGTTTGTTAAAGCAAAAGAATGGGTTAAAAAGATGGAAGAAAATGGTTGTTTGGCAAGTAGTGTGACATACAATGTTATTGTTCAAGAGTTTTTGAAGCAAAAAGAATTTCAAGAAGCAAAGATCTTTCTTGAGGAGATGATTAACCGAGGTTTCTCTCCTGATGCCACTACTTTTTCATTGTTGCTGCATATAACACCGAAAATACGACAAGATTCTCCAATGCAAACTATCCTTGGGAATTTGATAAGCGATGCCGATGAGAGAAGAAATGTTGGCATTTTGGATTCAACATCTAATTCCATTCCCTAAACTAATAAGGTAATGTTAAAAACTTCTGTCTCTTTATGAGAGTTGTATCCTAAAACATGATTTTGTGATTCATTGGTTAAGTATATAATGAATAAAATTCTGAACTTGTAATCTTACAATTCATTTCTGTTTTCAACCAACTTACATGGAAGAATTGTCCTCCAACAGCAACTTCTTTCAGGTTTTATTGTAAATTTTGTAACATTCTCTTTATTTTATTTCCAAGATTTTGCAATGAGTTTTCTTAAGATCAAATAGAATACCAATGATATGCAACTTTTAAATGTTTTTTATAGCTAAAACCCTCCAATGTATTTATTCATACGTTATTAGTCCATTTTCACTTTTTACATTAATAACTTATCTGAACTATAATAGATTTTGAAACTAATAATTTAGTATTATAAATGTATACAACTTTATAAAGCTTATAAACAGTTGTGTTATATAAATGTGAACAAAAATGATTGCACGTTACTTTAATAAATTAAGGCTAAATTGCACTTTTCGTCCTTTATGTTTCAGGATTTATGTAGGCGCTGTCCTTTAAGTTTAAAAATTACACTCTATGTCCTTTATGTTTGCAACATATAACGGGCGGTGTCCTTTCTCATAAACCCAGTTTTCTTTTAATGTTAAAACCCATTGTCTCTCTCAACTTCAAACATGATGGACCTTTTATGTAAAAAAGTGAAACATTCAAAAACAAAACAAAAGCATCAGCCGCCATCTTCTACGTTTATCCGGCCGGCAATTTCGCCGGATTTCGGCAACTCCGGAACCCCATTTCTACGCTTTTTCGGTCCGTTACTTTCGCGATAAACATCATCTCCATCTTATAACAACGTAACAACAAAGTTTCAGCATGTATCTCGTTACTTCGATGGTAATCCGGTAAGCACTACCAATTCCGGCGAACCCGGAACTTCGTCTTTGAGTCGTTTCAACCCGGAATCCGCCGAATTGTATTGTAACTTATATATTTATATAAATCTTTTAAGTTAATTTCCCTTACAACAAAATATACCTTTTTATATACTGATGTATTTTTAGTCAAATGCCAAATTATTAGATTTTAGTCAAATAAAACAATTAACGTGTTTAACTTAAATTAAGCAATCTATGAAACAAATAAAATAGTTGAGATGTTCAATTATCTTTATATTAAGTGGTGGAAGACTTGTATTTCTCTTAAATCATACAGTGTAGACGTGAAAAACGGTGTTGTCAGTCCATACTCACAAAACCACCTCATGCCCCGCGTTGTGAACGGCGTTGTGCTTGGGGCTTGAGGATTTCCACCGGCGTGGAGGAAAATGTGTGGGTGAGTTGAAGACTCTTGATTGGTAGGTGTAGTTTATGTTTGTTTTCATTGGTTGATGTTTATTTATTTTTTTAATTTTTTATTCTCTTCCACGCCACTTTCCCACCCGTGCTTTTTTTTCTCCACGCCATCATGCTTACGTGGTTGACACGTGTCGCTCCACGCCATACCCTTCCTTCAAGCCCCTCCAGACCGTGTAGTCTTAGGAGATGCAGGTTTAACTTCCACTTGGTGCAGAGTGAGACAGTGGTGGACAATGATAAGAGGCCCAGGAAAACCTAGGTTCGATCCTTAAGTCAAATGTGTTTTACAAGTAATTTCACCGTCATGCTTACGGGTGTTGGGTTACCGGATTTTCTCCGAAAATGGTGATGAGGATGAGTAAGGCGGCCGGTTTTTCTCAATTTGTGTTTTTCATTTTTCAACATCCCACCAAACTGTATGACTTTGCAAAACGTGTCCAAAACGCCTTCATTCTACATCTCTCTAGACAACCACTCTTTGACACGTGGCACTTCATCCCTTATCTATAAATAATAAACCCTACCTACCTCCAATGACACACCTCCCATTACCCTTTTCTTCTTTCTCAATCCAAACAACAATGGGGACTCTTAACATGTTCACCTTACCCCAAACTACACAAACCACCTCAATCTTCCCTTATCAACCGGAAACCCACCATGCTTTGAGTTGCCGGAGCTTGAAACTCCGGCAACGGTTGCAGTGGCAGAAGTTGGTGGTGGTTCAATGTGGTGGTGGAGATAGACCGGAGGTGAAGTTACAAAAAGATGAGAAGAAAAGAGAAGATAGTGATGAAATGGAATTGGATAATATTGAAGATGTGAATGAAAAGGTGGAGTTAATGGAGATGGAAGCAATTATGGGGAAAGATGATGGAAGAGAAGCTATGGATTATAAAAGGAGAGCAGGAATATTTTATAAGAGTTCAGAAGTGTTTCAAGCAAACAAGGATCGACAACATCATCATTGTACCTAAACATGAAGGACTAAACTTGGTATTTGCTGATATTTGTGTTCCAAAAGCCGAAGGCAAA
This sequence comes from Helianthus tuberosus, assembly GCA_030545235.1. Lineage (NCBI taxonomy): Eukaryota > Viridiplantae > Streptophyta > Magnoliopsida > Asterales > Asteraceae > Helianthus > Helianthus tuberosus. The sequence goes on along the minus strand of CM060433.1, from coordinate 185,376,584 downwards.
AAGTTGAATAGCATACAATACAATAAATATTGTTAAAATCTCATTTTAGTCCCTATGGTATGGGTTGGCTCATTTTTGAGTGTTTAGTCTAAAGGTTTTATTTTTCATATGTGAATTTAAAAATGTTTCACCGTTGCCATTTTAGTCCACCGGGTTAACTTCATCCATTTTTTCTGCTAACGAGAAAGCCAATTCGGTCATTTTATATGGCTGAATTGCTCTTTAAGTTAACAGAATTACATCTAAAATGACCGAATCGGTTTTCTCGTTAACAGAAAAAATGCATGAAGTTAACCCAGTGGACTAAAATGGTAACGGTGAAACCTTTTTGAACACACAGAAAAAAATGAAATCTTTGAACTAAACTGGTAAAATGGCCCAAACCACATGGACTAAAATTACATTTAACTCAAGATTGTACATGTATGTGTAATGCGTAATGTGTTGGGACTGTTGGGTGTGAATGTTTACTAGACCAACGTTTGGGTTTATACTTTATATTAATTTATATGTGATTTTCTAATGTTCAAAATAAAAACCAATATGTATTTGAATCATGATGTTATTGTTGGTTATCTGAAAAATTGATGCATAAATTGGACAAGAAAACTTCTTTAAAAGGAAAAATGTTCTGGTTTCGAGATTTATCGAGTAGATTCTCTTACTAAACATAATCAAAAGATGACACAAATAAATTATATTAAAAAGTACATGCATTAATCGGTCTTTGCCTTAATTGCTATTGCTGAGTGTTATGTGTCATGTGTCCAATGCTTGTGCAAAACTTCTATTGAGCCGGGGTGGAAGCAGTCTCTCTATTCCTACGGAGTAGAGATAAGGCTGTCTACATCTTACCCTCTTCCGACCCTATGTTAGCTTTACTATTGGTGGAATTTACCGAGTATGATGATGATGATTTAGACCCCAGAAATACTTTAGCCAGCATGCTTATAAGACCATATGTAGTCGAACGGGGTATCACGCCAAAGGTGCACATAGCACCCTATGGCGCTGCATTCCGCTGAGCTTGCAAAAATCATAACGGCACTAGAACTAGGGCTGTTCAAAAAGCTCGCAGCTCGGAGCTCGCTCGAAGCTCGCTCGGATTTAGCTCGGAAAAAGCTCGCTCGATTTGGCTCGGATTAGAAAGTGAGCCTAGCTCGGCTCGGCTCGTAACGAGCCGAGCTGGCTCGGTTCGGCTCGCTTTGTAGCTCGGCTCGGTTTAGCTCGAATTATTTTACTTATAATAAGTTTTAATTTTATATACATTATAATATATTACAAAAAACTGATTATTATTTACATGTATATATGTTTGTAATTTGATATTTATGGCATATTTGAAGATTGATTACCATACTAATGAACTAATATTGTATTTTATTGAAATTAAAACTTATTTTGCGTTGTTAAACTTGATTTTGATTTGAATTGTATTAGGTTGAACTTATTTTGAATATATTCTTTTAAATTATTGAATAATATTTTAGGCTATTAAATTTTAAGAGGTATATATTAGTTTTTTTTATAAAATCGTGCCAAACCAAGCCGAGCCGAGCTAGCTCGGTTTAAAACCAAGCCGAGCCGAGCTAGCTCGGTTTAAAACCAAGCCGAGCCCGAGCTTAGATTTTCAGCTCGGTTTCAAATCCGAGCCGAGCCGAGCCAGCTCGGTTTATAATCGAGCCGAGCCCGAGCTTGGCCTGGCTCGGCTCGGCTCGGCTCATGAACAGCCCTAACTAGAACAAGGTTTGTCACACACATATATATAAACATATATATAGCTGAAGGAGTTAACCACTACACACTCAAGTTATGTAACCCCTATTTCTTACGCATTTGGCACGTGTCGTATAACCCCACATCGCAAGGGGTTAGCACTACGGATGGCCTAATTATAAACATAAGAAACATGAGGATGTGTTGATTAAGACAACAGATTACCAGAAAGCACAAAGTAACACCAGGAATACAATACAACACAACACAGATATGGTACGAAAATATAACTAAATGTTTCAAATAAGGCAAGTTATCACAACTGCAGACAAACACCTACATCTCACTATGACAGAAAATCTGAATAAAACTATAACAGTTCCAAAGTTTACATCACCTGAGAAAGGGTGGCTCAGAAGAGATCTAATCAGATCCATTCAACTCAAATCTACTAGTGACAAGAGTTCCTCAACAGAACTTCCAATGATTGTCACAGTTCACACACGTTACAAACGTCGTCATAGGTTCATCAGCACTCCTAGTCTGCAGCTGATAATAAGTGCACTTCCTTTTCCCACAACGACCGCACCTAAACTGATCGGTCGTAGCTTTTGGTGGCCCACCTCGTTCACAATCGAACAACGCTTTCTCCTTAATTTTCACATTCTCCATTTGCCTTTCAGTGCTCGCCATCTCTTCAGGGGTCAACTCCAGAATCCGTTCGGGTTTCACATGCCCCAGCAACACTTTTCTTCTGAAATCCGGATTTTTCGGATCCTTAATGTTAAACATTATTGATCTGTATTTAAACTTCTGTGCGCCGTTGGATCTCCCCCACTTTTCAAACATTGCAGACTCCACTGACACAGCAACTCTGTACGGGTCGGATGCTTCCGCTTCATCCCTTAATTCGTCCTCAACCTCCTCGGAAACTTTGCATAATGCCTCTGAAAGAAGTTCGCGAATCTTGTCTCTTACGGGATCCTTACAATAAACAAGAGAAGTCAGTTTTGGTGGGCCCACACTGTTAACCGCAGGTTTGTTTGTTCGATTATTTTCTTCTTTGGTAACGCGCTCGAATTTAATGTCTTCTCGCTTTTCAACTTTGCCAACATTAACCTTTTTGTCTGACGATGATGATGTGGCACTACGACTGTTTTTCTCAACCTTGATTGAGTTCACTCTTTGCACTTGCTCGGGTTTTACGGATTCTTTGGTATCCGAGCTCCCATTTTTCTTATTCTTTAACGTTTCTTCGAGTATTATATTTTTCCAGATTTCAACTAGCTCAGCAGCTAGAGACTGGATCTTCTTTCTAGGGTGTTTCGTTAGTTGACGAAGCCGCTTCCCCACCTGAAATGATGTCATTTGCGTAAACTTTCTTTATAAAAAAGGTATATGTCTAATTTTGATGTCGGGGCAACAACCAATATAAGAATCTTTAGTCATTTAAGAGTGATTATATCTACCGAACACAAGAACATAACTGTAACAAAATATTTACTTCCATAAGTTTACACGATCTAACAACACTGATTAGCAATATATCTTGAAGCGCAACCAACAAAGACAAGCATCGAATAGGATAGCAAAAGAAAGAGATGAACAGAATTATGCAACACGACACCTAAACTTCGCACTATTCACCTTAAACCTTAAAGAATAAACATAAAACAGCATCATTTGAATAATAAATCACATCAATTAAGTTAATGTTCATTGTTACATTACTTACATATTAACATGTACCTTACTTGGAGGCAAAGCCACACCTAGGCATGCATCTAAAGTGGAATCCTAAGCCTAATTGTTCTATCGCTTTTGTACAAGCAAAGTACCAAATACTACATGAAAAAGAACTAAATATTAAGAACATATTTTTCTTATCCACCATTTGTCACCGCTGTGTAAAAGTCCAGCTTCTTTTTAAAGTAGTGACCAAATCGAGTGAAAATCGCAGAAACTTAAGGGACTTCCTGAATCATGATACGATCAATCTTCTTCAAGAATACGTGTTTGTGCCTATACGACTATATGTAATACGTGATAATGGTAGCAAACATATACTTCATTACCATTACCATTGCATATGTTGAAGGCTTGAGCCTTTGAATGTGAAACAAATTTCCAAATACAATTTAAAAAAACAACCAAAGATTTTAGTTCTCAGAAGTCAAGACCACATCCAATAAACCATACAGAATGTACAAATTGAAACCTAATCAGAATAAAAATCCATTCTCAAGCCTAACATCTCAACTGTTTCTTTTTCTAGTAAACTTTGTTGCAATTTCACTGAATTACAAACCCAAAGCTTCTCCATGTCATAATATTCGGTAATTTTAGCAATTTGAAAATGTCATATGTTAAATATAAAAAAAAAAAAAAAAAAAAACCTAGGTTTCATATCATGATTCACCCCAAACATTACAAAACAATCACATACGTGCGGATCCATAACATAAGTTTGTGATTAGCAGTACAAAATCCATATAAAAGTATTATATGATTCAAAATATTATAATACCTGAGTGGAGACAAGAACTTGATAGTTAACAGGAAACTTTTTTAGCGCTTTTAAAGCATCAATACAGCGATCTTCATCGGCCGAATAATCTCCGGCGCCGCTGTTAGCGAAGGCAGCGTCCGCCGCTTTCTTTGCGGCGTCGAATAGATCTTTGAGCTCCGTCTCCATGGACGATTGCTTCAACAACAAAAAAAATAAAATAAAAATAGAGACAACAGCAGAACAAGCGTGATGTGTGAGTTTTGAAGAACCACAAGGATAGGGTAAACTAATCGTGGCCGTTGATCTACTTGTGTCAGAAACTGATCTTGTGGTAGATCAGGAAGAGTTGAAGTTAAAGTAACATTGTCTGTCTGGGTTTTGACATTGACCTTTCATGTGGAACTTTTTAACTGACCAATTAAGGATATTTTTTTTTTCTTTTTTTTTTTTTTTTCAAAACAGTTGTCATACTATTCATATTTGAAGTTTCTAATTTTTTTTTTTAATATTTAGATTACTTTTTTTTTACTAATATAAGACCAGCTGATATAGGGTTTAAGCTCGACTCAATTCGAGGTTGCTATTCTTTTATAATTTGTTTGTAGAAACATTTTGTATGGTATGGCATGTAGCACACCATCTCAATAATTTAAGGTAATTTTTGGTATGTAGGAATGAGAGGTGGAATGAAATGGATGATTACGAGGGAATGAAGAAAATAGTGTTTGGTTGGTTAACGGAATGGAATCACCCATTTCAAAAGACATTCCATTCCCTTAAAATCATTCCATCCACCCCCCATGATTTTTTTTTCATTCCATCCACCCCCCATGTTTTTTTTTTCATTCCATCCCCTCTTGAACCATTCATCAACAACACCACAACCACCTTCGCCACAACCCACCACCACCTCCCGGTACCCACCACCGACGCAATTGACGCCACCCGCCACCACCTCACCCCGACAGCCACCGTCGCCGCCGCCGCCGTCACCCACCCGCCACCGTTATCACCCACAACCGCGACCGACCGCCAACGCCACTCGCCACTTGCCGCCGTCGCCACCTCCGTTGCCACCCACCACCAACGGCCGCCTTGCCGCCACCACCACTCGTCGTCGCTGCCGCACCGCCACCACCACCACCCATTGCCACTGCCGCGACCCACCACCGCCACCTACTCACAATCACTACCACCGACCGCCACCACCACCACTCACCGCTTATTTTATTACTTCGTTTTTCTTGCCTACCAAACAATACACATGGTAACCAAATAAGACATGGAATTGTAATAATCCATTGCATTCCCACATCCATTCCATTACCTCGTCTATTCCATTTTTTCGTCAATTCTATTACCTACCAAACAGACCCTAAACAGACCCAAAGTGTGAAAATGAATTTACTTGTTAAAATGGATAATAGTCATAATACATCATGAATTGATTTCTATTTTACTAATAACGAAAAAAAAAGTATCTATATTCACCTTACATTTCTAATTTTCTATCTCTTGTTTTCCTCGTTAAAACAGATATTGAACTTTCTTTCTAAAAATAATCAGAACATCATAAAAAAGAAGTGATCTTGAGCAGGGGCGGATTTAGCATGGTTCCATGGGTTCTCAGGAACCCATTCGATTCGAAGAAAATAGAAAAAAATAGTGTAAACCTTGTCTGATTTAGGAAAAAATAATGAAAATTAGTGAAAAAATACCAAAAGGAACCCAGTGGAATCCGACCCTGGATCCGTCACTGATCTTGAGTGTAGTCATTGATCTTGAGTGTAGTCATTAAACGCACATCAAGTTCGAAAAATAAAGCGATTAAGGGTAAAAATAATACAAGATAAATAAAAATATCAAGAACACTTGGAACAGTTTTAATTCTGTTGAAAATGAAAAAAGCCCACGTGGAAGTTATACTAAAAAACAGAGACCCAAGTAAGCCCAATTAAGAGCATCACATTAATAAATAACTACCCCTCTCAAGTTCTCAACTGTCAAGTGGGGCATTGGATGGTGTATTGATAAAGACAAAATATTTAAATATCTGAGTTTTGAAGGGGGGGGGGGGGGGGGGGGGGGGGTTGGGTTAACTACCTATCTCAACTAAATTCTCATATTTTTAGGAAAATTGTATAAAATCATTTAATCAAAATGTTGAAAAAGTTTCAAATTACGTAAAGTCAAAAATATTTTTTTATAAAAAATATCAGTACAGCATTACCTTATCTAGAGACTAGAAAGTACAAAGTGAACTACCACTTTAAGGTATAATGGGATTTTAAACACTCAAGTGGCTCGATTTATTATATAACATGATATCAAATAGTATAAAGGTTAAAAAGAAACATTATAGATCAATACTATTTATGTGAAGTTAAGTTTGAATGTGCATTAGCAGATCCATTATGAAAAATAATTATATGCAACTTTGACTTATTGGTAATTCGATTGCTAACATGTCGGATACATCACCACGATATAGTTATACCCAACTTTTGACCCATGTAACAATTTTCCATTTGTATTTATCATTTACTCTATCAAATTATTTACTTCTACACTTTTTTCTGCCCTTTTTAGCTCCTTTAGCCTTTCAAAACATTATTTTTCCATTTTTATTTATCATTTACTCTATCGAATTATTTACTTCTAAACATTTTTTCTGCCCATTTTAGCTCCTTTAACCTTTCAAAAACAATTTTTATAATCACTCTATTACTTTCCACTCTCTTCTGTTAAAATAATATAACTAAAATTAGTTATCCATCATTATAAATGATGGAAAAGATAAAGAAGCCGTGTAAAAAGTATTAAAACGTCCTTGATTGTAACATATGCACATAATGGATGGTTGAATATAGCCACTCGTTGTTATATTTAACAGTAAATTAATATAATTTATAAAATTAATTCACTTTGAAAAGGAAAAAAAAAGTACTTGATTGTTAAACAGAAAACTAATTAATTTTGACGAAGACTGTAAAATTGCAACTATTTTGAACTTTATTTGCATAGAAACAAAATTTGGACGGAATGTGCATGTTAAATTAATATTTTTATATAACAAGTTGACGTCAGCCCGCGCGTTGCAGCGGGATGATGATTGTGAATATATTTAATGTCACTATATATGAAGCAAGAATTTTTTTATTTTATGCAAACCATTATTTTCATTTAGCTTTATCCCTATTCTACAACTAAAACATTTTACTCACTAAAATATTTTACTTTAAAATATAAATAAAAGTGTTTTAAGGAGTAATCCAATTCCAAAACCAAATGAAATTTAGAAATTAGCAATTGAACCAACATTATTTTACCTGATTATTGACATACAAACCAATCACTGATCAAAATAATTCAACTGTAAATTTTGCATTCAAAATTCAGCAAAATCCACCCAATTCCGTCAAATTTGGTTTGTTTACGTAACTTGATCTACAATGAAGTTACATATACATTCTTCGTGTTGCCCATTGAACATGCTAAACTTTTTGTCTCTTCTATAGTGGTTCATAACCAACGTAGTTACTACAACTCTTTCAATTTAGGCATAGACTATTGTATGCAATTATACAAATGTCCCTAAAATTGTTTTTTTTTTTAAATCTTGTTACCTTTGACATGTGAATAGGGATGAGCATTTGTTAACGGGTACCGGTACCGGTACCGAACCGGTATAATCGGTACCGGTACCGGTACACCCCCATCCCCCCTTCCCCAAAGCTTAGACCACATGGTATGGAGAGGCTTGAAGAGAGGGTATGGAGCGATCACGTGTGAGTGTGGTGGCGTGGAGAAAAAAGCACAGGGTGGAGGGGCTTGAAGAGAGAGCGTAGAGCGACACGTGGCAATCACGTCAGTATGGTGGCGTGGAGAAAAAAGCACGGGGTGGAAAAGTGGCGTGGAAGAGAATAAAAAAATAAAAAAAAATATCAACAAATCAAAACAAACATAAACTACACCCACCAATCAAAATCCTCCACCTCACCTCCACATTTGCCCCCACCACGCCGGTGGAAATTCTCAAGCCTACCCCACAACGCCGCCTTCCACTCCATACGCGGATGGTGTTCCCAGCTTGGAGGGGCTTCCACGCCAAGACAATATGGTATTATGGTTTTAAACCTCTCCTGCGAATCTTCTTTTGTCTTGATTGGCTCTGGCTTCCACGTTGCACTCTTTTCCTCTGAACAAAACAAATGCAGCAAATTCAACACACGAAACCTATTCCTATTAACAAAACAAAAAACAACAAATTCAACACACAAAACCTAAAATCCCCCCAATTCTATTAATATCAAAATTCTTTTCTTGATTCCATCCATCAATCTTCAAATTATCAAACTGAACATTATGATCTAACATCAAAGTAGAAAATAAACTCACCTTTATAATGATCACATTGGTTTGTGAATCGTTCTTCTCATCAATCGATGATTGTTTATTCAAAAGAAGAGACTATTGTTCTAAAGTATAACTATTTTAACATGTTATTCATTAAAAAAACCATATAAAAATGAAATCCGGACAACAACGTTAAATGAAACCGTCGCAAAGATATGCAAACAATGATGATGTAACAATGACAACCGAACCAACACCAAACTGACGCACCTGTCTGAAAAAACGATGCACCCCATTTACATACGTAACCATCGCTCATCGTCTCCGGAGGCCGGCATAATTGAATTTAAAGGATCTGGCAATTTGGCTGTTATTGATTAAAAAATGACGATGCAGCAGAATGGAAATTTTGGTGTACGTTGCATACAACCTTGGTTGCTTTTGATCCTTTATAATTGATTGATGTTGGCATCGAGTATGTATTATCGATGTAGATTTGGGAATTAAATTTGTATTTGAAATTAATTTGCAAAATAGGGAATTACATTAAATAGATAGATAGTCCAATTGAAAAGGTAGCGTAACAACGAAACGGTGGAACGGTGCTAATGAAAAGGAATGTGGAAGGGTGCTAATTGTATGTTTGAAACGGCGTGGGTGTGTCGGTTCATCGTGAAAGGTGACCCATTTGATCAGTATCACACCTGTATATGCATAGAAGTTTTTTTTAGATAACATGTAATTTAAGAATAAAAATTTAGGTTAGTTAATATATTCAGGCTACCATGTGTTGCATTATCTCCGTGTTAAACAAAAACTCACAAAATGGATAGATATCGCTAGCCGCAAACACATAGCGTGCATGGATCAAATTACACAACTGACAACTGCAAAATCTGTGATTTTCTATGTGATGACAATTAAACTAAAAAAACAACACATTTAAGGACATCTAATTCAATTGGATTCCACGTATTACATGTATATAATTTGGAAATTAGTTTGATCATGTTTCCGTTTTCATTTCACCATCATCTATAGTTGCATTGATTTAGGAGTCATGATCATGTTTGACATTCGAGGAAATCAATCAGAAAAGTTGGCGGCGGTTATCACCGGTGTCTGTTAGTACCACCGGACCAACACCAAGATTAGAAGCATTGTTTCGCAAACCATAAATAACGATGCAATCTAATTTGTAAAACTAATGTCTATTTCTTGGTTGAACAATTCTCTCTAATATACCATCGATTGCTATCAAATTGATATCATAGCCAAATTTTAATCAATCCATCTCTGTAAAAGTGCAACTCTACGGAAACACCTATCCCTGTTTTCCGACCAAGAAATCAAGATGGCAAAGTTAATTTCCAATAACGATTATCAGTTTTGTCTTTCTGTGGTTGTACGCAATTATATAGTCGGAACAGTACGTGGTTGTAGATGGTTGCTTTGCGTAGTAGATACAGCGGTTCACTGTTGTGCGCCGGTTAGGTCCATCGAATTGGATTTTTGATCAAATAAGAGGCTGCCTTATATAGGGTTGAAATACCGTTTGCACAAATCGTTGCGACTTTTGTAGAATGACGCACTGCTTCATGAAAGTCAACCATTAAACATGTATAGAAGATAAACTCAACCAATTCCAAGTATTATGTCGGTTGGTTCACAAAGGTTGCACCGCTTTGCAATATATATCATCCCGACTTATTTTAAAAGAATTATTAATTAATAGTATATAATATAAAATGAAAGGGTGTGAGTAAAATGGACTAAAAGGTGTGACTTTTAGAAAAATAGGACATAACCCAAGTTACTAATTGTATAAGGGTATAATATGGGCTAGCTTGATTGTTAAACAGAAAACTAACTTTGACGAAGACTGTAAAATTACAACTATTTTGAACTTTATTTGCATGGAAACAAAGTTTGGACTGAATATGCATGTTAAATTAATTTTTTTACATAATATAGCGTTAGCTCACTAAGTATAGGAACATGCCGCTTAGAGTCTTAGAGGGGAGGTCTCATTCGGACTTTACTAACCAAAATTATCTTCAGATAACACGTAAATGAGAATTACGATGAAAAGAAAAGAACCCTTCTTTCTCTTCAAAACTCTCATCTGATAACATTTGCCATTAAAAAAATAATACTTTTACCTTTTTACCATGGAATTTAGAGTTAATTACATAGTTAGTCCATGTGGTTTGCACATAATAACATACTTAGGTACTATTAGTTTAAAATCACATTCTAGGGTATTAACTTTTCATTTTGTAACGTTTGGAGGTATTAACTTCTAGAGTATTAACATAGGTAGTCCCTGTGGTTTGCACAAAATAACATATTTAGGTACTAATAGAATGTGATTTTAAGCCTACAAATAACCTTAATACCCCCAAACGTTACAAAATGAAAAGTTAATACCCTAGAATGTGATTTTAAACTATTAGTATCTAAGTATGTTATTTTGTGCAAACCACAGGGACTAACTATGTAATTAACTCGTGGAATTTATTAACTACGCATACTAAATTAATCTAATTTAACTACGTATTCTTTCATTATATCTAGAATGCAATATGACAAACTAAGAAATAACAAATCTTAGAAAACTTTTACTTGAAAAGTTTTACATATTATGTTTGGTTTCGTTATCACATTTATCACCTGTTTCAATGTTTTCTAGCAAACTATTAATTAGGGGTGTTTGAAACCAGATATTCATAATTTCTTAGTAGGGTTTTAGATTATACAAATATATGAATAAATGAATAATTATCCATATATTACTTAAACAATGGAATTATATAACTTACGATTAAATAATCGAACATAACTAAGTCTGCATTAAAGCAATAAAAATTCCATAAAAACATTTAAACAGCATACGTAATTAACAATGATATATATAGAGTCATTAGTGACATCACACAACAGTAACATAATGGATGAAGAAGAAATTGAGTGCAAACTGGTTTTCATTGTCTAGCAAACAAATAATTAGTACCATTAAGTGTCCACTTTTGTGATAACTTGACAAATAATTCGTGTAGTTACAATCAAAGCATAATACAGTGTATGTATGTAATATGACGCACCAAGTGTATGTCACTCATATGACCAAGTTTGCACTATGTGTAGCTATAGACAAAAAAATATATATGTTGAATAATAAAGAATTTTGGTTTAATTTTGGGCTTTGGTGTGTATTTATAGACAAAAAATATATGTTGAATAATAAAGAAGTTTGGTTTAATTTTAGGTTTTGGTCCGTTAGCTAGTAAACCCGTAGCCTCGCTATATGATTTGTATTTCTTTTTCTTTTTCATTGTTATTTATGTTTTTCTAATGTAATGTAATAAAGCCATGGCCGTTTCTACGCTTTTGGTGGCCCTATGCCAAATACAAAGTGGGGGCCCATTAAATTTGAATTTGTATAATTTCACGAAGATTAAAAAAACCTTCATCTAAGAATATAAACCTAGATTACGCGCTGGTAGCAAGCACGATGGGAATTGGGAACGATAATGGCGGCTCTAGTTGAGGGATTTTAGGTTGAATAACCAATTGTCGATGCTGGAGTCTTTAATCGCCAAACACTTTCATTCCGTCCCATCGCCGTCGCTGAGCTTTGCCACCACCGTCGTTGGCCGGAATAGTGTCGCCGTATTTCTTGAAACCCGCCGGATCTTGTTTTGAATATTGAACCCTTTCACCATCTCGAGCCCAAATCGCCCAAGGTGGGAGATGATTGTGTAGGGGGTGATTGAGGACCTACCATCTCTACCTCTCTTCTATATCCTCATGAGATGGTCGATACCCTCAAACAACTACCCTCTATGAGTACCCCATTGTCGGCCGGTGTGCCGACGGGTACCCCGGCCCTACCCGCTATTTGCTCCACCCGAACGCCCCTACCACCCTTAGGATATATTGCAATTAAGTAATCGAACATAACTATTTTAAATTCAAGTCATTCATTTAATGAACACTGATACATATCCTCGACTTCAAGCTATTTATCAAGAAAATTTCTACAAATGTAGTATAAAAAAATCAGTGTGTGTGTAGTCACAGTGATATTTTGCAAAAGTAAACATAATGGACGGAGAAATTTGAGTGCAAACTATGGTATTGTCTAGCACATAATTACTACACCAATAATTCATGTACTTGGTATCAAAGCATACAGTGTGTATATGTAATATGACGCACTATGTATATGTCATTAATATGACGAAGTTTGCACTATGTGTATGTACATATCAATAGAAGGAATCAAGGAAAGTAATAGATTCTTGCGTTGGAACAATCGAATGCAAATAAAATTTTAGTTTACAATTGGGTTGGAGCGATTCCCTTAAAACGTCTTATTCAAAAGTGAATGACTAATAGAATTTTTGTGATGGTTGTTTAATTTTTTTTTATTTAATTTAATTATAATATCTAATCATTGCAAGAGTTAAAGCTCCACTACACCGCTTTTTAACTTCAAACCCCTTTTCTGACTATGCGTCACGTGCTTCATGCCAAAAAATAAGACATTTGTATCAGTCACCACTACACGTGGTCTTATGCTTTGTTTTGCCAATCCATGCGTGTGATAATGCTGTAACCGAATAATAGTTTTTGGATGGTTGGTTATGCATTTGAATTTCACCATACTCTATAATATACACTTTATTATTAATTTTATATGGGATATTGATTTTAATAATTTATACTAACACCTAACTATTAGCTGATAATTATTCATATCGACAAGATGACTAATATCACTCCTCACTTTCACTTTTGCTATTAGAAGGTAATCATACTCAACGCAAAAGTAACTCTCGGTGCTATTTAATAAATACTTTACTAAATTTTATTTTAATCAGGATGTTGTAAGTTGTTTTAAAACAAACGTTAGAGTTAACGAAAGTGAAAGTTATGAATGTGATTAGTCACATTACCTTTATTATTGGCCAATAGATATTGTATTATACACTTTATGAGAAATATAACTCCAGATATTATTTGCAAGTCTAGATGATTATATATATTCGTTGAATTAAAAAGTGGAAAAACAGTATACGTTCGAGAAAGTTGAAACAAGTTAACCAGCCATTGATGGTGATCGTGATAAGATTATAGACTTCCAAGTCCAAATCTCTAAATCTTATTCGTTATGTAATTAATAATTATTTCAGTCAAAGATATGTGTTTTGGAATGGGTAAACGATATTAGGACATCTAAGGTGAAAGGGAAAGATTCTTGGCTATAAATAATTGTCTTGAATAGAATATGGGACAAATTCCCTTCTAGTAACGTTTTAATATATTATTATTTACCACTTATAATAATATAATAAAATAAAATAAAAACTTAAAGCAAACGTTCTAGTGTTCAGTAGAAAATTATTATTTAATAATAATAATAATAATATAATATAATATAATAAGAACTTAAAGCAAAAGCTGTAGTGTTAAATAGAGAACTGATTAAAATACTAAACGTTGCAGTTACATATAGAAGTCGTAGTCATTGAATGTATTAATTTGAATGTTGGGTGATGTTGTCCTAGTAATCTAAGTAGCATCACTTCTACAAAACTGAATGTTAACGATATAAATTTACGACCGATTGTAACAATCACAAGATATTTGTGGTTAGATTAGTGAACGAGATAATATAGTAGGAAGAATAGAGACTGAAAACAAGTCGGTCGCAATACTTATACTGTTTTCTAGTATTGCTGACACTAATGTTGAGATGAAAATTTCGGTTGCTAAGGTCAGTTGAAAAAGAATTTTGGTTGCCAAAAATGATCAGAAATTAATTTGTGACGGGTTACCAACTACAACGCAAAACGGGTATTTACTACTGTTTTTTTCGCTCTCTAACAATTATTTTTCAACTAACGTCTCTCGTGCTTTGTTTGCAACAGTATGTTTGTCCGTCCTTTAGTTTGTTTGTTGATATTGATAGGGTTGTGGAATGGAGTGACAAGTACTAGTGTCTAGGGTTTGACTTGGTGTTTGTTAGAAAGTGTATGATTAAATTATTGTAGAGTGTTATTATTTTTATTTTTTTTGAAAAGTAAACTTCATTAAAACGAAAACGCCGACCCAAGCCGGGCCGACAAAAAAACTATACACCAATAATTACATGTTCAAAAAAGAAACCCAATCAACCCAATCTATCCCTTTAAACTTAGATCTCGAAGAAAACCAAAAAAAACTAATGGCCTTTATCTCGCTTATAATGCCTTCTATCTTGACCGGAGCATTAGAAAACTTAAAATTATTTCTTGCACGCCAAAGACACCAACACGTAATCATAATTATACCGTGAACCGCCATCCTTTTCCTATCCGAGACCTTAATGCCTTTGTGAAAATCGAGCAAATCTCTCAGCGAGAAAGCTATAACATTTGGAATTTTACACCAAGAACTAATACCTTGCCAAACCAACGAAGCCACATAACACGCGACGAAAACATGATCAACCGACTCATCCTCCGAATTGCACAGGATACAAGTGATGTCACCCACATCTATGTTTCTTCTCTTGAGAGCCTTAGCCGTTGGCAACCTATCCAATTCCATCCTCCATGCGTGAATATTAATTTTTGCCGGGATCCAAGAACACCAGTCTAAAACAAAACTGAAGTCTTGAGATAAATCTTCCTTAAGCAATTCTTTAACCCCTTTTACCGAGAAGGAACCATCCGAAACCGAACTCCACCTCCATTTATCTTTATCTGTCGTAACATGAGAACTACCAATCACCGAAACTAACCGATCCACCTCCGGTTGCAACCCAGCCGCAACCAAACCCGAAGCCCAACTCCAGTTCAAAACAACCGAACTACCTTGAGTCTTTATTCTATCCGCTACTCTGCATTTCTTATCAGATTCCAAGAAGAAGAGATCTGGGAACGCGGACTTCAGAGGTTCATTGAGCAGCCACGTATCAAGCCAGAATGCAATGTCTTTCCCGTCACCAACAAGACCTTTAAGGTAATTCCTTAAAGGTATACCACCAACCTTTGTGTTGATAAAAACTTTAGCAATGTTACTCCAGACACCTGCTAACGATTTTTTGAATTGAATGCTTTCCCAACCCACCCTATTCGAATGAAGAGCTTCGATAACTTCTCTCCAAAGACAGTCACTCTCCGTTTTATATCTCCACCCCCATTTAACTAAAAGGGACGTATTAACAAGATGAAGTTTAGACAAGCCCAGGCCTCCATGTTTTTTTGATCAGGTCACTTTGTCCCAAGCAACCCAATGTAATTTTCTCTCCTCAGAAGAACCACCACACAAAAATTTCTTGATAAAAGATTCAAGATCATTTAAAACTTTTTTAGGAGCTTTGTAAAGGGAAAAATAATAAGAAGGAAGGCTTTCAAGTACCGATTTAATGAGAACCACCCTCCCACCTATCGAAAGAAGGTGTGACTTCCATTTCGCCAATCTACTACGAAAAATGTCGAACACCGGCTTCCAATTGTTGACCCGGTTCATGTTTGCTCCAACTTTGAGACCAAGATACTTAAAAGGAGGGCACTCCGGATTACAACCGACCACCTTGGCCATCTCCACAATCTCTTCCATCCCCACACCTAACCCGAAAAGATTGGACTTCTCAATATTAATTTTCAAACCCGAACAAACATGGAAACATCTGAGGATTCGAACAATATTAACAACTTCCTTTTTAGACCAAACACCCATCATAATTGCATCATCCGCGTACAAAAGATGCGATATGTTCGGCCCGTTATTAGGAATATCAATTCCTCTAACAAAACCTGCCTCCTTTGCATTCTCAATCATGCACGACAGAGCCTCCATGACAACCAAGAACAGAAAAGGGGAGAGAGGATCCCCTTGCCTCAAACCTTTTTCACACTTGAAGGTGAAAGTGGGCGAACCGTTGACAAGCACAGACGAGCTAGCCGACTTCAGAATACCTAATATCCATTTGCACCATATGTCGTGAAAGCCCATTTGGTGAAACAAACCAACCACGAAATCCCAATTAACGTTATCATACGCTTTCTCAAAGTCGATTTTGAGAAGAAAAGCCTTAGCTTTCTTCTTTTTAATCCAAGCAATTAACTCATTAACAATCATAGGACCATCCAGAATCAGTCTACCTTTTAAGAAAGCCGTTTGAGACATGGAGATAACACCACCCAAAACAGCTCTCAAACGGTTGGCGAGAACTTTGGAAATCACCTTGCTAATAACACCAACCAAGTTAATGGGCCTATAGTTATTAAGAGAAACCGGATCAGTAACCTTAGGAATGAGAGTGATAAACAATGATCCACTTCCTAAACTGATAACCCCCTCCGAATGGAACCAATAAAAAATTCTTCGAAAATCATCTTTAAAAACCTCCCAAAAATGTTTAATGAACCTAAAGTTCATACCATCGGGCCCCGGGGCCCTATCATCACCACAATCGAACACAGCAGCTTTGATCTCAGAATCTGAAAACGGCTCCACTAGAAAATTACTATCTTCTTCCGAGATTTTCTTTATATTATTCAGTCTGACTTCCGGCCTATGAGGGCAACCTTCCTTAAACTTATCTCGAAAAAAAAAAGAACCTGCTTTTTGATAAGCGATGGTTTAGTAACCCACTCCCCGTCAATAGTTAAACCATGAATCGAATTCACCACTTTCCTGCTATTCACCACTGCGTGGAAGAACTTGGAATTCTCATCCCCGTCCACTGCCCACTTAATACGAGATCTTTGCTTTAAATCCGAATTTCTCCGATAATCTACTTCTCTCACAGTTTTCCTATTCTCCGCCAAAATCCATTCCTCTTCTTATTATTTGATTTCTTATTATTAATCCTTCCAGAACTTGTTCTAAAATGCAATGTTTTTAGAGTGTATTAACTTTTTGTCCACAAATTTAAGATGATGTAACGTCCCTCTTTTTGTTCACCTTGGTATTTTCACGGTCGTTTTGGTTTTATTGTAGTGCGGTTCTTAGAAGGTATTAATAGTTTAGCTCTTCAACTTATCGAGGAGGCGAAGGGCGTGGTTGAAGTTGGTTCACCTCGGGGGAGGGGCAGAGGATGAAGACAAGAGAGATGAGGTGTGCAAGGGAAAATGACTACTTTTAATGGTGGTTGTGAATTATAATAGGCGTCGTTGCAGGAGGACAATGTTTGAAGGGGGTCGCTTCATATTAATACCAATCAGTAATAAACCAAAGAATAAGTCTAGGCGGCGAACATAGCATCGGTAAGGTTGGTCTCATGGGACCTAAAAGGCACAGGTTCGAGTTGTGAAAACAAACCTCTGTTAGTAATGGAGAGCAATAATGTGTATATCAGAACCAAGTCACCTCACCTCAATACTCCACATGCACCGGATTTTCCCTTTTATATCTCACGAAAATCACTAGGAAAATCTTAATCCTAAACTAAAATAGTAACAAAAAAAGAGTTGTCTAAGACTAAAGGGTATGGGGGCCGGCTAGGCCCGGCTAGGACCGGCGCCGGTCCCCCACACCGCCCCTCTTCGTCCCAAACGGCCCCCCCACAACCGGCGGCGCCGGGCCTCCTTTCTTCTCTCTCTCTCATCTTTGTCTCTCCTCTCTCTCTATCTCTCTCTAAAGTTTTATATTTTTTTATTGTTGTGGGGCCTCATCCTCCACCCCTCTCCACCCCCTTAGGTTCATCCCCTCCAAGCCATTCCTACGTGGTGACTCATCCCCTCCAAGCTCATCCTCTCCATACCCTTTAGTCTAATTAGACCATCATTCTTTCCACAAATCAACAACTTATTTTAATTTACATCAAGATTTTGGGGGGCACTACGTCATTGGTGATGAAAAAAGGGCAAAACAGGAAAAAAAAAGTATAAAGAAATTCGAATGCAGGTTGGATGAATGCAACCACTTATCTTTCTGTCAATATCACTTGTTGAATGGATCATAATCCATCCATCCATCAAAGGTTATTTTTTTCAAACCTTATTATTTTTTTTAAATTAAACTTCATTAAAACCAACCTCCGACCTAAACGGGTAAAAGACCAATCACACAACGCCCCCGACCCAAACAGGCAAAGGGGAAGAAAATTACAACATATACAACGGATATTTACACCATTCAGCCCATCTAATATAATTACAAACAAATCTATTTTTAACCCATGCGAAGCTTTTCGATTTTATCTTCCCTATGATATCTTGCTGGCTACACTTTTTCTAATTGAAAATCACACCGTTCCTTTTCTTTCCATATGCACCAGCAAGCAATCAAAGCCATCCCATACATAATCTTTTCCGTCTTCTTGCACCGCTCTTAATGACCGTATGTATTTCGAGAATGTCTTTGAATTCAAAGAAGAAAAGCGGAGAGATGTTACACCAAACGCTAAAGATCGACGACACCCATTTGGATCGGATAAGAAGGTATTTTATTTTATTCAATTATTAATGTGGGACAGATAAGCAAAAAACATGACGGTACACATGACGAAATAGTATAGACGTCACTATTGTTTTCTCTAGATTTTCTTTTCCTTTCTACATGGAAATTTCCTAGAACTGATTTACATGCTTCCTGGTTCCTTCCTTCCCCCTCACTTTCTCTCTCTATAACTTTCTATAACTTCCACACACACACACACCCTCTCTCTCTATATATATAATCGACTCACTTCAACTTCACTTTACACTCAAGCCATTTATTGTAGATAACACATCTCAGATATCAAATACATCATCTGTACTTATGATATCTGAAATGGAACAAAACAACAAAAGATTAATCGAAACCTTAATTAGAGGACGAGATTCCACAACAAGGTTGCAAGATTTACTTTGCCGGAAAGAGAATCTTAACGGTTTGGTTTCGGTTGAAGATCTGTTAGCAGAAATACTGGGATCTTTTTCCAGTGGCATTTCCATGTTGAATTCTTCTGTTTCCGGTGAGAATCTTGGGTTTCCGGTGGAAAATATGCCGGAAGTTTACTCCGGGAAGAAGCCGGTGGTGAAGGAACGAAGAGGTTGTTACAAGAGAAGGTACACGCACATATAAAACGTGCAACTATTATTTTAGTGGATAGTACAATTATTAATATAGCAGATGGTATAACAAGTTATTATTTTTTTTTTTTTTTTGAATGGCATATAACAAGTTATTTAAGATATATTTTATTGATCATTATTATTTTAGTGGATAGTACAATTAATATAAGTTAAAAAAATTTTGATATAAGTTTTAAATAATTTGATATAAGTTTAAAAAAAAAGTATTTTATGCTAAAAAAGTATTTTAAAAAATTAATTTGATTATTATTTTACAGAAGGACCATTGATACTAGTATCATAACTAGTGCAACAATTGAAGATGGATTTGCATGGAGAAAATATGGACAAAAAGAGATCCTTAACTCTAAATCCCCAAGGTACTAACTAGTTAACTATTTTTATTAACCTTTTTGCTATTTTTGGAATTTATTTATTTATTAAACAAATTAGATTGCCATCACCACTTTGGTGGTGTCGTAGAGGCTTTATGCTTCTTGGGGAGAGAGCATGGTTCAATTCCTGGCGTGGGTAAAACTTGATGTAATTTAGAAATAGTGTTATGTAATTTTTACCGTTAAAAAAAAATTAAACAAATTGGATTAGAGCTTTCATAAATGAGGTAAAAAGAGATTGTCTAGGATAGGTGGATGGTACATCAGGCAAAAAAAACCTTATTTCCAATAACCTTTAGAATCCACCCAATAAGAAAATGTAAAAACACCTAAAACTATCGCGTCATCACAAACTTTTTTTTTATTTTTAACCACTCATGTCTCACTTATATGGTTTATGTATAAAAAGTACGAGCGCCACCCGAATCTGTTTTTTCTAGTTCTTTGCCAAGAACTACATCCAAAAAAACCAGCTTCACAATGGTAAAGCTAGATGATGTGACATTTTTTTGGAGGCTAAAAACGACAAAAATGTTTTATCGGCCACGCTCTAATCAAAATATAAATTTATTCGACTATCTATATTACAAAAATAATTGTATATAATATATTTTTGTGTGTTGTAGGTGTTACTTTAGGTGCACCCACAAGCATGTTCACGGGTGCAAAGCACAAAAACAAGTCCAAAAGTTGGAAGATGGATCAAACATGTACCACATCACATATCTTGGCAAGCACACTTGCCCTAATATCACACACCATGAAGTTGTCCTAAACTTTCAAGATTTCAAAAACACTTACCATGTTTCCAACAGCCCCTCCACTATTACAAATGCACACATTGACCCCTCTGTAAAACAAGAAGTTGACTCAAAGGACCAAAGTACTGATGTCTCTGACATTGTTTCATCAGCCAATGATGAAAACACATCCCCACCTTTAAGGTGGGACGAGATATTTGGGACTGGTTTGGGTTCATGCCATGAGGGTGCATCGTTAATGAGGTTTGACCATGAAGATTCTTGTGCATCCACTAGCTCACATGGCTATATGTATATGGATTATCTCAACAATGATGATTTGTTGAGTGGTGGTATTGGTCTACTTGATCAAAATGTTTTCCTAGATTAAGGAATATAATATTTCATTCCAATCACCAGCGCAAATTACATAAGGATAGCAGGTAGACGAGTAACAAACTGCGCTGCCATCCTAGATTAATATCATGGAATCAATGAGATTCATGATAAAGAATAACCTTTAATGCACAAGGTATAACTTCCATTTTACCGAAAACCCTCAGTATCCGGTTGTTATATTTTCTTCGCGTCGTTAATCTGAATATAGTCTAGAAGCAATCGTCGGGAAAACTGAAGTTAAGATTTGTAAATAGATCTTGTCATTATCGCTTGTTTCGGTTAGTTTTATATATTTTGTAAATTAAAGTGCATTAAGATTATTAGAGGTGTACAACACCAAATGCACAATGTACAATGTAATATAGTATCTTGTCCGTTTGAGTTAATTATATAAAAGCTATTTTTAATGTAGTTTTCATATTAGTATGTCATCCTGCATCTTCTTTTTATTAAATGCTTGATGATACAGTTTGTGTATAATATAAAAGTTCATAATGTGAACACGTATCAAGGGTTGGGACCATATGAAAATATTGGGAAGTGGGAAAGGCATGAACGCACGAGTTTGACTCATTTGCAACTCTATGGGAGTTCTCATTGAATTTCATG
Organism: Helianthus tuberosus; assembly: GCA_030545235.1. NCBI lineage: Eukaryota > Viridiplantae > Streptophyta > Magnoliopsida > Asterales > Asteraceae > Helianthus > Helianthus tuberosus. Next base: position 185,354,803 of record CM060433.1, on the reverse strand, counting down.
TGGGCAGCTTAATAGTATATATTATCTACACATCATTAACTAATTAATTAAGGTCTGGTCTATTCGCACACGGCCTTTGTCTTTTTGCACACTCGAAGCGCCCCGTTTTGGTCATAGCGGGGCGCTTTGGCCAAGGTCAACAGACAAGGACTGACTTTGTCTGCAGATGTGGTCCGCAGACTGCAGACATTTTACCTCTGAAAAAACAAACAACACCTAAGTGGACGACGAAGAAAAGGCTCTGAGCAACGATCGAAGATCTGTTGCGCCGACAACAATAATGATCAATACCACTACACGACTATCCTATACTTAAGTACATTTTTCTTTTGTATTTTACTTTAATGCATATTAGTTTAAAACCCCGTGTATTACATGGGTTGCATAAATATAATTTTATATAATAAATAATAAAAGATATATTTTAAAAAAAAATTCGTATATTGCACGTGTTAAATAAAATATAATGTCATATGTTAATACAAACAGTCATCAAGATTTATCTTTTTAAAATGAACATTGATATACTATTTACTTATTATAACATTTTACTTTGTTTTTTTATTTTATTTTGCATAAATGTAATTTTATATGATAAATAATAAAAAAATATATATCTTTAAAAAACTCGTATATTAAACGTGTTTAATAAAATATAATGTCATATTTAACACATACAGTCGCTAAGATTTATCTTTTAAAAATAAACTTTAATGTACTATTTACTTATTATAACATTTTACTTTGTTAAATATGTATTCTTAACTAACTTTTTGTTTAAAATTATTATTATTATTTAATATGATCATAATAAAAATAAACGTTTATATTCTTATCTAATTTTTCGTTTAAAATTATTATTATTATTATTATCTAATATGATAACGATAAAACAAATTTGTTTATCCTTATCTAAATATTTATTCTTATCTAATATTTTTGTTTAAAATTATTATTATTATTATTTAATATAGGAGATAAATAGGACAATAAGGTAGCACCAGGAAGTGACATGTGTACAAAAAAGATTTTTATTTATTAGTATACTTGAATTGAATTACCGCCCGCCGCAATGCGACGAGGGATTCAATAGTTATATATCATGTTAGAGGAAAGACAAATGTTTCTTACATGACCACGAGTCTGTTTTTAAAATGAGAAAAAAATAACTAAGTCGATCTCTGACTCGCACGTTGCGACAAAACTATCAAACGGGAAAAATAGACGCGTTGCGACGGACATGTCAAACAGGAAAAAAATAGATGAAAAAACCTTGAACCCCACACGCACGTTGCGTCGTGTTAAGTCGGAAATTTAAAACGACACGTTAAACAGAGAACTTATGAAAGATGAAAGTATATAAGAGACTAACGTTGAAAGCAAAAAAAAATGTTGAGATTAAATTGCAAAAGATGAAAAGCTTTGATTTGAAAGTAAAAAAAAAATTAAAGGGGTTAAATTGCAAAAGATGAAAGCTTTAGACTTAAATTGCCAAAGATTGAAACTTTAAAGTTAAAAAAGAAATAAATTAAACAAAAGAGATAAACAGATTTAGTTAAATTGATGTTTAATATTATTATTATTATTATTATTTAATAAAAGAGATAAATAAAAAATAAGGGTGAGAAATTACCAGAGAACGACACGTGTCCAAAAAGGATTTTTGTTTATTAGTATAGAAAGATTCCATAAAGATTAGTTTTGGTTTACCATGCACTTTTTTTATTATATGTATATCTTATTTACATTCTAGCCACAATTGATTCTCATATTCTAAGGCACAGGGTGTGGCTTAGTGTCACTCCGTCATGTCAGTCATTTTAGCGCCTGGGGCGCCATCAACCACACCACCATCGTTAACAAGGGAGCACTATTCACCCCCCGCCAGCACGCTGACGGACAAATTTTGGGATGATCGAGGAAGTTGGTCAACATTACCGTTGATCAACGATCATTTAAAAAAAAGTTAAGTTTAAAATTTATAATTTACCTATGAGTTAATAGCCAAAATGGTCCCTGAGGTTTGCTCACTTTTGCCACTTTAGTCCAAAACCCAAATTTGTTACATCTGGGTCCCCGAGGTTTGCATTTTGTTGCCATTTTAGTCCAAAAATGAAATCTGGTCAAATTTCTCAAAAAAACCTCAAGTTTTGTCCTTTTGCACAGGGGTAAAATGGTCATTTTGCTTTTCATTTAATATTCACAAATTAATATATATATATATATAATAATATACACACATCATCAGATGAGAACCGACTGTTGGTTGCAGTTCATCTTCATCATGTTCTTCAACACCCTCTCTCTCTTCTCTGAAATACCTCCACACCACCACCGCATCATCCCCACCACCACCATCCCACTGCCGCCAACACCACCACCACCACCGTGATGAGAACCGACTGTTGGTTGCTGATTTGGGTTAGGGTTCCGCTGTTGGTTGCTGAATCGTGTTGTTGCAGGTTTGGGGTTAGGGTTCCGGTGGCGATGGTTGGTAATTAGGGTTGTTGCAGGTTTGAAGGTGGTTGTGGTGGTGTGTTGTTGGAGGTGGTGGGTGAAGGAAGGAGACAGAGGAGACGGAAGAGATAGGGAGAACCGGCGGAGCCGGTGCCGTCGTCGACAGCGACGGTGGTTCCGATGACTCTCTCTCGGGTCACCGCAGTCGTGGTCCAATAAATCCTCCGGTAAAACGACCAACTCCTCCGGTAAAACCACCAACTCCCTCTCTTTTCGTTTCAGATCTTCAAAGATCCACCAAAAATTCTGCTTCTTTCTTTTTGTTATTTCAGGAGTGACGGTGGGACGGACCTCCGCCGTGAGCGACGGCCGGAGACACCACGATTTGCAGGTGGTTGGTGATTAGGGTTGTTGCAGGTTTGAAGGTGGTTGTGGTGGTGTGTTGTTGGAGGTGGTGGGTGAAGGAGGGAGACAGATAGATGGTTGATGGTGGTGGATTAATGGTGGTGGTGATGAAATTGGGTGCAGGTCTGATCAACCTGGGTTTCTTGTTGCAGGTTTGAAGGTGGTTGTAACAAACAGGAGGATCACAACTTGAACCCAGTCCTTTTATTCACCACGAGGCTGTGATGATTTCACATGATGCAGTTCAAAATTGGGTCAACATTTGAGATTTTCCGCAGCTTGGCGTGGCAGAATCGGAGGAGGGCAAGTGCGCTTGCAACCTCTGTTTGCAGCCATGGTGGTTATTCCTCCTTGTTCCCAATGTGAAACAGATCTGAGCCTCGTTTCTTTTTACAAATCGGTTTCTTTTTACCTCGTTGGAGCCTCCTTGTTCCCAATGTGAAACCTCTGTTGGAGCCTCGTTTCTTTTTACCTCGGTTTGCAGGTGGTTGGTGATTAGGGTTGTTGCAGGTTTGAAGGTGGTTGTGGTGGCGGTGGTGGCGGCAGAAAGGAGTAGAGGGAGAGAGAGAGAGAGAGGTGGTGGTGGTGCTTGTGAAGAGAGAGAGAGATGTGTGTGTTTATATTATTTTTAATTAATAATTAGTTATAATAAAATGAAAATGACCATTTTACCCCTGTGCAAAAGGACAAAACTTGAGGTTTTTTTTGAGAAATCTGACCAGATTTCATTTTTGGACTAAAATGGCAACAAAATGCAAACCTCGGGGACCCAGAGGTAACAAATTTGGGTTTTGGACTAAAGTGGCAAAAGTGAGCAAACCTCAGGGACCATTTTGGCTATTAACTCTTTACCTATAAAAACCTTACCCCTATCACCCCAACTTCCCCTCATCCGACCACGCCACCGATTCCCGGTTTTTACGAATATTATTCCCAATCGCCATTTTTTCTCCAAAACATACCCCAAACCCAAAACATACCTCAAACCCAAAACGCACCCGAAACCGAATCCGTACCCGAAACCCAAACCGAACCGGAGCCACAAATTTGAGCGAAATATATGTAGTTTTTTACTTTCTAGTACATTATTTTTTTAGGTAACATTGAATTTTTTAGGACTTTGTAATGTTTTATTTATTTTAATAAAATTATGTTTTTTTTTTATTTTGTAGTTATTAAAATTGGCATATAAATTAAAAAATAAAATATAAAAATAAAAAAAATTAGGTAATGATGATGGTTGCTTTAAACCATTGAATGCAACTTAAAAGAAGGGCTTTAAAGCCCCCTGTGTGACGTGGCGGTGAGGTAGTGCTGAGGTGGCGTGATAAAGCCTCCTGTGTGACCTGGCGGTAAGGTGACGCTGAAATGACGTGATAAAGCCCCTAAAGGCTAGGGCTTTATACATACCAGGTAGCCTAACACTTCAAGAACAAGAGGTAAAACTTTTATTTGGCTTATATTTTATTACTTTATTTATACAATAATTGAATCTTATATTTTTTTAAATGCTTGTGTTGAATACTTAGAATAGTGGAATCTTATACTTTACAAATATTAATTTAAAATTTGTAATTTACTTTTGTAAAAACTTAAATTTTAGGGCTAGTGGAACAATTAGTTTAATTATGTTGTGCGCTTCAACTCAAACGACGATTGGTAACATTGACCGTGAGAAATCTGACTACCGCAAGAACGTGACACTATTGAAAAAAAAATCATGTATCCGTCACTAAGCAGGATAATATGACACAAGTTGCATTAATGAGAAAACGATACATGAGAAAACAGTTCAACTTGTATTAGCAAAAGCAAGTTTTTAACCAAAGTTCAATTTTGATAAAAAAAAAAAAAAAGAATCTCATGACATGAATTCATTTCACTGTCATGCCCATGTAGGTCCACTACATCATACTAGTCGGCCGGATTTTAATCAAATGTGGTGTAGGACATGTTAGCTCGGTAGTACATAAGAGACATGTACGCTCTTTTTATAATATAAATTATCTTTTGTTTTTTTAAATAATGATTCATAATCTTACTGAGTCAATCAATGAACCTTTTAATTTTACACATCATTAGTATTCAATTTAGGGAAAATTACAAGTTTTGTCCTTTATCTTTAGGGTACTTTACAGCCGGTGTCCTTTTTTTCAAAACTTTACAGGCGGTGTCCTTTATAGGGAATTTTGTTGCAAGTTTTGTCCTTTGAGCCTAACTTAGTTAGATTTTTTTGTTAAATCTGATTACCCAAGGGTATTTTAGTCTTTTTACCTCTTTATTATTATTATTATTAAAATAAAAAATAGAAAAACATTATATATAGGGATCCCTTTCATCTTCTTCATCACCACTCACCCTCTCCCCCTCTCTTACAATCTGCCGTCCACCACCCTTAAGCACCACCTGGCACCACCACCGCCCACAATCCCCATCAACCACCACAGCCCCAACCCGCTACTACCGCTCACAATCACCATCGCCACAACCCGTTGCAGGTGAACATCGTCACAACCCGTCACTGACCTCATGTTTGACCTGAACACCGTTGTAGGTGAACACCGTCTCAGATCTGACCTCGCAGACGAAACAACACCGTTGAGGATGAAGGGTTTTTGTGAAATTCAAGAAATTGGGTCTTGAAAAGTTTCGATTTTTATGAGTTAGGTCAAGTGGGGTTTCGATTTGCTTCAAGGGTTTTTGTGGGTTTTTGATCTGCTTCAAGGGTTTTGGTGGGTTTCTTGATTATCCATCCTCGTACAATTCAAGAATCTGGGAATTAAGAGTTGGTGGTGTTCTTGAAGTTCATCAGATGATATGGATGAACAGTTAAAGATTAAAGTTGCAAATGAAGAATCTTATGGTGCTAGTACTTCTAATCAAGATGTTTCATCACCTAAAGAGGTTTCTAAACCCAAAGATTTGAGTTATAGTGCCCCACTGCATCCTCGAAAGGGTTAGTTACCATAATCTTAACTTGTAATACATAGTATTGATGTTGGTTTCACAAAATTTTGAGAATCTGACTTTATTGTTGATGTTAGAATCTGATTTTTATGTGGTATGGTTTAGTTCTTAGCATTCATATTGATTGATGAAATTGTTTGACCAGGTTATTTCAGCGAAATTGTAGGGGAAATTGGAGATTGATGAAAATTGGGGGAAATTGGAGATTGATGAAATTGTGAAAGTGTTTGACCAGGTTAAACATGGAAGGTTGGGGATTAAATGGAAACTTGCCGGTGGTGGTTGATGATGGCAGGTGGTGATTCAGGGTGGTGAACGGTGGTGGTTGATGGTGGTGGTTGGGGTGGGCGGCGACGGAGTGGTTGTGGTGGTGGTGGGAGGATGGAGGACGGTGGCAGATGGTGTGGTGGGTTAATGGTGGTGATGATCGGTTGATGGTGTTTGAGGTGGGAGGTGATGATGATAATACAGATGATAATAATAATAATAATAATAATAATAATAATAATAATAATAATAATAATAATAATAATAAATCTTAAAAATGTTTTGTTTTAGGAAAAATTACAACTTTTGTCCTTTAATTAAGTAAAAAGACTAAAATACCCTTGGGTAATCAGATTTAACAAAAAAATCTAACTAGGTTAGGCTCAAAGGACAAAACTTGCAACAAAATTCCCTATAAAGGACACCGCCTGTAAAGTTTTGAAAAAAAGGACACCGCCTGTAAAGTACCCTAAAGATAAAGGACAAAACTTGTAATTTTCCCTTCAATTTATACAAGCTTTAGTTTTTTTTAACTGCAACATTATATTACATTATTACTTCATAAACAAGAGCACATAAAATAAAAGGAATATGCAATCTCCTGCAGAAGTACGATGAAATATAAAAATAAAAATATATAATATATGCATGTGATTTATAAATTATTTATTATTTTTTTCAAAGCTTTTTCATAGCAACCTATCAAACTTTTTTTCTTCAATCAACTTATTATACTGAAAAAATATATAATAGTTTTTTTTGGGTGGTTATGGGTAGTGTTTTAAAAACCGGTATTACCGGTGTCGGATGAAAATCCGGTACGAAACACCCCGGTAAATAAGTGAAACGACATAAGATTCGTACCGGCGCTAAAATCCAGTATACCGGTTTGAACCGTAATACCGGTAACGGCCCATGGTTATTTTGGTTTGGGTTGTTAGTAATCTGGAGTTTCATCAGATACATATACCATCGATCAACATTCAAAACCATCATCACTTACGATTCATCACTTCATCCACATGATTCAGCTCCATCTTCATCGGTTCATCACTCCATCTTCATCATGCTTCGAGTTCCATATTCATCCGTAGTTTTGAAACTTGAAAAAGAAAGAGGACATGATAATAATTATATTCTAATTTATTATGTTAGTAAAAAAAATTAAAACAGACACGTTATATCAATATAATTCATGTACGTATGTATCTTTATAAAATTATAGAGTTAACTAGGTCATTCGGTTGAACCACCCGGTACAACCCGGTTCTACCGGTTGAACCATTTTTAAGGCCATTCAGTATGATTTAAAAACCGGTTTCTAAAACATTTCTTGAAACAAAACAGCATGAACAACATTTATAGCCTCCACCCTCACCAGGGGCGGACCTAGTGTATACCGGGGGGTAATCTCTGCTACGGCTTGGCTTGGAAAAATTTGATGTTTTTAGTGTAAATTTTGGAAAAATTTGATGTTTTTTCGATTTCGTTACGGCTTATTTATAAAACGTTACGGCTTGGTGTGAATCCTAGATCCGCCACTGACCCTCACCTCACCCTCTCTAGAATCAAGCGACCACCTGGCACAAGTTTGTATGTGATAAATATATTAGAAAGAAGATAAATATAAAAATGTCGTGACGGTGTAATAGTTTTATATATAAAGCTTAAATGTATTTTAAAAGCTATAAAATGAAAACAAATAAATTATTTACAACATAACTACTATTATATATCGTTTATAAAAAGTATTGTTAAGTTCGATTTGGTTATTTTGATTATATATAACCATAACAAAACAACGAATCCCGGTTTACTTCATATATATAAACGTGATGTTATTGTCCATCAATCATGTTCATTGTTTTTAATTTTCTATCTATTGGTAATCATTTCATAACTCTTTAAGTGTATTATAACATGCACAATAATGTTATAATGTTACGTATTATCACAACATATCGTCACATAATGTTCAACATCGACATCAAAATATCGTGATTAAGGTTGTAACATTTGACACTAATAACATGTTTTTAATCTTAACTTGAATTGTACACACGTACAGATAATTACAAAAAAACTTTTTGTAGACAATCTTACCCACAACTTAAAAAGCGATATCACTAATACGCTAGTGACCAAGTTGTCACACGTCAAAGTAATTGACGATACATTCCAAGCTAGTGACCAAGTTGTCATACGTCAAAGCAATCGACGATACATTCCAAGCAACCAAGTCGCCATACAAGTGGGTACCATTTGTTTTGTTTATACTTGTTCCATGCAAACGAACTTTCGACAAGTGGTTTGAATTGCAATATTCATTTTCAAAACGATTTGAGTAAGATCTTATGTATTTCATGTACAATGATAATAGTGAGCTTGAAACATTTTATTATGTTTTTGCTAACAGTGGTATCAAATGTTAAAACTTTATGTTTTTGCTAAAATATGTGCTTTAATTATGTCATAGGTCATTCTTTTGTATAGATATGTTTAACTCATTGATTATCATTATCCAAATGAGTACTAGTTTTAGGTTGGTTTGGGTTTTGTCTCTTGTTGTATTGTATAAGATATATAGAAATTTTAAGGGTATCCCAGCCAGATTGAGTACTTGACACCTCTATTTAGTATTTTAAAAGATCGATATATAATAATTGTTATATACAAAAGATACATATTTAGTATTGTATAAGATCGATACATAATAAAAGTTATATACAAAGGATACATAATAACAAAAATATTACTAGTAATTTCAGTCAAATGAAGAATATATATACATTTATATATTACATACTTTTTAGTATTCAACTAATGTAATACATGGACTTATTAACATAAACCAGTTTTGTAATAAATTTAAGTTAATTGTGTGAATTGTTATATGTTAATAAAAATACATCACTTATATAAAGTTTGTTATTAAAGATAATATAATTCTATCAGTTTTATTATACAACCTCGTGTAAAACACGAGTTTATAACCTAGTATAGAAATATATAATAGTCTTTATCGTGTTAGAGCCAAATTGATTCGTCACCACTTTCTTTCGCTGAATATCATCACCTTCTATAATAATAAGTTAATTTGCTTTATTCAACATTTTATGTCATAAAATGTCAAGCATTGCCAAATTCAAGCTCGAGTCTTTCTCAAGTTAGGACCAGTCTTGCAACAATGTCAAGCATTGCCAAATTCGATATCAACTTGATCACACCTTGACCATGTTAATTGAATCAGGTCTTTTATGGGTAGATTTTATCTCATTTTATTTGAAAGAACATAAGAGATCTACGTACTAAAGTGAGTTGATAAGGTTAGTAATTAACTTTGGCAATATTCTTGATATTTATGTTTTTGCCAATTATTAATAAGGTTGGAAAAAGCCAAAACGCACACAACTCATAATTGAACTAAAAAGGAGAGGATAATGGAGTTTTGGGGCCTATTATAATAAACAATGATAAGAACATGGCTAAGGCAGTATAAAACAAAAGTAGGCAGATGTTGTAATTAAATAGTCTCGGTTGATCACACATTTCTAACTTATTAACTTATGTATTTATAGAAGTATCTCCTGTTCTAGTTTTAAGGAGTTGAACAATGATTTGTTAACAATCTAAAAAAATGTTTTAAAAGATGAACTAGTTAAAAAAATACAATGATATGTATTTATAGAATCCCGACGAAAACGGCACTATTGAATCGAAATATTGATGTAAGGAATACGGAATGTGCGTTATGTGGTGAATGGGAGGAGAGTGTAGAACATCTGTTCATAGGCTGCAGCGTGGCGACAGGAGTTTGGCAAGGGATTTCGGCGTGGTGTAAAATCCTGACGGTGTTCGCTTTTACAGTTGCAGATTTGCTCGAGTTCCACAATACATGCGCGGATTCAAGCACGAGGAAGGAAGTGATTCGAGGAGTTTTTTTTATAGCGTGTTGGTGGATTTGGCGCACAAGGAATCTTTTTCTAATTCGAGCATAAGAGATTCAATGTGGCGGATATTGTGGCGAGTATCAAGACAACGAGTTTTCTTTGGTTCAAACATAGACAAAAAAGAGTGGTAGTGGACTGGAATGATTGGTGTAATTTTCGTTTTATGATGTAATCGTCTCTGCTCGTCCGGCTGTGTTTCTCCTCGAAACTTAGTCGGGGGCTGTTGTGTTTGTTTTTTTAATGAAGTTTAACTTAAAAAAAAAAAAAGTTAAAAAGTAGAGATCAAATGTTTGGAGAGAATAAAGTAAACCAATATCAAGTTGATTCAAGAAATGTAAGCAACGAACGAACCCATGCAAATACGCTCTCCCACAAATTTACACAGAATACCATGTAAAACATATAGAAAATGTGCGGGAAATTTTAAATAGAGTAAATTTTCATTTTCGTCACTGAGGTTTTTCTGTTTTAAGGGAGTAAGGTGTGGGATGCGGCAAACCCAAGTCACCGATCGGCAAACCCACGGCAAACCAATGCCAACACTTTGCCGCGTGGGTGTTTGACGAAATGGGGGGAGAATCGGTGAAGGTTAGCCGATTCGGGGAAGGGAGGAAGGAGAGAGAGAGGGGGTATTGTGGGTGGGGTACATTCGTATCTCAACCAATCACAACTTTTTCCTTTTTAAAAAAAAAAAAATTAAAAAAAATAGTTTACCACTTCACCAAGTGTCTAAACGATTGCCAACACTTTTCACCAAAGTTTAAACACTTTTGACTGATTGACATGGCGCGCTCTGATTGGTCGTTTTTTGGTTTGCAACTCCAAAGTGTTTAACCACTCCTTAGGGGGGGCGGGGCGGTTAACTAGTGATGGATTCTATCACTCACAAGCACCAATCAAGTTCCGCCATGTCAGCAACCATTTTTCCATCACTCACAACCTTTTTTAGGCGGGGTGGTCATCACTCACCACCACACCCAACAATTTCCCCCCAACCAACAAATACCCTCACATCATAAAACAATAACGGAGTGATACAAATAACGCGTTGATGGTGCCGTGATACTTTAACGCGTTGAAGTGGTGGCCGGCGGTGGAAATAACGCGTTGAATGATGGTGCCGTGATAAAATAACGGACGAGCCCGTCCCCCCTTAGGGTGAAGGGGGCACCCCCCTAATGAGGTGAGGGGAAACTTTTTTTTAACCCAATCATAAGTTGCCATGTCATTTCCCCTCTATAACTTCCCTCTTGTCCAAAAACGTACGGGATGCACCCCTCTTATGGGAATTGTTTTTTTATTCAAAAAAAAATAATAATAATAATTGATTGGTTGTTACAAGCTATGGGCCCACCATCTCCTCTCTTTCTTGTGCGGTGACTTCTCCCCCAACCCCCTCCCCGATTTCCCTCCCCTCTTTGATGGCGGTACCCTTACTGCTCGGCAACAATGGTCCCCGAAGGGAGTCACCGAGGGTGCCCCGCTCCCCCTTACACCCTTAACTATTTTAATAAAAAAATATAATTTATAACAAATACAGCCCAGAGATTTATATATCTTGATCCAATAGAACTAAAAAAAAAATCAAACTACGTTAATTAGTGATCACATATACAATGGAAATTTTAGTACTTTGGTTAGTTGAAATAAAATAGCAAATTATTTAACATGTGCCGCAATAGCAGGCAGAAAATGGCCCATCATGACTATGTTGAGAGATTAGGACAAGCAATCACATGTACATATTTGGGAGGTAACACTCAAATCATTTCATTATATAATGTTTGGTTGATTCTCTTGCATCGGGTAATAATTGATTTCAAGACTAAACCGATACCATTTTTCTAATAAACTGTTTATATATATGGGTGGAGATACAATAGGAAGTTTATTTGGCTAGGAAGGCTAGGAAGTGGTCTTGACCATCCATTTAGTTAATCAAGAGCTAAGATTAAATGATGGAAATTGAAGGGGAAAAAAAAAAGAGACGCGTGAGTTTGTTTATGGGCATTCTAGTCAATCCAAGCCAATAGTTTCTCTCTCCTCCAATTCCCCCTCATTTTTTAAACGTTAATAACTCTTTCATACGATATTATTTTTTATAAAAAATTGCACCAAAAAACGAGCGTTTTTTATCTTTAAAACGAGTATACTATTGCTATATTTTCAAAAAAAAAAATTAAAAACCCAGTTGCGTAAAACGCAATAGAAAAACCCCCAGTTACGTAAAACGCAATGAAAAAAAAACCTAAAAAATGTCATTTTTCTAAAACGCAATGCACCAAAAACACAAAGAAATGTCTTATTTGTAAAACGCAATGGCCAGAAAACACAAAGAAATGTCTTATTTCTAAAACGCAATAGCCTAAAAACTCAAAAGAAAATGTACTTTCTAAAACGCAATGGACTAAAAACATATAAAAATGTGTTTTACCTAAAACGCAATGCACAAAAAACACAAACAAATATCTTATTTCTAAAACGCAATGGCCAAAAAACACTTAAAATGTCTGTTTTCTAAAACGCAATGGACTAAAAACACATAAAAATGTGTTTTACCTAAAACGCAATGCACAAAAAACACAAACAAATGTCTTATTTCTAAAACGCAATGGCCAGAAAACACTTAAAATGTCTGTTTTCTAAAACGCAATGGACTGAAAACACATAAAAATGTGTTTTACCTAAAACGCAATGCACCAAAAACAGAAAGAAATGTCTTATTTGTAAAACGCAATGGCAGAAAACACTTAAAAATGACTCATTCTAAAACGCAATTGACTAAAAAACAAAGAAATTGTTCTCTGTAAAACGCAATGGACTGAAAACACCTAAAAAAGTGTTTTACCTAAAACGCAATGCACCAAAAACACTTCAAGAATGTGTTTTTCTAAAACGCAATGGCCAGAAAACACATAAAAATGTTTTAGTTCTAAAACGCAATTGCCTAAAAACACCAAAGAAAGTGTTCTCTCTAAAACGCATTGAACCATGACAATAGTTTTGTCTGTGCTGTGAACTGTCTGAACCAATGCAGTTTACGAATGCAGTTTCCATAGGCAATTTACAGAAAATTAATTTTTCTGATGCATTTTTATTACAGCAATTTGTCTGAACCAATGCAGCTCAACCCCAGCCAGGGGCTCTGCCCCTTGGACCCTGCCAGGGGCTGACGCCCCTGAGACCCCGCTACCAGGGGCGCTACCCCCGGACCCCCGCCAAGATCGTAGAACGCAATGACTAAATCAAAAACCCAGATCGTAAAAATGAAATTAAATAATTTCTTATATGGATCGAAGTGATTTCTTCAACAATTGACGAATTTTGAATGATTGAAACACTTATCAACGCTCGAATCGAACGGATCGAGTGATTATCTTTAAAATCACCGGAAAAAACGAGATTTTGTATGAAATTAAACTGGGTTTTCTTCAAAAAAGCTGAAGAACACGTTGATCGGGTGTTTGAATCATTGAATGGTGATGAAAATCGCACTATAATGTAGTGATTATTGAGATAGAAAGTGAAGAAATGGTTGAAGATGGTGGATTTTGAAAATGGTGGGTTTTGAAATAACTGGGGAGAAGAAGGAAGAAGAAAGGATGAGATTGATTAAAATACCTTTTCTCTTTATTTTAAAATTTACCACATGTTATAATCCTATTGCTTTCTATCCTTCTTAATCAAAATAAACTTTCTATTTTATCTTTTCCCTCAGTATATAATTTCTAATAGACTAAACCGATACCACTTTTCTAATTAACTGTTTCTATATATAATGTCTAATAGTAATACCTTTTTTTGTCTTTTGGTGCTATTTTTTCTTTTCATAGTAACTTTACGATTATTTTAATTGTATTAATTTTTTTTATTTTTCCTAAAAAGTTAAACGAGTTTAGTTTTTATTAGTTTTTATTTTACGTTTTTTTCTGGATTTTTTTTGCCGTTCGGTTGATACTTACTACGGTCTTTGTTGGTCACATTTGTTCCCACGGGTTTTTTTTTACCCCGACGACTTTCTAGTACGTTTCGGTACTTATTACGTCATTTGAGTCATTTGGTGTTATAAATTTGTGTTTTTATTTTACGTTTTTCCCTGTTTTATTCGTTGCTTGTTTGCTACTTAGCACGATTTTACGGTCCTAGCCCCGCAACGCGAAGTACTTAAGACTAATTGTTACTATTACACCACTATATGGATTAAGTGTTACCTACACTATATATGTAAATCATGCCTGAACTGCACGTAACTTTTAAAATCATACCACTACCATGTATATCCCCTGGCCCCTATTTATATAAATTTGTATTATATTCAGTTTCTCAGTTGCTATACTAGTGTACTTAAAATTCCTCATATACACGTACTTCTAAACGCTAAAAACCGAACTTACTTTATCGGGTATCTTTGTCACTGCCAACCAGGGGCGAACTAGCGTAGAAGAAGGGGTAGCACGGGATATCTCTCAACTCCATCTCTATAGTGTAAAAATACCCATCAATACTGTAAACGTAGTGTAATTTTTTTTTTGCGGTTTTATACAAAGGATACCTCTGATCCCCAATTTTTTTTGGGATACTCCTGAATTTTTGGGCTAGCTCCGTCACTACTATCAACTCCAAAGTTGGTTTAGGTTAACTTCTGACATGTGTTAACTAAAAACTGTAAAAGTGACTCCGACGTAGGCAAATGGGTTATTACTCACTTTTCACTCAGAAGTGTATAATGATTTCACTTGTAAATTAAATAAAAGAAAAAAAGTAAAGCATTTGTGCATGATTGATAGTAGGGGTGTTCAAAAAAATCCGAATCCGAAACCGAATCCGAAATATCCGAAAACCCGTATCCGAAATATCCGAATTTTCGGATATCCGAAAATCGGATAATCCGAAAATCCGGATTCGGATAGTGATTTTGAGAATTTTCGGATAATCAGATTATCCAAAAATTTAATTTTTATTTTTTTCGGATATCCGAATATCCGAAGTATCCGAAAAAATATCCGAAATATCCGAAGTATCCGAAAAATATCCGAAATATCCGAAATATCCGAAAAATATCCGAAATTTATATTCGGATATCCGAAACTATCCGAAAATCTGGTTCCAAATATTAAAAAATAATAAAAAAATAAAAATTAAATAAAAAATTGGATATTCGGATATCCGATTAGATATCCGAACCCGAATCCGAAATTTCGGATATCCGATGTCAATATTTCACTATCCGAAATTTCGGATATCCGATTTTCGGATATCCGAAAACCGTATTATCCGATCTTGAACACCCCTAATTGATAGGGAGTTGGCGGACCCCATGCTCCCATCCCCTCACACCCGTTACCTCAGTCAACCCTTGCTCTTTGGCGCTATAACGCTCCCACGGGGAGGTGTTTAACGCCCCATTATACTGACTAGGTCAGGGTGTTATCTTACTAAAGAACTTTAATCTTTACACCAGCTTTATAATCACAATAGAGATGAACAATTTGGTTTTTTCTGGAATCCAAATAGGTTTTGACCTTGACCGGTTCTTGGTCAAACTGGTTTCGGGTTGAAACGGTTAGGTTCCTCCATATTTGGTCGGTTTGAAACACCGGTTTTGATTTCGGTTTGCAAACCAGTTTTCAGGTGTACTTTTCTTAGACAAAAAGATTAAAAAATAACATAAAATACGGATTTATTATTTTTTAATGATTTTTGAACAATTTTAGGATTAAAAAAAACCATGTTTCTATATATTTTTTAAATGAATATAATAACATTTTATTAAATAACGGCTTTCTTTATTAAATCGGTTTGCTTCTGTTTTTGGCATGAAGAATGGAAACCGATCCCAAACCTATGGTTTGTATACCAAACTAAATCGATTTGTACGGAATCGATTCCAAACCAGTTCAGATTTAGGTCGGTTTCTCCAAACTAATTCAGTTAACCGGTTTGTTGTTCATCTTTATACCACACTAACTAGATAAGCTTGGGCGAAATTGCAAAAGAGGGGGTTTGGGAAGTTTGTTGTAACAATCCGACTTCCCGAAAAGTCAAAGTCAGGCCATTACTTAGATCTGTAAGTCATTGCTTAATTGACTTGTACTCCCGAGATTTCGATTATCGCCATGGGTTATATATTTTAAACGCTATTTTCAAACTACATTTTACAACGCATTCACAACGCTATTATCGCATTTAACGCAGTTTATAACGCTTGCTATTTAAACGCATTCTATCGCACTTCATCGCTTATTTAGACTACACGCTATCTCAACGCAAAACGCAGTTATTGGTATTAGTATGTGTGTGTATTTTATGTGCCTTATTTGTGTGTGCCTTATATAGTTATTGGTATTAGTATGTGTGTGTATTTTAACGCACTTTGGGAGTTACATACGTTCTCTACCAAAACACATCAACACACAACGCAAACACTTTCAAACACTAACCACTCTCGCATGTTATACGTGATTCGATGAATGCTTGTATGTTATGTTTACACAGTGATTGTTTGCCTGATACCTTAGCAACGATAGTACTATAGTTTGGACTCAGCACCTGTTGTGGACAGGGGTTGTTAAGGGCTTTACTTCACATGGTCATAGTGGTGATAATGTGTTGCGCATTCTACAACTCGCAGTCATGTCGGTTGCATACGTCATTGTCGATAGCTTACTTGATTCACATTTCTACGTGTTACATGCTGATTATGCGTTAAACGCTTTCGCTATACTATATGTTACTCAAACTTGTGTACTCACTTTTACACTCTGTGTATTGACTTTATTTTAACGTATGTGACAGGTTGATAGGATGCTTTGCTGTGATGAACAAGCTAGGAGGTCTAGAAACAAACTAAATAAATCTGAGTTGTTGGAACAGCTTATTTGTTTTTGAGACTATATCTGTAAAGACTGTTTGCTTTATATGTTTGATAGTATGGGACGTTAAACGTTAAATATAATGACACTAATAGTTGTTATGGATTCTCTTGAACAATCTGTTTCGCTCAGTGCCTCGCCCCGATGTTTCCGTCATCGGTTGGGGTGTGACAGATTGGTATCAGAGCTATGAATATGGGGAATTAGGAAAGACACGACCTAGTCCGGGTCGATGTCTTAGAATTGACCTAGTCTATAGTCTAAGTACCAACAGACCGCTTTGCGCGAACCCAACAGGAGTTTGTACAAGCTTGCTCTCCTACGAACTTGCAGAAATTACATCTTTGTGCGAACACCGCATACTACAGCTTCGTGCGAAGAAGGCCTTTCCTAAGGCCATAAACTACTTAGCTTTTCCTAAAGCTGACACAACACACACGTTTTCGAAAACACTCTCATAACACAACCGAGTGCTTTGGTCGAGATTAGGTGTGAAAACCGAGAACTCTCGATAAGATTACTCATTCTACGCGCATTTTTTATAGTAACACGAGAATTTTCGTTGAGTCATGAGTGAAATCCATATCTCGACAAGATTCTCCATCTCTATTCCGTGGCTATACCGCACTTACAGGAACTAGTTGTTAAGTTAGGGGTGAAACCCACATCTTGATGACACATTCCAATCCCTACTTTGATTTTACAAAATTCTCACCAAAGTCTCGATGGATTCCAACGACTTGAGTCACGTAGTAGCCGAAAGGATGAGTGCCGATTGCTGTGGTACAACGAGAGCACAGTCTATTAGGCCAAAGCATGTACTCGAACTCGTTGTGGATAGTCGAATCACTTTGGGTAGTGAATGCCCTAACACCCAGGGCACGCTCTATTTCGATTCTAAGCTCACAGCCGTTGAATGTTTGAATTATCGATTTTATGTGCTTTATGTGTTTTATGATTATATGTTTCGATTTGGAGATTTCACGCTTTATCGCTTTTCACTTTCCGTTGTAATACAAAGTTCAGGAACATGTTGAGCACGCAGCCTCACACGCTAACCAATCACAACTCAAACTAAGAACTCTCGTACGCTACACTCGACGATTATGCTACTCGCTTACGTTACTCGCTTACGCTACTCGATATCACTCGCAACTCACGAACGCAAATCACGGCTTGAAGGATAGGTGAATACGTGCAAAATATGTAGGTGAATACATGAAAAATATGTGCTTACATGGATTACGTGCTTATGTGCCTATGTGGTTTATGTGCCTACGTGATTATGTGCCTATGTGTTGATGTATTCCTGTGCTTTATCTAATAATAATAACAAGTATGTTGGTTAAACACTGTATGACGAGATTTGATTGTATCGTCTGAATCGAATGACGATGTTTGCTGCAGACAATGTCTTCCCTTGGCTCTCACACTCGCCGCAATGTTCAGAGGAGCAGAGACGACAAGCGCATCGCTTCTCTTGTCGCCAAGGAAATGGCTAAAGTCATACCTCAGATCGTCAGTGAGATCAATGAGGTCCGCAGCAAGTCATCTATCGAATCGAAGAGCGACACTCCTAAAGCTCCATTCAGCTTTAAGCAATTTAAGGCATGTGGTCCTAAAGACTTCACTGGAGAAGACGGACCCAGTGCTATGTTCCAGTGGTTTGACTCCATCGAAGTCACCCTTCGTCAAAGCGGATGCCCAGACGACCTGCGTACTGTCAATGCTACTGGAGTCTTCCAGTCTAGGGCAGTGGATTGGTGGACAGCAGATCGCAACAGGCGCGAAAATTACGCAGCTTATGGCCTTTCATGGGAGGAACTGAAGGAAGTCATGATGAAAGAATTTTGTCCCCCACATGAACTCCAGAAGCTGGAAAACGAGTTCTAGGGTATCAAACAAGAAGGTGGTGACAACGCTGGTCTCACCGCTCGCTTTAAACAGCTCAGCATTATCTGCCCTGATCAAGTATCAACGTCGGATATCACGATCAAGAAATACATCCGCACTCTACCCGATTGTGTTGCCGATTTTGTTCAAGCAGCGAAGCCTGCTACCATTGAGGAAACCTTTCAACTCGCCGCTGAGATCAATGATAAGCAAGTTTTGGCTGGTTATTTCAAAACCTCAACCAAGAATCTCCATCAAGCAACCGCTACTCCCGCTCCTGAAACCGCAGCACCTTAAGTCACGAAATCTGCACGCGCTAACCTCCCAACTACGTTCGACGTAGAAATCGCCACCGGAAGAACCTTCACTGTTGATTATGTTCTTCGTGATTGTACTCTCGAACTCAACAATCACGTTTTCCCAGTCGATCTTATTCCAATGCAACTTGGTAGTTTCGATGTCATAGTAGGCATGGATTTTCTTCGAGAAAATCGTGCTGAAGTCGTTTGTTTCGAAAAGATGACCCGTTTCTCTCTTTCAAACGGTGATCAATTGTATGTCAATGGTGAAGTATCTTCGAAGGAATTGAAACTCATGTCGTGCATTCAGGCAAGCAAGTATCTCCGAAAGGAATACAAAGCTTTCTTGGCACACATCGTAGTAGCGGAGAAGGAAAAGAAAGAGATGGAAAGGGTACTTGTGGTTCGTGATTTTCCTAATGTCTTTCCTGACGATTTACCTGGTATACCGCCATCTCGTGATATTGATTTTTGTATCGACCTCATTCCTGGAGCTAACCCTGTCGCTAAAGCTCCTTATCGTCTCGCTCCCTCCAAAATGCGTGAACTTTTGAGTCAACTCCAAGAATTACTTGATAAGCTTACTATCAAGAATCGCTATCCTCTACCCCGAATCGACGATTTATTCGATCAATTGCAAGGCGCTACGTGTTTTTCTAAAATCGATCTACGCTCTGGCTATCATCAACTACGGATTCAGGAGGAAGATATTCCTAAAACCGCTTTCCGCACCCGCTATGGCCATTATGAATTTGTGGTCATGCCCTTTGGTCTTACGAACGCACCCGCGGTCTTCATGGATTTGATGAAGCGTGTGTGTAAACCCTTTCTTGATCGCTTCGTCATCGTGTTTATCGATGATATCCTTATCTAATCGATGTTGAAAACTGAACACACGCAACATCTTTGTTTAGTTCTCGAGCTTCTCCAAGGAAATCGCCTCTACGCCAAGTTCTCCAAGTGTGAATTTTGGATTGAGGAGGTTTAATTCCTCGGTCACATCGTCAATAGTCAAGGCATTCACGTCGACCCCGCCAAGATTGAAGCAGTTAAAAGTTGGATTACGCCGAAAACTCCATCCGAAGTTCATTCTTTCCTCGGATTGGCGGGTTATTACCGTCGATTTATCGCTGATTTCTCTAAAATCGTCGTTCCTCTCACCTCTCTTACGCATAAAGACAAGACTTTTGTTTGGGAACCGAACAGGGGGACGCCTTTCAAACTCTTAAGCATATGCTTTGCGACGCTCCCATACTCACGCTACCCGATGGAAACGACGACTTTGTAGTCTATTGCGATGCCTCTAACCTAGGTCTTGGTTGTGTACTTATGCAACGAGACAAGGTTACCGCGTACGCGTCCCACCAGCTCAAAGTCCACGAGAGGACTGAACAACCCACGATCTCGAACTCGGTGTAGTTGTTTTTGCGTTAAAGATTTGGCGACACTACCTTTATGGTACCAAGTGTACGGTATTTACAAACCATAAGAGCCTACAACACATCTTGAACCAGAAAGAGCTGAATATGCGCCAACGTAGATGGGTTGAACTTCTCATTGACTACGACTGTGAGATTCGCTACCACCCAGGCAAAGCGAATGTCGTTGCAAACGCTCTTAGCCAACAAAGCTATTTACATAGTGTTCATAATGTTCAAGCCTAACACGACCTCGAAGCTCCAATTCGCGACGCTCAACACGCTGTTTTTCTTGAGAATACAACAAGGGAAGAAAGGATACTTGGTTTCGAAAGTCAATTGATAAGCAAATCTAATGGTATCTTTCAGTATCGCGACCGCATTTAGATTCCTAACCCCAACAACCTCAGGGATATTTTGATGATGGAAGCTCACAAGTCCCGATACTCTATTCATCTAGGTGCCGACAAGATGTACCTGGATCTTAGATCGAGGTATTGATGGCCTGGCATGAAGAAAGATATCGCTTTGTATGTTTCAAAATGCCTAACTTGCTCAAAGGTTAAGGCCGAACATCAACGACCCTTAGGTCTACTCGAACAACCAGAAATCCCAATGTGGAAATGGGAAAGTATAGCCATGGATTTCATTATGAAACTCCCGGTTACGCCATCAGGTCACGATAGCATTTGGGTTATCGTTGATCGTCTTAAGAAATCCACGCACTTTTGCCGATACGAGAAGACTTTAAGGTAGAACGATTAGCACGAATCTATACCGACGAAGTCATTTGTCGACATGGGACACCTCGTGACATCATCTCTGACCGCGATGGTCGATTTACTTCACACCTGTGGGAGACTTTTCAGTCTGCTCTCGGTACAACTCTTAATCTCAGTACCGCATTCCATCCCCAGACCGACGCTCAGACTGAGCGCAAGATATGCTTCGCTCGTGCGTTATAGATTTTGGTGGTAATTGGGATTCACATTTACCTTTAGTCGAATTCTCGTACAACAACAGTTATCACTCTAGCATTCAAATGGCACCATTTGAAGCATTATATGGATGAAAATGTCGATCGCCTATTGTATGGCACGAGATCGGAGACGCGCAAATTACCAGTCCAGAGTTATTACAAGAAACGACTGACAAGATCCTCCAAATCCGAGACAATCTCTTGAAAGCTCGGAGTCGTCAAAAGAGTTACGTCTATAAACGCTGCAAGACCCTTGAGTTCGAAGTTGGCAATCACGTACTCCTAAAGGTTTCACCTTGGAAGGGGGTGATGTCACGGCCCATGACCCGGTTTGACCCGTTTCAGGAGCCGCGGCAGAAAATACTGCGGTATTTATTTAATTGAGTTTTACAGCGGAAACAGGATCGTTTAAAGCTAAAATTTTCCCCCGATTATTTTATTTCACAATTCGGGATAAAACCCCGATAATTTACAATAGTATGATTTTTCTAGGAAATCGTTATGTTACAAAAATTATTGCTTTATTTTATAATGAGCCACTATCTTAAGCTTGAAATGCTTCCCCAGCACTTTTCCTGATTTACAACAGATCACCTGAAACATGTTTGAAAAAGGTTTTGTCAGCGGGAAATACTGAGTGAATCATTCTATTTTGCATAATGATGCATAGTTATCAATTACAGCATAAGAGCGATTACAATGGCTTCTATCTTATTTTTATGTGGCTTTCTGTCATAATGGTGACAAGTCACAATGGTGACGATGGTCATACCACTATTTAGATCAATGAACCTAAATAGTGATGATTATCCCTGTAGGTCAATGAACCTAACAGTGATTATCCCGAGTAGGTCAATGAACCTAACTGGGAGAAAATTAGTAATGTGCACAATACCCCACTAACCAGTAATTCAAGATATCCACGACTTAGTCCCTGTAATTATAATCTTGAAAATAATTTGGAGTATTGTAAAATATTTGATAGAAAGAATAATGACTCACAAACTGTGAGAAAAGAAGAATGACTCACATTGCAGATTTAATTTGGGCAGGGCCTAGCCTACTGATTAGCCTTTTATCCTAATTTCAATAACAAGCACACAATTTGGAATTAGTAATCAATCCGGCATTTACGATAACTCACTAGATCAAATTCTCACAATTAATGTCAAAATGCAATACTTTGTCCATCGAATTAACGATGATCCGTTGAATTAACAACGAACGATAAAGTATAATACTTTACCTATCGAATTAACGACAATCCGTCAAATTAATGACGAACGATAAAGTATAACCCTAATGTGGGCGGCACTTAAACATTCATTGGATATTTAGATCAATCGGACAATGAATCGTAGCAGCGATTGTGCTAATACCCTGATTGCAGCTTCAATTTAGTGCCTGTGTGTGTTAATTGTGAGTATTTGGATGATATCTCCGCGCCTGAAGTGAATTTCTTCGTCGAACTAACGTACAGAAGCAAGTGCCAATGTTCTGAATTTATACACAATTTTTGCCAAGCTTACGGACCGTAAGCTTAATGACCTTACGGTCCGTAAGGTATACAAAATGCCTATATTGTTGCCACGTGTGGGACTAGCTCAGATGAGTCGACATTTTCTGAAAATTCAACTTGGAGAGCACGTAATTTGGATAATCGTCAAGTAGGGAATGCCCCCCCTGAGTTTTAGGGGCCCTAATCCTGATTCTGAAAATTATGAAAATTTTAGGGTTTTGCACAGAATCACTTGGGTGTCTCAATTAGGGTTTCCTATTGGTCAAATTACTTTAGTAATTATGACTTTTGATGAGAGTCGTTACATTCTCCCCACCTTAATAAAAATCTCGTCCTCGAGATTTACTGGAATAATTGAGAATACTTTCTCTTTCTTTTTTATTCCAGTTCCCAAGTATATTAGGATCCTGTGTTTAAATTCTACTTTACTTAACACTATTTGTTACTTTATATCTTGGAAAGGTACTACCAAAGATTCGTCTGATAGACATTTCTTTGAGATTGGATATATAAAATATATCATGTATTCCAACTAACCTTCCTGGTAGTTGTAAACTATAAGTAACTGATCCAATACGTTGAATTACTGGAAATGATCCTAAGTACTTTGGTCTTAGCTTTCCTTTCTTACCGAATCTAACAACTCCTTTCCAAGGAGATACTTTTAATAGTATTTTATCTCCAACTCGAACTCCAACGGCTTTTATCTATTATCTGCATAATTCTTATGACTATCTCTTTGCCGTTTTCAGCTTTTCCTTCGTGATACTGAATATCACAATCATAGTTACTTAGGATTTTCATTCATCTCTTTTGCTTCAAATTATTTTCGCCTAAATGTATATATATATATATCTTAACTTCTTATAATCCGTATAGATAGTATCCTTACTTCCATACAGATAATATCTCCAAATCTTAAGGGCAAAATTATGGTTCTAATTATAACTTATAAGTGGTATAATTCCTTCGTACCTTTTTCAATTGTCTTGATGCATATGCAATTACCTTTTTGCATTGCATTAAGGAATATCCAAATCCTAGCTTTGAAGCATTACTGTATACTTCAAAATCTTCTGTTCCTTCTGGTAAGGCTAGGATTTATGTTTTTATATCCTAAAACTTTTCTTTTCTAATCAAACTTAACCATTTTACAGGTTAACTTAGTTAATGGTATAGTTATTTTGAAAATTCCTTAATAAACTGTCTATAATACTAAACCTATAAAATTCCTAATTTCCATTGCGGTTTGCAGAATCTTCTATTTGGTAATTACTGCTATCTTAGCAAGATCTAAGTGAATACCTTCATGATTCACCATATGACCTAAAATTGCACTTCAGCCAAAATTTATTCTTCAAAAATTTTGGAGTAAAGCTTTTCTTTTTCTTAACATCCAATATTGTGCTAACCGATAAGGTTCCCTGGCTTATCGATAAAATTCCTGGAATTAGATGAATCTTAAATTCTATCTTCATGTAATCCAGGTAAATCTTCTGGAAATATATCTGGGTATTCTAAAACTACAGAAATTTCCTTAAATTCTGTATCTTTAGTATTAATGATTACTGAAATCATATATACTATTCCTTGCTTTCGTTCATAATTAGCAATTTCCATTACTGATATGAACTTCATAGGCTTACATGGTTTATCTCCTGTAATCATAATTACTTCTCCGATGGTTGATTGAATTTCTAAGAAATTCTGATCACAGATAATGATCACATCATTGAACTCAACTAATTTCATAGACAATAGAATTGCAGAAAACTTATAACTTATTTCTAGGTTCTGCATAACCTTATCTATTTTAACTGAATTCTCATCTGCCGTTTCTAATATATAGAAATTTATCTAATGCTGGTTAATGGTAAGTTAAGAGTTTGGCAGAGTAAAGTATTTATAGAACTTTGGTTTGCACCAGAGTCAAATAATACTTTTATGTAAACGTTGTAAGCTAAGAACATACCGGCTATCACATCTGGAATCATCTCGGCTTCCTGAGTAGTCAGCTGAAAGGCTCTCGCATTCCTTTTTGCTCCTTCTGCTAGTTTGGCTTGATTGTCAAATGGTTTATTCAGTTTTGGACAATCTGGCCTAAGATGTCCAGTTTCTCTACAGTTGTAGCAAACTGAAAATTTCTTCCTCCTACAATCTTCTTCTTGATGCCCTAGAATCTTGCAAAAATTGCAATATCCTTTGCATCTTCCAAAATGCTTCCTTTTACAGAAATTGCAAAATGGACTAGTAGAAGATTGCCCATTCCCTTCTTTCTTGAAATTGTTATGGTTACCCGAACGAAATTCTTGGGTAATCTTTTGGGCTACTTCCTTCCTTCTATTTTCTTCTCTTGTCCGTACTAGCTCATCAGTCAGAGTATTGGCTAATTCTACTGCATCATCAATCGTGCGAGGTTTCGCAGCCTTGACGATATTACGAATCTCACCAATCAATCCCCAAATGTAACGAGAAATAAGTACCGGTTCTGGCGAGGCCAGGGTTGGTACTACTCTAGCATACTCGAAGAATATCGTAGTATACCCTCGACAATCTACATCCACCATCCGGTGGGTTAGAAACTTATTTGCCATTTGATCCTTTTCATACTCAGGACAGAATTTTCTTTCTATAACGCTCTTAAATTCTTCCCAGTCCATAGCATACGCCATCCTTCTTCCTTTTGCTTGTAACATCGTATTCCACCATTCTAGCGCCACTTCTTTGAAAAGGTTTGACGCGTACATAACCTGATCATCCTGAGCACATTTACTTATGGCAATTACTGCCTCGGTTTTCTCTAACCAACGCAGTGCCGTAGTCGCTCCTTCATTGCCTGCAAACTCAGTGGGTTTACAAGCAAGAAATTCTTTATAAGTGCAACCAGGCGTTGCAACTTTCCTTTTCTTAGGGAGCGGAGCTTGCCGTGGTTCATTATCATGATTAACATGATTACCGCCTCCATTTATGCTATTACTGAAATTATCTTCAGAAATGCGTTTACTAGGAACAACTTGTTGCGGTTCGATTGGATTTTTAACAGCAGCAATGATTGCTGGAATAGCATTGGCTATCCCTTGAGCAACTATTCCTGGAATAGTGTTGGCTATCTCTTGAGCAATGATATTTTTCTATATCTTGCCTAGTCACATATTGGTTCCCTGATTGTTGCTCAGATTGATTACCCTCATTAACTGGTTCATTATTAGCGTTTTCCATCTGATATCTACTTTAAAGATACATAATTAGTATAAAGGAAATAATTTAATGTCACAATTTAGTTGCACATAATCACATAAACGAATATACAAACAAAATTGTAACTTTTCTAATATTTCCTTATATCATGTTTCTATATATATACCCGTTTTATTTATTTTACACATACTGATTTTACTGTTAATATTACACAACCACAGTTTCATAATCCCCTATCCTTTGTCAGATGATGTTCTAGTAACGGCGTTTCTTCTCATCGTATTTCCAGGAGATCTGTCCCAAAGTCTCTTGGATCCTATTCCCAGCATCCATGTTGTCAAAATGATGAAGTTCAGTCCTATTCTCGTTACTTATTGGTAAATTTGGTAAAGGTTCTGGATTAAATTTAGGAAAAAGCCTATAGGGATGGTTTTGTAACAGTATTTCATTATCCAACCATTCTTCTATATTCCAATGATTCGAAGAGTTTCGAATAGATGGTTCTAAGTTCATAAAATTATTTTCATTAACAGGCTCAATAGTATCATCTGTTGCCATTATAAAATCTAATTCTTCTTGAGATGGTAATCCCTCCATTTGCCTAGAACTTTCCCCAATTTCCATTTTCTTAGGCTTAGGTTTCTCGAAAGGTAAAGCATTGAATTCTATAGGTTCTTCTATATCTGGTATATACCTATTGAAATCTCTGGAAACTTCGATTCTTACTGGATAGAGATTTAAATTCTGAAGGGCTTCCGACAGATCACTCATGCTGATTAGTAAAATACACATAATTATTAAATCATACTAAAATTTTTATGTAACAACTTTTTTTTTAAATAGTATTTCATATTACCAAAACAACTAAAAATTTAAACATACTAGGTTTTATTTGTAATTTATTTATAAATTTTTCTAGACTGTAGATAATAAAAATACTAAACTTTAAATCAGAATATTTAAAGATTTATATTTACTATTACAGTAGTTAACATATAAAAATCTATATACTAACTAAGTATGATGACTTAATTTATATATATTAACTATTCATTATCATGGTGGATATTGGTTAGTGCTGCCTTGTTTTAGCATAGGTGATCAGTCCATGTCTAACTAAGGCTAGGTTATCCAATATCTGCCTTTGATAATAACCTTAGTATTTAAAAATAATCTTAATACTACTACTACTATTAATATATTATTATTAATAATAAAATTATTAATAATAAATAACTAGCAAATTTTAAATAAGAGTATACTTCAAATATAATTTCTTTATTGCAATATAGTAATACTATATTAGGTAATTCCATATATTAATCAAATAAATTTATATAATGTTTTTCGATTAACGATGATAGAGCAACAAATATTACAATATATATAAAAATATGCCCATATTAAAATTAACAAATAGCCAGTTAATAAAACACATAATCATATAATAGTAATCAGGAAAAATTAAGTATTTCTAAATACTTAATTAGCTTAACCCAGTGGCTCTGATACCACCTTTTTCTGTCACGGCCCATGACCCGGTTTGACCCGTTTCAGGAGCCGCGGCAGAAAATACTGCGGTATTTATTTAATTGAGTTTTACAGCGGAAACAGGATCGTTTAAAGCTAAAATTTTTCCCCGATTATTTTATTTCACAATTCGGGATAAAACCCCGATAATTTACAATAGTATGATTTTTCTAGGAAATCGTTATGTTACAAAAATTATTGCTTTATTTTATAATGAGCCACTATCTTAAGCTTGAAATGCTTCCCCAGCACTTTTCCTGATTTACAACAGATCACCTGAAACATGTTTGAAAAAGGTTTTGTCAGCGGGAAATACTGAGTGAATCATTCTATTTTGCATAATGATGCATACTTATCAATTACAGCATAAGAGCGATTACAATGGCTTCTATCTTATTTTTATCTGGCTTTCTGTCATAATGGTGACAAGTCACAATGGTGACGATGGTCATACCACTATTTAGATCAATGAACCTAAATAGTGATGATTATCCCTGTAGGTCAATGAACCTAACAGTGATTATCCCGAGTAGGTCAATGAACCTAACTGGGAGAAAATTAGTAATGTGCACAATACCCCACTAACCAGTAATTCAAGATATCCACGACTTAGTCCCTGTAATTATAATCTTGAAAATAATTTGGAGTATTGTAAAATATTTGATAGAAAGAATAATGACTCACAAACTGTGAGAAAAGAAGAATGACTCACATTGCAGATTTAATTTGGGCAGGGCCTAGCCTACTGATTAGCCTTTTATCCTAATTTCAATAACAAGCACACAATTTGGAATTAGTAATCAATCCGGCATTTACGATAACTCACTAGATCAAATTCTCACAATTAATGTCAAAATGCAATACTTTGTCCATCGAATTAACGATGATCCGTTGAATTAACAACGAACGATAAAGTATAATACTTTACCTATCGAATTAACGACAATCCGTCAAATTAATGACGAACGATAAAGTATAACCCTAATGTGGGCGGCACTTAAACATTCATTGGATATTTAGATCAATCGGACAATGAATCGTAGCAGCGATTGTGCTAATACCCTGATTGCAGCTTCAATTTAGTGCCTGTGTGTGTTAATTGTGAGTATTTGGATGATATCTCCGCGCCTGAAGTGAATTTCTTCGTCGAACTAACGTACAGAAGCAAGTGCCAATGTTCTGAATTTATACACAATTTTTGCCAAGCTTACGGACCGTAAGCTTAATGACCTTACGGTCCGTAAGGTATACAAAATGCCTATATTGTTGCCACGTGTGGGACTAGCTCAGATGAGTCGACATTTTCTGAAAATTCAACTTGGAGAGCACGTAATTTGGATAATCGTCAAGTAGGGAATGCCCCCCCTGAGTTTTAGGGGCCCTAATCCTGATTCTGAAAATTATGAAAATTTTAGGGTTTTGCACAGAATCACTTGGGTGTCTCAATTAGGGTTTCCTATTGGTCAAATTACTTTAGTAATTATGACTTTTGATGAGAGTTGTTACAGGTGATCTGATTCGGAAAGAAAGGAAAGCTAGCGCCTCGATACGTGGGACCCTTTAAGATTCTGGAAAGAATTGGCAAAGTGGCCTACCAACTCGAATCACCAGAGGAACTCCGCAACGTACACCCGACTTTCCACATCTCGAACCTCAAAAAGTGTCTAGCTAAAGAAAACCTGCATATCCCTCTCGAGGATTTGAAAGTTAACGAAACTCTACACTTCGTGGAAAAGCCAGTAGAAATCATGGACCGAGAAACCAAGAGACTTCGGCGCTCTCGCATTCCTATGGTGAAGGTTCACTGGGAAGGCAAACGCGACGCCGAGTTCACCTGGGAACTCGAAAGTGATATGAAGGCTAAATATCCACATCTCTTCGTTACGCCTGTGCCTTAATTTCGGGACGAAATTCCCTAATGTAGGGGAGGCTGTAACAACCCGACTTCCCGAAATGTCAAAGTCAAAGTCAGGTCATTACTTAGATCTGCCAGTCATTGCTTAATTGACTTGTACTCCCGAGATTTCGATTATCGCCATGGATTATCTATTTTAAACGCTATTTTCAAACTATATTTTATAACGCATTCACAACGCTATTATCGCATTTAACGCAGTTTATAACGCATGCTATTTAAACGCATTCTATCGCACTTCATTGCTTATTTAGACTAAACACTATCTCAAAGCAAACGCAAAACGCACTTATTGGTATTAGTATGTGTGTGTATTTTATGTGCCTTATTTTTGTGTGCCTTATATTTGTTTGGATGGTATTCGCAAACGCTATAGCAACTCTATCACAACACAAACACAACGCAGACTCAAAACGCGGATTTACTTTTATGCATTTAGTTTGTGTATGATTACTTGTATGTGATTATTTCAATGAAACGCTCACTCGCAACTCACTTAAACGCAACACAACGCTTAACGCACGAAACAAAAGTCGAAAACCAACAAAACGCAACTCGGCTGGTCGAATGACAACCCGATCGAATGATTATCTGACCGGATGACCATCCGATCGGATGGCCATCCGATCGACTAGTCATCTGACTCTCACACTCTCCACCGCTTTTCTCATTCTCTCACACTATAAGTACCCACCTGTCACATCACTATTCACAGATTTGACAGCTCTATCTGACCCAACTCGTTCCTAGCTCATTCTCAGACATTTTCTCTCTCGATTCAAGGCAATTCCGTAAGTAATTCTTCCTAAATCTTGTACTTCCGTCTTCACAACACATCACTTCATCATCTTCTCTATTAAAATCACAACTTCTACCGTGAAATCACCTGATTTGAACCTCTTGAAGGTGTTCTTCACTCATGTTGCTTATGCAAGCTGTTGTGAATCACCAAATCATCAAGACGTGTTCAGATCTAAAGGATTTCCACATTATTTTACACGAATTTCAACAAAATCTAAACATTTTCATCTATTTTCAAACTTTCTTTCAACTCTTTTACACTCTCTACTCAAAACCGATGGAATCTGGACTCGATCTGACTTTAGACTCGTTCCTTAGTCTAGAGTCGGCTTGAAAACAGATTTCCACCGGATGTCACACCCTGACTTTTGCGGAAGCGTGGGTTTATTTGATGTGACTTCTTAATACCGTAGCACAATCATAACAATGCTATATGAAATAAAACACATGATAGTCATCCATTCATTAAGTTTTTAAAAGTTACCACAACATCATTGTTTTTAAAAGTCGACACATAAAACAACATACAACCATGACATAATTAAAAACATGTTCATACGACACGACAAAAGACTTGACTTTAAATACGGTTTAAGACTTGCAACCCGTCCAGGTAAGGGTCACACTTCCTAAACCTGGATGACATCATTATTCCTTACGCAGCTTGACGTGATTTCATACCTTGCCAGATCCACTAATTTCCTTAAATACATGTAGGTTGAAAAATCAACAAAAAGTTGAGCGAGTTCATGTAAAAGTGAGTATGTATAAACCTTTCAAGTATGTATAAAAGTCCCTGGTATGTAGCATTAAGGAAAAAGAGATCACCAATGGGTTGCAAAGCCACCGGTATGTGTGAAAAGGGGCAGGGAAACTCAAACCTAGCAAATTTGTTACCGGGCTTCGGCTGTAAGACACAGTCACCTCTATGGGCCGCCCCGGCCTCACGGGTGTGGGCTCGCTACACCCAAATAGATCTATCACTCTTGTGTCCCTCGGTCCTAACAACGAGAATTAATGGCCTCAAGTGTTATGCCCACCCTTCACATGATCTAGTAGTATAAACCCTCCCTAAGCTAACCATACCATGTAAATAAATGTTTGTAATAATTGTAACATGTATTCCACCCCCGAAATATAAAACTGAAAACAGTTAAGAGAAAAAGGGGGACATGAACTCACTGAAGTGCGTATCCTGTAACGTCAATCTCAAACTCGATCTGCTGCGCGACGACCTACACGTACTAACGTCTATTAGACGAACGGGCCGTGCCTTGGCTTAGGGTTTAGTGTTTTGAGTTGCGTTACTTTGATATTATACTTGTCAAAATAATAATAATTATTTTAACTTAACTTTTGTCTTTAGGAAAAATAGTTAGGCAACTATTTCGTATCTACACTTCTCAAGTATTTATATGTGTATTTTGTGATTTAGAGTATTGGCATTATATATTTTTAAGTCCCACTTTTAGAAAATATATAATATTTTATCTATCAAAATAATATGTCCCAAAACATATATTTTCCAAAAATACACATAATCACACAAGCGTGTTAACATGAAATATATATTTAAAAATATACATTTATTTGCTTTTATTTTCGAAAACCCACCTCCGATATTTTTGGAGTTTTGTAATAAAACTTATGGCGAAGTTTAGTTCCGAAAAACAAAGTTAACACAGTTTGTAAATACTTGTTAGAAAATAATTTTCTAAGTCTTGGGATTTTTAGAAAATTTCGCCAGAGTTTCCCCTAAAAACGGGAGTGTCCATGCTAATAAGCATATCGTTTTCTTTTCGAAATCAATCAACAATCACCAATAATCAATTCTTACTTTACCAAGAGCAAAAATATATGCGTTATACTCTAGTCATGAACTTGATACATTTCGAAAACGCGTAGTAACTTGGTAAGACTTTTAGTGGACTTAGTTATCCTCCGAAACGTATTTATTTCCTTAAAAACCATTCTCTTAAACGAGTTACTTGTTTACAACTTGTAAATAATATTTGCAAAAATTATCTTTTTGAACTCTTCTTGTAAATAAATGTTCTTACACTTATTTTATTTCTAAAAAATAATGTAAGTAAATGTAAAGTCATGAAATTCTAAAACCCGATTCTTTAACTTGGTTTACTTAGAAAAGATTCTAGTAGGACTTGAATCAACATGATTACCAATCTACTAGTTCACTTATATTTTTAGAAAATCATTCTTTTTCAAGTTCATGACTAAACTAGAAGGTGGTTATTTATATAATACATAACCATTCCCTAATCTTGTTAAATCATATTATTAGATATTATTTAACAAGATTCATAAGGTGATTAACATCACACATCCAAGATTCATCATAAAAATACCAACATGTTTACTACAATATTATAACAACATCATCTCATCATTTTACATCTTCAAGTAAACTTTATGTCTAGACTTTTATATTTATGTTTTTAGTGTTCTTGTATTTCATATGATCCTATCATAATTAATCTTTCAACTTCTCAAAATGAACATGAACAAGAGTAAACCGAGACTTACTACTAGCACAAGGCTAGGGTAGAATCTAGTGAGAAAATGTTGAGAAAAGATGATGAAGAAGGCAAGAACAAAGCTCCTTTGAATGCTCCTCAACTTTCAACCTCCATGGATCACCTTCAAGGCTTGAATGGAACTTGGATAATGGATGAAGGTGGTTGTTATGTGGTGGTGATGGTGGCAGTTTGGGGTGGAGCCGAAAGAGAGAGTGAGTGAGTGAGAGTGAGGGTGTAAGATTGAGAATGATGGTTGTGATCTAGGCCATGCTTCTTATAAGATTACTTCAATATTATGTTCATGTCTACAAGCAAAGATTTAATAAAATAATGTGTTATAATCTAATCAAATATTGGAGGCATGGAGGATGATTTGTGTGGGTCCATGAAGGACCGAAATCGGTTCCGGGGGGGGGGGGGGGTTGGGTGTAACTTTTGCAACCAAATGTAAACATAAGTTAGATTTCAAGTATGATGATCATATATATTAGTTTGTTGGTTTTTAGTAGGTGTTGTGGTAAATGGGGACCACGACTAGTCAAAAATAGTAAAACAAAGTATTTGACAAAAATTTGGTGTCTCGGGTAATGTCCGGTTATCCGGTTAAATACCGTTCCGTTAAAATGTTTAATTATGCCGAAAAAGGTCTTTTATGTATATTTTTGCAACACAAATTATTCCCGGCACTTAGGAAAGCATACCAGACCATTCTGCCATATTTTTGCACTTTACTAGCATAATACAATGCTGAATTTTGTAATTAAATGCAGAATTATGCACTTAAAGTGTATTTTAGGCACTTCCCGGCACTATAACTATCACCTAGCGACGCAGTTTTATGGTCCTCACTTCCCTACACTCCATACTAGTGTAGTACACTGTCCCTGGCCCATACCGGGCCTCAAAAACACTGTCTGTCTATTGCTGGCATTGTCAGCATATTTTTGAATTATCCGTTCAGTGTGCTAACTGTGCTGTGTGCATCAAATATGTCACTAATGTTTGTGTGTAATAAATGGAGTGACTGTATGAAGCAAGATGCATGTGTATGTATGATGCATAATTCAATAAGCAGTTTAAGTTGTCAATTGTAGTCAAGCACAGTCATTAAGCACATAATTAAAATTAATTAATTGTACAGTACCTGTAATTGTGAGGGTTGTCACACCGGACGGACGACCGATTCACGGGTTAGACATGAAACTCCATCAAGAACAGTTAAGTCTGATAAAATGGGGTGATTCCCATCCGATCGACTAAGCTAAACCATGGTGTGTTTCCGTTGTTTGACACGTCATCACGCCGTCTTCGTTTAAACTTCAAACCTCAAACTTTGGAAAAATTTCAAGTTTTCAAACAAACAGGACACCCACTCGAAGAGCCATCCGATTGGATGACCATCCGATCGAGTGGTTATCCGTTTGAGCGACCTGTCCCTTCATAATTTTCAATACTTAAACGATTTGACCAAAACTTCAAAGAATATCAAACTTTCAATCGAATAGCCATCCGATCGAATGGCCATCCGTCCGGATGACCATCCGACCGGATTACTTGTTACTACACTACAACGAAAACTTCAAAAGTTCTGAAACAATTCACAAACACACTCACTCATTTGAATGATCAACCGCTCGAATGGTCATCCGTCCGGATGACCATCCGATCGACTCACCATTCGACGCTCAATTCGTCCAACGCTGTTTACACGCTGTTCAACGCTTACACTATCGTTCTATACTCAGGCTAATCTCCAAAGCGCTCCCTTCAATGCAAGGCTGTGTTTATTGTTAAACACGCACTGTGAGTATACTCGAACCCATTTTCTTTTAACGCACTTTGGGTGTTACATACGTTCTCTACCAAAACAGATCAACACACAACGTAAACACTTTCAAACGCTAACCACTCTCGCATGTTATACGTGATTCGATGAATGCTTGTATGTTATGTTTACACAGTGATTGTTTGCCTGACACCTTAACAACGATAGTACTATAGTTTGGACTCAGCACCTTTCGTGGACAGGGGTTATTAAGGGCTTTACTTCACATGGTCTACATGCTGGTTATGCATAAACGCTTTCGCTATACTATATGCTACTCAAACTTGTGTACTCACCTTTACACTCTGTATATTGACTTTATTTTAACGTATGTGACAGGTTGATAGGATGCTTTGCTGTGATGAACAAGCTAGGAGGTCTAGAAACAAAATAAATAAATCTGAGTTGTCGGAACAGCCTATTTATTTTTTAGACTATATCTGTAATGACTATTTGCTTTATATGTTTGATGGTATGGGACGTTAAACGTTATATATAATGACATTAATAGTTGTTATGGATTCTCTTGAACAATCTGTTTCACTCAGTGCCACGCCCCGATGTTTCCGCCATCGGTTGGAGTGTGACATTTGTTGACCTCTCAGCCCGTCAAAACATTATCCTTATATCCTATTATCCTATTATTAATAAACGAATAGAATGAACAGTAAATTTGATGGGGTATTTAAGGCTTTTAACACATAAAAACATCCACCGTTTCCCATTCTGGCGGTAGAAAGAGATAGAGGGAGTGCGCGACGGAAGGAGTGAGAGAGAGCGACACGGAGGTAGAGTAAGATAGAGAGAGGTGCGGCGGTCATGGAGGAACCGGTTATGGTCTTCGGCCGACGGTAATGTTGTTGATCGTCGCTGAAAGCAAATTTGAAGGCCGGGGGTTCTAGGGTTCCGACGGCGGTACCGGTGACTCTAATCGATCGATTCTGGAGACGGAATGGGAGACTTGAAGGTGATCTTGAACAACCACAAGTACCTCAGATACTTGAATCGTGTTTCAGCGACAATTTCGGTAAGCATTTTTGGTCTGCATGTCTCCATTTATTGGGTAGATCGGCTCATATAGTAATGATTGGAACCATTGTGTAAGAAGTGCTATCATGATTCTAAAAAAATACTTTATATAAATGATAAGAATTAGATAGAAAAACGCGGGATACATAGGGTTTTACTCGGGTTTCTTCAGTGGGGTTCTACGCAGCATATGTAAGAACATCTCAATAGTTCTTTTTTAGATACACTGGATATAACTCTGAAGGTACTGATTCTTTTATGCAAGTTTAGGGAATTTTAGGTGGTCATTTTCAGGTGATAATAACTTTAATTGGATTCATGATATAAATTGTTATTTTTAGGATTATCAGTGTCTTTAGGGGTGAGTAAAACTGTACCCTACGTCCAACTTTGTTGAGATGTAGCTCCATTCTCTTAATAGCATATAAATTTTATGCTTATAAAGGTGTTGATACTTGAGAATCAGTTAAGAATTGAGTTTTTGGCGAATGGTTGTATCATGGTTGTATTGGATTAATGATATAATTCTTAACATCTGTAGCGATAAAAGGATTAAGTAAATTCAATAATAACTATGGCTTTAGCTGTTAGTAAAACGAAACCTAGGTCCAAATTTGTTAAGCTACGTGATTTGTTCTAATAATCTAATTCACTATTGGCAGCCCTTTTCCCTTTATCCGACGTTGATATTGTTTAAATAAGTTTGGTTTTGACAATTTAACGTGTTTAAAGCTTTGGTGTTGTGGTTGGTTTGCAATGTTGTCATGCTTGATGCGGCTGTTTGAGTCTGCCCTGAAACAGTTTTTCCATATTTTTCTCCTTTCTTCGCTCATTTTGAATAACAAGGTTAGGTTTATAGGGTTTTATTATTCTCTTAGAAATATACATAAAACTATTTTAATATCTTGAATAAGGGCGTTAGAAATTTTAAAATTTCCAATTCGATGAACTGGTGGGTCGACAAGAACCCGGTGTAGTCAGGAGACTCAACTCTAGCAATGCACGCCATAAAGAAGTTTTTTGATTTGGGATCAACTATGATTTGAATATACAAATTTATGAAAATAACCAACTTTTATCTAAAATATTTGTTAGATGTTAGGATTCGATTATTTGATGTTAAATTTAGAAGGTTTTGTTCATTTCTGCAGGATTTTGAGCTTTATTGATTCTCCATTTGAAAGAGAGCTAAGGATTTGCACAGTTTGTGAGTTGATTAAATTGAGCAGTAAATGGTATGTTTTTTTTAAACAACTGTTTTTTTAGTCTTATCAACTCCAGTTTTGGATTTGTTTCATGTGGCTGATTATTTTAGGTGTTTTTATTGATTATGATTAGAAGAAGGGGAATTGTGGTAATGGAAAGGCGAGATTGAATAGCTGAACTAACATGGCGCAGTAAGAAGATGTCGTACGGTTCATAGTGCGCAGATGATAAATAGAACATGCGCAACAGGTTCTCCATCAGCCCAGCTGCAGCAGGAGAAAACCTTGAGACCATTTTTTTCGTTTAAATGATAAATTGTATGTTTGTGAAAACCAAAATCGGTTAACGTTTGATTATTGTATATTATATAACTGTTGTTGAATACTTTGTTGTTTTATATGTGTGGTGCTCCTGAATAACTTTTGTTGGACGCCTGATGATATGTTGGTACCCTTTTGCCATGAAAATAGAAGAGTAAAATGTTGGGAGATCAATTGAGTACTTTCTTAGCATTTGATGTGTTTGTTTATGTTCTTCGTCTAGCCGTGGCTATGAGATACCGTGGTTGGAGAAGTTCCACTGACAAAGGCCGAAGGAAAACCATGAAGCGAGGCGCAACGCGCGCGGGAAAACCCCTAGTTAATATTAGTTAATACACACTTGTCGTTACTTTTCTATATTTTGAACTTTCAAATTGCCAGACAAGATAGTTGTAATAAAAAAATATCTAACCTTAACTGATTAAATGTTCTGGTTGTGCTTTAAAAAAATCCGGTTGTATCACTAAATTAAGGGGTATGGTCCTAAATTCCGCACCGACCATACGAGTCAGCATCAGATCGCGCGCAAGACCATACCCAAATTAAGTCAAATGGTTAACTCCTCTGACCTCGCGCCGACTAAACAGATGTGTTTCAAGTCGCGCACGAGGTCAGGGCCAAGACAAGATCAATTTTGACACTTAGCTACTTGGATAAAAACTTGCCTTCCTTGACCCTGCGCCGACTGCACAGATTACACCCGGAGTAGCGCAGATAAACATCGGACAAGTACGAAAGGTACAAGTGGCATAGCAGCGGGCCAATAAGTGTCCAACAGGTTGTCCCTGATTGTGCCGCACGATGGACAATCGTACAGGAGACAAAAAGGTACACAAGGACACATACGTGGCACCAATCAGCGTGCGCCGACCACTGCTCCACGATCTCCACTTAGCTGCTGATGACAAACCAGACAACAAGGACAATCGTCATGACACGTGGATCCATTTAGCGTGTGCCAGCTACCCTCTCGCCTGGAATCACTAACGGTCGTGGTAGAAGGGATAAAATGGATATTCCTTGTTGTTGTCTAGAGGCCCAAGGCCCATCAAGCCCATCTCCTTCACAAACCACGTCGGCTATAAATAGAGAACTTCAACTCCAGGTTTAAGGACCGCTCTCTTGCTCTCTCACTTTATACACACACTATTATCCTCAAAACAGATACTTATTCTCAAGCCGAATAGTGGTTACAAGGAGAACCCCATATTCTCCTCCTTGTAACGAGCTTATGATGTGTTGATTGTTTTGCAGGATCTTCGTAGCTTTTTAGACGAGACGAAAGAAGATTAACCTTTATTTGTCGAGGCAATAACCACAAACTAATCACCAGATTAATTTGGTGTTTTTTTCACTAAACAAAGCCTTTTGTGTGTGTGAAAGATCACGAGTTGAATAATTTACGCTTTCAAATAACCACAAAAAACAAATCTAAGAGCTCAATTTCGGTCGGTTTTAAAGAAATTTGGCTCAACTTGGTTTAACCAAGTTTTTTAGTGCTACCTTCGATCTATGAACTGTTTGGCCAGACCTAACTCTATTATTTGATTGGTCGGTGTGTTCAATTCTTTTTAGGATATTTATACGTAGGTTGGTTATCTGAAATGGACTGTGACGGGAATTTATGAAGACAGACAATGCTCATCAAACTTGTTTTGCTTTTGAATGGTGGCCCATGAAACTCTTTTTGCAAATTGTATACACTTGGTTCGGCTACAAGTTATTCTATCTTTTTTAGAGCGTCTTTCGTCCTTTAAGACCTTTCCTTCCTTGTCACCTATACACTTTCACCATCTCCTTTGGGCAGTTCCATCCTCTTAGCTACCTGTTACAAGTAAACTTAACCAACCATTTCAATAAAACAAGAAATTTGAATAATCTAAAAAGAAACGGGTCAAACAATTACCCAAAGGGTATGGTATTTATAATGCATAAAATCACTCAAATTGCTTTATTTAAAAATCATTTAATTTTTACTTTTTGTAAGCATATTTCATTATATATGTATCTGTGAGAAAATGTTAAAGATCTAATATGTGTTTCAAGTCGCGCACGAGGTCAGGGCCAAGACAAGATCAATTTTGACACTTAGCTACTTGGATAAAAACTTGTCTTCCTTGACCCTGCGCCGACTGCACAGATTACACCCGGAGTCGCACAGATAAACATCGGAAAAGTACGAAAGGTACAAGTGGCATAGCAGCGGGCCAATAAGTGTCCAACAGGTTGTACCTGATCGTGCCGCACGATGGACAATCGTACAGGAGACAAAAAGGTACACAAGGACGCATACGTGGCACCAATCAGCGTGCGCCGACCACTGCTCTACGATCTCCACTTAGCTGCTGATGACAAACCAGACAACAAGGACCATTGTCAGGACACGTGGATCCATTCGTTAATATTTAATTCAATTTAGGCATCCCTGCATCATACTCCCCGTCTTTAAAAAAACTCGTCCTCGAGTTTTGCCTTCGGACCAAAGCCACCTGGATCAAAAGGAACATCAACCCTGTCACACCCCGACCCGCAGCGAAATGGTACGGGGCATGCTGATTGCCCATAGCTCATTACAACTAATTATTGTTTCAATATTTTAAGCATATCCTTTTAAATAGTCACATAACATATAATAATCAAAATTGTTCATACATTGTTCAAAACAAACATATCAAGATTTCAATTTAATTTCCTAAGGCCCATGCTACGTGTCCACATCACTTGATCATCAACTTTGAAAACCTGCACTACGTTAGAAAAATATATTTTTGGGTCAACAAATATGTTGGTGAATAATTTCCTCCGTTTTATAGAAAGCAGTTTTATATTTATTTCTTTAAAAAAATATTTTTAACATGCACCTCAAGGTTAGTGTGTAAATGGTCTCATATCATCAACATAGTCAACATATCCATAAATCCAAATTTACCAAACATGAATACAGAATCAAATAACAACACAAACAACCAAAGTAAATAGACTCTTGATAATAGCGTGCATTAGGCTCAAGCCCCGAGGAGCGAGTCTAATACCGTTGGCGATACTAGGCTACAACCCATGGCCGTGGGGAACCTAGTCAGCCGTGGATCCACTAGACACAATAGCATGCAATAGA
Organism: Helianthus tuberosus; assembly: GCA_030545235.1. Lineage (NCBI taxonomy): Eukaryota > Viridiplantae > Streptophyta > Magnoliopsida > Asterales > Asteraceae > Helianthus > Helianthus tuberosus. The sequence goes on along the minus strand of CM060433.1, from coordinate 185,314,301 downwards.
CTTGACATCAGATAGCATATAGAATAATAGAATACACATAAGATGTTCACATAGTAACACTTGATCATAGCATGTTAAGTAAATCAAAAAGTGTAACGTGATGCACCCCAAAATTTGAAAAGTAAAAAAAGGGGAAAGTGGAAGAGATTACTCACAGGTTGCGAAGAAACGTTCCACGAGAATTACGCACGAACTAGAATATGTGGAATCTAATATAATAACCTTATTGTAAATAACAGACATACTAAACTGTAACGCTCCGCGTTTTAATAACTTTCCTATTTAGAAATCGAATAAAAAAATCTATTTTTAGAAGCCTGTACCTTTCAAAAATTACAATCCGTTGTATCATCGAAACATCTTTATCCTTAATTTAATTGGTTATAATTTGGGTTATTTATTTATTGTTAACTTAATAAAATTTATTTATTTTACTATTTAAAAGTTATTTTTATAACAAACTAAGTTAGTCTCGTTAAATTTTAAAGTTAGTAACCTAACCTAGTTAGTTTGTCTTACAAAGTTAGTTCTTTTTATATCATAACATAAAGTTAGTGGGTAAAGTTTAGGGTCTATTTGTGTAAATAATGGAAGTATAAAAAAATGGCCAAACCCTAATCTCCATATATCACTCCAGCCGCACCTAAAGCAGACCCCAACTTCTGATCTCTCTCTCTCGTTCAGACACCGGTGACCGGAGTCTCTTCCGGCGTCGATCTCCGGCCGGCTACACACTCACCTCCATCCATTTCCTCCATCTCTCGATCTCACCCTCTCCCTCTGTAATTAAACATCCACAGCTAAACATCCCTCCCCACCTCTACTGCATTGAACGGCCGGCAACCACCATTTCGGTGGTGGCATACGATGGCGTGAACAAAGACGCGAAGAGAGAGGGAGACACAAAGAAAGAGAGAGAGACGCGAAGAGAGAGAAAGAGAGAGATGAGAGAGAGAAACAGCGGCGGCAGCAACAGCGCCGCTCACGGCGGCGACGCACCAGTCGGCGGCGGCGGTGCGGTCAGTCTGGGTTCTCGGTTCAGTTCCATATTCGAGTTCGGTTCAGTCGTAACTCGGGTCATGTTCAGGTACCGGTTTTGATCCTTTTTGGTTCAGTGGCGATTTACTCGGTTCTCATTCGATTCACCTTAGTTCGGGTCACATTCTGTTCCGATTCGATTCAGGTTTGACCTGGTTTGGGTTTGTTTCCGACAGCCGTAGTGGTGGCGATAGCATGATAGGGAGATGGTTTCGTTCCGGTTCAGTTATGTTCGAGTTCGCTGCCGGTTTCGGTTCAGGTTCGGTTTGACTGGTTAAAGCTGGTCAAACTGTGGGTTCGAGTCTCGGCAGAGTCCGGGTCAATTCTGGTAAACTATCAGTCAACCTCAACGCGAGACTCGGTAAAACTTTAAACAAAACAAGTTTCACTTATATTGTTTCGTATATTTATTTTTAGTAAATACTAATCGAGTTGAGCCGTTGTATATAGTTATATATTGTTTAACTTCGCCAACTTAACAAAATACTCGTATATAGTTTAACGTACGCCAACTTTACAAAAAATACTCGTATGTTGTTATACATTATTGAATTGTTGCGTTTGACAAATATATTGACAACTCGTGTAGTAGGGATCGTCCAAAAACAGAGGAAACTCTGCCCGATTTTCGTAAAAATCTATAATTCAAAATGCGTTAAAATTATAAAACTAAACGTATCGGATTCAAATAATTTTTCTATAAAAATAAATATAAATGTATAGTAATTTTTGACAACACTTCTAATGTATCCTTGATGGATTTAATTTTGATGTTTAACTTACACTATGTAAACTATATATATACATATATATATATATATATCAATAAGTTATACTCTAAAATTCTACTTCAAATCCTCTGTCATCATTTCGTTTACTCATGCACCATCGTTTGCCCATATAGGGTGACCTCGGTGTTCCACCTTCCTAATCTCGTACGCTCGTCAGCAATGGATAATCGGAAGACTTAGCGATTTTGTGAGTATACTCGCAACCCCTTTTTATGTTTACCACTTTTTGGGATGTAACATGTTACATTATTAAAAACACAATTAAACTTATTCTTTATGCAATGAACAAAACAATCCTTATACATGAATACTATGTTGTGATACTTGATGCTTACGTGGACCATACTTATGTGATATGTTTTAGTCATTGGCTTTCACGAGCCTCCATTTGACATGTATAGCGCTACAGGAGTAACGCACCGCCCCCCTTAAACTTTTGGTCATGTCGAATTAACTAAACTTTCTTGCGTAAACAGAGGATTGGCTAGAAATATTGCATGCCATGTTAGGTTGATCTTGTATAAACTAAGTTGCCATGTGGATTCGTTTTTAAACTTTTAAACTTATACTTATGCTTAAACTTGTGTACTCGCCTTTGCTTTTGCATTGAATTGTATTTTATACATGTTACAGGTTGATGATTGATGATGCTATGAAACGGACTAGCATTGATGCCTAGATACTCACTTAGACGTCTTAGGCCAAATACGTTGTATAAATTTCATATTTGTTGTTGTATTGCTTTCTTGTATTTAACATGTTATATATTCAAATTTCATGTATTGTAACATTTATTTATGAATGAAATCAATTTATCTTTAATTCTTTTGTCACGATTAGCGTTATGTGTGATGAGCAATCTTTCTTCGTCTCACTCCGATGTTTCCGCCATCGGTTGGGGTGTGACAGATTGGTATCAGAGCCATAACTATAGGGAATTAGGAAAAGTAGGAATGCTTTAACCTAGTCTATAGTTTTAGAGATTTATTCTTACGTCTTGTTTGAAACTACTTGCATGCTACTCTATTTGCTTTTATTTATTCGCTTTGACGTTTTAAACATATATGTCGCTTGTGTGTTAATACTTGACGTGCTATTCTTATGTGACAATACTTGTCTTATTATGTGTCGATACTTGATCTATTCTTTATGTGTTATTCTCGACATGCCTTTTATGTGTTTATACTTGTTCGTTATTTCCTTTAACATACGCCTTTATCCAAGGCATTTTACTCGATTTTTGTTAAACACGAAAACACTCATATTATACAAACGAGACGAGTCTACCAAAATAGGCGTGAAACCCACAATTTGGTAAACGACTTTCATTCCGTTTGATTCTATTTTTGCACGAAATTCACCAAAAGTTAGGAGTGAAATCCACATCTTAATGGAAATTTCAAATTTAAATTCGTCAAGTAGGGTACGAAGTCTTTAAGTTAGGGGTGAAACCCACACCTTGTTGACTAGTTCCGCTCATTGATTTTCAAAAATCCCGCCAAGTCTCGAATTTCCGATTGATTTGGAACACGTAATAACTAGAAGGGTGAATACCGTTAACCGAGATATCGGCAAGAGTATTCCACCTATTAGGCCAAAGCATGTTTCTCAAATTCAAAGGAATTTTCGACCACTTTGGTGAGTCAACGTTCCGTTTAGGAAGCATCCAAATTTCTTCTTATCAAGCTTACGCTTTATTATTTTCGATCTTTTATGATGAAACTCACTCTTGTCAACTTTGAACCATTTTTGAGTTTTCACTTTTGCGCATACATTATACTAATACTTTTCATACGATTATACATTACTAGCATGCATAATTTCACGAAATTTTATTTACACTTTTGTGACAACGAATGGAGACATATCATCGAGATAGGGGTAATTTCCTTACCTTGACGATTGACTCCGCTTCTTTTCTCATCTTACAACGACCTCACCAACGGATTAGGGGTGATTCCCTTACCTAGGTGATCGTTACCAATGTTTTCTTTTTATAGACTGTATTATCTAAACACGATCATGATTATATCTAAGTCGTTTAACATTAGTCAAATCTCTAATTATTTCAAAGGGTATTGTTTATATAAACGGAATTCTTATCGTACAATCTATTTTCATATAGCTCACACACATAAAATTTGTAACTTTTCCATAAACGCTTGTTCCTCGACTTTCAAAACTTCACGAAATGTTACTCACCAACTTAGTCGGTCTAATAAATTCATTGCTCACAAAATTTCGTATTCCACGTAATTACTAAAACGCACTCATCTCGCATCATTATACTAAAGATCGTTGTTTTTCAATTGATAAACAAACCAACTTTTCATATAAAGTATTACAAATATTATTTGATCGCCATCAAAAGTCTTTTCAGGATCAACGAAATACTTTTACCTTTCACGATCACTAAGTTCACATATCAAATTCTTTTTTCTAAGGATCAACTTTTTTACAAGAATCTGTAAATTTCCAAAATTTTCTAATACAAAGTTACTTAAGACGATGCAGACTTTTTAATCTCTAGAACTTTTCAAAACCTCACTCAATACGTCAATTAAATTCAAAACTCGTGGGCAAGGAAACTTCATAAGGACCGACAAATTTTCAACTTATGTAATCTCTTTTAAAACCGTGGTAGCATTCCATCCTTTTTACAAAGTACGTTTCACGTAACCAATAACTGTTTTATATTCCCTTACATTCACATACTAGATTCCGCGTTTCATGACAACTCAATCTATATAACTTCACGTTTTGTGTAAACAACTATATATGCATACCATTTTACACGTTTTAGTCAATATCTCACAACAATCTCACGCGTGTCACTCGTTCCCTTTCTCTTTCATACTCGAAACTTTGATCTTTTACGCGCATAAACTCGTGCATTTCGATTTATACTATAAACAAAATCAGTATTTCCTACATCCATACTTATACATTTTATGCCTTTACTTATGTTCACACTTACACATTTATGTTATACTCATGATTCAAAATTCATACGTTTCACGTTTATACATACACTCACAATTATACATTTACGTTGTACTTACATTCATGTTTATACTACATTCATATTCATGATTTAGACATTTTATGTTTTCATTTACACTTGTACAACTTCGTTACACTTATATTCATACACTTATTTTATTCATACTTAAACCTTCATGTTTTACACCTATATTCACGTTCACATTTATGCTCATACATCTTATGTTCATACTTATAGTCGTATTCATACTCATACGCTTTGTGTTTATACTTATACTCATGGTTGTATTCACATTTTATACTCACTTTCATACACGTTATGCTTATACTTATGCTCACACTCTTGTCATACGTTTTGTGCTTATGCTCACATATGTATTCGTATTTAAACTTATACTATGCTCATGTTTTTTACTCAAAATTCATACTTTCGCGCCTATACGCGAGCGAAACCCGAGGGATTCGCTTACGTTGACCTTATACTATTTGGAACGCAAACATGCTATATGCTACACTTCTATACGCACACAATCTTATTTTTCAGAATTTATGTATACCTTGATCCACACGCAACTGGTACAAGCTATGCGGATCATGCGGCGATTGGTATAATCGCGGGTGCACACAGGATTATAGTAATAAGCGCATGAGAACCATAGAGTGTACTACTATGTATGGTAAGACACGGAACGTAACATGACACCGAATACGAGACGGACGTAATATGGTCAAAACATGGTGGATACGCCGCTGGTACATCCTATATATAAGTGTTTTCACCATGTTACCAAACTTTCGTAAAACGTGCCATGAGAAATTTCGTGTTCTGCAGACCTCCTGGACCTTATTCAAACTTTAAACAACTCACAATCGCATTATATCCGAATATCCACGACGAGACTCATTCTTAACGCACTGCTTTTGTCTATCCGATACTTATGCTATTCTTATACTCTTAATCGTTATTAGATCAATCGTTCACCCTTATACCTCAATTATTCTCCGTAGTCTCAAACTCCAAGCCTCAGTTTTAAACAATCCCCTTTGGTTTGCCAAAAACCCTTTCGAGTTTTCCTCTTGAAGAAATTTCGGAACGAAATTTCCTAAAGGAGGGGAGACTGTAACGCTCCGCGTTTTCATAACTTTCCTATTTAGAAATCGAATAAAAAAAATCTAGTTTTAGAAGCCTGTCCCTTTCAAAAATTACAATCCGTTGTATCATCGAAACATCTTTATCCTTAATTTAATTGGTTATAATTTGGGTTATTTATTTATTGTTAACTTAATTAAATTTATTTATTTTACTATTTAAAAGTTATTTTTATAACAAACTAAGTTAGTCTCGTTAAATTTTAAAGTTAGTAACCTAACCTAGTTAGTTTGTCTTATAAAGTTAGTTCTTTTTATATCATAACATAAACTTAGTGGGTAAAGTTTAGGGTCTATTTGTGTAAATAATGGAAGTATAAAAAAATGGCCAAACCCTAATCTCCATATATCACTCCAGCCGCACCTAAAGCAGACCCCAACTTCTGATCTCTCTCTCTCGTTTAGACACCGGTGACCGGAGTCTCTTCCGGCGTCGATCTCCGGCCGGCTACACACTCACCTCCATCCATTTCCTCCATCTCTCGATCTCACCCTCTGTAATTAAACATCCACAGCCAAACATCCCTCCCCACCTCTACTGCATTGAACGGCCGGCCACCACCATGTCGGTGGTGGCATATGACGGCGTGAACATAGACGCGAAGAGAGGGGGATACACGAAGAGAGAGAGAGAGAGACGCGAAGAGAGAGAAAGAAAGAGATGAGAGAGAGAAACAGCGGCGACAGTAACAGCGCCGCTCACGGCGGCGACGCACCAGTCGGCGGCGGCGGTCCGGTCAGTCTGGGTTCTCGGTTCAGTTCCAGATTCGAGTTCGGTTCAGTCGTAACTCGGGTCATGTTCAGGTACGGGTTTTGATCCTTTTTGGTTCAGTGGCGATTTACTCGGTTCTCATTCGATTCACCTTAGTTCGGGTCACATTCTGTTCCGATTCGATTCAGGTTAGACCTGGTTTGGGTTTGTTTCCGAAAGCCGTAGTGGTGGCGATAGCATGACAGGGAGATGGTTTCATTCCGGTTCAGTTATGTTCGAGTTCGCAGCCGGTTTCAGTTCAAGTTCGATTTGACTGGTCAAAGCTGGTCAAACTGTGGGTTCGAGTCTCGGCAGAGTCCGGGTTAATTCTGGTCAACTATCAGTCAACCTCAACGCGAGACTCGGTAAACCTTTAAACAAAACAAGTTTCACTTATATTGATTCGTATATTTATTTTTAGTAAATACTAATCGAGTTGAGCCGTTGTATATAGTTATATATTGTTTAACTTCGCCAACTTAACAAAATACTCGTATATAGTTTAACATTCGCCAACTTTACAAAAAATACTCGTTTGTTGTTATACATTATTGAATTGTTGCGTTTGACAAATATATTGACAACTCGTGTAGTAGGGATCGTCCAAAAACAGAGGAAACTCTGCCCGGTTTTCGTAAAAATCTATAATTCAAAATACGTTAAAATTATAAAACTAAACGTATCGGATTCAAATAATTTTTCTATAAAAATAAATATAAATGTATAGTAATTTTTGACAACACTTCTAATGTATCCTTGATGGATTTAATTTAGAAGTTTTACTTACACTATGTAAACTATATATATACATATATATCAATAAGTTATACTCTAAAATTCCACTTCAAATCCTCTGTCATCATTTCGTTTACTCATGCACCATCGTTTGCCTGTATAGGGTGACCTCGGTGTTCCACCTCCTAATCTCGTACGCTCGTCAGCAATGGATAATCAGAAGACTTAGCGATTTTGTAAGTATACTCGCAACCCCCTTTTTCTGTTTACCACTTTTTGGGATGTAACATGTTACATTATTAAAAACATACTTAAACTTATTATATATGCAATGCACAAAACAATCCTTATACATGAATACTATGTTGTGATACTTGATGCTTACGTGGACCATACTTATGTGATATGTTTTAGTCATTGGCTTTCACGAGCCTCCATTTGACATGTATATCACTATAGGAGTAACGCACCGCCCCCTTAAACTTGTGGTCATGTCGAATTAACTAAACTTTCTTGCGTAAACAGAGGATTGGCTAGAAATATTGCATGCCATGTTAGGTTGATCTTGTATAAACTAAGTTTCCATGTGGATTCGTTTTTAAACTTTTAAACTTATACTTATACTTATACTTATTCTTAAACTTGTATACTCGCCCTTGCTTTTGCATTGAATTGTATTTTAAACATGTTACAGGTTGATGATTGATGATGCTATGAAACGGACTAGCATTGATGCCTAGATACTCACTTAGACGTCTTAGGCCAAATACGTTGTATAAATTTCATATTTGTTGTTGTATTGCTTTCTTGTATTTAACATGTTATATATTCAAATTTCATGTATTGTAACATTTATTTATGAATGAAATCAATTTATCTTTAATTCTTTTGTCACGATTAGCGTTATGTGTGATGAGCAATCTTTCTTCGTCTCACTCCGATGTTTCCGCCATCGGTTGGGGTGTGACATAAACGAAAGAATAACCTAATGATTTTAGGAAATTGGGTTCTCCTATTTGGGGACTTGGAAATATATATAATCATATTCGTTCAACAAAGAAATAACCAAAGCAATAGTTATATTTGTTTTAGAATTTTATTAAATCGGCAAAATTTTATTATTACCATTTTAATGGTTTTCAAATATTGACAAAGCCAATAATTAAATAAGTTCATGAACACATCTAATTATCATATATAATAGATTTAATGATTTATTGATTGTCACAAATTTAAATTTAAAAACAATAATTTTATAATGGGAATGATTTGTATAACAATTTCACCCATTATTTAATTGCATAATAGTTATAAAAAATTATAAAAAAAATTATAGAAATAATCTATAAAAATTATATAACAATGATACACCCTCTAAAATTCAGTAGGAATATTTATAAATTTTATGTGTGACAATCTTGTATTTTAAATAATTACAACACACACACACACACACACATATATATATATATATATATATATATATATAGGGAGGTTCATTTGAGAAGAATCTTCTCAAAAGAAGAAAAAATGAATTAATCTAGACTCTATATTTTTTTGATCAATGGTTGTGAATCAAGATATCATTTTTGTCCACTTTTAATTAATGCTTTAATTACTAAGGGTAGTATAGACATTTTGATATAGAATATTAATAAATATTTTAAAGAGTTACTCAATTCTTATTAATGCAACCATAAATTCCTCCTTTACCATCATTAATGTATTGGCTCCTACACAAATTTTATTAGAAATGACAATATTATTTAAAAATTTTGTGTCCTACACATATTTTATTATAAGTCGCAAAATTATTTAAAGGTGTTTCAGTCCTACACATTTTGTATCCTACATCAAAATATTGTTTTAATGGTGTAGGAAACGTTGAAAATATAAGATCATGTGAAGGTTTGTTTTTATTGTGTAAGGTGCATAACTATTTTATAAGATAGTCTCATTAAATGATTAGAGTTCATTAATTTGAATAGCAAAAATAAATAATAGACTCATTAAATTATTTGTTCAAATTACCTTTCTATCCTTTATTCTTTTTGTTCTTAATTTTTAATTCTTCTCATTTGAACTCTCCACTATATATATATATATATATATATATATCGATTTTATATTTGTGAATCCTTAAAAAAATTAAGGAAAATTATATAAAAAAATTCTCGAATGTTTATATAATCTGAAATACCCAATAAATTATTTATTGAATTCATTTAAAAATTATCTTGTATTTTTTATTCGATTTATCTAGTGATTAAAACATAAATAATTCACCAAAATTCCAATTGATATCTAAAAATTCCCAAAATTTACACACAATACACTAGTATGATATATAACAATTTTATACTTTCAATTTCATTAAAACACAAGTCTAAATCTAAAAGCCCCAAATTCTATGCATGAAGAACCCTAATTTCAACTAAAATTAAATTCGTATAAATTAGCCTTCTATCACTGAAATTAATAGAGGGCTTTTGTAGAGCATGAAAAACTAAGCAAGTTGGGCTTTGGAATCACCTTAAAGGTTGAGAATTGAATGAGATATCGTCTGCACAAGTTAAAAAGCCCTAGAATGTTCTTCGATTAAATTCGCGATGTAGAGGTGATGAAATGGAGAAATTTCAGTGGGGTTTTACATGGTTTGATCAGAAGATTGAAATAGTATGAGGTTTAGGGTTCAATTTTGCGAGGATGATAAAACCCAAAAGATGAACATGAAGCTTCCAAGGTGGTATTGTTTTGATTTAATCACACATGGTTACGAGATGATTAAGAGTGACATCATATAATACTCATAGTTAATTGATGATTAAAGTCATTATTCGCATTCAATTAGTAATGAAAATGACGTTTCAGTGGGTTTGGTTACTCACATCTTCGGTTTCACGGTACAGACAAAGAGGAAAGAAAAAGCTCGTTTTAGTGAGTGCATTAAAGAAAAATGGTACAAGATTATATCACCTTAAGGGCTGTAGATCAGTGGTTGCGCATGTTAAGTAAAACACAAGGGAACCTGGGTTTGAAATTCGTCCCCAGCAAATTCTTATCTTTTTATTAAAACATTCCAACTTTTGGTTAAGTATTACATATCTCTAGTTATACCACAAGCATATGGGTAGTTCACAGGGGTGTAAACAAGCCTAGAGGCTCGAGAGCTACTCGTGATCGGCTCAGTTAAAAGCTCGAACGAGCCGAGCCTTAACGAGCCCGAGCCCGAGCTCGAGCCTGAAATAGAGCTCGTTTTGTTATCGAGCCCGAGCCCGAGCCTGAAATACAAAGCTTGTTTAGGCTCGTGAGCCTAAACGAGCCCAAACAAAATTTTAATTTTTTTATATATAATATATTAATAATGATGATAACATTGATGAGCCGAGCTCGAGCCGAGCTTTGGCTTGTTTAAGCGATGTTGAAGTGAGCTCGAGCCGAGCTTTTAGCTCGTTTAAGGCTTTTCTCAAATAGTTCAAGCCAAGTCGAGCCGAGCTCAAGCTCTGGGTTTTACTCGCGAGCCGAGCTCGAGATCAAAGAAGTAGGCTTGAAACGAGCCGAGCTCAAGCTCGAGCTTCATAAAAACCTAACGAGCCAAGCTCGACCCGGCTCGTTTACACCCCTAGTAGTTCATAAGGGTAATAAGGCCCCAAGAGGAAACCCTAATTAGTTGGTAATAAGGTCTATCAACAATTACCAACTAATTATTTAATAGGTTGTTATGTATTTTGATCTATATAATGTAAATGATTATAATGGCTACTAGATTATATATAACATAATATATATTTAATCTTACAGCTTTCTTCTTTACAATTTTTTCTATCTTATTTTTTTACTAAATGATGCTTTTTATCTTACTTTTAGACCACAGAAATCCCGTTAATTACGGTAAATGGGAGGAAGCTGAAGTTGGTGGCACCAAAAAGGTGCGAAAAGAGCTCGTAAAAGCAAAAAAAAAGGAGAACAACACCTTGCTGAGCAAGCCTCACGCAGCGATGTGTTTTGCTTCTTCTATTTTTGTGAATAGCAGGTTTTGTCCTTACCTTGTCTTGATCAATGTATGAATGTAAACAGGAGGGTACACGAGCTCAGAAGAAGAAACAGTTTGGGTTAAGGAAGGGGGTTGCTATGACCTTCTTGGCTGGGCGTGGGCGTGGACGCGGGCGCGGGCGTGGGCGCAAGTAGGCCTGAAGGTATTCCTTTCTAGTTGTTTTTTTTGCGTGTATGAATTAAACTGTTTCCAGACATATATGCTTTCTCGTTTAGAGATATTTTGGATATTTATAACGTCGAAAGGATGTGGGTGGCGGAAAAGACTGCTCTTCAAGGCAACGTCTCAGTTGCGTGTTGGAGCTTATGGAATGCGAGGAACAGAACTGTGTTCTTGGGTGCCCAAGTCAAAATAGAAGTTAGATCTTCGAGTTTTCATTGGTTTAATCATAGATCAAAGTTTAAGTCAATTCTTTGGCTAGATTAGTGTAAATTTGTATTTATGTAGCACTTTAGCATGTCCTTGACTGCCAGACCACTCCTTCACAAATTGAAATGGAACATCAACAGAGCTCATGATGTATCTACATAAAAACATACAAAGTTAGCTCAAAGAAAATATTACATAGAAAATCGAATACTTAATAAATCAAAGGTCAAGGACTAAACACACTCTAGATCATAGACGAAAACCATATCATCATACAAACAATACAACTCGACCCTAGTCAGGGGCTCTGCCCCCAGACCCTCGCCAAGATCGTAAAACGCAATAACTCAATTCAAAAACCTAGATCGTAAAAATGCAATTCAAAAATTTCTTACATAGATCGAAGCCGATTTTTTCAGATTTCTTCACCGATTGACGAAATTTGAATGTTAGAAATACTTATCAGCGATCGAGTCGAACGAATCGAGTGATTCGCTTCAAAATCACAGGGCAAAAATGAGATATTGTATGAAATTAAACTGGGTTTCTTCAAAAAAGTTGAAGAACACGTTGATTGGGTGTTTGAATAATTGATTGGTGACGAAAATCAGACTATAATGTAGTGATTATTGAGATAGAAAGTGAAGAAAATGTTGAAGATTGTGGGTTTTGAAAATGATGGGTTTTGAAGTTACAGAGAGAATAAGAAGGGAGAAGATTGACTAAAATCGACTAAAATACCCTTCCTCTTTATTTTAAATTTTGCCACATGTCATAATCCTTTTGCTTCCTATCCTTGCTAGCCAAAATAAATTTTCTATTTGATACTCACCCTTATAAGTTTTCCAACAAATACATAGATCTAGGGTTTGAAATTGAGATTAAACTTATTATATAACCTAATGTTAAACATATCATCAGATCACATCATAAATACAACAGAAATTTTATCAGATTTAACAAATACGTAATCCGAAAAATCAATGTGAAGGATAATGAGAATGAGAGGATTCTAGGGTTTGAAATTGTGATTGAACTGATTATATAGTGGAAGAAAAAGGATGTTTATTCTCAAATTAAACAAAAATTTAACAATGTGTTTTCTTTTCGATATCATCATTTTGGAAAACCAAAAAAAAACTTATTAAAAAACTTGTTTGTTTAGTAGAAGAAGATAAGGATTGGTTGAAAGAACAGGAAGGTGTGGGAATGAATTTCGTTTGGATGAATTACTATTACTATATATAACATTTTGAGAAGTTCTAGCCTACAGTTCAAAAATAAGCCCCTATTTTAGATTTTATTACCAAAGTGCCACTTTATGTATCTCTTTGCACCACAGTACCACACAAAGAAGCACAGTACCACACAAAGAAGCACGGAGGGTGACTTCTTTTTTGTCTTTTTTTGAAGGTTGTTAGGAACAATATAATGTTTGGACAATAAAAACATAATATTTACGATTTTGCCGATTAGAACAATTGTGTACCTAGCTCAGTACTTGGAAATGGAGGTGGGCATTTAAACCTTTCCCTGGGAACATGACTTTTGTGTCTCAAGTTTTCCCTTTAAATGTTTATTTATTTATTTTCTAAAATTTATTTTACTTTATTTAAAATATTGTCAAATATTTGTATTCAAAAAAGTAAATATTAATACGTTTAACAAATAAATCCAACAAACTATAATGTACCATCGCTATTGTGTGAACAAAAAACTATGTTTTTTTTTTCATTTATTATCCAGGTAGTTTTTATTTTTTATTGGTTTTGTAATTTTTTGGCGAACCAAGCAATATCATCCGACAAAATTGGTATAGGTATTCTTTTGTATCGTTTTTGTTTGACGCAAATCACGTGTCTATATGCTCTTTATTGCTATACTGAGTGCTTGTATCATACCAGTGCTGTAATAACATGAACCATGGCTGACTGAAAGCCTACCATAACAGTTTGCTGATGTTATATATTAATTAGTTCGCTGTTGTTATATATTAACTAGGACATCAATATTGCAATTGGTACTATTTAATTATAGTTGGTTTATTGTAATTATTCTTATTTTCCTGGATAGATTATATACAATTTTGATCTTTTAACAATTTGTCGTTGTTATATATTAAATATGACATCAATATTGCAATTGGTACTATTTATTTATAGTTGGTTTATTGTATTTATTCTTATTTTTTCTGTAATAATTTTCTTAAAGTTTAGAATATCATTGACGACTCTTAATAACGTACGGGTTTTGCAATGGTTTCAAGTTGAACCTGAAACGACCACTTTTATTGTTAAGTCAAGTTTTGAAAAAATTGGTTTACCACGTATTGCGGTACCGCAACGCGCACGGACTAAACACTAGTTTATATGGAATGAAGTAGAAGGGGGTGTAATAAATATTAAAATATAAAATATCTAGTTATATTTATTATTTAATATATAAATGTTGGTATGGGGGTTTCCGATAAAATCATACTTTTTCAATAGAGTAAACTGCCATTTTGGTCCTTGTGGTTGGTCAATTTTGCCACTTTAGTCCAAATCTCAAACTTTTTGCAATTAGATCCCTGTGGTTTTAGTTTTGTTGCCATTTTGGTTCAAAAATGAAAACATACCAGATTCTCCTAATTAAACCCTCAACTTTTGTCCTTTTCCTCATGGGTATTTTAGTGATTTACGTTTTATTATAACTGATTATCAATTAAAATTAATAAAACTAAATTATAAAAACTAAAACTCAGTCTCTCTCTCCTCTCTCTCTAAACTCATATCCCTCTCTAAACTCATCTCCCTCTCTAAACTCACCTCTAATCGGACTGTTTCGTTGTATATCTGATCGAGTGTGAACATTTCTGTTGGTTTTAGATCACATACGGATTGATTCGATCAAGTTTCGATTTGACTCGGTGTGTTTCAGTGTGTTTTTTATGAGTTTGATGTGATTTAACAAGTTTAAGCATGTTTCTTTGATTTTAAGCATGTTTCGATTTGTTTTGATAAATCTGTTTCCTTGAATTTCATTGAAAAACACATCTCTAACTCATTGAAATCCAAGTACAACGAAATTGTTATGAGTTTTTTTTTTCATTTCAAATCTGAATTGTAGCTTCAATCTCAGGCACTATTAAATCTGAGTTGGTGTTGTAACAATTTGTTTCAGAGATTTCGAATAAAAAAAACAAATTTAGATTTGTGTTTGAAACGTTCTAGATCTGAATTTGAAGATGCAGTTTTTGTTGTTAAATTATAAAAGCTTTTCGAGTAGAAAATAAACGTAAAAGAAGATCGATTTTTTTGATAAGTGATTCAGGTTGTTGTTATTGGAGAAGAAGTCAGAGTGGGTGATAGAAAGAAAATTGCGACCGCAGATGTTCATTTGTTAGAAGAGAGTCGTGTTGGAGAAGAGATGATGATGATACTCTGTTTGATGATTATTTTGATGATTTGGGTGTCGGAACAAACTCGTGGGTTAGGGGCGGGTAGCTGTGGGAGGAAGGTGGTGGTGGAGCATGGTGGGTGTGGCGGAGAATGGGGTGGAAAAGATGATGGTTGCAGAGAATTGGGGTTTGGATTAGGGTTTGCTTGTGACTCTTTTGGGGAAGATGAAGTTTTTTTATTTAGTTTTATTATTAATTAATAATCAGTTATAATAAAATGATAATGACGAATTTACCCGTGAAGATAAGGACAAAAAAAAAAGGATTTAATTTGAGGAATATGAGCTGAATTCACTTTTGATCAAAATTGCACAAAACTGAAACCATAGGGACCAAAACGAAAGTTTTGGACTAAAGTGGCAAAACTACCCAAACCTCACGACCAAAATGACAGTTTACTCTTTTCAATATTATTAAATATATGACCGGTGGTCCATAGGACAACCCTTAATGATGTTAAACGACGAATTTATCCTTCACTTAATCGCGTAACTATCTTGAATTAGATGACTACGGTTGTTTATGTTTCAGGTACAGTTCGGAAGCTAAAAAGGGATAAAACGCAGCTTTGGACGGTTTGGGGATGAACGGGTCGTGCGTGAAATGAACGAAGAAACAAAACCCAAAAATCAGGGCTCCACCGTAAATTACGGTGGCCACCGTAAGCTCCACCGTAATTTACGGTGGCCCTGAAATTTGCATAATTCCCCACCGTAACTCAGACTCTTCCCACCGTAACACTTTGAAGAGCACCGTAAATTATGGTGGTACCGTAATTTACGGTGGAGGCTGCGAGGAAATTCGTAACTGCCTCATTTAATCAGTTTTTGGGTGTCCTTTCACATTATCTCATGATTGGACGTTTCTCTGGCATCTTAGGGGCGATTTTGGCTGGTTTTGCTTGGTTCCAAACATTTTCTAAACATTTGGTTTATGTTTTTGATTGGTATGAACATTAAACTTGTTGCTATGATGATTCACCAAGCTATGCGTGGCTAAACTTATGGTGATCATCCTAAATTGAAGGTTTGTCTATGACTTTTGTGTTTGGATTCGTATTTCTAGAATAATAGACTCGCAATGTTTGTTTGTTTATTATGGTGTGTGAATGTTTGTTTGTAAATTGTTGATTGATGTTATGATCATATTCTAAACCGTACGTTCGTGGTGTCGCTGACAATCGAGATATCACGGGAGGGATTAGGGTTGGATATTAGTCAATTGGTTATCGGGTAACAACCTCGCGTTTTCATAATCCGAGTACTTAGTTCCCTTTTATCACGGACAAACAATCATACATGAATCATGTCTATGTGATTGTTTCTAGTGAATTTAAACACAATTGTCAAAAGCAAACCGGAAGTTTAGGATGGTCGCTTGTTCCTAATCAGTTTACAAAACCAATCTTTGATTTGCAATTTAGTTAGTTAATATTAGTTCTTACAACCAAAACAATCAACTCTTGAATTTTAATTTCTGCAATTTAGGTTAATTTTAGTTAAAGTTCAAAGCTATAAAATCAACACATTTTCCACATACTCCCTGAGTTCGATACCCATTTACCACTATCTATAGTTGTTATTTGGATTAAATTTGCGTGTTCTACGATAGCACGTCAAATTTTGGCGCCGTTGCCGGGGAGTAGTGCGCAACGTGTGTTATTTTTGTTCCTTTTTAGTTTGTTATTTTTCTGGTTTACGCTAGGTTTGTTAGTGTGCAAGTATTTACAGGTGCATGCGTACTAGAGGCTCTCACAAGGTTTCACCATTGGCATTTGATCCGGAAATTGAGCGAACATTAAGAGGAAACAAAATTTTGCTTAGAGAAAACAGAATCAGCGTTTCACCAACTACACCAATCACACCAATTCGGTACATGGATCCACCACCACCACCCACTACGGGTGAACTTATACCACCTTTCATACCGTCATCCACTCAACCTTCACCAAACACTACCACTACCAACCCTATTCAACCTCATGATGTAACACCAACTAACACTACCCAACCCCTTACCACTCAAGAAGAGCCTACACTCACTTTCAATCCTTCTACTACAATTCCACCATTCACTCATTTCTTCCCAGTTTCAGGTCAATCATCTTCAACGTATACATTACCACAAGGTTCAACTGTCATTCATGCTACTTCTACATTTAGACCATCGAACCAGTCGGGTTTTCAATATACGACTCTTCCATTTGGGCAATCATCGGGTATAGGAGGATATGGATATGAAGAAGGATATGAAGAGTTTGAGGGTTATGAGGAAGAAGGGTATGTTTATGGGGGTGAAGGGGAATAAGGAGAACTTACGTATGTGCCAGGGCAAACTCAAAGAATGTCAAGTGTTGGTGGGTTTCAACAACAACAAATTATACCACAACATATTCGGCCAAGGCCACAAGGGCCACAAGGGCCACAAGGGCCACAAGTGCAACATCCTATACCATTGCAACAAGTTCGACCACAAAATGCACAACCACAATTTCAAAGGCCAATTCAACACCCACCAATGCCACAACAATTTCAACAACCATTCGCACCACAAGGGCATATACCGAGACCAATGGGTCCTATTCGTCCAAGGGGTCGGTTTGGTGTACCAAGAAGGCATCTTAGAGAACATACGAGGGGTATTGAAGCGCATTTTAGGCCGGTAATTACTCACAACCCTTCACCGGTGGTCATTCCTCACAACAACCAAGGAAGAACTTTTGAAGTAAGAACTAATTCCTTACAAAGTTTGCCGAAATATAAGGGGCTAGCAACAGAGGAGCCTTATTTCCATTTGGAGGCCTATGACTCAATTTGCAATACTCTTGGGAGTCAAGGTTTTTTGGCTGATGATGTCAAGTTAGTCTTGTTTCAATTTTCATTGGAGGATAAGGCAAAGAAGTGGTTCTATACTTTGCCTTCAGCATCTATTTACACTTGGGCGGAAATGCAACAAATTTTCCTAGATGAATTTTATACCGCTCAAAAGACCAACGATGCTAGGAAGGGGTTGAGGAGTTTTCAACAACAACAAGGCGAAATGTTTCTTGAAGCCTTTGAGCGTTTCAACATGATGATCAAGAATTGCCCGCATCATGGAATTGAACTATAGGAGTTGATGAATGCCTTCCACGAGGGATTAAGTGCCGAAGATGCTCGTGATTTGATGTCCATTACAAATGGGTCTTTTGGTACAAATTACGAGAATGACGATTGGGAGTTTTTGGAGCAAATGGCAATCACTTCAAAGAGGAAAGCTCAAGCATCGAGGAGAGCACGACCGGCCGTTACCCGAACACAAGTGCATGCGGTTGACGATGGTAATGTACAAACCTCTAATCAAATTTATGATATGTGTGCTATTTGCAATGAAATAGGTCATGCGGCTGAAAATTGCCAAGGAATGGTGGAAGGGCAATATGAAGAAGTTCATGCGGTTCAAGGTCAAGGAAGGGGTGGTAGAAACAACAACATGAATTCTAATACTTACCACCTCGGGTTGAGGAACCACCCAAATTTTCGGTATGGGAACCCTTCAAATCAAGCTAACCCGAACTTTCAAGGTAGCCAATGTAACTTTGGTTCGCGCCAACCTTACAACAATCAAAGTGGATATCGAGGTGGGAACAACCAAGGGTATAAAAAACAATATCAAACGGGTCAAGAACAAGGGGGGGGTCTTCGGGTGGAAACGAGATGATGGAAATGTTAAAGAGCATGCAAGCGGAGATGCAAAAACGGAATCAACTTGATGAAGTTCGAATGCAAAAGGATGAGGTTCGTGACAAGAACATCCAATCACTAACAACCCAAATGGGTCAATTGGCAACCGATGTGGCGGAATTGAAGAAAAGCAAAGGTCAACTTCCTAGCGACACTAAGGTAAATCCTTCGCATGGTACGTCACGAGGTAATGTTAATGTTCATCATGTTAGTGTTTTAAGAAGTGGAAAAGAATTTAAAGCTAATTTTTCACCGGATTTGGTTGAGGGGGTAGTTGAGGACATCACGGGTAATGATAGTGATGATGAAGTTTCACCGGTTAAACCTAAAGAATCAAATGTTAAAAAACCGTGTTTGGGAGAAAATGAAAAAAGTGAAAAAGTTGAGGGTGAACCGAGTCAAGTCCCGTTTCCATCGGCTTTACTTGACCCGGGTAGGAAAAAATTTATTTCACCAAGAGGTCCCCAAAAAGAAGAATTGTAGGACATGTTTAAACAAGTAAAAATTAACCTTCCACTCCTTGATGCAATAAAACAAGTACCCGCCTATGCAAAATTTTTGAAAGAATTATGTACACAAAAAGGCAACAAAAGAAGAAAATGCCTAAGCGGGTAGATTTAACCAGGCAAGTGAGTGCGGTTTTGAATGGGGAGCTTCCTCCTAAGCTCCAAGATCCGGGTACGCCATTAATTAAAATACAAGTTGGTAACTTTCAAATGGCGAAGGCGTTACTAAATCTTGGAGCCGGGGTGAGCATTTTACCGGGGGGCTTATATGACCAATATGATTTTGGTCCGTTAGCTAGGGTGGAGACAACGGTTGTTTTGGCCGATTTGTCTCATAAGTTACCCCGGGGGATGGTTCAAAATGTAATTGTTAAAATTGATGAGTTTTATTACCCGGTTGACTTTTTAGTCTTGGACTACTCATCCGCGGACCCGAAACAACAACAAAATGTTATTTTGGGTCGGCCATTTTTTAGCACCGCGCATGCTGTGATCGATTCTAGATTTGGTACAGTCGATACGACTTTTGGGAACCGAAAAATGCGCTTGAATGTTTTCACTAACAATTCTAATGCTAATGGTGTTGATGAGTGTTTCATGGCAGATTTAGTTGAAGGATGCAACCCGCATGAGTATGAGGAGGATGGTTTGGATGTTTGCTTGTGTGATTTTTCTGAACAGGTACATGCTTATGCGCTCCGGGTTGAAGAGGAAAAACAAGATGCCATGGCTTTGAAGGAAGGTCAACCACCATGGACTCACCAATTTGAAGGCTTACCGGTGGAAATTAATTCGGGCACTAAACCATCATTAGAAGAACCACCAAAGTTGGAGCTCAAAGACTTGCCAAGCCACTTGAAGTATGCTTTCTTAGGGGATAATGACACTCTACCAGTCATTATTGCCTCTAATCTAGAGTTGGCGCAAGAGCAAGCATTGTTGGAAGTTTTGAAAGAAAACAAGGAAGCTATTGGATGGACAATTGCTGATCTCAAAGGAATTAGTCCATCAATCGTCATGCACAAGATTATTTCCATCGAAGATGCAAAACCAACACGAGAAGCTCAAAGGCGATTGAATCCAAACCTAAGGGAGGTAGTGAAAAAAGACGTAATCAAATGGTTGGATGCGGGAATCATCTATCCGATTTCGGATAGTGATTGGGTAAGTCCTACCCAAGTTGTGCCTAAGATGGCCGGTATTCAAGTAGTCAAAGATGAAAATGGTGAACAAATTACCACCCGACCGGTTACCGGGTGGCGTGTATGTATTGACTACAGAAAATTGAATGCCGCCACTTCTAAGGACCATTTCCCGCTACCTTTTATTGACCAAATTATTGAAATATTATCGGGTAAAAAATACTACTGTTTTTTGGATGGGTATTCGGGTTACAATCAAATAGCAATACACCCGGATGACCAACACAACACCACCTTCACTTGTCCGTATGGTACCTTTGCCTTTCGGCGAATGCCATTTGGCTTGTGCAATGCACCGGCAACTTTCCAACGATGTATGATGAGTATCTTCTCGGACATGGTTGGAGAGTCGCTTGAAGTGTTTATGGATGACTTCTCAATCTTTGGTACTAGTTTTGAATCTTGTCTCAACGAATTACAAAAAGTTTTAAAAAGATGTGTTGAGAAAATTTAGTGCTTAGTTGGGAGAAAAGTCATTTCATGGTGCAAGAGGGCATTGTGTTGGGTCACGTAATTTCGGAAAGGGGAATGGAGGTGGACAAGGCAAAAATACGGGTAATAGCATCTT
The DNA here is from genome assembly GCA_030545235.1 of Helianthus tuberosus. Lineage (NCBI taxonomy): Eukaryota > Viridiplantae > Streptophyta > Magnoliopsida > Asterales > Asteraceae > Helianthus > Helianthus tuberosus. The sequence continues at coordinate 185,292,974 of CM060433.1, read as the reverse complement.
TGCCACCTCCGAAAAATGTTAAGGGTGTAAGGTCATTTTTGGGACACGCGGGGTTCTATAGACGTTTCATAAAAGGTTTTAGTGTTATTACCAAACCTTTATGTAACTTGTTATTAAAAGATGTCCCATTTAATTTTACTAATGAGTGTATGCAAGCTTTCACTGTTTTAAAGGAACACTTGGTTAAAGCTCCTATTTTGCAACCACCGGATTGGTCAAAGCCGTTTGAGATAATGTGTGATGCAAGCGACACTACAATTGGTGCAGTTTTGGGTCAACGGGTTGATAAAAAGCCGGTGGTGATTTACTATGCAAGCAAGACTTTATCTGATGCGCAACTCAATTACACCACAACCGAAAAGGAGTTATTAGCGGTGGTGTATGCTTTGGATAAGTTTCGGGCGTATATTTGGGGGAGCAAGGTGGTGGTTTATTTGGATCATAGTGCGGTCCGATATTTGATGGAGAAAAAGGACGCGAAGCCTCGGTTAATTCGATGGGTGTTGTTGTTGCAAGAGTTCGATTTAGAAATCCGAGTCAAAAAGGGAAGTGAGAACGTAGTGGCGGATCACTTGTCTCAGATTCCGGTAGAAGGGATTTACGATGTTAGTGAAATAAATGAAAGTTTTCCCGACGAGCAACTCCTAGCCGTTTCCACCTTTGTTGCACCGTGGTATGCTCACTATGTAAATTACTTAGCTACGGGTCCCATTCCAAGTCATTGGACTAAGAAGCGACGACAACAATTTATGGTTCAAGTGAAGCAATATATTTGGGATGAGCCGGATCTTTTCAAGATTGGGCCAGATCAAGTCATTAGGAGGTGTGTGCCCGAATCGGAAGTGTTGGAAATTCTGACCCATGCTCATTCATCCGCATGTGGAGGTCACTTTAGTGGGCATAAAACGGGTTACCGGGTTCTCTCATGTGGGTTTTATTGGCCCATAATTTTCAAAGACGCGTGTGAGTTTGCAAGAAATTGCATAAATTTTCAAAAGATGGGAAGCATATCGAAGAGGGATAAGATGCCATTACAACCAATCTTGGTTGTCGAAATTTTTGATGTATGGGGTATTGACTTTATGGGTCCTTTCCCGAATTCGAATGGCTTTCTATATATTTTGGTAGCGGTGGATTACGTCTTGAAGTGGATTGAAGCTATTGCAACACGCACAAACGACCATTCGGTTGTTTGTAAATTTGTTCAATCCAACATTTTTTCTCGTTTTGGTATCCCGCGTGTTATTATAAGTGATGGTGGTTCGCATTTCAAAAACTTCAATTTTGGGAAATTGTTGAAGAGGTATAGCGTGAATCACCGGATTGCCACACCTTACCATCCGCAAACGAATGGACAAGTCGAAGTGTCCAACCATCAAATCAAAGAAATTCTCATGAAGACGGTAAGAACGGATAGGAAGGATTGGTCGAGCAAGTTGGATGATGCGTTGTGGGCGTACCGAACGGCCTACAAGACTCCAATTGGCACAACCCCTTATCAGATGGTTTATGGAAAGGGTTGCCATTTGCCAAAGGAGTTAGCGCATCAGGCACATTGGGCTATCAAGACGGTAAATGTGGATTATGATGAGGCGGGAAAGATGAGAAAGTTGCAATTAAGTGAGATCGAAGAGATTAGAGATGAGGCGTATGAGTGTGCATCGGCTTACAAAGACAAGCTCAAGAAGGTACACGATGCAAAGTTGAGAAAGAAAACCTTTGAAGTGGGTCAAAAGGTTTGGTTGTACAATTCAAGACTCAAGATGTTTGCGGGCAAGCTTAAAAGCAAATGGATGGGCCCGTATGTCGTTCGGCGAGTTGGGAGGTTTGGTGATGTAGATATCCAAGATGATCAAACACTGAAACAACAAACGGTGAACGGTCATCGGTTGAAGCCATACTTGGAGGGGAACGACATCAACAACTTGGAGCTTGATAAAGCGGGCTACATTTTACGCCTGGTCGATGAGGAACAACCATGAGAGGCCCAGGTTTGGTAGTGTAAATAGTTAGCATTTCATTTTGTTTGTTTTGTATAGTTTTCATTTTTGCCGTACTCGCTTGAATCTTGTGTTTGAAACAAGTGTGGGGACATTCGGGTCACGAATTGCTCGAACATTGTGTTGAGGACAACACGGGACTTTCGAGGGGGTAGGGTAAATTTTACATGTTTTTGAAAAATATTAAATATATATATATATATATATATATATATATATATATAAACTGCACTTAAAATCACGTTTTTTGGCGAACCAGGGATGCCCAGGTACCACCGTAAGTTACGGTGGTACCGTAATTTACGGTGGTACCGTAATTTACGGTGAACATAAATTTTTTTTGGGCTTACGGTGGTTGGCTACTGAGGTACGGTGGAATTTAAGTGCCAGCATCCACCGTAATTTACGGTCCACACCGTAATTTACGGTGGACCTGGCGAGTCAAAGGGTCGTCCTAGTTCAGCAGTTACATAAAAAAAATAATAATAATAATAACGATCGGTCACGTGAACACACCCCAGCCACTCCTTTTATTTCATTCTTCCCTCATCACTAACATCATCTATCACTTTCATCCAAGACCCACAAAATCCCCAAACTCCATAATCTTCTTCAACCTTCAATCCTTCCTAACTCTCTCAATTTTTAACCAAATCAAGTGAAATTTAGGTCTATCTTGGCTAATTTTTCACGTACTCTTTGATTTTGAGAAGAGATTTGCGAAAAAACGAAGCTTTCGGGTCCGAATCACAAACCCTAGGTCCGAAAATTTTTGGGGGTTTTTGAAGTTTTTGTTTCACAAGTGTTCTAGCATCTTTAAATCAAGGTATGGAAGTTTATTTGCTATGTTTTGATGATGCATTGTGAAAAGTAAGGTTATTTGTGTTATTTGTTTATACCCACTTGCTTGTTCTTAGATTTTGTTATGAAATTAGTTACTTGAACATTGTTATGGGTTGTAGATGTAGGATTGATGGTAAAGTAGTGAACTTTTGGGAACCTCTATGTTGTAGAGGCATAATGCCCAATTTTTGAGAAAATAATTTATAAAAGTTTTGGTTCACTAGCATCTACAACCATACTGACAAGCAAGTGTGGGGATATTTTGTAGAGAGGGGTCTAATTTATTGTGTTTGGTTGTGTTGTTTGCTCTAATGTGTGTAGAAAAATGGTACGAACGAAAGAAAGAGCCGGAGCAAGTTCATCTTCTTCGTCTAAAGATAAGGGCAAGCAACCGGAACAACAACCGAGAAAGAGGCAATATATGGGTTGAGTTAGTGAAAGTGAAAGTGAGGATGAGGAAATGTTGGAGTTGGACCCGGCTGAAAAGCCAAAATGGGAATCGGGTCCTTTAGATGACCAACCAGAACATTGGCAGCCGACACTCTTTCACGACGGTATGAATCGATTGAAAAACAGGGCTGCCGCATTTATTTACGAGAGAGAAGTTCGTGAGGTTGAATTTAGCCTGTTTGGTGTGTTTGCCAAATTCCGCGCTCTAGGATGGGAGGGGGCACTTAGTTGTTATAATAAGGATAGCAAGAACTTGTTCATGACCGAAATTCAAGAATGGATGGCAACTCTCAAGTGCAACACATACGACAGGCCATCTCAAATGAAGTTGATAGGTGAAGTGAATGGGATTAAGGTAGAGATGTCGTTCGACACATTGAAGAAATTGGGAAAATACGACAGTTTACCGGCTCGTGACTACATGATCCCAAGCCTTGAGGATTTGTTTTTAAAACCGGATAAGCATCCTCGTTGGAATGATATGTTGGCGGCGTTGTTTCTGCCCGGTACTTATAGTGGAGTCCTGTACCGGAGGAATTTGAAAATTGAAGCGAAGTTGTTGTTAGCGATTTGCATTTTAAATGTCATGCCGAGAAGAGGGGATAAGGAGCAAGTGAGGTACCCAGAAGTACCTGTCCTCTATTCGCTACTCAATGGGTCTCCGCGTTTTCCAATCCGATTTTTGATCATGAACCACCTCTGGATTTGCCGAAACAAGTTGGGAAGAGATATTATCCCGTACTGCCGAATTATCACGGGATTGATGAAGCAGCAAAAGGCAATCACGTCAGAGGATAAAGGGGCACCAAAAAGGCATCAGCCTTTTACTTTAAACAAGTTGGGATTGGTTGGACTTATACACAATCAGAGCGGTATCATAAACTCAAGTCAGAGGGGCAGAGGTGGAGAGCATTGAAGGTGGGTGCAAGGGATCTTCTACCGGGTGAAGCGGATGAGCCGGAAAGTGATGCTGAAGTTCCGAGTGGTGATGATGATTATGCGGATGAGCCGCATGGTGAAAATGTGGGCCAAGGGGGCCAAGGGGGTTATGGTGGTGCCTTTTACGATTATACGGAGCGTTCCTATGAGCCGAATTGGGCTTATGATGGCACGATGCAAGAGGTTATAGAGAATCAACGTCCCCCGGCGGAAATTTTTGAGTCATGGTCGGGTTCAGAGCGCACTTTATTTGATCAACAAACAAGGATGAGTGCAAGCATGGAGCGGTCTTTGAAGCATAGCTTTGAACGTCAAGAATCGTGGAATCGCATACACGCGTATTCACATGAGTTAGAAATGAATAGTCGATACAATGATGACCAAGCTCGAAGAATGCATGCAGACTGGCACGCCGGGCGGCCGGTGGTTGTGGATCCACAACATGTGGATTATGCGTCTCTACCACCTTACGATGGTAGTATATCGTATCCGACCCTGCCGTTCCATCATTCACAGTGGATTGACCCGCGCCAACAAGAAGGAGCTCCGCAACAAGGTGGGAGTAGTAGCGGTACATTTGCATTTGGAGAATGGAACGACATGATGTCTTCCATTTTTGGACCTCCGCAGCCACGCTATTACTAGTCAGGTTGTGTTCCTTCCTTTTATATTTTGTGAATACTTGTTAGCTTGTTTTGTTTATGATCGGGTGGTTGGGCGGTGTTGAGTTTTTGATGTTATGTTTGGGTTGTTGGAAGTTGGCGGTGTTATGTCTTAAAAAAAATACCAAAAAGAAATTTGTGGTTTGAGTGTTGAGCTTTAGGGTGATGTGAAAGATGTTAGCGATCAAATCCTCAATAAACCATACATTGGGGTCAATGTATCCCAAGTCTGGGGATGGGGGGAAATTTTGAAGTTTTTGAAAAATTTTTAAATCAAGCAAAATAATGTGAGAATTTGAACGCCTTGGATTAACCCCAAATAATGCACCGGCAACCCTTAATACCTTTTATTCTTGGTGAGAGTTGAAGCCACACATGTAAATAAATAATACTTATCTTTGATGAGAGTGGCTACGGGTGGGGGTGCATTAGAACTTGTGCCTTAATGCGGTTTGAGTCCTTAGTTGGATATGAATGCTAAAAGGATAAGGGCATTTAGGTAGCCTCGTCTTTAGTGTGTGTGAGTGTGGGATTTGGGGGGTTGGACCTCATAAATTATATATATGAGCATGGTTGCGAGAGGGGCGGGGGTTTGGACATTTAGTTACCCAATTTTGTGCCTAAAAGCCTATCATTTGTTACCCCTAGCTAGTTACCTAAAAATTTACCCAATTTGACCCGGTTTTATAGTGTTAGTGATTGTTTAGTATTATGTAATTTTATGTGATGTTATGTTGAAAGTTTGTTTAAAAAAAATCAGAAAAAGAAAAGAAAAAAAAAAGAAGAAAAAGCAATGAAAATGAAAAAAAAAAAAAAACAGAAGTGATGTTTAGTTATCTTGTATATAGTAGTTAAGTTTGGTAGTTGTTTGTTTGTTTCTTTGTGTAATAAAAGACCAGGTCAAATTGTCGCTACTTCATATTTATTCCATTTCCTACCCATACACCTAGCCACGTTACAACCTTGAAAGTCCCTTTAATTTGAATTCATGTTTGGCACTTGTTAGGAGAAGGATCGATTTAGGTACAAGCCTATAGTTGTGCAACCGCCCGTTAGCCTTTGTGTGTCTAGTTCATATTGCTAGTGCTTACTTATTACCGAGAGGAGAGACATAGTGAGGGGTGCGTTATTTTGGGTGTTAAAAAGGGATTAGTAAAAGGACTACATGTTTCTGCTTGGTTTACATTGATCGCTTGTTTTGAAAACGGTTTGATGAGTTGCTTGGGACAAGCAACGGTTAAGTGTGGGGATGTGACGGGTGGTCCATAGGACAACCCTTAATGATGTTAAATGACGAATGTATCCTTCACTTAATCGCGTAATTATCTTGAATTAGATGACTACGGTTGTTTATGTTTCAGGTACAGTTCGGAAGCTAAAAAGGGATAAAACGCAGCTTTGGACGGTTTGGGGATGAACGGGTCGTGCGTGAAAGGAACGAAGAAACAAAACCCAAAAATCAGGGCTCCACCGTAAATTACGGTGGCCACCGTAATTTACGGTGGCCCTGAAATTTGCATAATTCCCCACCGTAACTCAGACTCTTCCCACCGTAACACTTTGAAGACCACCGTAAATTACGGTGGTACCGTAATTTACGGTGGAGGCTGCGAGGAAATTCGTAACTGCCTCATTTAATCAGTTTTTGGGTGTCTTTTCACATTATCCCATGATTGGACTTTTCTCTGGCATCTTAGGGGCGATTTTGGCTGGTTTTGCTTGGTTCCAAACATTTTCTAAACATTTGGTTTATGTTTTTGATTGGTATGAACATTAAACTTGTTGCTATGATGATTCACCAAGCTATGTGTGGCTAAACTTATGGTGATCATCCTAAATTGAAGGTTTCTCTATGACTTTTGTGTTTGGATTCATATTTCTAGAATAATAGACTCGCAATGTTTGTTTGTTTATTATGGTGTGTGAATGTTTGTTTGTAAATTGTTGATTGATGTTATGATCATATTCTAAACAGTACGTTCTTGGTGTCGCTGACAATCGAGATATCACGGGAGGGATTAGGGTTGGATATTAGTCAATTGGTTATCGGGTAACAACCTCGCGTTTTCATAATCCGAGTACTTAGTTCCCTTTTATCACGGACAAACAATCATACATGAACCATGTCTATGTGATTCTTTCTAGTGAATTTAAACACAATTGTCAAAAGCAAACCGGAAGTTTAGGATGGTCGCTTGTTCCTAATCTGTTTACAAAACAAATCTTTGATTTGCAATTTAGTTAGTTAATATTAGTTCTTACAACCAAAACAATCAACTCTTGAATTTTAATTTCTGCAATTTAGGTTAATTTTAGTTAAAGTTCAAAGCTATAAAATCAACACATTTTCCACATACTCCCTGAGTTCGATACCCATTTACCACTATCTATAGTTGTTATTTGGATTAAATTTGCGTGTACTACGACAGCACGTCAATATACTACATGATAAAACCTCACTTTTTATTCTTTTTACTTCATAAACTTTTTTTTTTTCTATTAACAATACATACAGACGTTTGTTTTTTATGTTTTAAACGTTAATTTTTTTTTGTTTTCATAGCAACACATATATTTTTTGTTTTCTTAGCTACACATGTATTATTATTGTTGTTTATAACACCTACATATGTATTATTATTGTTATAACAATAATAATTATTATGTGTTATTATTATTGTTATGACAATCAAACCTAAACCCAATGGCTAAAACTCACCCGGAACATTTGGGACATGTTTGGGGTCAAGTAAGCATGTATGGGATTATTTTGTATCATTTTCATGGGTTTGAGATTTGATGGTATACTCATTTACCCTGTAACGTGTACTTGTTTACTCGATTAGATACCCGAAATAGTTCCCTTTTAATTTGTAAATATGTATAAGATATTAAAACTGAAACGAGTTATCCAGTTCTTGACCAAACAAGTTACTTATATAATTTATATTTTAATTCAAACAAATTTACAAAGCAAATAATTTCAGAATGGGATTTTAATTATATATATTTCTTTGTTTACTAAACATTTAGATTTTGGAGGATAAATTTTTAACTACAATTTTATTGGATTACTTATAAGGAATGCATCCTTGAAATATTTATAAACTAGGTGATGCACCGCCCGCGTTGCGGGGCAATGGCCGAATAATTATCAATCAATTAAAAAAACACTACTATTATTTTGCTAGGAAAAAAACTAAAATGATTTTAAGACCGTATTTTCGGCTCTGGGCAAACCTACAATTTTTCAGGACTAATGATCAAGTGTTAGGCAGCTCCTGACACGGGAAAAAATTAAATCGGGTCAACCAATAAAAAAAAATTTCTACTTTTGCGAAAAAAAAAACTAAAACGATTGGAAAACGTAATTTTGAACTGAGGGCGAAATCATAATTTTTATTCAGGGATAAAATCGTAAACTAAATGGACCAATGTGGGAGTGCCAGGCAGCTGTCGGCATGACTGTAAGTTTACACTTGGGGAAAATTCTAATTTAACCAGGAAAACAAACAAAAACGATGGAGTAAATTTAAATTTAATTTGAGGGCAAAATCGTAACGTGGCTGTGAGAAAAAAACACTAATGGCAAAACTGTAAATTTAAACGGGGCAAAATCGTAATTTTTAACCAAGGGCAAAATTGAAATTTTTAGCTGGGAGCGAAAGCGTAAATTTATTTTTAAGTGGGGGTAAAAACATATTTTTTAACTGATGGCGAAATCGTAATTTTAAGGGGAAAAACTAATGGCAAAACTGTAAATTTAAACGGGGCAAAGTCATAATTTTGAACCCAGAGCAAAGTCGAAATTTTTTAGCTGGGAGCAAAAGCGTAAATTTGTTTTTAAGTGGGGTAAAAACATAACATTAAACTGATGGCAAAATCGTAATTTTAAAACGAGAGAAAATCGTAAATTTATTGGACCAATAGTGGAGTGTCAGGCAGGTGCCGGCCAATCACAAAACAAAACTATTTAGAAAGCAAAAAAGAAAAAAAAAGGAAGTTGGCCGCCCATTTGACCCAATCATTGGAAAACACTATTACTCATCTTGAGAATGTAGATATAGTAAATAGTAATAGGTTTTTTTCCCGCGCTACGTGGCAGGAGTTTAATCGTTTTTTTTCCCGTGGTACACAGCATGACTTTGGTCGTTATCGGCTCTAGTCGTCAGAAACCATAAAAGCGAAGACCGTCACCGGTTCCATATAATAAAAAAAGAGTAAACTTCCGTTTTGCTCCATGTGGTTTATGCGTTTTAATGGTTTTGCCCAAATCCTTTAAAAATAGCATTTTACTCCCTGATGTTTCGGTTTTGTCATCAGTTTGCTCCATGGCCTTAACTCCATCCGTATTGCATGTTAACTGAAAGGGTATTTTAGTAATTACAAATATAAAATAAGGGTACTTTGATAATTTGTATTTAAATGTAAAGTATACACACAACAAATACACATCTCTACTCACTCTCTCTCTCTCTCTCTACAAGATCTATCTCTCTCTCTCTCTTCAACACTCACCACCCACCACCTGACATCACCGCTGTTGAACAGTCGGGTTTGAAACGCTCGTCTCCTTCGAACAAGCTACCCAAATCTCAATAAAAACCCTTGCCTATAAATTTACAGATCTAACAGAGATACATCAATCGACTCAATATTCTTTCATCAAAAACTAAACCAAAAACACACATACTTCAAATCTAAACAAAAGTCACAAAAAAATCAAATAATCCAACAAATTAAGCTTGTAATCACCAAATCTAGAAGTGATTTCAGAAAATAAAATCTTTCTGCATCTCTCATACAGCAGACATACAGATCTACCAGATACATCGATCGATTCAATTTTCTGTCAACAAAACTAAACAAAAACACACATACATCAAATCTAACAAAATTAAAAAAAGAAAATCAGATTAATCAACGAATTAAACTTATAATAATCACCACATCTAGAAACATAATTGATTTTTCCTCAATAAACTAAACCGAAATCTCAATAAAAACCATTGCTACCATCAAATCGGAGCTCTTACACCACCGTTGCCTTTAAACCCCACCACCCCGATCGGCTAGGGTTCCAGATCTGTGAAAAACCATTAAAAGCCCCCATCCCACTTGTTTCATTTTCTTTGCACCTAAGCGTTTAGGTTTCAGGGTTAGAGAGAGTGTTGAGAGAGATAAAATTAACTCAGTGAGTACTCATATACATGAATTGATGATTGAGATCTGTGAGGTTTCAGATCTGAGGTAGGGTTTCATGGGTTGAAGACTTCCGGTCAAAACGGTGAGGGTGGTTCTGGTGTCGGTAGCTGGAGCGGTGGTGGTGAGGCGTTTGGGTGGTGGCTGGAGTGGTAGTGGTGGTGAGAGAGAGGGATTAGCATCAGGTCACAGTGGTGAGGTATTAGCGTTAGGGCACAGTGGGTTTAGAGAGAGGGGACGTTTAGACACAGAGAGGATAGTATTAAGAGAGACATAGAGATTAAATGGGATAGGAAAAGACTAAAATGTCCCTCATGTGAGGGGCATGTGACCAGAATTTAACAGTTGAATTGGATGGCTTTAGAGGCAAGAAGTGAAATAGAGATAAGCTTCATAGATTAGAGAGTAAAATGACTATTTTTAAAGCATTGGGACAAAACCGTTAAAACGACCAAACCACAGGGAGCAAAACGGAAGTTTACTCTAAAAAAAATAGAAAAAGGTTTTTCCCTCGCGCTACGAGCTGATTGGCTTGAGTCATCGCAAACCATAAAAGTGAAGATCGATAAAAACGTATATCAATACCTATTCCGATAATACCCAATAAAAATACAAAACATTAAAAATCACTAGAAGCCAAAAATCATAAAAGACAAAAAAAAAATTGGTACCATTCAGGACCATAATAAAAAAAGGCTCCCCTTATTCCTACATACCCTATATCTTATTTTCACACCCCCTATTGTATACGGGCCATATACAATTATACGGCCCGTATGGAATGTTTTTGAATAGGTAAATGCGCAGGGAATTTTTTTATTTTATTTTATTATATACGGCCCGTATATAGTTATACGAGTCGTATACATGTGTATACGACTTGTAAAACGTATACGGCTCAATGGATTTATTTTTGTGGGTTTTTGATGTTAACACATTTATACGGGCCGTATAACTATATACGGGCCGTATATAATGGCGTTTTTTCAAATATCACGATTTTTTCGCGTAAACACATTTATACGGGCCGTATAACTATAACACATTTCTAGGGTTTCTAAACTTTTCATCACCTTTAACAATATCGATAAACGTTGATCGGAACATGCCGCTTAAATCGGAGCACAGGTAGAGTAACGTTACCGATCAGTCCGTTGATGGAAACCTTAGCGATTGCAGAGATCTTCGTGTTGTTTATTTATCGATTCTGAATAAATATCAGAAGAACCCGACACAAACAAGTTCTCCACAGTTTGTTATTCAGATCTCTATTCGGTCATTTTTCCAAACTACAACACACGATAACTTTAAACTTTATATTGTGTGATTTGACCAGGAAATGATTGGAGGTGATTGCTACTTTTAATAAGCTGTCATAGTTGTCAAATTCGATTTCAACAATTTTTTTCCTTTTCCTTCAATTTCTAAAACATTCTCCGTTACATGAAGACGTTTCGGGTTCTTATACTGGTATTTTAATGAAGTATTGAAGATTGAATGTGCAAACCCAACCGTTTTTTACTACGGAAATGGTGGCTATGCGAATTACAAACAGCAATCTTTTGTGACTATGGGAAACACAAGTTTTCTTTTTGAGCTTGATGGATGTCCGTTATCTCAGTTGAAGCGGGCATTGTTTAAATCTGAATATAACTAGATGTTACGTGTATCAGCGTTGTTTATCACCCTGTGTGAGCATTGGAAACCCGACAAACAGTCTTGACAGATTTTTTTCTAATTAGCGTTGTTAACTAACAAAAGAATGCATACACAAATAGTTCTAGTGGACGAAGCAAAGAGACCGTTGTGTATCTGAATCAGACGTAAATCTTGATTCAGATCTCTGTTCGGTCATCTTTCCAACATTAACAACATTGGATCTTCATTCTGTCACTTTGTGTTACAGTATTAGCCTATTAGGTAAGGAATTTATGAGGAGAGACAAAACTCATCTAGGTTGCGGCTCATCGAACTAGTTTTGCTTTTGAATTTTGGCCCTCTAACTTAAACTTTGGTTTTTGTTAAGATGCACGTTCCTTGATTTTAGACTTTAAGTTATGGGCCATGACCCATATTATGAAACCTAGGGGTGTGCACGGTTCGGTTATTAGCATTATCCGTAACCGTAACCGAAGTCATCGGTTAATCGGTTCGGTTAATTCGATTAATTTGTCGGTTTTCGGTTCGGTATAAGGAGACTTATGTAGAGGTTCTAAGGTTAGACACATAACCTAATTCTCATAACAATTAAATAATTAGTTGGTAAACTAATTATTTAATAAGTTGTTATATATTTTAATCTATGTTATGTAAATGATTATAATGACTACTAGATTGAATATTAAAACATAATATATTTAATCTTACATCATGACTTTGTATTTGGTTTTTCAAAAACCAAATTTTATAATTCAATTTGGATTTTAATGTGGATACCAACATAAAACGAACCAATTTGAATGGTACAAAAGCTTCTAAGCCTATGGACGGTCTCATAGACAACATACTAGTTGTCAGTTTGTCTTGATGATTGATTGTTTGTTTAAATAATGTTTGGAGAAAAGGAACAAATTTTTATGATGTACAGTGATCTTATGAACACCCAAATTGTTGATGCAACAAATAATAGACCAATGATAGTAGCTGGGCTGGTTAGACAAAAAGATTGAAGGGTTTGGTTTTGACTAACGTAGGTCGTGGGGTCCCCCACGTTTGCAAGACGTGGAGAGAGGTTCACTAGTTTGATTTTGTTGTTTGCTCGAGATCCTCCACTGAAATGTGCCCAGTCTCGGATGTGGGAGCAATAAGAATGTGTGTGTTGAATGTGATGGAGAGTGACTTGCATAGAACAAGTACTCAAGAACAATGACCAGAGATTCGCCTGGAATCAGAGCTGACCGAGGATGTCCTGATACTAAATGAAGTGTCACATTTATAGGGGGAGTCATGGCTCAAAGAGGAAGCTGTTGACTAGTGAACATGCTTGTAGTGGGGGACTTACCCTTTTTGGGGTGGAAGCCTTTTGACCTGCGGGTAAAAGACTGTACTCTGTGCATTCGCCTTACTTTTGCGGCTGGGGAAGTTGGTGAAGCAATCAGAGATGTGACCATTTACTGTTCACATGTTGCTTTATCTTGACTCCCGGATTTTCAACCTTTGAACCTTTTAACCTTTTGAGCATTCATGTATTTAAGTCACTTTATTTGGTCTTCGACTACCTCCGTCTATCACAAATTATATGATATGAGCATCAATATATATAAACAGACATATACATATATGATATGAGCATCAATATATATAAACAGACATATACATGCTCTTATGGTCTTAAAAATAGTTGATTTGTGTTTCTAATCTCTTACAATTAATTTAATTATGGGCATTTAATTATATGTATTTTTTTATAGTATTAGCCTATTAGGTAAGGAATTTATGAGGAGAGACAAAACTCATTTAGGTTTTTGTTAAGATGCACGTTCCTTGATTTTAGACTTTAAGTTATGGGCCATGACCCATATTATGAAATAATATATAAGAAGGTCCAGTGGCGGAACCAGAAACTTTAAACCGGAGGGTCAATATATACTTACACACATTCACTAGTGTATGATAATAATAATAATAATAATAATAATAATAATAATAATAATAATAATAATAATAATAAAGAACTTGTAAAAAATAAAAGAACGATAAATTTAATCTTGATACTTTCTAAACTAAATTAAATAAACAAGTTAAGGGAAAATTAATAAATAGTAAACATTCTATTAAAACAAAAGAACTACAATTATTATTATTATTATTATTATTATTATTATTATTATTATTATTATTATTATTATTATTATTATTATTATTATTATTATTATTACCATGTACACTTTGAGAAGAAAGACCGCACAGTATCATCACGTGTTGACTGCTAGTAGACCTTAGACTTTTTTTTTATTACTTAGCTATATGACAAAAAAAACCTTCACCATCTCCAAGAACATCATCTTCTTCAGCAAGTTTTCACTTTTTATTTCATCTGTATCTATGGCTCATATCGGAATTATTCCGGCGACTCATTTTTGCACTTTTCTTCATTTTCTTTTCACTTCATTTGCTATTCAACTAAAAATCTAGAGGGTCCAAATGCAAAAAATCACTAGATGACAGATTAAAGCTTACATGACCGGCCAGTGGCCGGAGGGTCAATGGACCCTCCGGACCCCCCTGTAGTTCCGCCACTGAGAAGGTCGGTCTTCTAAGTTCTACTTATAAAACGCTATAAAGTTTATCTTTTCACCTACGTGATTTAGATTCCCACTTATTTTCCTATAATTTCTCAGTCTTAAACACCCAACTTGTAGACCAGTTTCTCTTATTTTAATGGAAAATTGGTTTTTAATAAACCAACATTTGCCCCATTGGTAAAAAATAATCCTACCTACGTAATTGGTATACAATAATCCTACCTATCAACATGTTGGTACTCAAAGAACTTCCGTTAATTTTTTTTAACTGAAGTTAGTTTTTAAGTTTTATTTATTACACAAACAGTCCCTGTAGTTATAATTTACTAGTTTTAACTATTTTGTAAAACAAAAAAACGTCAAGGGCCATGTAATTAAATTTTATAAAATAGTTAAAACTGGTAAATTACAATTACAGGGACTGTTTGTGTAATAAATAAAACTTAAAAACTAACTTCAGTTAAAAAAAATTAACAAAAGTTCATTGAGTACCAACATGTTGATAGGTAGGATTATTGTATACCAATTACGTAGATAGGATTATTACTTACCAATGGGGCAAATGTTGGTTTATTAAAAACCAATTTTCCTATTTTAATTCCTTTTTATACGGTTTAATTCATAGCGAAACTCTCATATACATACCAGAAAAAAAAAATGATTATATTAACACCAGTTACATATAAATATTTATTTATAGCCAGAATTAGTAAAAAATACATTTTCAGCTCATTCAAATACGCATCTTTTTCATCAAATTTTGAACTGTATTACCAATTTACCTAATGAAACTAACCTAGAGAGGTGGTATCAATGGCGGAACTAAAAGATATATCCAGGGGTATCTCAATTTTTTTACTCTACATTTATAGAACGAAACTTTTTAACCTACATTACAGGACATGGTCGATCCTGAAATTTCAAGTGCCCTGGGCGAGCAAAAAAAAAAGACCCTTAGGCCTTACCGAATTAAATTTTATAAACTAGTTTTTTTCATGTCATTAGCATTTAGGTTAACGAATCAATATTGAGCATTTCACATTTGGGCTAGGTTTTATGAATTAATATTGGCAATAGGTTTTTAGCTTTTAGATTGGGCTAGGTTTATTTTTAATTTTTATATCGGACTTGCATCAATATTATCATTATCAACATTCGGAGTTGTTTCATTCGGAATTGTATCATCATCGCCAAAATTTTGAATAACCTAACAAAATTCAAAATATCGAAGCACAAACTAACCAAGAAATCAAACTATCAAAGCACAAGAAGAAAAGAATACTCACAAACGATTTACGAATTTTGATTAGTCGATGTTGGTTGGTTCGAATTTTGATCAGTTCTGTGACTGCACTTCTACTTCTGCTTGTTCGAAAATCAAAATTATGATCCGTTCTGCTTGTTTGATTTTTTGATCAGTCTCATACAGGTCACACTTTGACGAATTTTGATCAATTTATGCACTTTGTCGCTGCTGATGCTATGGACTTCAGATGCTTGTGCCTTGTACGATGTTTGGTTTCCACAAATTTGTTGTCGCGCCCCTGCCCCATATTCAAAGGGTTATTATTTGTTTTGGGCTAAAATATTAGTTGGGTTGGGACTTGGGCTTACATAACAATTAGGCTTACATTCAAAGGTTTATTATTTCTTTTGGAGTAAAGTATTTTTTTCGTCAGATGTATCCTCGTAGTTGTTTAAAGGTATCTTTTGTATAAAACCGACAAAAAAATTACACTACCGATACGAAGTTGAGTTGTAGCTTGTGCTATGGCTCGTTGAATGCTAGTTCCGCCCCCGGGTGGTATCAACTCCCTTACCTATAAATGGGTGACAGCTAAAGTGGAAATAAGTCGAAAGTTAACAAAAATAAATAGTATGAACAAATAAGTCGAAAGTTAACAAAAATAAATAGTATGAACAATGTGTAAAAAATAAGGAAATCGTGTGCCAAGTGCAGCTCAATGGAAGTAATACTATATACTATACTATAAAAGAAAACATGTAAAAAACAATACGATCTATCTTTCTATTTAAAAAGAAGACAGGCAAAAGTTGTTTGAAGTTAGAAAACACTAAATTTAAAAGTTTGATAAAAATAAGGGTATGTCATATGAACATAAAAAAAAAGTGAAACCAATGTTTATAAGAGTTTCTTAAGAGAAAAATGCTCGGATAATCTTTGTGGTTTGCCCATTTTTCACATTTGTATTATAAATTAATTACCACACTAACTCGGGTTTCTTGAACCTTCCTCGGGAAAATGCTACGTGTTAAGAAACGTGGTTATATTTGATGAAATGAAATTCTTCTTGGTGAACCATGAAGTGTTACCCGATACACAAGAATTAACCGGATAACCAAGTAGCTCTTGTCTCTTGAGATGGATGGTAATAAATCCGAGTATATCTATATCTATACTATATATAAAAGCATATTAGAAGGACTTCTTAAGGTCATTTAAATTTCCTTAAAACACCCCTAAAGTATGATGTACAAGTCTTTTAAGCACCATAAAACATCACTTTCCACTTATACCCTTCTACTCAAATAAACACGGGATACACATTATATCGATTAGGGTTTCAGAAACGATTTCAAAACATTTCAAAACGCCCGCTTCCCTGCTCCTCTCTCTTTGGCGATTCAGGAACGATTTCACCAGATCTGCTCCTCTCTCTCTGGCGATTCAGGAACGATTTCACCAGATCTATGAAGTTTCAACAGATCGATGAAGATTCTGACCTCCTGGTTCCATTTTCCGGTTTTTATTGGCATTTTGCAACATTCGTCAAGGGTAAGTGACACCGTTCTTTTGATTCTGAACACTATAATAATATATGTTTAGGTAGAAAAAATTAGATCTGGGTTTTATGTAAGGAGCAGGATGTGGATGCTGGTGATGGTGACATTGTAGTCATTGAAAACAATGGAGATATTTTAAAGCTTTTGCCCCTCACACATGTAGGTGGAGGCTACAAATCATTTTTTAAAGGTGGTGATAGGGTTGTGGAGATTCCAATTGATGAGTCACACAGGTTCATTTATCAGCTCCCAGTTGTTCGTTTAACGGATGAACAAGATGGTCGATTGAGAGGGTTTTGGTGAGTCACACAGGTTCATTTTAAAGCTTTCGCCCCTCACACATGTAGGAAAGAGAAGTAAAATGATTCATTGAAGATCCACATTTGTTTGTTTGTACATTCACAGAAGGTAAAGAAATTATATTTATTATGTCATAAAGCATTTTTTGTATGTTGCTATATTTTTTATTATTATTCTGGTTTGTGACTTGTTTTGATACGAGGTGTGGGTTCTCAATCAAGTGATCTCAAGGTAACACTTTTTTTACTGATTAATGTTAAAAATTTGATTTTTTTCTTAATATGAAAGAATTTATGGCTTATATGAATATATAAATTGGGTGTTACAACTGAAAGCATTTTGAGTAAAAAACCGGTGTTCATAGTGTATACGTATGTATTACTGTTCATCAATTTTAAAATTCTTTTTTCGAACACTTTCAGGTAAAAAAGATATTCAGTAACACTCGGGACGAGTTAACTACCGAAGACGTGTTAATACTCGACTGTCACATTGAAATTTACGTGTGCGTAAGCCATAATTCAGTTGTCAAGTCAAAGCAACAGGCCCTTTCTATTGGCTTGGTATAATTTCTTTAACATCTTCATTTAATTTTGTTTATATTTGTTTTTTCTCTATAAATCTTTTTTACGTATATTTATGACAAGCGTTCCTTGAAAAAGATGTTTTGGGAGAATGTTTATCCATAGATACTCCGATATACGTTGTTACAGAAGGGCATGAACCTTCGTTTTTCACTCGCTTTTTTGACTGGGATGCTTCAAAGGAAAATATAAGTAAAGTTTGTTATGTTCTCCTACTCAATTTTGTATTATTTTTTTACGTTCTTGTAAATTGCAGTAAATCTTTTAAAGGTTGATACGCATTTGGACTTGTTTTTATCAACACCACAAATTAAGTCACCATTAATTGCAAATTATTCTTAGTCAACAAGATTTGTAACCATTGCATAATTCTCTCCCTAGAAGATTTGTAACCATTGTATAATTCTCTCCCTAGAATCAAGTTCTTGTAATTATTGTATTCACTCTTGTACCACTATATATTGATTTGTAAATAATGAGAATAGCATCTTGATTCAATACAAACTTCTATTGTTTATATGGTATCAAGAGCCTAAAAGCTCCCTTGAGCCATCTCCGATCCAAAACTCGACAGACACCTTCTGTCCGCTTCCCTTTTCTTTCGATTCACCATGGCCAAACCAATCATCCACAACCGTCAACCCACTACTTATGACAATCTCCCAACACGCAACCCAAATCCACCCACAACTCGAAACCAATGGCCATTTAGAACTACCAATACCAACATTCGCCCGACTCGCAACAACAACACCTATTGCTACTATTGTAACATTCCCGGACATGACACCAAAGATTGTCGCAAACTTAGTCGCTTCCTACGAGAACACAATGTCTCGCCTCAAAATAACAACACCCCGGTGGTTAACTACACCACCCCTCACGCAACGGCTACAACCCCATCTTGGATGTGGGACACCGGTGCGTCCAACAACACCGCGAACAACAACCAACAATTTACCGTTCTTTCCGAATACGGAGGACCTGATAAGATCGTGCTAGGTGATGGTAAAACTCTCCCTATAACTCATATTGCTCAAACAACTATTCCAACAAAATCTTGCCCACTTCTTTTAAATAACATTTTAATTGCTCCTAATCTTCGAAATAATCTTATTTCCGTTGCCAAAGTTTGTCGTACTAATTGTGTTTCTGTTGAATTTTTTCCCTATCATTTTTTTGTCAAGGATCTACGCACGGGGGCGCGTCTCATGCGAGGAGTGAACATCAATGATGTCTACTATGGACCAATCTCCTTGTCTCCTCAAGTCAACAACACCCAAACAAACTCTCTTCTCATGTGGCACCACATACTTGGACATCCATCGCTTCAAGTGTTTAAGTCTTTAATTTCTAGATTGGGACTTCATAGTAATAAGGTGACCCATGAGTCTTTTCATTGTGCTTCATGTTCACTAAATAAAAGCCACAAACTACCTTTTGGCAAAAATTCTTTTGTTGCTAATCAACCACTACAACTTCTCTACTCTGACGTATGGGGGCCCGTAAAAACGTCAATAGATGGCTTTAAATACTATGTCATTTTTGTTGACTATTTTTCCAAATACATTTGGTTATACCCAATCAAACGAAAATCTGATGTCAAAATTCTTTTTCCACAATTTAAATCTCTTGTTGAAATATTTTTAAAAACCAACATTGTTGCGTTATTCACTGATAATGGCGGTGAATATGTGGGTCTCTCACCATATCGTGCCTCTCAAGGTATCTCCCATTACACGACACCACCTCACACACCGGAACAAAACGGTATTGCCGAACGACGTTACCGACACGTTGTTGAAACCGGCCTCGCATTACTCCACTACTCCCACTTACCACAACATTTTTGGTCTCATGCTTTTCAAACCGCTACTCACCTCATAAACCGTTTACCTACACCCATTCTCCACAACAAATCACCCTATGATGTGTTGTTCAAAACCGACCCTACCTATTCCAAACTTAAACCTTTTGGTTGCCTTTGTTACCCGTGGCTAAAACCATATGCCACTTCAAAACTACAATCACGGTCCACGACATGCATCTTTCTTGGATACTCCTCCTCTAAGGCGGCATTCAAATGTTATGACCCTCTTAATCAAAAACTTTATCACTCTCGACATGTTCAATTTCATTCCCCACATCTTTCCATCCCAAACCACCAACTCCAACCCTCTACATATGTCCTTCGACACCTTTTTAAACCCGACACCCTCGGTTCCGATTCCCTCCCCACCGCCTACATCTCCTGCCTAAAACTCTCCACCACCTGTTCACACTTCCCACTCTACCCAACCCACTCCATCACCCGAAGCCCAACAATACACACCAACCGAAGCCCAACCAACCAACCACCCCATCTCACCAAACCTCCCACGGCTAGTATCATCTCCCTTACAACTCCATGACCCATCTCCAACCTCCCTGGCCCATACACCACCCTCCACTTCCACCGTCTCCCCTCTCGGCCCAATGCCCGAGCCCACTGACCAGCCCACTCCACCCACCGGTTCCACCACATCTACACCAATCAACTCACCCAACTCACAATATCATCAACCCGACCCTCCAAACACCCAAACTCCACCGCCTCGTCGACAACCCAAACCCAACCCCAAATACTACAACTCTAACTTTGTCAACTCCACCACCATTCATCCATTACCCGTGTCCCTTGAACCGTCCACCTATACTCAAGCCTTAAATGATCCGGATTGGCGTCACGCCATGGATCTTGAATATAATGCCCTCATCCAAAACAACACATGGGAACTTGTACCTCACACCACCCAAACTCCCATTGGTTGCAAATGGGTGTTCCGCATTAAACGTAAACCCGATGGCACTATCGACAAATACAAAGCACGTCTAGTGGCGAAAGGGTTTCACCAACAATTTGGAAAAGACTACCATGAAACTTTTAGCCCGGTTACTAAACCCGTTACCATTCGCACTGTCCTCTCCATTGCTCTTTCAAAAGGGTGGCCTTTACGCCAACTTGATGTTAACAATGCGTTTCTTCATGGGACCCTCCATGAAGATGTTTTTATGATACAACCTCCCGGGTTCACAAACACGGAATTCCCGCGTCACATTTGCAAACTAAAAAAACCCCTTTACGGTCTTAAACAAGCACCGCGTGCTTGGTACATAGAACTAACCAACTTTCTCGTTAGTTTTGGTTTTAAAAAATGTCTCTCTGATTCCTCCCTCTTTGTCTACAACTCCAAGGATATCACTTGCTACCTCCTTGTGTATGTTGATGACATTGTCCTTACAGTAAGTCACAATTCCTTCATGGATTCATTTGTTCAAGCCCTAAGCAAACAATTCTCTATCAAAGACTTAGGCCCTCTCCATCACTTCCTAGGAATCGAAGTCATTCCTACGCCTCATGGTTTATTTCTTTCTCAACATCGCCACATTCAAGATGTTCTCACCACCTTTAAAATGGATGGTGCAAAAGAGGTTCTCACTCCTTTGAGCACGTCTGATCCGCTTTCTCCTAATGACTCCTCTCCTCCCGTTGACCCCACCCCTTACCGAAAACTAGTTGGTACTCTGCAGTACCTTGCCTTCACCCGTCCAGACATCTCATTTGCCATCAATAAATTATCTCAATTCATGCACTCACCCAAACAATCACACTGGCAAGCTCTCAAACGGGTACTCCGATACTTGAAAGGAACGGTACATCACGGGTTGTTCTTGAAACGCAACACCAACCATAACTTGCAAGCCTTCTCGGACTCGGACTAGGTCGGCATTAATGATGGAGGTCGGTCAACCACAACATATCTTTTATACCTTGGGTCCAATATTATCTCTTGGAAATCTGCAAAACAAAAAACCGTCTCTAGATCCTCAACCGAAGCTGAGTACAAAGCCCTTGCTAATGCCGCTGCTGAACTGTTATGGGTTAAAAATTTACTCCATGAACTGGGTTTACCACCTGTGAGCACTCCCTCATTATACTGTGACAACACCGGGGCCACCTATGTATGTGCCAATCTAGTTTACCACTATGAAACACATAGCCTTGGACTATCACTTTGTATGGGAACAAGTCAACTCCAGGCAACTTAAAGTCCTTCACGTCAGCTCAAAGGATCAACTTGCGGATGTCCTCACCAAACCGCTTCCACGGACACCTTTCCTGTTTTTTCGGTCCAAGATTGGAGTCTCCAATGGATCCTCCATCTTGCGGGGGCGTATCAACACCACAAATTAAGTCACCATTAATTGCAAAGGATAAATTACAAGTTTTGTCCTTTATCTTTAGAGTACTTTACAGGCGGTGTCCTTTTTTTCAAATGTTGACAGGCGGTGTCCTTTTTTTCAAATGTTGACAGGCGGTGTCCTTTAGTAGGTATTTTGTTACAAGTTTTGTCCTTTCCACCCAACCTGGTTAAAAAACCATGTTAATTGTTGGGTGTAAAGGACTAAACTTGCAACAAAATACCTAGGTAAAGGACTAAAATTGCAACAAAATACCTAGTAAAGGACACCGCCTGTCAATAATTAACTGGGTTTTTAACCAGGTTGGGTGGAAAGGACAAAACTTGTAACAAAATACCTAATAAAGGACACCGCCTGTCAACATTTGAAAAAAAGGACACCGCCTGTAAAGTACCCTAAAGATAAAGGACAAAACTTGTAATTTATCCAATTGCAAATTATTCTTAGTCAACAAGATTTGTAACAATTGCATAATTCTCTCTCTTGAAGATTTGTAACCATTGCATAATTCTCTCCCTTGAATCAAGTTCTTGTAATTATTGTATTCACTCTTGTACCACTATATATTGATTTGTAAATAATGAGAATAGCATCTTGATTCAATACAAACTTCTATTGTTTATAGTTTTGGTAGATGCTAGGCAACTCATTCGAGCAAAAGCTGGCTATATTAAAAGGGCAGACACAGAAACTTGAAGTAAGCAACTCTTCGACATTATTAAAAAGTTAATTATTCTATTTATGCTAAAATGTTCCATTTTAGGCGCCTTCAAGAAATTCACCGAGTGTAACGCCAAACGGGATGAGAAGACCGTCGCCAACTCCAAACGGGTTGAGAAGACCGTCTCCTACTCCTAACGGGTTGAGAAGATGGCGGCAGCATATCAGATGCCACCACAGTTAGTATGGCTTACACTCGGGTTACAACACTCTGAAGATGGAGGCTTACCACCAATGGCTTCTCATGGAAGAGGTGACGGTGACAGTGGTTCGGCGGTGGGGCCAGAGGAGGTCGATTTTGACGGTGTGAGGTCAGATAACCAACAACAACGTTATGGATCTTCTCACTTGTTACATGATTTTGTAGCATGAGAGAACACTGGCGGGTGGCTTTATTCGAATCATCAAATGAACATTTTGTTAAACTTCTTGATCTATTATCAAGTAGTGTGAAGAAAACAAGACGCGAAACAGAAACTAAATGTATAACTGTAAAGATAATGATTTCGGTGGATGGCATCAATATCGAGCTTTCAATCATTTTGGTGGATGGCATCATTTCGGTGGCTGAAGAAACTTTACTATATTAAGCTTCTGGTAAGCAAACCAATCTTCAGAAACTTTGATTTTATATGGTTTATAAATGGTATGAAGTTATTTGTTGATATTGATGGTTCCTCCTTTTCTATAGGTACCCATATAATAACGCTTTGCATCATCATGGTAAGGGAACCATTGCAGTCACTGGTTTCTGTATTACTCTTTAGTTCATGACAGACTATATATGCTTATGCATTGATTTGTTGCAGCCTGCTGCAACAAAGAAAACCGGACGCTATGTTGGCAAGGGTGTGAAGATTTTAGATATGAGTAGCCTGAAACTTTAAGCGCTAAACCAAATTAAGGTAAATGGTTTTACAAAACTTTTTCATTGATGACCTCAACTATCCACAGCCCCTAAATCTTTTTCATTTTCTCTCTCAAAGATTCTGGATCTGCTCTTTTTCGGCGATTTAAATTTGTTATGGTGAAGAACGTTGAGCAATTTAGCAGCATCAAGCGATGGCGTGAGCAGATCGGTGATAACTGAGACGATATCTCGAGGTAGGTTTCGACAAGTCGGTTCCGATTTAGCGGCTGCATGTACGTTTTCCGGCACCGAGGTAAGTCCGTTAATACTAACTCTCACGATTGTGGCTTCGATTGTCTCGGTCAAAGCACCAAATGCTACTTAAACTCAAATATGGGAGCCTGCGGTTTCTTTATTATGTTTGAAATAGATTAACATTGATGCAACTTTTGTTTGATTCGACTATTTTATGTTACATGTGCTAGCGCAAAGCAATCCGATACATAATAATAATAATCCTAGACTTATTTATACATCTCTTCTATCTTTATTTTTTTTTTCCAAAACGAGCAGTTGGTTTTCATTTTTCAATCAAACTTCTATATAATATAAAATCATTTTTCTTTATCATTGTAACATCGAATAACCACAAAGAAGCTACACAACCTACTATCTAATTAACGAATAAGTTTTCTTAATCATTGTCGGGCTACTGGGTTCGCTCTAACAACTGGATATGACACAATAGATAGAAAAATACATGTAGCTCTCGAACGGCTCTCCAAGTGTAAAGCGTGTTTCCAAAGCACCAAGTTGTAGGCCTGTAAACGAACCAAACGTTTATGAACTGTTCGTGAACTTGTTCGACGGGAAGTTCGTTTATGTTCGTTTGTTTAATAAACGAACAAACACGAAAAAAAGTTTTGTTCGTTTAATTAAATGAATGAACATGAACACACATTGTGTTCGTTCATTTATGTTCGTGAACGTTCGTTTATGTTAGTTCATTTATTTTCATGAACGTTCGTGAAAATTTTATTAAATACGTAAATAGTTATATTTATATAAATATTAGGTTTTTAACTACTTATATAAATATAACTAATTAGTAATTGAGTTTTCTAGTAATAAAAAATGAAATTTTAAAACTTTTTTTTAGATCATAACTGATCACTTACTTAATATTCATATATAAAAACTACTTAATTTTAGTATCTATGAACCCTAATTTAGATGTGTTTTCGAATGAATTGTAACATATTAGATTTGTTTGTTTGTGTTCGTTAATGTTAAATTGTGTTTGTTTGTATTTGTTCAATTACATTCATTTGTGTTCGTGTATGTTTGTTCAATGATGTTAATTTATGTTTGTTTATGTTTATTCAAATATGTTCAGTTAGACTTTTTTTGTTTATGTTCGTGAATTGTTCGTTTGGGCTTTAAACGAATGAACATAAACGAACACGAACATGTCCGATTTCTTAATAAACGAACACAAACAAAAAAAATGTGTTCGATAATATGTTCGTGTTCGTGTTCGGATAAAGTTAAATGAACGAACATGAACACGCCTATGTTCGTGTTCGTTCGGTTCATTTACAAGCCTACCAAGTTGTGCTCACGCTCCTTTGTCTAAGGAAACAATATATTTCCTCTAATTTTTGCAGCTCTAACGGTCTTAAACACACAACTTTGTACATCGATATCTCTTTTATTGCTCATTTTAGGACATGGTTTGATTCGTTGCTAACCTCTCAGATAGTAGAACACATACCAAACAATAATTTTTATATTAACAGTTACATATCTATACTATATTATAATGCATGAGGCAAGGACATTTTAAGATACCAAAAAAATAAGAACTTTTCCCCCCTTTATTTATAGAAAGACCCCTAAAATGAGGGTAGTTTGGTCTTTTAACCACTATTTATTTTTTAGCCCCTAAATTTATTACATTTAAATCCCTAAGTTTTTATCTAAATTTTAGATAATTAGTTACAATTCACTCCTCCATAACAAACTTATAAATTTTTTACTTATTCTTGACATATCTTATAAACTATAATGTTTAAAAAAAATCCAAAGATAACATGACGACCTACACATTTTTGTTGACGTTTCGGTAGTTGTCTTGTTCAATATCGACGAACGGATTAAAAGGTACAAGTAGTTAATGCATTAATGTACAAGTGATTTAAGAAAATAACAACAAATATAAAAATAGCCACCCGGTTAACAATTAAATATCTACTCTATCAGTCCCCAAAGATGTAAAAGATGTAATGTTAGCACATGGTTCAATTAAAAATGTGATTAATCAAGTATAGGACATGCTTGGAACACAATCAAATGTCTAAAAATGTTCACTGATCGAATACAAAATACACAAAACATAACATATGGAACACAACAGTTAGTGATTTAAGAAAATAACAATACATAATGTGTAGATAAAAATAGCCTCCTGTTTGACAATTAAATATCTACTCTATAGTCCCCAAAGATGTAAGAACTTCAAAAGAGATTACGACACCTTTTCCACCAGATGTACAACTCCGAATTAGATCTACAAGTTCACTGTAATCCACCACTTAAACGGGCCTTAACGATCCTTTTCTGAAGAGCGCGCCAGTTTTGTTACACGTAGTCACGTAAATTTTGTCCTATTTCTGCCTCTAGCCATGAATTTAGTATGTCTTCAGCTGTCCAAACTGGCCTGTAATATCCCTGTTTAAGCCACTTAAGTGAACAAAATATATGAACATTCTCCAACAAACTGGCACACACGAACATTTTTTTCCATACAAATATCAATCTGAAATTAAACAATTCACTTAATTAGCAAGCCCAAAACATGATTCACCTCTCATTAAAACACAATAAAAACAATATTAAAAAACAAACTTATAAAATATACACTTTATAAAATATAAAACTGGGAAATTTATAATCTATTTTCTACATTGCAAAAGGTTCCGCTCATGTGTCATGTCTTAGTTAAAAATCCGGGGTCATTTTTTTCTAAAAAGCACAACTTTTATGTAGTTTTATTTATTTATGTAACATTTTACTTTTATTAGTATTATTGTTCATAAGTTTGGATACGTAACAAAATGTATAGTTAATTTTATCTGAAAATCACTATAATAGTTACTGAATAGAAATAATAAACTAAATATATTTATAGATGGTATAAATGGCATCATTTCGACTTGATCAATTACATGTTCCGATTGTAAATCTTGCATCAATTCTATAATTTAAAATTTAACCGCCCATGTTTCGAAAAAGAAGTAAAATCACTAAATAATAATGTGTTTATATAGATAGTTTATAGGAAAATTGGTTTTTAGTAAACCAACCTTTGCCTCATTGGTAAATAATAATCCTACCTACGTAATTGGTATACAATAATCTTACTTATCAACATGTTGGTACTCAATGAACTTTCGTTAATTTTTTTTAACTGAAGTTAGTTTTTAAGTTTTATTTATTACACAAACAGTCCATGTAGTTGTAATTTACTAGTTTTAACTATTTTATAAAATTTAATTACATGGCCCTTGATGTTTTTTTTGTTTTACAAAATAGTTAAAACTAGTAAATTATAACTACAGGGACTGTTTGTGTAATAAATAAAACTTAAAAACTAACTTCAGTTAAAAAAAATTAACGGAAGTTCATTGAGTACCAACATGTTGATAGGTAGGATTATTGTATACCAATTATGTAGGTAGGATTATTATTTACCAATGACCCAAATGTTAGTTTATTAAAAACCAATTTTCCTAGTTTATATTGTAACAGTCACAATAAAATATATAAAACACTACACTAGAATAACAAATTATACAACACTTTCATTAAATTTTGAAATTAAGTTAATACGAATTATAATATAATAAACCAATATGAAACATCAAGATGAATTCGTTAGTTTATAAAGTGTATATGTAAAATATAAAACTGACATTTCAGTAATAAAAATTGACAAAAACAACATATGTAAAATATAAAACTTACATATTGAGTGATTATTTTTTAACATAAATGAAGATATTATGTGCCACATTTTAAATTATAGATATATAATATAAAAACTAAAAAATAACCACAACAAACTTCCGAAATAAAGGGGTGGCATCTAGAATTAAACCCTAATGCTTACTACTATAAATACACATCATATTACCCCTATATCAATTGATAAACAAGTTCAGAAATGGATCCAGTTCTGAATTCAAATGTTGTGGAAAACCAAGCATGCAAGATTGAAAATTCTAAGGTTAGTTTTTTTATATCGAAGCTGTGAATAAATGTTTTCTTTTGTTTACATTTATGTGAATGTTTAACTTATTTGGATCAGAATCAGTTGTATAACGGACAAGCTTCTAAGGTATTGATTTTGCTGGTTTTTTACTATTATTTTTGCATATATCTCTCATATTAACATGTTCGTTATCTATACTATATGTGTGTTTTATTGCAGGATCATGGTGATAAAAGTGTCGAAATAATTTCTCATGGTGCAATGTTTAGTCCTTATAAGTCTAATCTTCAACGTGAATTTAGCGAGGAGGTAATTTTAAAGTTAATTTGATTTTTTTTTTGAGTTAATTACTGTTTTCGTCCCTGTGGTTTGTCAAAAATCACTATTTCAGTCCATTAGTTTAAAAATTGCGATTTCAGTCCCTGTGGTTTCACTTTCAAAACCATTTCAGTCCTTATGGTTTCACTTTTGTAACCATTTCAATCCATTTATTGTGTAAGTACATGGACTGAAATGGTTACGAGGTGGACTGAAATGGTTACAAAAGTGAAACCACAGGGACTGAAATCGCAATTTTTAAACTAATGGACTGAAATAGTGATTTTTGACAAATCACAGGGACGAAAACAGTAATTAACTCTTTTTTTTTTTTTACTTTTGTATTCACTTTTTGTCCTTTTTAAGGATCGGAAGTATGAGTCTCAAAGGAAGAGATCCAAGAGACTCTCCAAATGGAAATGGAGTCAAGTTATCAATTTAGATGATTTTGAATATGACAAAGAAGAAGAACTAGAAGACACAGCCGATTCAAGCACAAAGAAGAAAACTGAATTAAAAATTCCTCAAGTGTCAATTCAAAAGAGGAATAGATTTCATTCAGCATAATATGAAATCTTTCAAGTGCTTTTTTTTTTTCATTTTCAGTTATGTTTGATCTAGACAATTTCCTTTTCAGTTGTTTTGTTTTCATTTTCAGTTGTCATTTTCAGTGTTTTTAGAATTAATGCAGTCTAATAAAGTTTATTTTATATTTTAATTTTAGTTTTGGTGTTAATATATTGCACTATTGACCATATTAATAAAGATATAAACTCTTAACATCCAATTTTTTATAAAAACAGTTCTGGAATTTTATAAAAATATAATTTTTTTTATATCTGTAAAAAAAACGAAATTTAAGAAATTAAGTTAGAGGTCTTGAACATACTTACAAGTCAATGAAAATTTTATACTTAAAGTTTATTGGAGGAGTACTATATGGATATTTTAAAAAAAGTAATGAACTTTAAAGAAAATGTTATACTTTATAACTTAACCAATAAAATAAACATACTTTGCAATTATAACAACTTACCTTTTATTTTTTGTCTTTTGATTATTTTTTTTTAAAACAAAACTTTATTTCTTAAAAGAAAAGACTTTTTTTAAAAACAAAACTATATAAATACTAAATTTTGTTGCAAGGTTTTAGGGATTATAAGTTAACTATGTTCTTATAGGTTATATTTGTCAGTTTCAAAACAACTCTTATATGTTGACTAGATACATTTTTATGGATTCTAAGTTATAAACAGATTGTATTTACATTTTTTCAGGGATTATTAGTTAAAATTAAACTCATATAGATAAGATTAGTAAGTTGAAACAAACTACAGGTTATTAAGAATTCGTTGGTTTAAAAGTGCTATATATACAGCTCATTTTCATTAGTTTTTTTTACTTAAAAAAAAACTTTATTTCTTAAAAGAAAAGATTTAAAAAAACAAATTTGTAACAAGTAAAATGAATAATAATTTATGATCTTTACTATATAAATACTAAATTTTGTTGCAAGGTTGTTTCAAAAAAAAAACTCTTATATGTTGACTAGATACATTTTTTTTTGGATTCTAAGTTATAACCAAATTGTGTTTACATTTTTTCAGAGATTATTAGTTAAAATTAAACTCATATAGATAAGATTAGTTAGTTGAAACAAACTACAGGTTATTAAGAATTAGTTGGTTTAAAAGTGCTGTATATACAGCTCATTTTCATTAGTTTTTATATAAAAAAAACTTTATTTCTTAAAAGAAAAGACTTTTTAAAAAAAAGTTTGTAACAAGTAAAATGAATAATAATTTACGATCTTTACTATATAAAAAATACTAAATGTTGTTGCAAGGTTTTAGGGATTATAAGTTAACTATGTTCTTATAGATTACATTAGCCAGTTTCAAAAAAACTCCTAAATACATCTTTTATGGATTCTAACTTATAAATAGATTGTGTTTACATTTTTCCAGGGATTATTAGTTAAAATTAAACTCATAATAGATAAGATTAGTTAGTTAAAACAAACTACAGGTTATTAAGAATTCGTTGGTTTAAAAGTACTATATATACAACTCATTTTCATTAGTTTTTTTTACTTCAAAAAATCTTGTTCTTCAGAATTCGTTGGTTTAGCAGGTAATCTTTATTTAAGTTTTTCTACAACAGTGACCTTTATTTAAGTTTCTATACATCAATGACTTTTGTAAAAAATATAATTTAAAAGTTCATCCTTTCAGTGGTTTTGGTTGATCGGTACATCCATTCAGATCTTACACAGGTATGGATTCTTCCAAAACATGAATATGATGTTTGTTTTTTGCTTTCATACTATTATGTTTTTAATATCATCTTTCTGTGTTCTGATAAAAATGTATGATGTGTATATCGTCATATTATGTTTAGCACATAAGTGAACTCAATTAAATATTTATTAAACTAAATGAAATGATTATAACCTCAAAATTAAACAACAGTGGAGTTTTGTAAAACAAATTATGCAATCAAATAAGTAACAATCCTATCTAATCCACATAAATAAACACAAAACTGAACTCAATCAATGATTCTATAAACCCAATAAAAAATTAGACAAATTGATATAAACATGGAAGAAATAAACCCATTTTCTTTACTTACATGAGCCGTAGGAACAGATGCAAATTATCCTTTTAAGAAAGAAGATGATGAGCTTGAACCAAACGAGAGGCCTTTGAAATCCCCAATCAAATTGAAACTAACAGCTGTCTCCATAATTCTGCAAAACAAATGTTGTTTTAAGATTCAATTACTGGTAGATTAGGTTAGGGTTAGGGTTTGGTGTTCTTACTGGGCGAGAATGAAGAAAAGTTATTCAGACAAAAACCTAAAAATGTTCGCCGTCTGAATCGAATAAAAAGATGAAACCCTAACATCATTATTCAGACAAAAGCCTAAAAACTCTGCCTTTATATGTGTGAGCATGTGAAACCTTAAACTTCAGTCTTTTAAACCCACTACTATGTATAGCCCAGGCCCAATTTAAATCAATCCAATCCCAGGCCCAACTTGGTGGACTTGCTTTAATTTATTATATTTATTTACATAAAGTATTATTTTTATTAATACTAATTTTATTTCACCTACTAATTTTACTAACTTTATTTATTTAAAAAAAATCAAATCAAATTTTATTAATTTTTTACATCAAAATCACATGATCATAAACGTATGGGCATGTTTACAGACCAACTTTTGATACAAATACTGGTAATGCAATTAAATACTGAAATTTTGGATTTTTACCAAGATACCCTTTGACTGCTTTGACTAAATATTTTTTTCTTGAAAACTTGTTTTGTATAATATATAAACTACAGGGATTTTATTTTTATTAATACTAATTTTATTTCACCTACTAATTTTACTAACTTTATTTATTTAAAAAAAATCAAATCAAATTTTATTAATTTTTTACATCAAAATCACATGATCATAAACGTATGGGCATGTTTACAGACCAACTTTTGATACAAATACTGGTAATGCAATTAAATACTGAAATTTTGGATTTTTACCAAGATACCCTTTGACTGCTTTGACTAAATATTTTTTTCTTGAAAACTTGTTTTGTATAATATATAAACTACAGGGATTTTGTATCATAATGTGGCTGGAATTTTATTTTTATCGGAATTGTTTTGTTTCGTTATAAAACCGATGAACTGAAAGATCTAGAGGAAAAGAAAGCAAAAAAAGAAAAAAAGAAAGTGGTATGGTTCTAGAACCAACTATAACTTTTTTATTTATTCAGTAATATTTTAAATAAAGGATGCAAATTATAGAAATAAATACTCTTAATAATATTAAAGTTTCACTCACAAATAATACTACTTAATAAAAAGATGGGGGAAAGTAAACGTCATTTCGAAAAGCAGCTCTTGAGGTAGGTTTGATAGAGAATGATAATAGTCTATCACAATGTCTCACAGAAGCGTCTCTATTTCAGTTTCCTAATGCTCTTAGAAGGTTATTCGCAACAATAATGATTTTCTGCGAACCTGGTGATATTCGTAAGCTATGGAATGATCACTTTGATGCACTATCTGAAGATCACAGGTTACAATGTGAAAGTGTGGAACGCGTTCAAAATATGGTTCTTACTGACATCAGGGTCATCCTACAATCTATGGGTAAAAATATTGATGATTTCGATCTTCCGAAAATAACAGAACACAACTTACAATATCCAGTTCATCGTGAGGTGCAAGAGGAGTACGGGATAGTTGTGGAACCTGAACACTTATCTGCCATAGATGAACTTAATTCAGACCAAAGAAGAGTGTTTGATGAGATCATGTCACATGTGGATAATAATCGTCCAGGTGTGTTCTTTATAGATGGTCCGGGTGGAACGGGAAAAACATTTCTGTACAAAACTTTGCTTGCTCAAGTACGTTCACGTGGTCTTATTTCTCTTGCGACAGCTTCATCAGGTGCCGCCGCTAATAATATGCCAGGTGGGAGAACGGCTCACTCGAGATTCAAGATTCCCATTTGTGTTAATAACAATTCGATGTGCAACATAAAAAAACAAAGTGGGGTAGCTGAACTAATTAGGTCCTCAAGGTTAATCATATGGGATGAGGCATCGATGGCAAAACGTCAGGCGATAGAGGCAGTCGATCGAACATTGCAAGACATTACATGTGTTCGTCTCCCATTTGGTGGAAAGATAATGGTTATGGGGGGAGATTTTAGACAAGTGTTGCCGGTTGTTAAACGCGGAACTAGAGCACAGATTGTAGACTCCAGCCTGCGGATGTCGCCTCTTTGGCATTTGACTAAAAAGATGCAGTTGACGATAAACATGAGAGCGCTAAATGATCCATGGTATTCTGATTTTCTTTTAAGAGTCGGTGATGGGTCTGAAGAATCGATCGAAGGAAGGAAGCTATATTCGCATACCAGACGACATGACAATTCCTTTCAGTAATCCAGAAAACTCTATAAAAGAATTGACCAATGTAGTCTTTCCGTCAATTCAAAGTAATGTATATTCTTCTGATTATATAATCTCTAGAGCAATATTGTCCACTAAAAATGACAGTGTTGATGAGATCAATGATCAAATGATTGACATGTTTCAAGGGGATGAAAAGGTTTACTATAGTTTCGATGAAGTCGAAGACGATCGCCACAACTTCTATCCGGTTGAGTTCTTAAACTCACTAACTGTTAGTGGTCTGCCGCCTCATAAACTTCGTTTAAAAATCGGTTGCCCTATAATATTGTTGCGGAATGTCGATCCATCACATGGTTTATGTAATGGCACAAGATTGATATGTAAAGGCTTCCAGCGTAATGTTATTGATGCAGAGATAGCTGTCGGGCAACACGCCGGAAAAAGAGTATTTTTGCCAAGAATCCCTATGTGTCTTTTTGAAGACGACATGTTCCCGTTCAAGCTAAAAAGAAAACAATTCCCCATTCGACTTAGCTTTTCCATGACAATCAACAAAGCTCAAGGTCAAACAATTCCGCATGTTGGTGTTTATCTTCCGGATTCAGTATTTTCGCATGGACAACTTTATGTCGTTTTATCAAGAGGGATATCACGTGCTAATACAAAGGTATTAGTACATCCTGCCAAAGACTTCAGACGAGACGGGGTATACACCTCAAATGTTGTCTATCGAGAGGTGTTACGTGACGAATGAAATACTTGTGAGTGAGAATGTGATGATTTTTTATGCATTTGGTGGTTTACGCAATTACATTCTAAATATAGTATAGATGATGTTATTATTTTACACACTTTGGTCTCTTTTACTCACTTATTTATTTTTCTCTTGCAGATTGATTAAGAATTTGTTATGGATAAGACAGAGAGCAAAATGGAAGATGTGTCAGGTATCTACCTATCTATCATATCTTATAGCTGACAATTACATGATAAAACATATGTAACTAAAATACTTAACATTTCTTTCAGTTCCCCAAACTGCTCCAGCAGCTACTACTGATGTATCAGTAAAAGAGGAGATCAAAGAAGAAACTTATCCTCCAAAAGATGTAACAGTCAAACAGGAAGATATACAAGAAATTCCAAAGGACGTTGATCTCGATGATGAGAAATGGTGGCGTGACAACATGGATGAGATCCTTGAGATGTTTAAGCCATATGATCACTAAATTTTTAACCTCGTGATGCAAGTACTTGACATTTGAGCTTTTAGTTTTCAACATTTATGTTTAAGACTTATATTTCCTTATTTGTGTGCTACTTTATATAACTTTTAATTATGTTTAAGACTAGGTTATCACCCGGGACTGCTTCCCGGGTAGTTTAATTTTATTAGTTATAATGTTGAACAGTGTATAATTTTGAATCGCTTTGGAATAATATCATCAAAACATTAACAACACAATTCTTAAGGCTCAACTACTAAAAACAAAAATACATTCCAAGAAAACAATTTAAATTGTTTCAAATAGTTAAGATGATCATAAATAAATGATTAAATACTGTTTTACTCATTAAAGGCATACACAGCCCAGTTGTTTTATAACAATAAAGGCACATTTTTCATTTTCAATAACAAATGGAAGCACAAGAATATAAGACATAGTTGACCAAATGTAAAACAAACCAACAACTCAGAAACATACTATAACATCAACAAAATGAAACAAAGTTTGAAGTCAATGGAAACAAATAAAAAATTTAACATCATAAATTTCCAAAAATCTCTCTGTAAACGACGTTAGCAGTTTCATTGGTTGGTTTTCCTTCGTCCTCGAATATTAAAATTTTGACACCTTCTCTCGTCTTAACTCTTGATAACGCAACATACAATTGACCGTGAGTGAAAACAGGGTCTGAATCTTTTGCCCCTACAAAAAAACAATAATTAACTTATTAAATAAAAAAAGTTAAAGAGATCAAGACCCATACTTAATACATAATATAATGACAGTATAATAAAAATTGAAAAATGTTACCTCTTCATCCATACATTTCATGTCTACACGAAAAGTTTCGGTCGGACGACCATGCATCATTTTCCACCAAAGGCAAATGATTTTCAACTTGAGCGTATAGTTTTTTGTCAAAGGATTGAGATTGTTCAACATGGTTGTGTTTTCAAGTTCATGTTCAAAACTCTGTAGCAAATTAACCGTTAGTTTAGAAATGAAATATCAAAAGAAGGATTATTATAATTATCAAGGTACTAATTAAGAACAAAAGTTGAAATAATAAAGAAAATAAATAAGAACTACATAAAACAATGAAGTAAGATACCTAAGAGAAAAATATGTAGAGGAGATCGAAAGTGTGAATGAGATGAGGTTTACGAAGATGTATATATAATAAAACATAGGGGAGTTAATTTAAGAAAGTATAACAAATTAAAGTGTAAAATTTGGTAACTAAATTAGCATAGAAATGTATTGGAAAATTTTGATTGAAATTTACTTAAGGCCATGTGTAGTCATAACCCCCCTTTGTGGGCGTTATGCGACACGTGGCACGCCACGTGTGCGGGTGGGCGTTATGGGACGTTATGCATTTAAGCCCGTAGTCATAAAGCCCCCACCTAATCATTACCTATTTAATAATTTTCAATTTTATTAATTAATATAAAAAAGAATGCTTGTTTGTGATTGGTCAGAAGTTTAAAAGGAAGATGCATAGCGGCGCTATTATCATCGCGCCATTCAAGCCATCTCCGGCCATAGCGCCCTGCGTTTCGGTGTTCTTGGGCGTTTTCCGGCGCCATCTCCGGGCATGGCGCCCCACTACGGATACCCTAAGGAATATAATAAAGTAAGCGTATCACATTAATACAAAGTTGTAAGTTTTAAAATTTCATTTTTGAATCTAATTTAAGATAATTTGATTGACCAAAAATAAATGATAATTATAAGAGAAAGATGATTTTTTAAAATTTACCAAAAATAAACATTAGAATACGTTAAAGATTTTAATCTAAATTTTAAATGAATATGTAAATCTTTTTTTGAAATTTGAATTTCAAAATCATGTAAAAAAAGTCAACGTAATCGGTTACTGGGTTGTTAATTTACCATTATATAGATCCAGACAATTTTTCCAGTATAGTTACATTTTAGTTTTCAATTATAATTATGGTACATTTAAAATTAATTGTTTATTGTTTATAACGTAATAAACAAATAAGTTGGAATATAAAAACAGAAAACCATAAACATACAAAAGGATTGACATGCACCTTAAATTGACCATGAAGACCAAGGTAAGCACTAATATCGTCCACCCATCACTGAAGAAATAACAATTAGACTTCACATCCTTGTTGATTGACAATTCAAAAGAGTCCCAAGGATTGACGTGCACCTCAAAATGAACAGAAAGAAACAAACAGCCAAAAACGTTGTGTTAGTATAATAAGCTTACCAATATATTCGAAGTAAAAGACGTAAGGACTTTATAAAAAGACATATTGAAGACAAAAGGATTGGGATTTAAATCTACATATATATAAGTAAAAATAATAAATGTCTTAGAAGTACTCGTCTCCATAACAAAGAACATGTAAATAAGACTGCAGAGGAGTTACTATATAACGTGTCCTACATGTTCACACGAGGCTTCTCATGGGGTTGAAGAATATATCGCACCCGATGACTATGATGATTTTAAGAAATATGATGTTTATGAGTGCTCTAATTACTAATGTTACGAAACTATTGTTCAACCTATTTCACTAATCTTAAATCATGAGCAGGCTACTCAGCCTTTTAATAAGATTGCAGAGGAGTTACTGAAACAAAACATCGGAAAAAGGAAAACATTAAAAACCAAAAAAAAAAACAATCAACAATTAGAAACCCTAAATCATAAAGACAATCCAACGAAAATAAGAAACCCTAACTTCAACATCGCAACACCTTAAATCGGAATGAACCCGAATAAATAAAATCGAATACCTAATAAATCATAAATTATAAAACACATGAAAATATAACCGAATGAATCTATATAGCCGAACATCAAACACATGAACCTGAATAAATAAAATCGAATACCTAATACCTAATAAATCATAAATTATAAAATCGAAACCGTAAAACATACCTTATTTTTTTTGAAAGAATCGAAGTATTGATCGATCTGTATAGCCGAACATCAAACACATCTATTATAAATATGCAAAAAAGGTTAAGAATCGGAACATATTTAGATTAGCAATCGAAGATTTAGACTTATACCTGTATTGTATCGTATCGGATCTTCACTTGTAATATCGTTCTTGATAAGTGATTAAAGTCACTGATGGAGGGGGATCTTGAAAAGAAAGGATGAAAGAGGAATGATTATGGAGGCGGATGTGGATCTCAAGAAGAGGGTAATGAAAGGTTGGTGTGACATAGCAGAAAAAGGAAGACATTTTTTTTACAAGATATTATATATGGATCCGAATTATCAATCCAAATACACACGGACCCGAACCGATATGTGAAAAAAAGACCCATCCCATTTTCCGCCAAAACCAAAACCAAGAGGCCCTAATCAAGTGACATGTGTCCCATATTTTTTTCATTTATTATATATAATAAATTATTTTTCCTTATTCGTGTGTTAATTTATTACACCAATGGTTTCTTGAATTACTTGATAATTAAAATTCTAGACATGTGTAATAGACATGTGTAACACTTATGACATATATCCACCACAATAATAAAAATATTATACGAATAAGAAAACTATCAGAAATGAGTGCCGCAATGCAAAGTGTCGCCCCCGCCGCATCGCGCGGGCACCCTACTAGTAATAATTTATTCCCAAAGTTTTCCCAAAGTTGGTGAAAAATACATGTTCTCCGCTAAGTGGAAAACTCATCTTTTTTCACCAATTTTTCAACTGTATTACCAATTTACCTAATGAAACTAACATTTTTCTTATTTTTGTACTTGTATAAATTACCATACGTACTAATAAAGGTTTATTAATTAATATGTAGCAAGTTTAATTTTTAGATAAAAAAAACTATTAACATGCGTTTAGATAACAAACTCCCCTAAAAACAAAATGTATACATTTCTTTGCCTTATTGAAATAATCAACAAAATTTCCTGGCCATAACATCTAGAAATAAAAAAAATAGAAAAAAAAAGTTGCATACTTTTGCCTCTTGGAAGAAAACAACCACCACAATGGATTTTTATGTATGTTAACTTTTAGTATTTCGGATGTGATAAAAAATTTTCTAGAATGGTTGAATAGTCATTGTGTTCGTTTAATTAAATGAATGCACATGAACGTGTTCGTTCATTTATGTTCCTGAACGTTCGTTTATGTTCGTTCATTTATGTTCAGAGTGAATTGCAAGTTGTGTCCTTTATCTTTAGGCCACTTTGCAAGTTTTGTCCTTTATGTTTAAAGTTGACGAGTTTTGTCCTTTATGTTAAAAATCAAGCACGTTTTACCCTTTGGGTCTTAAAAATCAAGCACGTTTTGTCCTTTATGTTTAAAAATCAAGCACGTTTTGTCATTTATGTTTAAAAAATCAAGCACGTTTTGTCCTTAAAAATCAGGCACATTTTGTCCAAAAGGGTAAAACGTGCTTGATTTTTAAACATAAAGGACAAAACTTGCAAAGTGGCCTAAAGATAAAGGACAAAACTTGCAATTCACTCTTTATGTTCATGAACGTTCGTGAAAATTTTATTAAATACGTAAATAGTTATATTTATATAAATATTAGGTTTTTAACTATTTATATAAATATAACTAATTAGTAATTGAGTTTTCTAGTAATAAAAAATGAAATTTTAAAACTTTTTTTAGATCATAACTGATCACTTACTTAATATTCATATATAAAAACTACTTAATTTTAGTATCTATGTACCCTAATTTAGATGTGTTTTCGAATGAATTGTAATATATTAGATTTGTTTGTTTATGTTCGTTAATGTTAAATTGTGTTTGTTTGTATTTGTTCAATTACATTCATTTGTGTTCGTTTATGTTTGTTCAATGATGTTAATTTATGTTTGTTTATATTTATTCAAATATGTTCAGTTAGACTTTTTTTGTTTATGTTCGTGAATTGTTCGTTTGGGCTTTAAACGAATGAACATAAACGAACACAAACAAAAAAAATGTGTTCGATAATATGTTCGTGTTCGTGTTCGTGTTCGGATAAAGTTAAATGAACGAACATGAACATGCTTATGTTCGTGTTCGTTCGGTTCATTTACAAGCCTACCAAGTTGTGCTCACGCTCCTTTGTCTAAGGAAACAATATATTTCCTCTAATTTTTGCAGCTCTAACGGTCTTAAACACCCAAAACTTTGTACATAGATATCTCTTTTATTTTAGCTCATTTTAGGACATGGTTTGATTCGTTGCTAACCTCTTAGATAGTAGAAAACATACCAAACAATAATTTTTATATTAACAGTTACATATAATAATTTATTCCCAAAGTTGGTGAAAGATACATGTTCTCCGATCAGTGGAAAATTCATCTTTTTTCACCAATTTTTCAACAGTATTACCGATTTACCTAATGAAACTAACATTTTTCTTATTTTTGTACTTGTATAAATTACCATAGGTACTAATACGGGTTTATTAATTAATATGTAGCAAGTTTAATTTTTAGATAAAAAAAAAAACTATAAAAAACTATTAACATGCGTTTAGATAACAAACTCCCCAAAAACAAAATGTATACATTTCTTTGCCTTATTGAAATAATCAACAAAATTTCCTGGCCATAACATCTAGAAATAAAAAATAGAAAAAAAAAAAAGTTGCATACTTTTGCCTCTTGGAAGAAAACAACCACCACAATGGATTTTTATGTATGCTTATTTTTTGAATGATCCATTTCGAATGTGAAAAAAATTTCTAGAATGGTTGAATAGAATAACGTCACACTCACTCAAATTAATGGCCTATTATCTGTAAATTGTAATGCTTTCATAGCTCTCTCACTCTACAGTCGATATTACCCCATCTCTATAAATATGGTGTGGTTCACACTTCTGAGTACACCTACAACACAATACTTTATTCATTGTAAATCAGAAATTGTCCGTACAATGGACATAAACAAGGAGGAATTGGTTGAAACTTTAACTAGAGGCAGAAATTCTGCAAAGAAGCTGCAGAATTTACTTACCCAGAAAGTTTATGATGATGGGTTGGCTTCTGTTGATGATCTCGTGACTGAAATATCTCAATCTTTCTATGGTGGCCTTTTGGTGTTGAATTCTTCCAATTCCGGTGAGGTCAGTAGGGTTCCGGTGAGTTCCCATGCGATCAGTTCAGCTTGTTCCGGTGACCAGGTACCGGAAGTTCAAACCGGGAAGACACCGGCATCGGTTGCGAAGGGACGGAGAGGCTGTTACAAGAGAAGGTACACATAACATACTTACAACTTTTGTCATTTTGTGTATATTGTTTGATTCAACACAAGATGTTTTGTTTATTAATTTTAAGTGTTTAAAGAAGGACAACGGATTCGAGAATGGAGGTTAGTGAGACCATTGAAGATGGTTATGCATGGAGGAAATATGGACAGAAGGAGATTCTCAATTCTAACTTCCCAAGGTTAGAGAACCGTATATACATTTGTATGTAACTTTTCACAAACTGGCCGATATCATCTTTTTAACTTTCGATTTGTACCACATTACTCTCAACTTTCAATTTATTGGTTAATAGCAGTATAGCACTCTCAAACTAACGCAGTTTGTTGACATCAGTTGGCACATCACCAAACTAGTGTCACATCAGCTACCACGTCATCAAAAAAGCCAAGTCAGTTGGCACCTCAGCTGCTATGTCATCAAAAAATTCCATGTCAACACACAAGTGCCACATTAGCGAAAAAACTAACTGGGTTAGGGTTTAATTATTTTGGGAATGTTATCGGCCAATAAGTTGAAAGTTACGAGTGATGTGATACAAATCGAAAGTTGGGAGAGTTATCAACCAATTGGTGAAAGTTGTGGATATGTAAATCCAATATTCATTGATAAATAAGACGGTTATATTATACATATGTAACCATCTACGATACTAGTTTTCTCTCTATCCAAATTAGTAAAAACATTACGTACAAATGTATTATGTATATGACTATGTTTATTATTAACATTGTCTTGGAAATTGTATTTTAAAACTTGTATTTTGATTGCAGATGTTATTTTAGGTGCACACACAAGCAAGTTTATGGGTGCAAAGCTTTAAAACAGGTTCAAAAGTTGGAAGATGGATCAAACATGTTCCATATCATTTATTTTGGCCATCACACTTGCCCACCTCCAAATAATACTTCCTCTCACCCTAGAAGAGGACTTGGCCTTGATTGTAAACACTCTAAGAACCACCACAGTTTGCCAAACAGCCCCTCTACTATTACAAAAAGCCACATTGACCCCTTTGCAAAACAAGATGATATATCTAACAAGGTTTCATCAGCCAGTGATGCACAATCATCACCTGCTTTGGTTTGGAAAGAGATATTGCTAGATGAATTTGAATGCTTCAAGAATGATGGAAGTTTAAGTGACATGTCATTTGATGATATTGTTTTTTGTTAGTTTGTTTTGGTAGGTTGAATTAATTAACTTTGAGGCTAAGTTAAAATATATAACTTTTATTTGTAAGCATTTCAAAATTTGTTATTAGGGTGTCCGGGGCGCTTTGCGGGGACGGTTGCGGTGAGGTGAGTCTCCGAGCGGGAACACCGCCGCCATCAACTCGGGGAGCCTAATCGGGGAATGGGAGCGGTGGGTGTTCACCGCATGAAGGGAGAGAGGGAGAGGGTGGCCCACCATTGATTCAACCAATCAAGTATTTTCCTTTTTTTTTTCTTTTTGATTTTTTCAACTTAATTAAAAAAATAAAAAACAAGTCCCCCAAGAGAGGAGTGCCGTCATCACATTGAGGGTGTGGGGGGAGTTAAGGGGGAGTGCCCCTCTCACCCTTATGATTTAGTACGGCTTAAGAAGTTAAAAAAAAAAACTTTTGTGGCTTTTAACGGACAGGGTACAATGAACCCAATTATAGTGATGATTTCAATTGTACAAATAAAAAAATGGCAAAAATGTAAATTTAAATGTTTTTATTTGATTATGTACAAATAAAGTCCTCTTGGAATTCCTTTTGTGTGGTTTATTTCACTTTCAATGGACGTGTTATATTCTTATCATGTCATGTTGCTTTATTTAACAACCATGATGATCTATAAAAGTTGTGAGAAATGTATTTATAAAATAAAAGTTAGGTCTTGGACTCTTTGGGACCATTTTGATAATCACATCCAGGAATAATTCAAAAAAATAGCACGACTTTGACTCATATAATATATGACTTTGACTCATCTTAGAACGATTGAGACTACAAATATATACTTAGGGGGAGGTTATTTTTTAACAGTTTTCTTGTAAAAAGAAAAATAAAGTAATCTAGGCCCTATATTTTATTTTATCAATGGTTGTGAATCAAGATATAATTTTTGTCTACTTTTAATTAATGCTTTAATTAATAATGGTAGAATAGACATTTTGATGTAGAATACTAATATTATAAAGGGCTACTCAAGTTTTAGTGCCACCATAATTTCCTCCTTCACCACTATTAATGTGTTGGTGGCCCTATACCAATTTTATTATAAGTGACCAAATTATTTAAAAGTGTTGTGTCTTACACATATTTTATTATGAGTAACAAAATTGTTTAAAAATGTTGAGGTTCTACACATTATGTACGTTACACCAAAACACTGTTTTTATGGTGTAAGAAACGTTGAATATGTAGAATCATGTGCATGATTGTTTTTATTGTGCAGGGTGCAAAACTATTTTATAGGATGACTTATTGAATGATTAGGGTTCATTAATTTAAATAGCAAAAATAAAAAATATACTCATTAAATGATTTATTCAAATTACCTTTTTACCCTTTATTCTTAATTTATAATTTTTAATTTCTTCTCATTTGAAATCTCCACCGACTACTTAAAGCTTTATATTTATATTTTTTAACAAAAAATGCTAACTGTTTTACTTTACACTAATTATACTAAAATATTATTTTTGCTTATGTTTAAGCATGCATGAGACCTCCCTTAAGAGGTATATGTTTAATCGGGGCTTTTAAATTAGAAGGGCTCCAATCAAACTGGGGCTTCCGCCCATGCATGTGTATTGACTATTTGTTCTATAAATCGAATAAAACATGTAAATTTCAACATCTTTAAGGTTTATTTGTAAAAAGATGTTATTGATAGCCTTTTATCTAAATACATATATGCATATACACTATATGTATGTGTATATGCATTTGTTAACTTTTTTATACTTTGGAGTAAACTAGAGTTTTTGTCTTTGAGGTTTGGTCTAAATATCATGTTTTGTCCACCTTTAACAATCTTACTATCAGATGTTTCAAATTTCAACACGTTTCGTCCCTAAAAGTAAGGTGTCCCAAAAGTAACGGATGTTAACTTTTTTGTTAACTCACAACCATGTGACACACACATGATGGGTAATATGGCCATTTCAGGTTCACACATTATCTTTAAGAAACCCTATCGCTCCCATCTTTCCCACTAGCGGTCTTCAGCGTCATCTTCCACCTCCACCTTCAATTGGTGAACCTACACCCTGATACATCATCATATTCATGAAATTAAAGGTGCGAGAAAGATTATGGAGCATGATCGTACGACAACACATA
Organism: Helianthus tuberosus; assembly: GCA_030545235.1. Classification (NCBI taxonomy): domain Eukaryota; kingdom Viridiplantae; phylum Streptophyta; class Magnoliopsida; order Asterales; family Asteraceae; genus Helianthus; species Helianthus tuberosus. The sequence goes on along the minus strand of CM060433.1, from coordinate 185,248,820 downwards.
TCACTTGTCCTTCAATTCAGGCTTATATTTATTTAAAAATGAGTAAAGTCCTATTTGAGACCCTGTGGTTTGTGCAGTTTAACCATTTGAATCCAAAAACCAAAACTGTCTTGATTTGAGTCCCTGTGGTCTCTAATTTTAACCATTTGAATCCAAAAACCAAATGTTTCTGATTTGGATGTTGTTTACTTTTGGATTCAAATGGTTAAAATTAGAAACCACATGGACTCAAATCAAGACAGTTTTGATATTTGGATTCAAATGGTTAAACTGCACAAACCACAATCACTCAAATAGGACTTTACTCTTTAAAAATTAATATAAAATAGCATAGTGTAGTTATTGGATTTGGTTTTAAAAATAAAATAAAGAGTCACATTACGTTTATAAAATTTGAATTTATTAAGTAAGCTATCTATCATTTAAAAAAACTTAATCAATCATATGTTAGAAAAATATATAGATTGCTACCCCTTTGGTGGGTTTCAATGTTCTGTGCTTTGTTAATTCGGATTGCATGGTAGATAGAAAACTCACAAGAAGTGTTTTCAGACTCTGACCGGATCAGCCGGTCAGACCGATTGGACCGGGAACCGGAGGTTGGGCCGGTCTGGGTGATGGTGTTGATACATATTGTGTGGATACGGCTAGGCTCGGTTCGACTCGGCTACGAAGTGAAGGCCGTAGTCAAGATATCCTCCTATCTTGACTCGGTATGCGTTTTATTTCGTAATGTTTGATGTAATTGCGACTGCGTATGTGCAGTATGCAATTTAGATTAAGTTTGTGTTGTTTATATTTTGTTAGCTGGCCCAAAATGTCAAAGCCCAAGGCCAAGGCCCAATCACATCAAAGTGACGAAATCAAGTGATTTCGTCAAACACTTGTTGGTGAAATCACCTTTTTGGTGAAAACACCTTTGTGGTGAAAACCAAATAGGACGAAATCAGGTGATTTCGTCCATATCCTTGATTTCGTCCCATGTGATTTCGTGGGTTTCTGTTTTCGTTGACATGTGTAGTATATAAACACAGACAACAGACATAACATAGGGAGACGAAGTCTGAATAGATTTCTTTAAGAGAACACACACACACAACTGAGAGTTTATAGGTTTATCTTGTAAACATTGCTTTGTAACGGTTTCATACGAGTTAATACAATGGAGTGTTAATCGTTGTATCGTGTTTGTGATTACGTGTTCGTCACTTGGTTTAACTTACCCGTTTGGATTCCGCACTTTCGGGTTTGTCGGAAAACAGGGAATAGAGGTTACTCGATCCTCCGGGTGGACCTACAATTGGTATCAGAGCATTGGCTCGATTCCTTGTTAAAACCAAGTTGTTTTTCTTGTGTTTTTGAAAGATTTTTAAGTGTTTTTCTGAATTTTAAAGTTTGAAGTTCATATATTTCTGGAAAAACAGTTTGAGAATCGTGAAAAACCTTGTTGTTTTGCTTATTAATTCATACAAAACCTTGTTATTATCTTATGCATACATGTTAGTTTAAGGTTTTTATTGAAGTTCTTTGCAAAACTCGTGTTCGGAAAATTATTCCGGTGAAATTATTGTCGGAATCTTCAAAAACTCATCGGAGTTCTTTAAGTGTTCATCGGATCTTCATGTTGTTCTTGGATAATTATCTGAGTTTGATCTTTATTTCTGAACGAATTATTGTGTTTGTTTGATTATTAAAACAATTGTTTGACAATTTAGTCCATTGAAATGATGATAGTTTATTGAAAAGGAGAAAAGCATGGCCGAAAGTATGTTTGGTTTGACAATTGTGTACTGTGTCAGAAGATAAGAGATAAGGATTTGAAAAATATCTTATTTGTCTTGTCTGGTTATAATCAGTCAACGAAATCAACTTGTGTTATCTAGTCGAAATCAACATCAGCCAGACGAAAACACCTTGTGCACTTGTTGGCCGAAATCCCTTATTCATCAGTCAACGAAATCCCTCAGTCAACTATATCAAGCTCAACGAAATCAGGTCACATCTTTGGTATCAACGAAATCAGGTGCTGGGCCGAAATCATACCTGGGCCGAAATCAGTTCTGGGCCCAAATAAGACCTGGCCGAAATCCCTTGTCAGCTCTTGGACGAAATCAAGTTGGAATTAACTCCTCAGCCGAAAACACTTCTTGTTTTCATCAAGACCTGGCCGAAATTACCATACATCACAACCTTTCATCTTATTGATTGGACGAAATCATCTTGTCAACAGCCTGGACGAAATCAAGTTGAAATTACAACTCCTCAGCCGAAAACACTTCTTGTTTTTCATCAAGTCTTGGCCGAAATCACTTGCTGGTTCATTTTCACTTGTGTTTGTCTTATCTTGGACGAAAAGCCTTCTTGTTTTCATCAAATATCAGCAACGAAATCACCTACAACATCTGATTTCGTCAACTTGTTACTCAACGAAAACCTTTACGATTTCGTCAAACATTCTTATGCTTGTGTTATTTTTTTTTAACAGAAGACTTGCAATTCATATTTAACTGTTTGATTTGTGTGATTTGTTCAGGTATTAGTCATTAAACATCAAAAATGAGTTTGAACTGGTGGGGTAATCCGTCACGTTTATCTCCATCATGGGCCGAATCTCCCGCACCTGCTTCTAATACGGAAAGTAAATATACAAACACGCGTTTGTCGCCATCATGGGCTGAATCTCCGGCACCCGCATCTTCGCAAGCGAATCAAATGTCAACCGGTCAATGGGCGTTTGTTTCAAATCAAACTCCGAGTATTCAAAGTATACTCCTAAGCGAAAGCGAGACCGGAAGTCTGAATCGTCCACCGAAACTGATGCACCTAAACGAATATCCTGGTTGGGTTGATAGATTTCAGACGTACGTCAATGGGCAAAACACGGAACTGTGGTTACGTTTTACTACAGATTTCGACCAAACTCTTGAGGTTGCCGCTTCAACTGCCGCTACATTTGCAGATCTTTCGGAAGACCAGAAAAAGGTATATGATTTAGAAAAGAAAGCATTTGCTATTCTGACTCAGGCGATGAGCAAGGATATATATCATCAGTTTGTCAGTTTCAAGACGTCAAAGCGATTGTGGGATGCATTGAAGACAAGAGGTCTAGGAAATGAAAAGTCACGTCAATTACGACATGATTTACTCAAAAAGGAGTTTGATGGTTTCACTTGTATGGAAAATGAATCTTTGGGAGATATGACAAGTCGATTTCATCACTTGCTGACTGAATTGAGCAATTATGAGGTAGTAACAACTCCAACACAGGTTGTCACAAAGTTTGCCGATGCACTGCCACCTCACTGGAATAGTTTCTTGGAAATCCTGAAATACAACGGCACATTGGCTACGACAAACATCAATGATTTCGCTTAGCTCTTGGAGAACAAAGATCAGGAAGAAATCCTAAAGGCAAAAAGGGTTCCAGTGCGACAAAATACTGATATGTATTATGGAACTCCTAGAACTTCTACAATACAAGTGCGACATAATCCTGATATGTATTATGGAACTCCTAGTACTTCTGCAAGACCTGTTTCACATGCTCCACTTCAGACGGCGTTTGTCACAAGCACATATTTGTATGGCAATCAGATACAAGTTCCTGTAAAGCCAGCTCCAACAACATATATGTATGGATATCCACTTCCACCTTCCTCAATACCAAAGGTTGTTGCACCAACCACTGATTTGTATGGGAATCCACTTCCTGTTCAACAACAAGCTTGTTATGGAAGCACATCATCTGCTGGTCAGCCATAAAAATCAAATACAATACGGCTTGATACATCAAACTTCTCCAAAGTTAGCGTTGAAGTAGCTAAAGATCATATGGAGATACTAAACACATTGGTGAGCTCGTATTGTGGGTTGATAGCAGGTCAGATCGGGAACATCAATCTGACTCAAGAAGATTACCAGCAGATAGATAAAGAGGAGATGGATATGATGGACATCAAATGGGCTTTCGCCAGTGCTGTAAGGCGAGCTAAAGACTTCATGGAACGGACGGGTCGAACCAGCTTGGAAAGCAAGAAAGACACCAAGTATGGGTTCGATAAGCAGTCTGTTAAGTGCTTTAACTGTGGTGAACGTGGTCACTTCAAGAGGGAATGCACAAAGCCAGCTCAGCATGGGAACCAGAATCCTTTCAGGGGTCAAGGAGGCAACCAACAGAATCAGAATCAACCCAGGAATGATGATCGCGCTTTGGTCCCTGCAAACAATCAAGCAGGACCATCGAACACCAATCAAGCTCTTGTGGTGCAAGTAGATGAAGGTTGTGACTGGTCAATGCAATTAGGCATTGGTGATCAAGGAGGAGCAGCTTGTTTTGCTGAAGCTGCTAAGGATTTGAAGCACGCCAGTGGTGGAGAATCTTCCACCAGTGGTGGTGAATATTCAGATGAAGAGAGTTCTGGTGATTCAAGGAGTTCAGATGAGGAAGTCTCAACCTCAGGCGAAGATTTTTCTGATGATGTATCTAGTGGGAGAATCGATGAAGATATCGATGAAGTGTGATGCGTGCGAAGTGTTATATATATTAGGTGTATATTTTAAGCCCTTTTTAACACTTATTTTAGCCAAGTTTTAAATTTATAAAACACGATATTTCACTAACACTAAACACACATATGGGCAAGTGCACCCATCGTTGAGTGTAGTATAGCGTTGGTAAGATACCGAGGTCGTCCAAGGACACAAGAGCTTTTAATACCGGTTTATCCTCAACGTCTAACCAAAATAAAAGTTTAGAAAAATGTTTTAAGCTAAGGAAAATAAAAACTAACTAAAATGCTGAAAATAAAAATAAAAGAAAAACAGATAGACAAGATGAATCACTTGGTTCCGACTCGTATCTAGTATAACCTTTGATTATTTCCGCACTTTTGCACATAATTAAGAGATTATCTTAGTTATTGTAGTAGGCCCCTCTTTTGAAGGTGACGTTACCCTCACCCCAGTAGTTTGAGTCAGCAAGGATACAATCCTAAAAGGGTGGATTATTGGAAGATAATGAATTAAGTTATTAATGCAGTATTGTGGTAGGCCCCGCTTTTGGCGGTGACGTTACCCTCGGCTAAGTAGTCTGAGTCAGCAGGGATACAGTCCTAAATAGCCGGGTTATAGTATTAATAGTAGTTAACTTATGAGGGGATCAAAGAGTTTGGACCCCCGCCATCCAATACCGTGAAGCATTGAAGGAGGTCCTACTAAATTTGACCCAGGTCCATTGCAGGACCTCTAAACGCTGAACAATGGCAAGGCCTTTACCGAACCGTTCCCTTAACCCCCGACCAGGTAGCCAACATACCTCCATATAGACCGTGGAGATATGAATGGTGAAAATCCTTTATTTTATATAGACAGTAAAATAATGCCAAGACACCACGGACAAACGATAAGGAAAGATCACCTTCAACATAAGTAACTAGTTATTAAAGTCATTAATACAAAACCAAATAAAAAGTGCAAAAGATTAGAAATAAAAAGTATTATACTAGACACTTTGTCTTCACCAAGTGATGTAAGAGACTTAGGCAAACATGGCCTTGATTGTCAAGAACTCTTACGATCAATCTTGGATCCCGAGACGACTCACACACTCTACGATGGACAATGGATGATGGTGATGGATGATGGTGTTGTGATGGTGGTGGGTGGTGGATGAGGTGTGAGAGAGGTGGTGTGCCAAGGGATGAGATGAAATGAATCCAAGCACTCCTATTTATAGGCTGAACAGAGAGCTGGACACGGCCCCGTGTCCGCTGGGCACGGCCCCGTGTCTCTCTGACATTCTCTCTCCTCATTAATTGTAATTCGCAATTACAATAAATGCGCCTGCTGTACTTTCGACACGCCCCCGTGTCCGCTGAGCACGGCCCCGTGGTGGGCAATAGAAGCTTCTATGGATTTGTCTTTTCTGCTACTTCTTGGGCACGCCCCCGTGCTGGCTGAGCACGGGGCGGGTTCAGACTTCTGCCTTCTCCATTTTGCTTTGGAAGGTGTCATTGAGGGGTCGGGCAGTCCACTAATATTCTTTTTCTTGTATTTATGTTGGATTTAGCTGTCTTTTTTGCTTTTTTGCGTTTTTGAGCTCATTTAATCCTGAAAATACAAAAGGAAGACAAAAACACTCTTTTTCCAATATTAGTACTTAAAAAGGGTTAGTTTTATGCCTCATTTGATGTAATTTATATGTTGCATTTTACACACATCAAAGTGTTAGGAGAAGCTACAACAAGGAATGATAGAAGATCTATTCTGGTGGATCAAGCTGCTTATTCTTCTTCTTCTCTTCTTTCAGCCTTTATGGCTAAGAGCAACAGTTCATCAAGCCAGGTATGTGTCGATGAACCAAATGTTGTTAATTGTGATAATTGTGCTAGCTTAAGTGTTAAATGTGCTGATTTGGATGCTAATATGTCTGAGTTGCAAAGCAAACATGATGCTTTAAATGCTAAATTGTTTGACTTGCAAAACAAACATGTTTCATTAAATACTAAGTGGTGTGATTTGCAAAGCAAACATGAGGATTTGCAAAACAAATTTGAAGTGACAAATATGCACAATCAAAAGTTGATAGTGGATCTTTCAAAATGCAAAGAGGCTAACATGTTTTATGAAAACCATGAAAAGGAATTTAAAACGATGGTTGAAACTTTAAGAAAAGATAAAACCGAACTGACAAAAATGGTGTCAAGAAAACAAACTGACATAAACCTTTATATCAATCGTCTTGAAAGCATGCAAAAAGAGTTAGCCTGCACAAAGTGTGAAAGTGAGGCGATCCGGCTTAAACTAGACAGTTATTCTAACTCTAGATACGTGCTGGATCACATCACTGGCACACAAAAAGAGAAAAAGGATGTCATGTGCATTGGATATAAGAAATGTCCACCACCTGTTATACAAAATTATGATGCACTGCCTGATGAGGAGTATACAACTCATTATGAAGAATTTGTTCCTTTAGACATTGAGGAATTTGCAACGGGACTTGGATACAAACCGGAAGTATCATCAGATTCGGATGTGTCAGCAGATACTTTTGTAACTGCTGAACAAAATCAGGATCCTCCAATCATTGTTGAGGATACTGATTCTTCAGATGATGAATCTGATGATACTGACTCAGCACAGTCAGATGCGGTAATCAAAGAAGAGGACATACCTCTCGAGAATCATATTCTGTGTGATCCTCCCGCAAAACCTGCTACGACTGTTTTGACCAAGTCCACGCCTACTTCCTCACAAGAGTCTGAGAGTGTGAATTTGCTGTACACTCTTGTTGGTGATGATAAAATCTACTCTGACAAAGATTTTCCTATTAAGAATGTTAATCAATCTTTAATAAGTAATTTTTTTTTAGGATTCAACAAGTAAGTTTTTGGGAAAGACAGGATCACACGTTGTGGTAACACAGTGTCCTCCTATCCCAAAGGCTGAAGTTAGAAAACAATGTGGCAATCAGAAATTACCAACAGTGAAAAAGCAGCAAAATCACAGCAAACCTAAAAGTAACTCACCGACTCAATGGCAAAAGAAACAGACCAAGAAAAAGGACAAGAAAGTGAACTTTGTGAAATCGAAGGGAACAGATAAACTTGAAACATTTTCAAATAAATCTAACTTAGATCATGTCATTCAAGTTAATTCTTTGAAAAGAAACGAACCAAACAGTTCAAAACCTAGTACCTCGGGATCACAAAGTTCATCATCGACAAGACAATCACATGATACTACGGGGTTTGTAGAACGTAGATCATGTTTTTCATGTGGCACATTTGGACATATTATTCGAAATTATCCATATCTTCATAAACAAAAAGCCAAAGTTGATGATCCCCGTGACCATATTGACCACAAGCGATCTGTTTCATCAAAACCAGATCCCCGTCTTGTAAAAGAAAGGGAAAAGAAACAGAAACGCCAACAGGTCAAGAAAATTGAAAAAGCGATTAAAACCGATGTGGTTAACAAAACATCTGTTCCTGTCAAACCAGACAATTCAAAAACTTTAGATAATCATGAAGTTAAGATTTTAAACAATAACACTGGTAAAACAAAACAGACCTGGAAACCAAAAATGGTTACTGAATCAGGGGGAACATCACAATTTCCACAACATCGAGAAGTTCAAGGAACTTACGTTGATGAAAATGGAAGACCCAAGACCACAAAGGCTTGGGTCCCCATCTCCAACTAATCATGTGAGTACATGTGCAGGATGTTCCAGGAGGAACTTTCAGCAGTCATTGGATTGTTGATAGTGGGGCATCCAGGCACATGACAGGCGACATGAAGCTTCTCTACGACGTTAAATCTATTAGAGGAGGTTATGTTGCTTTTGCTGGAGATAAAGGCGGATATATTACTGGAGAAGGAATGGTATCCAACGGGGTTGTAAGTTTTGACAAGATCAACTTTGTACAACAGCTTGATCACAATCTTCTCAGCGTTTCACAAATCTGTGAGAAACAGTTTTTAGTACACTTTGATGCAAATGGATGTTACGTGCTGAAACCCGGCTTCAAGATTCCAAAAGAATGGATTCTCTTATCAGCTCCAAGGATAAACGATTTGTATGTCCTTGATATGAGCCAAGCTATAACAACGACTGCACAAGCAACTTGTTTCATTTCAAAAGCCACAGAAAAAGACTCAATCTCTTGGCACAGACGTATGGGTCACATTCACTTACGCAAAATGAATCATTTGGTGACGAATGAATTAGTGAATGGTGTTCTTCTTAAAAATTTCCATCTTCAAGACGTCTGTGTTTCATGCCAAAAAGGAAAGCAAACGAAGAAACGACATCTGACAAAGAAGATCAACACGGTGGCAGTTCCTCTTGAACGTTTGCACATGGATTTGTTTGGTCCTGCCAAGCACAAAAGCATCAGGAATGATCAATACTGCCTCGTGATAACGGATGATTATTCAAGATTTTCTTGGGTGGCGTTTATGGCTCACAAGAGTGCAACTTTCGGTATTATCAAAAACTTGATCATTCAGATTGAGAATTTGTATAAGTTGAAGGTTAGACGGATACGCAGCGACAATGGTACTGAATTTAAAAATCAAGCCATGGCGGAGTTTTGCACATCAAAAGGTATTCTTCACGAATTTAGTGCGGCTTATACTCCTCAACAGAACGGCGTCGCTGAACGTAAGAACCGTACATTGATCGAGACTGCTAGGACTATGTTGGTAGAGTCGCAGTTGCCCATTCCATTCTGGAGTGAAGCTGTGGCCTCCGCATGTTACACGATGAATCGAGTTCTTATAGTCAAAAGACACAACAAGACCTGCTTTGAGCTTCTTCAGAAACGGAAACCAGATTTGTCATATCTTGAACCGTTTGGAGCTCCTTGCACAATGATCGATCCTAATGGAAAGTTTGGGGCAAAAGCTATTGAAGGTCACTTTCTTGGTTTTGCCACCCCGAACTTAAGAGTCTGGAATCTAGAGACTAAAAGGGTTGAAGAATTGTCTGAGGTCAGAGTACAAAGGCACACATTGCCAGTCAGATGTCCTGGTCAACCATGGATGTTTGAATACGATGACTTTTTCAATTCGATCAATGTTGAAGCAGTTGAAGAAACTGCTGCGGCAAGGATGTTTTTTGAGAGTGACAACGCAACAGATTCACCGTTGGTTCGTCCAATTATTGTCAATCAAGAACCATCTTCAGTGAACAATAATGCTCTCGACAATGAGGATTTTCATGATGCAACCGAACTGAACGAATCTTCAGAGGATGAAGAATTTCTAGATGCAGACCAAGAAGCTCCTACATCAGCTGTTCATGGTACTTCAGAGGCTACACCTCCAGTGGACGCCCCTATAACAGCTGAAGCTACTGCATCATCCTCTTCGTCAGTTCCGGGTATTGAATTGGTTGTTGATCTAAATCTCAACAATCTGGGTACAAACATTCCAGTTCCGGAAAACCCTGAAACAAGAATTCACAATACCCATCCTCAACAAAACATCATAGGCAATGTACAAAGTGGCATACAAACAAGAAACATGTTGCGAAACAACAACATCGCAGGCTTGTATGCGGCGATTAGAGAATCTGGTCAACAAAACGATTGGTCTTTCGCGTGTTATGTCTCACAGGAAGAACCAAGAACTTGGAAAGACGCTTTAAAAGATAACTCTTGGGTTGAAGCTATGCAGGAAGAACTGCAACAATTCCAGAAACTTGGTGTCTGGAAACTCGTAGAGAAACCTGCTGGTTATAAGAAGATTGGTACCCGTTGGGTGTATAAATGCAAAAAGGACGACCGTGGAATCGTTATTCGCAACAAAGCTAGATTAGTCGTTCAAGGTTTTCGTCAGATTGAAGGTATAGACTACAACGAAGTGTATGCACCTGTTGCACGTCTGGAAGCAATTCGGATCTTTCTGACTTATGCCTCATTCAAAGGATTCAAGGTTTACCAGATGGACGTCAAAAGTGCATTCTTACATGGTCTAGTGGAAGAAGAGGTGTATGTTGAACAGCCTCCAAGTTTTGAAGATCCTATCCATCCCGATCGGGTTTGGTTGCTGAACAAAGCTCTCTATGATCTACATCAAGCACCGCGATCTTGGTACGCAACCTTATCTAATTATCTACTGGAGAATGGATTTCGCAGAGGTCTTATCGATTGCACTCTTTTCATAAAAGAACAAGATGGAGATCTTCTACTGGTTTAGGTATATGTGGATGATATTATATTTGGTTCTACTAACAATGTTATGTGTAGGGATTTCGAGCGTGTAATGCAGGATAAATTCGAGATGAGCGCTATGGGGGAGATGACTTTCTTTTTGGGATTGCAAGTGCAACAAACGAGGTCTGGGATTTTCATCCATCAGACTAAGTATGTCCAAGACATCTTGAGCCGATTCCAGATGTCCGACACATTGCCCATTGGTACCCCACTGTAGCAAAATCACGGAATCAATCCAGACTTGAAGGGTGAAGTTGTTAGTTCTTCATACTACCGCACGATGATTGGATCCCTTATGTACCTCACAGCATCAAGACCAGATATAATGTATCCAACATGCCTGCTAGCCAGATATCAAGTGAACCCGAAGGCCTCACATCTTACAGCTGTAAAAAGGATTTTTCGTTATTTGAAGGGTTGCCCAGACACCGGTCTATGGTACCCTAAGGATGATAACTTTGAATTAGTCGCTTTCAGTGATTCTGATTTTGGCGGATGCAAAATCGACGGCAAATCAACAACGGCTGGATGCCAGTTTTTAGGAACTCGCCTTGTAACGTGGCAGTGCAAGAAGCAGACTTGTGTCGCTACATCAACTTGTGAAGCCGAATACATTGCTGCCTCAAGTTGTTGCTCCCAAGTCCTGTGGATACAACAGCAAATGCGCGATTACGGTTTTGAATTCCTAACTACTCCTATTTATGTCGATAATTCTACTGCCTTATCTATCACTAAAAATCCTGTGCAGCATTCAAAGACTAAGCACATCGAAATTAAATATCACTTCATACGTGATTGCTTTGATAAAAGGCTAATCGATGTTGCTTACGTCCACACTGATGACCAACGTGCCGACCTTTTTACCAAAGCATTTGATAAATCAAGATTTGACTTTTTATTATTGGTAAACGGCATTAAGGTCAAGCAAGAGTAATCCGCATCGGAAAATCATTTTTGTAAATATCTTTGTGTTTTTAAAATTCTTGTAAGTTTGTTGATTTTAGGGGGAGTAATTCAAAATTTGAAAATTCAAAAACATCGAAAAATTTCAAAACCCAAAAATAATAGAAAAACAAAAATGAGTTTCCTGGCGAGCAAAAGAGAAAATGATAGTACATCAGTGGTCTGTCTAAACCTCTTTAAACTAAAATGCAAAATGAAAAATGTTAAGCAGCTCTATATAAGATGTATCGGTAGGCTCACAATCATTTTAAAGTGTGCAGGGTGATATAAACCTTAAATCGACTGAAGACCATGTGGGAACCACTCATTGGCATATGGTCTTAGTACCGAAATTTCGTTTGAGAGATTGCCGAGGTTCTGAGATATGTGGTCTTTATGCTGTTTATCATCTGGGTATCATGGTTGTTTCTTTTACCGAAACAAACGGAGACGAAGTCTAGATCTTCCATGATATCATACATACGTGTACATACTGCATACGACCTCAATAAGTGATCAACAATCACATGTCCACAAAACAAGTGATAATATATCACATTTATCCGGGAGTCAAGTTCGTCTCTTTGTTGTACGAAAGTACTGACCTGTTCACGGACTTGCTCTTGTGCCCTTCATGCATCTGAAAATCAAGTTCCTCATCAATAAGTGATTCTATCACATAGGGCTTGTTTTCATCAAAATAAGTGAGTATCTCACATTTTCATATACGTCAAAACAGATGATAAATGGTATACTCACCCGTAAGATGAAATCCTCGTGCATACCTTGATACGGGAATGTGTCGTTATGTGGATGAACACCGGTCGGTAAGTATAAATCATACCTTAACGTATCCCCTCGCCATGATTACACATGATAAGTTGAGCTTATGTGGATAACAATACCGATAATCGTTATAGGATGTTTATCTAAATGTTAACAAAAAGAACAACAAGAGTGTTTTGGCATGACCGTACACTGATATGATTCTCTTACCCTCGAAACTCACAAAAAGAATGTTTGTATATATTTACTTTTCTTAGTTTCTGCAACTCTGTATATATTTATTTACTGCTTTCAGTCTTTAAGTTTGAAATATTCAAAATACCAAAAAGATTTTAGGTGTGTTTTAATATAAACTTTATAAAAGCCAAAAAGATTTTATTTCTGCTTTAGTTTTGATTAACCGATGTAGAAACTCAAGTCTTCATTGCCTGAAATCTGATTGAAAACTAAAACGACTGAATCTTCATAAACGGTCAGAGTTTGCAAGTTTTGAAAGTTAATAATCTAAATTGAAAAATCTGTTAACTTTTCAAACTAAACTGTCGGACGGTAGTTGAATAAGAATTGGTCACATGTGTGTCATTTGTTTAATGTTAACTATATTTTAAGCGGTTGTTCTCATTACGCGTTTAGCTTTCTTGCATTTGCAGATGCTAAAGGCGAAGAGAACATGTTCGATGACAAGCTTCGGAATGAAGACACGACGTGAAGGCACTCAAATGATAAAGATGATCGAGTTGCCGCTGATCAATCACCAACACCACAAGGATCTCAAGCATTGAAGTCAAAAGATTCCCAAGCATAATCAAAGGGGGAGTTTGTTAACACACTACCTAAATCAAAAGGGAGTTTGTTGATACACTTTCTACATGCAACACGTGAAGCCTTTGAAGATCCTTTCCGAGAGAATGAACCATCAAGAGATGGAGAACGAGATTACGAACCTCGCGAGCAGCATCCAAGGGGGAGTTTGTTGATACATATTGTGTGGATACGGCTCGGCTCGGTTCGACTCGGCTACGAAGTGAAGGCCGTAGTCAAGATATCCTCCTATCTTGACTCGGTATGCGTTTTTTTTTCGTAATGTTTGATGTAATTGCGATTGCGTGTGTGCAGTATGCAATTTAGATTAAGTTTGTGTTGTTTATATTTTGTTAGCTTGCCCAAAATGTCAAAGCCCAAGGCCAAGGCCCAATCACATCAAAGTGACGAAATCAAGTGATTTCGTCAAACACTTGTTGGTGAAATCACCTTTTTGGTGAAAACACCTTTGTGGTGAAAACCAAATAGGACGAAATCAAGTGATTTCGTCCATATCCTTGATTTCGTCCCATGTGATTTCGTGGGTTTCTGTTTTCGTTGACATGTGTAGTATATAAACACAGACAACAGACATAACACAGGGAGGCGAAGTCTGAATAGATTTCTTTGAGAGAACACACACACACAACTGAGAGTTTATAGGTTTATCTTGTAAACATTGCTTTGTAACGGTTTCATACGAGTTAATACAATGGAGTGTTAATCGTTGTATCGTGTTTGTGATTACGTGTTCGTCACTTGGTTTAACTTACCCGTTTGGATTCCGCACTTTCGGGTTTGTCGGAACACAGGGAATAGAGGTTACTCGATCCTCCGGGTGGACCTACAGATGGTATCGGACCAGAATTACAATGAACCGGAGGTTGAATCGGTGACCCAACAGTTGGACCGGGAAACCGGCCGGTCGAACCGGTTTTTAAAGGGGTTGGACCGTTTTTATATTTTTTCATATTTACCCCTATTAATTTTTATGATGTTTACGATACCTTCCAGTTCTTACGTTCTGTTCGACCGATCCAACTAGTCTGATCAGTGAACTGGTAAGGAGACCGGTTCAACGTCAGGTACAGTTCTAAAAACATTGCTCACAAGTGAAGTATATGCATTTATTGATTTATCTCTCACCTCATGGTTTTAGACCACCCACCATGGTGATCAAATTGTCCAATCGGTTGCAACGTGGATAGTAAGACCAAATTGGAAGAAATTATTTTAATCAAATAATTGACTTTAATGCACGACCAGGTTGTGATGGCAACCATTGTTTGCAACCAGCTTTAATTCTTTTTTCTATTTTTTAACTTCTATTTCTTAAAAACATTTAATTCCTTTTCCTTTTTTTTATTATTTAACTTCTATTTCTTTATATAATAAAATATTAGTTTAGGTTGGGTTGTGAATGTGGGTGAAAAATTGGATTGGGTTGGGTTGTGTAGTGAAAGAGAGAGAAATTAGTATTTTAATTAAAGATTAGGTTGAGTTGAGTTGGGTTGCGTTGTGTAACACCCCGAAAACGGGTTTAGTAATTAGACCCCGTTAATACTAAACAGCGGGTATAATACCGTTAGCAGAAAGATTAAACCGGAAATTATAAGGATTTAAATAAATAAGCTTAATAATAAATAAAAGGAGGATAAACACTTTGAGAAAACAAAGTATATAGAAGGCCCGAGTTAACGGGACTTAAAATAAAACGGGTTCTGACTTCCCGAATCCATTAAATTAACTAGGAATAATTAACCTAGTTAGTCATATGTGATTAAGTTATAAATAGTGAATTATAGCTTAAAATGATCAAAATAAAACATAAGGGACCATTATTGCCAAGAGGGCAAACTAGTTTTATTTAAAAAAAAAAAGAGAAAACAAAACACACACTTGGTGTGTGTGTGGGTCGATCGACCAGGGCAGGAAAAAAAGGGCTCAAACCCTAATCTCTACAAAATCATCAAATTGAAGCTTGATTCAAGGTCAAAACCGATGCATGAATGCATAGAAACGATCACCTGGTCGCAAGGATCGTAAGGTATGTCAAAATTTTGATATTCATGAAGTTGGGATTCTTGACGAATTTATGAAGTTCGAAATTTAAGCTTGAATGATTGTTGTTTGGATGAAATTAGAGTGAAATAATGTCTAGGAACAAACCCTAGTTATTAGATTGTTGAAATTATGCTCAATGCTTGAGAATTTCATGATCACCATTGAAGGTGATAAGTGGGTTTTGACTAAATTCATGTATGAGATGTTTTTAGGGTTTTGATTGCATAAAAAATAGTGTTATGATGTCAAGAACATGCTTAAATTGAAAGCTGAATTCAAACGGCTCTTGATCAAAATTTACATCCGACTTGTATTGGCTGTAACCTAGACAAAACGTGATAAAAACATGTGTTTCTTGAGTCTAAAATGTAATTCCATGAAATATCTTTAAAACCCCACTGGAATCGCATTTTTTCGACGAAAATTGAGCGTTTTATAAATTTTTCCGTATCAAAGGTTCAAGCTGCGTTTTCTGGCAGAATTTGCAGCCCATTACGAATGTCATAACTCAATTTAGGAATTGAGTTATGATCTCAAATTCTTATTGTAGAAAATTTTAAGTGATTAAAAGAATCGCCAATTGGAATTTCGTCAATCGGATAAACGAGGAATTTTAAATGAATTTTTTCGTAAGCTGCAGTCAGAAGTGACGAATCTGATTGCAACTTAGTAAATGAATTTTTACGAGTTTTCGGTAAAGAGTTAGATCTTGAAATTTTAACACAAGGTCTAACCCTTCGAGAGGTACCCCACATTAAAAAATCATAATTTTTTAAGACTTGTAAACAGGTTAAACAGGTCATCAAAAACAGCCTATTTTCGGGGATACGAAACTTGATTGTTGATGTTATAAATTATACCCACAATGTTCATATGTTGAAATTATGAATCAAACGCGTAGTTTCCTAGTTCGACTAATTACGCGTGATGTGGGGTAATACAAATTTTAATCATGAAGTCGATTTAGCTAATATGCACATATCATATAATTAAGGGTAGTTAACTTTTGAAGAGTTAAACTAACCATGGACGGAGTCGAATAGTAGTTTTGACATAGAAAATACGTAAGGTGGAATAGTCGTGGTTATAATGACTAATCTAACCACCTTGTGAATTATGATGATAGTTTGACTCTTGACAAGCTAGATGGAGGCTTGGGAATGAAACGGGTCAAACGGAGCAAGTACGAAAAGGAAAGCGTAATTTGGATGCGAAGTAAGTAAAAGCTTACACCCTTTTTTAGTATACATCAGTTGTGTGTATTGAAAATGAATAAAAGATGTTTATTAATTTTTATAGATATTTTTATAAAGTTGTTCGACAAGGTTTTCGCGGATGTTTTGTCAATAAATTATTTGTTGACAGCAACAGTTCCGCTACTTGCAGAAATTATTTCGAGGTCTTAACCATTGAGTTTTGACACGATATTTGACCAGAAGTTGGTTTACAACATAAAGGATGTTTAGTAATTTTTATAGATTTTTATAAAGTTTTTCGACAAGGTTTTCACGGATGTTTTGTCAATAAATTGGTTGTTGACAGCAACAGTTCCGTTACTTGCAGAAATTGTTTCGAGGTCTTAACCATTGAGTTTTGATACGATATTTGACCAGAAGTTGGTTTACAACATAAAGGATGTTTAGTAATTTTTATAGATTTTTATAAAGTTTTTCGACAAGGTTTTCGCGGATATTTTGTCAATAAATTAGTTGTTGACAGCAACAGTTCCGCTACTTACAGAAATTATTTCGAGGTCTTAACCATTGAGTTTTGATACGATATTTGACCAGAAGTTGGTTTACAACATAAAGGATGTTTAGTAATTTTTATAGATTTTTATAAAGTTTTTCGACAAGGTTTTCGCGGATATTTTGTCAATAAATTAGTTGTTGACAGCAACAGTTCCGCTATTTGCAGAAATTATTTCGACGTTTTAACCATTGAGTTTTGATACGATATTTGACCAGAAGTTGGTTTACAACATAAAGGATGTTTAGTAATTTTTATAGATTTTTATAAAGTTGTTCGACAAGGTTTTCGCGGATGTTTTGTCAATAAATTAGTTGTTGACAGCAATAGTTCCTTTACTTGCATAAATTATTTCGATGTCTTAACTATCGAGTTTTGACATGATACTTGGCCAGAAGTTGTTTAACAACATAAATGATGTTTGGTAAGTTTTATACATTTTAGACATAAGCCTTTTTGGGTCAAGTGCCTATAAACGGGTCTTTTCCGTAAAACAACCAACCGAAGTGTAGAATCCGGGAAAATTGGTCAATTATACTAAATCCACCACGAGTATAGTTGTGGTGAAATGTAAATAGATAATTCAAATTTGGGAAAATGATGGGTGAAAAGGATGAGCGAAATTTAAACTTAAAAGTTTAAATTCTCTAAACGGGTCAAAACGAATTACGCGCATAACTTGGGTATTGGTTGCGTAATTCACAAAAGTTACAAACGACAGACTTCGGAGCTGGCAAAATATATATATATATATATATATATATATATATATATTATAATACGTTCATTCTGAATTTCAGACTTGTTTAAACTCGTTATTTAACTACCAAAACTAACTTTTGAGTTGGTTTTGATTTTAGGTGAACATCAGAAATACCCGGATGAAGATCAAGCGGAGTACAAGAACCGAACACATGAAAAAGAAGCTTCCGCACATTGTTTTGTCGTTATTTTAAAACGACGAACTCAATTACATTATGTAGTATTATTCTAAGATTGTAAAAGTTTTAATTTACCCGTATTTTTCAACGTATATGTAAATCATAATTACTTGTTTATTTTCGTAAACTATACGAAAACTGTTAATTAATAGTAAGGGTCTTACACGTTGTGATAGTGGATAGTCTTATAAGAAACAAACTTTCGATATCTTGTCCACCATTGAATCCATATATGTACCACCAGGAAGAGTATGCTCTTAAATATTATGAATGTAACAAACTCTTATCCGCCATGTGTTACGGGACGTCGAAACGTAAAGTAATGCTAATTTATATTGTCTAATGAAAAAGTATTATGTTTGACCCGACTCATTTCCAAATAAAATTTACGTCAAAACGTAAACCAACTAAAAACGTAAATAAAATAAGCATCAAAACGTTTTATAAACTCAAATTTATTAATGAAAACGTTTTATATTGACTCGACTCATTTCCAAAGAACTTTTACATCAAAACATAGATCAACTGAAAAGTATATAAAAATATGTGCGAAAATGTATTATATTTTACCCAACAAAATTTACACCAAAACGTAAACCAACTTAAATTTATACCGACACGTACATATGAATACGGCTGCAAACAAACCAAACGTTCGGCGAAGAGTTCGTGAACCGTTCGGCGGGAAGTTCGTTTGTGTCCGTTCGTTTATTAAACAAATGGAGACGAACAAGAAATTGCTCGTTTAGTTAAATGAATGAAAATGAACAGAGGTAGCGTTCATTCGTTTATATTCGTGAATGTTCGGTTACGTATTCGTTTATGTTCGATTGTATTCAATGGTTCATTAGTGTTTTTATTTTTATATTTTATTTAAATATTTCAAAATTCCGACAAATCAAATATTTAGAGTAAACTGTCAAAATAGTCCTTGAGGTTTGGTCACTTTTGCCACTTTAGTCCAAACTCAAACCTTTTGAATCTAGGTCCTTGTGGTTTCAATTTTATTGCTATTTTCATCCAAAAGCAACATCTGGTCAAATTTTTTAGTTGACATCCAACTTTTTTGTCTTTTTCTCCCTTTTGATGAAGGGTAAAATTGTCAGATTTTTATAGTTTGTTATAATAAACCATTAAAAGACCATTTTGCCCTTCATTAAAAGGAAAGAAAAAAACATAAACAAAATTTGGATGTTAACTGAAAAATCTGACCAGATTTTGATTTTTGATGAAAATGGCAACAAAATTGAAACCACAGGGACCTTTGAGTTTTGGACTAAAGTAGCAAAAGTGACCAAACCCCAAGGACCATTTTGGCAGTTTAGTCAAATATTTAATAAGTGTCTTATACATGAACCCATGGTTGTGTTCGTTTGTTTCCATTTGTGTTAATGAACATTAGTTCGTGCTCGTTTGCGTCCGTCGTTTTCATTCGTTGCCTAAAATTAACAAACAAACACGAACAAGTTCATTTCCTTAACAAAGGAACGCGAACATAAAAACCCGTTCGGTAACTGTTCATGAACAGTTCGTGTACATATATATTTCTTAACAAACGAACACGAACATTCTTTTGTTTCGTTTAAAGCTCTACATATAAACAAATAAGCATTTAGAACGCTAGGGGGTTAAAACGACATTTCATAAAGTTTTTAGAAAGTTCACGGGGTGTAAATGTAAAAACTAAAAGTTAAAGGGTCAAGGTAAAAAAAGACAAAAAAAAAAAAAAAAAATTAGGGCTGTTTGGTAGCCTCCTAATGACCATTCAGATGCTACCTCTTAGGTGCTGTTTGTTTTTTCTGCACGAAAACCTCTTCTGCTGCAGGCCACATCTGCAGGCATCTGCAGGAGAAGAGGTGGACCAAATGTCTTCAGTCTGCAAGGAGAAGAGGGTTTGTTTTTTTTATATATAAAACCTCTTCTTCTAGGTTTAGAACACACACCACACAACAATCTGCACCTCCACTCTCTCTCTCTACTCTCTCTCTAGTCTACAATCTGCACCACCGCCATCATCACCACCGCCAGCACTTCACCACTGCCATCATCACCACCGCCATCATCACAACCACCGTCACCACCTCCGCCTTCACACCTCCACCTCCACCGCCATCATCACAACCACCGAGCCTGCAACGAATCGAACAAAACGACCGTCACCACCTTCGCCTTCACACCTGGCCGGTGCCTGCAACGAATCGATTTAGGGTTTTCGATTTTAGGGTTTTCGATTTGGGGGTTTTGTTTGTGATGTTGTTGATGATGATGATTTGGGGTTCGATTTGATGATTTGGGGGTTCGATTTGATGATTTGGGGTTCGATTTGATGATTTGGGGGTTCGATTTGGGGTCGGAGCAGGGGTTCCGAGGTGGAGGTGGTGGCGGAGCAGTGGCGGAGCAGTGTCGGAGGTGGAGGTGGTGGCGGAGCAGTGGCGGAGCAGTGTCGGAGGTGGAGGTGGTGCCAAGAAGAGGTAAACCTCTGCTTGGAGAAGCTTACCTCTCATCACTTCCCCAAGAAGATGTTGGGGAGAGGTAAAAAGCACTTCTCGAAAAAAAAACAAACACTCTTCTGAGGCTAAACCTCTTCCCGCGTCTGCACGGTGCAGACAGAAGAGGCCAGGAAGCTCTTCTTCCAGAAACAAACACCACCTTAATGGTTTAAAACCTCTGAATGAATAAGAGGTAACCTCAAGTCTGAATGGCTAAGAGGTAACATCTGAATGGTAAATCATCACATGTCACATTCTTCTACCTTCTCATTGGTAAAATTCTTAAGAGTAAACTGCAATTTTACACCCTGAGGTTAGGGGTCATTGGCATGTCTACCCCCCCTAACGAAATAATTGCAATTTTACTCCCCACTGTTCACTCTTATGTTGCAACCTTACCCCCTGTTAACAGTCAACGTAGTTTGACCCTTATAGGTGAGGGTATTTTGGTAATCTTACCCCATATTATTATTATTATTATTATTATTATTATTATTATTATTATTATTATTAAACTCCATATAACCTAAAGTTGGGGGGTAATTATAAGCGGAGAAAACGCAAAAAGATGAATCATTCAGATGGATTCGATGATAAGGTTTCCTTTCTTTTTATTTTTATTTTGTTTTTTAGGGTTTACCTGTTTGTTAAATTTGCTTGCTGTAAACTTTGATTTTTGGGGAATTTGTAGCTGTGTAGATTGTATACACCAAAATTTTAGGGCTCTTTAGCTTTTTCAAGAAATTCAACTTTTTCGATTGACTTTAAAACATCTGATACCAAAATTTTAGAATTCTTCAGTCTCTTTAATTTTAGGAACAAAGAACTTCATTCTCGATAGAGGGTTTATCTGTTTGTAAAGTCAATTTGTTGAACTTGCTTGTTGTTTAGTTTGATTTTTGGGGAATTTGTATCCATGAAGCCATCAAGTTACTGAATACAGCAGCAGTTCATTCTTGGTTAAACGATTAAACAAGTTCATCATCATCAGCAGCAACACACAAACCCTAGCCACCACTCCAACTTCTACATCATCAAATAACCCAGATCTGGAATAGGAACCACTGTAGGCGGCTAGGGTTAGGGTTTGGAATAGGAAAGAGGTTGTGGCTGAGTTGATGGTGGCGGTGGTGAGAAAGGGGAAGGAGGTGGTGGTTGAGTTGATGGTGGCGGTGGTCAGAAGAGGAGAAGGCGGTGGTGGTGGAGTTGATGGTGGCGGTGGTCAAGGCCGGAGATGCAGGCGGCGTTGCATCTCATTTACACCTCCGGCGGTGGTCAGAATATGATGATGATGAAGAATGAACTGCTACTGCTGATGATGATGAACTTGTTTCGTTGATTTTGTGATTTGTGTTGTGTTGTGGATCTGGATTTGTTGCTGCTGATGATGATGAAGAACTTGTTTCGTTGATTTTGTGATTTGTGTTGTGGATCTGGATTTGTTGCTACTGATCTGGGTTTGGAATGATGATGATGATGATGATGATGATGATGAATAATGAACTGATCTGGGTTTGGACTGCTGCTGCTGCTGATGATGATGATCTGGGTTTGGAATGATGATGATGATGAAGAATGAACTGATCTGGCAAAAACGTTTGAATATGATGATGAAGAAGCACACAACGATTAAACGATTGAACTGCTGATGATGATGATGATGAAGAATGAAATGATCTGGGTTTGGAATGAACTGATGATGATGATGATGAAATTTTTTTTATTTTGTGTTGATTCTTGATTTTTTATATAATTTTAATAAGACAGGGGCAAAAACGACTTTTCACACATTATAACAGTCAAAACAAACGTTGACTTGACAGAATCTGTTAACAGGGGGTAAGGTTGCAACATAAGAGTGAACAGTGGGGGTAAAATTGCATTTATTTCGTTAGGGGGGGGGGTAGACATGCCAATGACCCCTAACCTCAGGGTGTAAAATTGCAGTTTACTCAATTCTTAATGTTTCCATTAAGAGGTAGCCTCTTAATGAATATTCAGAGGCTACCAAACAACCCCTTAGTGTTTCTCCGATATAACGGACGCTACATAACCCACGTTGTCTTGATTTTCCGTTCGGCTTGCCAACTAAATATTCTGTTCGTTATTGGTTTTGCCAAAAAATATTCAAATATGAGGATACTCGTCCTTTTGTTGATTATTATTTTATATATACGGAGCCTATATGAATTTATTTCATATAGTAGGTGAATAAAAGCAGATTTATTGCACGATCACTAATAGTATTGTACTACAAGACCATGCGTAATCGTTAGTTGAATAATGCCCTCACCCTGTGACGTTTTCTGTCATGTGACAGTACAGTCAGTATGTGACCATTATTGGGCGGTATTGCAAAAGTGGCGTAGTGGGAATAATGCCCAATAACGTCCCTCCAATCATTACACAATTATTTATTTTTTAAACCTTAAAACTTAAAATACTTCATTAATTTAAAAAAAAAATACAATACTAGAAATAAAAAAACGGAAATAAAAAAAAGATAAAGTTGAAAAAAAAGATGATGATCTAAAGTCCGTATTTTTCCCGAAGTTTTTGGCGATGCATTTGCGCAACGATCAACGCGTCGCCTTGGAGGTGGTCGATCGGTTTGGACAAAAACTCAATGTCCTTTTTCGTTTGCCTCGCTGCTTGCATCTCGTTAAACTTTTTGTTTTCGGCGACTCGTTCTTTCATAGTCTCCAAATGTTGGTGGCCGAGGTCTCGAATGTCTTGGAGATGACGGTTCATCTCCTCGAAATCTTCCTTCAACTCAAGATCGGAAGACGACTCCACCGGTTTTTTCCCGGTCCGCTTATCTTTTTCTTCTTGTCATACCCTCAAAATCCACAAGCGGAGTATTACCGCGAGGCGTGTGACTGACCAGGATCAAACCACCAATTATAATAAACATTAAGTAAAGTAAAGTAAAACCAAACGTCTAAAGTTTCACAACCCAAAGTCCAAAAACAAGTTTAACAGTCAGGGGAAGCATTTAAGTTCAAAACCAAAATATAAGTTTAAAATTTAATAAAGTTTTCAAGAACACGCAGCGGTTCGTGTACCACAACGACTCCTACTCCAATGCAAACTCCAACTAAAAACCTAACGACCTGCAAGGCATATAGTAACGAATCAACAACAAAGTTGAGCGAGTTCACAGTTGGGTGTTCGTTTTAAGTTGTTTCAAAAACATAGTTTTCCTTTAGCTGGCTTACTTGCCGTGGGGGTTACCCCATAGTTTAAAAACATGATTAATCCTTTCCTTTTACTTTGACTCCCAGCCGTGGGGGCTACCCCATGAATATCCCACTAGACCCGTTACCATATCGACTACTGACTGAAGTTATGTTGAGTGCCCTGCGTCAATGTCTATCATCATTGACGTGCCCAGATCCATTAGTCCACTCCCGTCCTCTGCGGCACGGTGTGAGGCTTGTTAAACCTAATAGCGCTATTTAACTAATGACCCGTTCGCCATTGGCCCGACGATTAAGTCAATATAAAAATGAAGGACTTAATGATAGAGTTTTTGGTCTAGTATCAATGTTGTCACCCTTCAGTTAAGAGGGTGGAGGTACGTATTCTAACCAAGGAGAATACGCAGGTTTACTTTCAATCAATTACCCATTCCCGACCACCGGGAATCCCATGCCTTGTAGAAAGTGTGAACTCACCTTTGCTTAGCTCGGCAGATAAAAGTCACTTAAGCTAATGTGGCCAACCACGTCCTATCATGGTTACCATATAAGTCAGGTTCGCAATCAGGCAATACACGTATTCAACAAGTGGTGTATAAGTAACAATTATTGTATAACACCTTAATGTATGTATACAAAATAAGCCATATATAACAGCTAACATGAATTAATAAGGAACAGTAAGAAGTGTGCGATCTTTTTGGGCTATTCTAGCGCGTGGCCCATTAGAATAAGGCCCATTAGTAATTAGGGTGCGGCCCCATTTGTCAATGTGCAGTCCATACAAGCAATGTTGTCAAAGACGCAAGGCGCAGGCGAGGCGCATCGGCCTCGCCCGGAGCCTAGGCGCAAGGCGCAAAAAAAGCGTGGTTTTTTTTAAGAAAAACGCACATAGAGAAAAAAATATAAAAAATATGTTATGCTTTGAAAATAAATAAGATTCCACATATAAAATTAAAAAAACTATTATATATGACATTTATGATCATGGAGCTAATAGTTAGTAGCAAAAGTTTAGGACTTATATGTTGTTAGTTTTGGGTGTGTGAATAAAAGTCTCAAAATGTGGTAAATACTTTGTCCCACATTGGTGTGGCAACAAAGTGAGTGGTTGTTTATAAGGTAAAGTCTTTACTACTCTATTGTAGCTTTATGACATGTTTTACTACAAGTCCTACCCGCTCGCAGGGGGGGTGCAAAAATGAGTTTCTGAGCTGGAATTTGGTTGAACTCATGCGGACACGAATGCAGCTCCGAAAAATCCGGGCCCGCGTGAGGCAGTTTTTTATACTCACTCAGTTTTGTTTTTTCCTGTTTTTTTTTCGTTATTCCCTGTTTTTTGCGCTGCGCTTCAGACTTTTTGCGCGCCTTTCCTGTGCCTCAGACCACTTTTTTCAAAAGAACCCATTTTTGCGCCTAGGCTGCCACCAGGCGCTATAGGTGCGCCTCGCTGCGCCCGGGCGCCTAAGCGCGCGCTTTTTGCGCTTTTGACAACATAGCATACAAGAGTGTGCGACCACCTTGACAAGTGTGCTGTCAGACTTAAGTTGTGCGGTCCATTTTTGAGGTGTACGGCCCAAAGGGACTGTGCGGCCCACGCTGGAGTGCGCGGTCTGCCTAGCAAGTGTGCGGTCATGCTGTGGGTGTTGTACGATGTGCAGTATTTACGTGTACATACGGGGTGTGCGACATAGCTTACTTAAATCAGAAGAACATAAACAATCAACATTCCATTATGCATGGATCACTCAAATCCTATTCGAATCTTATCCACGTCAGGACCATATAGCAAATATTACTCTCTTTTGAATTATTATATAAAACGGATGGTGCCTAAAACATTTTAAACATGTTTTTAACTCTCATTTCTACCAAACCATGTATGATCTATAGTGCTTAAAAAAAAGAACCCCAAATCTAATAAAATCAACCGAGCATGTAAGACTTGTTTGAGGTCATTATTTGATCCTATTATCATCAACAATTAGTTATTAGTTTAATAATTTACCATTCAGTTTTAATATTTATGTTCATCTATAACAAATATTAAACTAATTAATGTTCAATACAGTAGAAACGCATATAACAAATATTTATGTTCAACATGAATGATAACATATTTTTTTGTATCAGCATGGTTTTTGGTGTTCAGAAACTTATCAACACTATTAATTTAGAACAATATGAAAACACACGGCCAATTAATTCAAACAACAAATAAACACAGCAACAAAATACAACTTCACCAATACATATCAGATTTTGATTTAGGAATCATAAAGAGTTTTAAAACAAACACTAGTGGCTTTAAACTACCTGCTGTCGTCGACTCCGCCACCAACACTTCTGCTGCAACCAGCCGCCACTGTTCTGCTCCGCCGTTGTGTCACCATCACCTACTCAGTTACAACTCGAACCGGAATTCGGAAACACGTGTATGTGAGCCGGAATAATCACTGTCGTCGTTTGACCAGAAACACCACTGTCGTCATGTTGCTGGCGCCGGCCGACAATCACCGCCGCCTCCGACGATCTGTCGCCAGAAGAACGAAGAAAAGGGGGGTGTTTGCAGAAGAAACGAACGGCCGATAAACGCGCAGCTGTTCTCTGCCGTCTTAACGGTCATCGTCGCCGTCTCCTCTCTCTCAGCTACTCTCTCTCTCTCTCTCTCTCTCTCATTCCTGCAGGTCCCTCTCTCTCTCTGTAACGTTCTTAGAAGTATGGGGGTGTGTGGGGTCCAAGGAGGGAAAGGAGTTTTGTGGGTGTGGGTGTATTTGCCGGAAATCGGTCAACAGGAAAGGGGCAGTGTCTGTGCGGCTGGGAATTGTCAAGTGTAGGGATAAGCAAAATGGACCCGGTACCGGTACCGAATTTACCGAACTGGGTACCTTTTCGGTACCGACTTTTGACATTTTCGGTACCGGTTCGGTACCGGTATTTACCGGTTTTTACCCTCAAATACCAGTACCGTACCGGTACCGAACCGTACCGTACCGGGTATATTCGGTACCGGTACCCACTTTTGAGGATTTTCGGTACCGGTACTTTCGGTTCCGGTACCGAGTTCATCCCTAGTCAAGTGGGCTTTAGGGTTTTAAAATGAGGGGTGAGAATACAAGTTTAGATTTATAGTAAGGTTTAGGTTTAGGGAGTTGGGTTAGGCCTGACCCATGGGTGTAAATCTCGCCCGTTAACATTAACAAATAATCGCGCGTTTTAAATTAAATATACCCGGTTCGGGTTATCAGTAAAACAACAAGTTCCCATTTCGCATGTTATTATTATTTAATAATAATAATAATAATAGTAATATTACAATTATGAAGATTACTAAAATGCCCTTCTCTCGGCGATGAGAGTACGGGTTGTCACACTTCTACCGGGCGGTCGAGCAAACTCTTCAACTTTCTCGTCAACGTCCACAACAACATTTAGATCGACGTTGCGGACATCGGAAGTTGGTGTTTCAGGGTCAACGGAGGATGACGTTTTCGAACGTTTAGCTCTACGTCTACTACTTGACGTCATGGTCGGTACGCCAGCCCACTTTGGACTTTTTCTTAGGAGGTCCCAACATTTATAGTAGGGGAAAACGTCTTTCGTCTTCTCGTACTCTTCCATAGCCTTCGTTAAAACCCCGACGTCACCTTCTCCGCTCGGCCGATGATCGTAGTTACATTGATAAACTTCTTGGAATACGTGACACTTGTTGTTGATGCCGGTCCATTTGCTTGAGATGGAATCCTTGTCACGATGTTCACCCTTACCTCACGTGCTATAAAAAGTGCACGAATCCTTTTCCAAAATTCGGGACCGGTTTGAAAGTTTGCTACAAATAGAAAAAAAAAGTTGTAAGTTAAAAATAAAATAATAAAATTGACGTGTAGGAAAAAAAAGTAAAAAAAAAATAAAACTTACCAACATTGGGGTCCTCCGAAACATCGACCCACGACCGAACCAACGTGTATTCCTCGTCCTTCGTCCAAATAACGTAAGTATGCTTTTGTCTGGTTAACGCGGCCAAAGCTCGGCGTTTTGGTCCGGTCAACTAACCCGTCAGACACCCGTCAGTCTTTTGTCTGGTTGACCGGACCAAAACGTCGCACTTTGACCACAGCTCGACACTGCAGGGTGTGCATATAAGACAAAAAACCTTTTTTTGGGTTGGCTATCTACACACTAGTGTGTAGATAGTAAATGCCTAGATTTATAAGAAGTATATAATACACGGGATCTTAAACTAGTTTATATATCCAGGTAGCCCTATATGTATTTATTTCATATGCTAGGTGAATAAAAAGCATATTTATTGCACAATCACTAATAGTACTATAAATATTTATTGCACAATCACTAATAATACTATGAATATTTTGCGTCTATATTTAAAAAGTTGGTGGTGATAAATTTTAATGTGTCTTGTCTTACTAATTATTTTCCCTTGTCTCGATTGTAACGAGGCCACTTGATTTTAGAGATGATAAAGTATCATCGTGCACAAACTTATAATTCGTGTGGAACAAGTAGATTAGAAATTTAATTAGAACATGTTAATCGCGACGTTTAAATGTGGCTGATACTAAACTTCTATTCATACCAGCTTAGTATGAAACGTGGTGTAGCCCAAAGGTGCAGGAACTAAACTGGTTTGGATCCGAAAACCGATAGCGAAACCTTCGGTGAAACCAGGTTAAAACCAATCCAGTCCGCTGGTTTATAACCAGTAATGATCTTGTAACCCCTAATTGTTATTAACGCATAAGGGCACGTGATATATCATCAAGATATGTTATTTGTATGTGTGATGAGATAATCGAGATAACCGCTTAATGTAAATTACAGATCATATTAAAGAGCTGAGATTTGCATTATCTTCTAGCATGTTTAAAACACTTGATTTCGAGGGACGATAAATAGTAACTTTATTTTTGTAATAATATATAATTTTTTATTATTTTAATATATTATAATAGTTTATTATTATATTTATTTTTAATAACATATTTTTCTTTTTTTTAACATCTATTTTCTTTACCTTTTTTTACTAAGAGTAAATTACATTTTTGGCCCCTGTTTACTATATTAGCCCAAAATAAAAAATTTTAACATATCTGCCCTCATGGTTTCTATAACTAACCATTTTGGCCCCTAAGTCTAGAGATCATGAGGGCCAAAATGGTTAGTTATAGAGACCATGGGGGCTAAAATGGTTAGACTTATAGGCTAAAATAGTTAGTTATAGAGACCATGGGGGCATATATGTTAAAAATTCTTATTTTGGCTAATACAGTAAAGAGTTAATTGCCAAAATCGTCCCTGAGGTTTGGGCAGGTTTGTTATTTTCGTCCAAAATGACACTTTTGTACCAAATTGCCCCCAACGTTTGTAACTTTTTGCCATTTTCATCCAAACTACTAACTTAGTTTATTTTTTCTGTTAAGTTGAGGATATTCGAATGTAACTAGCAAATATAAAACCACCGGGAGGATTTTGGCATTTACTCAAACTCTTTTAAATTTCTTTTATTTAATTAATTTTGTTACATATATAATAAAAAAGAATATACATGCAATTTTTATATGAAAAAAATAATAGCTTTATCACATAATTTTTATAATTTTTCATCCAACCATTAACTAAGTTAATTTTTCTATTAAGGTGAATGATGTTTATAAACTAAGACAAAATTTAATTTCTAATTTTTTATATAGATTAGTTTAATAAAAATAAAATCTACTTAAACCTCTAAATTTTATAAAACTAAAATGCTGGTGACCTTATTAAAAAATGTCAAATAAAAAAATCTTATCATATGGACCAAGTTTGTAATTTATTTTCTACTCTTTTAAATTCACACCTAAGGAAAAACAGAAGCCAGTCCCCCCTATCAGACAACGTATCGTTACCAAACCTTAAAATTACCCACCAAATTGTAATTATAATGCTATGAACCAAAAGTTTCTTTACTCAAGACACTCATAATAAGTATTAGTTAGTTTCACTCATAATCTTAATTAAATAAATATTTTATTTCTACCAAGATATTTCCTAGGTGCTCAACACATTTAAAAAATATGTAACGTTTTACAATTTTTTTCTATCTCTACAACTGATAAATACTAAAAGTTGTAATCGATTGTTATGTGTTGCACACCAATGACGTTTTCTCTTTATAAAACTGATTTATATAAAGAAGCTGAAAATTAATTTTTGTCATAATTTATAAAATTTAAAACATCCTTCACCTTAACAGAAAAAATAAACTGAGTTAGTGATTTGGATGAAAATTTATAAAAATTATGTGACAAAACTATTAAATTTTTTTTCTAAAAACTGTATATTCTTTTTTATTATATATGTAACAAAAAAAATTAAATAAAAGAAATTAAAAAGGGTTTGAGTAAATTGCAAAAATCGTCCCTGCGGTTTTATATTTGCCAGTTTCATCCAAATATCATCAACTTAACAGAAAAAATAAACTAAGTTAGTGGTTTGGATGAAAATGACAAAAAAGTTACAAACGTTGGGGACAATTTGGTACAAAAGTGTCATTTTGGACGAAAATGACAAACGTGCCCAAACCTCAGGGACGATTTTGGCAATTAACTCTATAGTAAAAGTGATATAACCACAGGGGCCAAAAATGTTATTTACTCTTTTAATAATCATTTTTTTCTTTTTTTAACATATATTAATTTATCGATTAATTTAATACTTCTTTAATAAGTTATGTTTATAATTTTTTTCTAAACTTAGGGGCTGTTTGGTAGCCTCTTAATGACCATTCAGATGCTACCTCTTAATGGTTTAAAACCTCTGAATGAATAAGAGGTAACATTAAGTCTGAATGGTTAAGAGGTAACATCTGAATGGTAAATCATCACATGTCACATTCTTCTACCTTCCCATTAGTAAAATTCTTAATGGTTCCATTAAGAGGTAGCCTCTTAATGACCATTCAGATGCTACCAAACAGCCCCTTAAGTACATAGTTGTGCTTGATTTCTTTCCCTGACATTCCGTTATAAGTTTTGTTAAAACGAGGTTATACTCAAAATAAAATATTTATTTGGTATAATAAAACGAAAGATGATAAACTAAATCGTTCTAACGGTTTGACTTTCTAAACAACATGTTTTATTTTCAAATCACGTTTGGTTTACATCATTATTTGATCGATTTCGTCGTAACGCGCAATACAAAAAACTAGTATGGGGTAACTTTATAAAATAGTAACCAAGTTTCCTACATGATATTAACGGGTACACTTTTAAACCATGAACTTTTAGTTACCTCCATGAATTCTTTTATCTTAGAAATTTTTTCAAAGTAGAATTATATGGATTATTCCTATGTTTCCATTTAACTTGTTTTCTTTCTCAATATAATATAGTGATTTTATTTAACCTTTGTACATGGAGTCTCTGGTATTTCTAGTTTTGTCGCTGCTTGCTTGCTGTAGGAGACTTCCTGGATAGGAAAAATAGCCTGCCGCTGGCCATGGCCGACCTTCATCTACAATTGTTGTTGTTGCTTGCTTGTTGTGTGTTAACTAGCTAGAGAGAGATAGGGTTTGCTTGAGATTTTAAAGGAAAACTGATTAGGCTAAAAGATTTTAAATGAATCGACACGTTCTCATCTTTTTCGCTTAGTCTTACATTTTATAGGTTTTTGTTGTTTTTAAATTAAAAAAAGAAAAATAATAATGATAAACAATGATTTCGAAACAATGTTAATCGGCAATATCATTCCACACGAAAAAGGGCAATTACAAAGCAATGGCAGGTAGTCGGACAACAAGTTGCGCCGCCACCCCCTTTTGAATAGAAAAACCAATTCTACTAAATATAAAGTTTGAAACCTTTAGCGACGAAGAATTACTATTAACGACTTTTTGAACTCGATTTGAAGTGACAAATATGCACAATCAAAAGTTGATAGTGGATCTTTCAAAATGCAAAGAGGCTAACATGTTTTATGAAAACCATGAAAAGGAATTTAAAACGATGGTTGAAACTTTAAGAAAAGATAAAACCGAACTGACAAAAATGGTGTCAAGAAAACAAACTGACATAAACCTTTATATCAATCGTCTTGAAAGCATGCAAAAAGAGTTAGCCTGCACAAAGTGTGAAAGTGAGGCGATCCGGCTTAAACTAGACAGTTATTCTAACTCTAGATACGTGCTGGATCACATCACTGGCACACAAAAAGAGAAAAAGGATGTCACGTGCATTGGATATAAGAAATGTCCACCACCTGTTATACAAAATTATGATACACTGCCTGATGAGGAGTATAGAACTCATTATGAAGAATCTGTTCCTTTAGACATTGAGGAATTTGCAACGGGACTTGGATACAAACCGGAAGTATCATCAGATTCGGATGTGTCAGCAGATACTTTTGTAACTGCTGAACAAAATCAGGATCCTCCAATCATTGTTGAGGATACTGATTCTTCAGATGATGAATCTAATGATACTGACTCAGCACAGTCAGATGCGGTAATCAAAGAAGAGGACATACCTCTCGAGAATCATATTATGTGTGATCCTCCCGCAAAACCTGCTACGACTGTTTTGACCGAGTCCACGTCTACTTCCTCACAAGAGTCTGAGAGTGTGAATTTGCTGTACACTCTTGTTGGTGATGATAAAATCTACTCTGACAAAGATTTTCCTATTAAGAATGTTAATCAATCTTTAATAAGTAAATTTTTTTAGGATTCAACAAGTAAGTTTTTGGGAAAGACAGGATCACACGTTGTGGTAACACAGTGTCCTCCTATCCCAAAGGCTGAAGTTAGAAAACAATGTGGCAATCAGAAATTACCAACAGTGAAAAAGCAGCAAAATCACACCAAACCTAAAAGTAACTCACCGACTCAATGGCAAAAGAAACAGACCAAGAAAAAGGACAAGAAAGTGAACTTTGTGAAATCGAAGGGAACAGATAAACTTGAAACATTTTCAAATAAATCTAACTTAGATCATGTCATTCAAGTTAATTCTTTGAAAAGAAACGAACCAAACAGTTCAAAACCTAGTACCTCGGGATCACAAAGTTCATCATCGACAAGACAATCACATGATACTACGGGGTTTGTAGAACGTAGATCATGTTTTTCATGTGGCACATTTGGACATATTATTCGAAATTATCCATATCTTCATAAACAAAAAGCCAAAGTTGATGATCCCCGTGACCATATTGACCACAAGCGATCTGTTTCATCAAAACCAGATCCCCGTCTTGTAAAAGAAAGGGAAAAGAAACAGAAACGCCAACAGGTCAAGAAAATTGAAAAAGCGATTAAAACCGATGTGGTTAACAAAACATCTGTTCCTGTCAAACCAGACAATTCAAAAACTTTAGATAATCATGAAGTTAAGATTTTAAACAATAACACTGGTAAAACAAAACAGACCTGGAAACCAAAAATGGTTACTGAATCAGGGGGAACATCACAATTTCCACAACATCGAGAAGTTCAAGGAACTTACGTTGATGAAAATGGAAGACCCAAGACCACAAAGGCTTGGGTCCCCATCTCCAACTAATCATGTGAGTACATGTGCAGGATGTTCCAGGAGGAACTTTCAGCAGTCATTGGATTGTTGATAGTGGGGCATCCAGGCACATGACAGGCGACATGAAGCTTCTCTACGACGTTAAATCTATTAGAGGAGGTTATGTTGCTTTTGCTGGAGATAAAGGCGGATATATTACTGGAGAAGGAATGGTATCCAACGGGGTTGTAAGTTTTGACAAGATCAACTTTGTACAACAACTTGATCACAATCTTCTCAGCGTTTCACAAATCTGTGATAAACAGTTTTCAGTACACTTTGATGCAAATGGATGTTACGTGCTGAAACCCGGCTTCAAGATTCCAAAAGAATGGATTCTCTTATCAGCTCCAAGGATAAACGATTTGTATGTCCTTGATATGAGCCAAGCTATAACAACGACTGCACAAGCAACTTGTTTCATTTCAAAAGCCACAGAAAAAGACTCAATCTCTTGGCACAGACGTATGGGTCACATTCACTTACGCAAAATGAATCATTTGGTGACGAATGAATTAGCGAATGGTGTTCTTCTTAAAAATTTCCATCTTCAAGACGTCTGTGTTTCATGCCAAAAAGGAAAGCAAACGAAGAAACGACATCTGACAAAGAAGATCAACACGGTGGCAGTTCCTCTTGAACGTTTGCACATGGATTTGTTTGGTCCTGCCAAGCACAAAAGCATCAGGAATGATCAATACTGCCTCGTGATAACGGATGATTATTCAAGATTTTCTTGGGTGGCGTTTATGGCTCACAAGAGTTCAACTTTCGGTATTATCAAAATCTTGATCATTCAGATTGAGAATTTGTATAAGTTGAAGGTTAGACGGATACGCAGCGACAATGGTACTGAATTTAAAAATCAAGCCATGGCGGAGTTTTGCACATCAAAAGGTATTCTTCACGAATTTAGTGCGGCTTATACTCCTCAACAGAACGGCGTCGCTGAACGTAAAAACCGTACATTGATCAAGACTGCTAGGACTATGTTGGTAGAGTCGCAGTTGCCCATTCCATTCTGGAGTGAAGCTGTGGCCTCCGCATGTTACACGATGAATCGAGTTCTTATAGTCAAAAGACACAACAAGACCTGCTTTGAGCTTCTTCAGAAACGGAAACCAGATTTGTCATATCTTGAACCGTTTGGAGCTCCTTGCACAATGATCGATCCTAATGGAAAGTTTGGGGCAAAAGCTATTGAAGGTCACTTTCTTGGTTATGCCACCCCGAACTTAAGAGTCTGGAATCTAGAGACTAAAAGGGTTGAAGAATTGTCTGAGGTCAGAGTACAAAGGCGCACATTGCCAGTCAGATGTCCTGGTCAACCATGGATGTTTGAATACGATGACTTTTTCAATTCGATCAATGTTGAAGCAGTTGAAGAAACTGCTGCGGCAAGGATGTTTTTTGAGAGTGACAACGCAACAGATTCACCGTTGGTTCGTCCAATTATTGTCAATCAAGAACCATCTTCAGTGAACAATAATGCTCTCGACAATGAGGATTTTCATGATGCAACCGAACTGAACGAATCTTCAGAGGATGAAGAATTTCTAGATGCAGACCAAGAAGCTCCTACATCAGCTGTTCATGGTACTTCAGAGGCTACACCTCCAGTGGACGCCCCTATAACAGCTGAAGCTACTGCATCATCCTCTTCGTCAGTTCCGGGTATTGAATTGGTTGTTGATCTAAATCTCAACAATCTGGGTACAAACATTCCAGTTCCGGAAAACCCTGAAACAAGAATTCACAATACCCATCCTCAACAAAACATCATAGGCAATGTACAAAGTGGCATACAAACAAGAAACATGTTGCAAAACAACAACAACGCAGGCTTGTATGCGGCGATTAGAGAATCTGGTCAACAAAACGATTGGTCTTTCGCGTGTTATGTCTCACAGGAAGAACCAAGAACTTGGAAAGACGCTTTGAAAGATAACTCTTGGGTTGAAGCTATGCAGGAAGAACTGCAACAATTCCAGAAACTTGGTGTCTGGAAACTCGTAGAGAAACCTGCTGGTTATAAGAAGATTGGTACCCGTTGGGTGTATAAATGCAAAAAGGACGACCGTGGAATCGTTATTCGCAACAAATCTAGATTGGTCGTTCAAGGTTTTCGTCAGATTGAAGGTATAGACTACAACGAAGTGTATGCACCTGTTGCACGTCTGGAAGCAATTCGGATCTTTCTGACTTATGCCTCATTCAAAGGATTCAAGGTTTACCAGATGGACGTCAAAAGTGCATTCTTACATGGTCTAGTGGAAGAAGAGGTGTATGTTGAACACCCTCCAGGTTTTGAAGATCCTATCCATCCCGATCGGGTTTGGTTGCTGAACAAAGCTCTCTATGATCTACATCAAGCACCGCGATCTTGGTACGCAACCTTATCTAATTATCTACTGGAGAATGGATTTCGCAGAGGTCTTATCGATTGCACTCTTTTCATAAAAGAACAAGATGGAGATCTTCTACTGGTTTAGGTATATGTGGATGATATTATATTTGGTTCTACTAACAATGTTATGTGTAGGGATTTCGAGCGTGTAATGCAGGATAAATTCGAGATGAGCGCTATGGGGGAGATGACTTTCTTTTTGGGATTGCAAGTGCAACAAACGAGGTCTGGGATTTTCATCCATCGGACTTAGTATGTCCAAGACATCTTGAGCCGATTCCAGATGTCCGACACATTGCCCATTGGTACCCCACTGTAGCAAAATCACGGAATCAATCCAGACTTGAAGGGTGAAGTTGTTAGTTCTTCATACTACCGCACGATGATTGGATCCCTTATGTACCTCACAGCATCAAGACCAGATATAATGTATCCAACATGCCTGCTAGCCAGATATCAAGTGAACCCGAAGGCCTCACATCTTACAGCTGTAAAAAGGATTTTTCGTTATTTGAAGGGTTGCCAAGACACCGGTCTATGGTACCCTAAGGATGATAACTTTGAATTAGTCGCTTTCAGTGATTCTGATTTTGGCGGATGCAAAATCGACGGCAAATCCACAACGGCTGGATGCCAGTTTTTAGGAACTCGCCTTGTAACGTGGCAGTGCAAGAAGCAGACTTGTGTCGCTACATCAACTTGTGAAGCCGAATACATTGCTGCCTCAAGTTGTTGCTCCCAAGTCCTGTGGATACAACAGCAAATGCGCGATTACGGTTTTGAATTCCTAACTACTCCTATTTATGTCGATAATTCTACTGCCTTATCTATCACTAAAAATCATGTGCAGCATTCAAAGACTAAGCACATCGAAATTAAATATCACTTCATACGTGATTGCTTTGATAAAAGGCTAATCGATGTTGCTTACGTCCACACTGATGACCAACGTGCCGACCTTTTTACCAAAGCATTTGATAAATCAAGATTTGACTTTTTATTATTGGTAAACGGCATTAAGGTCAAGCAAGAGTAATCCGCATCGGAAAATCATTTTTGTAAATATCTTTGTGTTTTTAAAATTCTTGTAAGTTAGTTGATTTTAGGGGGAGTAATTCAAAATTTGAAAATTCAAAAACATCGAAAAATTTCAAAACCCAAAAATAATAGAAAAACAAAAATGAGTTTCCTGGCGAGCAAAAGAGAAAATGATAGTACATCAATGGTCTGTCTAATCCTCTTTAAACTAAAATGCAAAATGAAAAATGTTAAGCAGCTCTAT
This sequence comes from Helianthus tuberosus, assembly GCA_030545235.1. Lineage (NCBI taxonomy): Eukaryota > Viridiplantae > Streptophyta > Magnoliopsida > Asterales > Asteraceae > Helianthus > Helianthus tuberosus. Next base: position 185,211,860 of record CM060433.1, on the reverse strand, counting down.
ATAAGATGTATCGGTAGGCTCACAATCATTTTAAAGTGTGCAGGGTGATATAAACCTTAAATCGACTGAAGACCATGTGGGAACCACTCATTGGCATATGGTCTTAGTACTGAAATTTCGTTTGAGAGATTGCCGAGGTTCTGAGATATGTGGTCTTTATGCTGTTTATCATCTGGGTATCATGGTTGTTTCTTTTACCGAAACAAACGGAGACGAAGTCTAGATCTTCCATGATATCATACATACGTGTACATACTGCATACGACCTCAATAAGTGATCAACAATCACATGTCCACAAAACAAGTGATAATATATCACATTTATCCGGGAGTCAAGTTCGTCTCTTTGTTGTACGAAAGTACTGACCTGTTCACGGACTTGCTCTTGTGCCCTTCATGCATCTGAAAATCAAGTTCCTCATCCATAAGTGATTCTATCACATAGGGCTTGTTTTCATCAAAATAAGTGAGTATCTCACATTTTCATATACGTCAAAACAGATGATAAATGGTATACTCACCCGTAAGATGAAATCCTCGTGCATACCTTGATACGGGAATGTGTCGTTATGTGGATGAACACCGGTCGGTAAGTATAAATCATACCTTAACGTATCCCCTCGCCATGATTACATATGATAAGTTGAGCTTATGTGGATAACAATACCGATAATCGTTATAGGATGTTTATCTAAATGTTAACAAAAAGAACAACAAGAGTGTTTTGGCATAACCGTACACTGATATGATTCTCTTACCCTCGAAACTCACAAAAAGGATGTTTGTATATATTTACTTTTCTTAGTTTCTGCAACTCTGTATATATTTATTTACTGCTTTCAGTCTTTAAGTTTGAAATATTCAAAATACCAAAAAGATTTTAGGTGTGTTTTAATATAAACTTTATAAAAGCCAAAAAGATTTTATTTCTGCTTTAGTTTTGATTAACCGATGTAGAAACTCAAGTCTTCATTGCCTGAAATCTGATTGAAAACCAAAACGACTGAATCTTCATAAACGGTCAGAGTTTGCAAGTTTTGAAAGTTAATAATCTAAATTGAAAAATCTGTTAACTTTTCAAACTAAACTGTCGGACGGTAGTTGAATAAGAATTGGTCACATGTGTGTCATTTGTTTAATGTTAACTATATTTTAAGCGGTTGTTCTCATTACGCGTTTAGCTTTCTTGCATTTGCAGATGCTAAAGGCGAGGAGAACATGTTCGATGACAAGCTTCGGAATGAAGACACGACGTGAAGGCACTCAAATGATAAAGATGATCGAGTTGCCGCTGATCAATCACCAACACCACAAGGATCTCAAGCATTGAAGTCAAAAGATTCCCAAGCATAATCAAAGGGGGAGTTTGTTAACACACTACCTAAATCAAAAGGGAGTTTGTTGATACACTTTCTACATGCAACACGTGAAGCCTTTGAAGATCCTTTCCGAGAGAATGAACCATCAAGAGATGGAGAACGAGATTACGAACCTCGCGAGCAGCATCCAAGGGGGAGTTTGTTGATACATATTGTGTGGATACGGCTCGGCTCGGTTCGACTCGGCTACGAAGTGAAGGCCGTAGTCAAGATATCCTCCTATCTTGACTCGGTATGCGTTTTTTTCGTAATGTTTGATGTAATTGCGATTGCGTGTGTGCAGTATGCAATTTAGATTAAGTTTGTGTTGTTTATATTTTGTTAGCTGGCCCAAAATGTCAAAGCCCAAGGCCAAGGCCCAATCACATCAAAGTGACGAAATCAAGTGATTTCGTCAAACACTTGTTGGTGAAATCACCTTTTTGGTGAAAACACCTTTGTGGTGAAAACCAAATAGGACGAAATCAGGTGATTTCGTCCATATCCTTGATTTCGTCCCATGTGATTTCGTGGGTTTCTGTTTTCGTTGACATGTGTAGTATATAAACACAGACAACAGACATAACACAGGGAGACGAAGTCTGAATAGATTTCTTTGAGAGAACACACACACACAACTGAGAGTTTATAGGTTTATCTTGTAAACATTGCTTTGTAACGGTTTCATACGAGTTAATACAATGGAGTGTTAATCGTTGTATCGTGTTTGTGATTACGTGTTCGTCACTTGGTTTAACTTACCCGTTTGGATTCCGCACTTTCGGGTTTGTCGGAACACAGGGAATAGAGGTTACTCGATCCTCCGGGTGGACCTACAGATGGTATCGGACCGGAATTACAATGAACTGGAGGTTGAATCGGTGACCCAACAGTTGGACCGGGAAACCGGCTGGTCGAACCGGTTTTTAAAGGGGTTGGACCGTTTTTATATTTTTTTCATATTTACCCCTATTAATTTTTATGATGTTTACGATACCTTCCAGTTCTTACGTTCTGTTCGACCGATCCAACTAGTCTGATCAGTGAACTGGTAAGGAGACCGGTTCAACGTCAGGTACAGTTCTAAAAACATTGCTCACAAGTGAAGTATATGCATTTATTGATTTATCTCTCACCTCATGGTTTTAGACCACCCACCATGGTGATCAAATTGTCCAATCGGTTGCAACGTGGATAGTAAGACCAAATTGGAAGAAATTATTTTAATCAAATAATTGACTTTAATGCACGACCAGGTTGTGATGGCAACCATTGTTTGCAACCAACTTTAATTCTTTTTTCTATTTTTTAACTTCTATTTCTTAAAAACATTTAATTCCTTTTCCTTTTTTTTATTATTTAACTTCTATTTCTTTATATAATAAAATATTAGTTTAGGTTGGGTTGGGTTGTGAATGTGGGTGAAAAATTGGATTGGGTTGGGTTGTGTAGTGAAAGAGAGAGAAATTAGTATTTTAATTAAAGATTAGGTTGAGTTGAGTTGGGTTGCGTTGTGTAACACCCCGAAAACGGGTTTAGTAATTAGACCCCGTTAATACTAAACAGCGGGTATAATACCGTTAGCAGAAAGATTAAACCGGAAATTATAAGGATTTAAATAAATAAGCTTAATAATAAATAAAAGGAGGATAAACACTTTGAGAAAACAAAGTATATAGAAGGCCCGAGTTAACGGGACTTAAAATAAAACGGGTTCTGACTTCCCGAATCCATTAAATTAACTAGGAATAATTAACCTAGTTAGTCATATGTGATTAAGTTATAAATAGTGAATTATAGCTTAAAATGATCAAAATAAAACATAAGGGACCATTATTGCCAAGAGGGCAAACTAGTTTTATTTAAAAAAAAGAGAAAACAAAACACACACTTGGTGTGTGTGTGGGTCGATCGACCAGGGCAGGAAAAAAAGGGCTCAAACCCTAATCTCTACAAAATCATCAAATTGAAGCTTGATTCAAGGTCAAAACCGATGCATGAATGCATAGAAACGATCACCTGGTCGCAAGGATCGTAAGGTATGTCAAAATTTTGATATTCATGAAGTTGGGATTCTTGACGAATTTATGAAGTTCGAAATTTAAGCTTGAATGATTGTTGTTTGGATGAAATTAGAGTGAAATAATGTCTAGGAACAAACCCTAGTTATTAGATTGTTGAAATTATGCTCAATGCTTGAGAATTTCATGATCACCATTGAAGGTGATAAGTAGGTTTTGACTAAATTCATGTATGAGATGTTTTTAGGGTTTTGATTGCATAAAAAATAGTGTTATGATATCAAGAACATGCTTAAATTGAAAGCTGAATTCAAACGGCTCTTGATCAAAATTTACAGCCGACTTGTATTGGCTGTAACCTAGACAAAACGTGATAAAAACATGTGTTTCTTGAGTCTAAAATGTAATTCCAGGAAATATCTTTAAAACCCCACTGGAATCGCATTTTTTCGACGAAAATTGAGCGTTTTATAAATTTTTCCGTATCAAAGGTTCAAGCTGCGTTTTCTGGCAGAATTTGCAGCCCATTACGAATGTCATAACTCAATTTAGGAATTGAGTTATGATCTCAAATTCTTATTGTAGAAAATTTTAAGTGATTAAAAGAATCGCCAATTGGAATTTCGTCAATCGGATAAACGAGGAATTTTAAATGAATTTTTCCGTAAGCTGCAGTCAGAAGTGACGAATCTGATTGCAGCTTAGTAAATGAATTTTTACGAGTTTTCGGTAAAGAGTTAGATCTTGAAATTTTAACACAAGGTCTAACCCTTCGAGAGGTACCCCACATTAAAAAATCATAATTTTTGAAGACTTGTAAACAGGTTAAACAGGTCATCAAAAACAGCCTATTTTCGGGGATACGAAACTTGATTGTTGATGTTATAAATTATGCCCACAATGTTCATATGTTGAAATTATGAATCAAACGCGTAGTTTCCTAGTTCGACTAATTACGCGTGATGTGGGGTAATACAAATTTTAATCATGAAGTCGATTTAGCTAATATGCACATATCATATAATTAAGGGTAGTTAACTTTTGAAGAGTTAAACTAACCATGGACGGAGTCGAATAGTAGTTTTGACATAGAAAATACGTAAGGTGGAATAGTCGTGGTTATAATGACTAATCTAACCACCTTGTGAATTATGATGATAGTTTGACTCTTGACAAGCTAGATGGAGGCTTGGGAATGAAGCGGGTCAAACGGAGCAAGTACGAAAATGAAAGCGTAATTTGGATGCGAAGTAAGTAAAAGCTTACACCCTTTTTTAGTATACATCAGTTGTGTGTATTGAAAATGAATAAAAGATGTTTATTAATTTTTATAGATATTTTTATAAAGTTGTTCGACAAGGTTTTCGCGGATGTTTTGTCAATAAATTATTTGTTGACAGCAACAGTTCCGCTACTTGCAGAAATTATTTCGAGTTCTTAACCATTGAGTTTTGACACGATATTTGACCAGAAGTTGGTTTACAACATAAAGGATGTTTAGTAATTTTTATAGATTTTTATAAAGTTTTTCGACAAGGTTTTCACGGATGTTTTGTCAATAAATTGGTTGTTGACAGCAACAGTTCCGTTACTTGCAGAAATTGTTTCGAGGTCTTAACCATTGAGTTTTGACACGATATTTGACCAGAAGTTGGTTTACAACATAAAGGATGTTTAGTAATTTTTATAGATTTTTATAAATTTATTCGACAAGGTTTTCGCGGATATTTTGTCAATAAATTAGTTGTTGACAGCAACAGTTCCGCTACTTACAGAAATTATTTCGAGGTCTTAACCATTGAGTTTTGATACGATATTTGACCAGAAGTTGGTTTACAACATAAAGGATGTTTAGTAATTTTTATAGATTTTTATAAAGTTTTTCGACAAGGTTTTCGCGGATATTTTGTCAATAAATTAGTTGTTGACAGCAACAGTTCCGCTATTTGCAGAAATTATTTCGACGTTTTAACCATTGAGTTTTGATACGATATTTGACCAGAAGTTGGTTTACAACATAAAGGATGTTTAGTAATTTTTATAGATTTTTATAAAGTTGTTCGACAAGGTTTTCGCGGATGTTTTGTCAATAAATTAGTTGTTGACAGCAATAGTTCCTTTACTTGCATAAATTATTTCGATGTCTTAACTATCGAGTTTTGACATGATACTTGGCCAGAAGTTGTTTAACAACATAAATGATGTTTGGTAAGTTTTATACATTTTAGACATAAGCCTTTTTGGGTCAAGTGCCTATAAACGGGTCTTTTCCGTAAAACAACCAACCGAAGTGTAGAATCCGGGAAAATTGGTCAATTATACTAAATCCACCACGAGTATAGTTGTGGTGAAATGTAAATAGATAATTCAAATTTGGGAAAATGATGGGTGAAAAGGATGAGCGAAATTTAAACTTAAAAGTTTAAATTCTCTAAACGGGTCAAAACGAATTACGCGCATAACTTGGGTATTGGTTGCGTAATTCACAAAAGTTACAAACGACAGACTTCGGAGCTGGCAAAATATATATATATATATATATATATATATATATATATATTATAATACGTTCATTCTGAATTTCAGACTTGTTTAAACTCGTTATTTAACTACCAAAACTAACTTTTGAGTTGGTTTTGATTTTAGGTGAACATCAGAAATACCCGGATGAAGATCAAGCGGAGTACAAGAACCGAACACATGAAAAAGAAGCTTCCGCACATTGTTTTGTCGTTATTTTAAAACGACGAACTCAATTACATTATGTAGTATTATTCTAAGATTGTAAAAGTTTTAATTTACCCGTATTTTTCAACGTATATGTAAATCATAATTACTTGTTTATTTTCGTAAACTATACGAAAACTGTTAATTAATAGTAAGGGTCTTACACGTTGTGATAGTGGATAGTCTTATAAGAAACAAACTTTCGATATCTTGTCCACCATTGAATCCATATATGTACCACCAGGAAGAGTATGCTCTTAAATATTATGAATGTAACAAACTCTTATCCGCCATGTGTTACGGGACGTCGAAACGTAAAGTAATGCTAATTTATATTGTCTAATGAAAAAGTATTATGTTTGACCCGACTCATTTCCAAATAAAATTTACGTCAAAACGTAAACCAACTAAAAACGTAAATAAAATAAGCATCAAAACGTTTTATAAACTCAAATTTATTAATGAAAACGTATTATATTGACTCGACTCATTTCCAAAGAACTTTTACATCAAAACATAGATCAACTGAAAAGTATATAAAAATATGTGCGAAAATGTATTATATTTTACCCAACAAAATTTACACCAAAACGTAAACCAACTTAAATTTATACCGACACGTACATATGAATACGGCTGCAAACAAACCAAACGTTCGGCGAAGAGTTCGTGAACCGTTCGGCGGGAAGTTCGTTTGTGTCCGTTCGTTTATTAAACAAATGGAGACGAACAAGAAATTGCTCGTTTAGTTAAATGAATGAAAATGAACAGAGGTAGCGTTCATTCGTTTATATTCGTGAATGTTCGGTTACGTATTCGTTTATGTTCGATTGTATTCAATGGTTCATTAGTGTTTTTATTTTTATATTTTATTTAAATATTTCAAAATTCCGACAAATCAAATATTTAGAGTAAACTGTCAAAATAGTCCTTGAGGTTTGGTCACTTTTGCCACTTTAGTCCAAACTCAAACCTTTTGAATCTAGGTCCTTGTGGTTTCAATTTTATTGCTATTTTCATCCAAAAGCAACATCTGGTCAAATTTTTTAGTTGACATCCAACTTTTTTGTCTTTTTCTCCCTTTTGATGAAGGGTAAAATTGTCAGATTTTTATAGTTTGTTATAATAAACCATTAAAAGACCATTTTGCCCTTCATTAAAAGGAAAGAAAAAAACATAAACAAAATTTGGATGTTAACTGAAAAATCTGACCAGATTTTGATTTTTGATGAAAATGGCAACAAAATTGAAACCACAGGGACCTTTGAGTTTTGGACTAAAGTAGCAAAAGTGACCAAACCCCAAGGACCATTTTGGCAGTTTAGTCAAATATTTAATAAGTGTCTTATACATGAACCCATGGTTGTGTTCGTTTGTTTCCATTTGTGTTAATGAACATTAGTTCGTGCTCGTTTGCGTCCGTCGTTTTCATTCGTTGCCTAAAATTAACAAACAAACACGAACAAGTTCATTTCCTTAACAAAGGAACGCGAACATAAAAACCCGTTCGGTAACTGTTCATGAACAGTTCGTGTACATATATATTTATTAACAAACGAACACGAACATTCTTTTGTTTCGTTTAAAGCTCTACATATAAACAAATTAGCATTTAGAACGCTAGGGGGTTAAAACGACATTTCATAAAGTTTTTAGAAAGTTCACGGGGTGTAAATGTAAAAACTAAAAGTTAAAGGGTCAAGGTAAAAAAGGACAAAAATAAAAAAAAATTAGGGCTGTTTGGTAGCCTCCTAATGACCATTCAGATGCTACCTCTTAGGTGCTGTTTGTTTTTTCTGCACGAAAACCTCTTCTGCTGCAGGCCACATCTGCAGGCATCTGCAGGAGAAGAGGTGGACCAAATGTCTTCAGTCTGCAAGGAGAAGAGGGTTTGTTGTTTTTTTTTTATATAAAACCTCTTCTTCTAGGTTTAGAACACACACCACACAACAATCTGCACCTCCACTCTCTCTCTACTCTCTCTCTAGTCTACAATCTGCACCACCGCCATCATCACCACCGCCAGCACTTCACCACCGCCATCATCACAGCCACCGTCACCACCTCCGCCTTCACACCTCCACCTCCACCGCCATCATCACAACCACCGAGCCTGCAACGAATCGAACAAAACGACCGTCACCACCTTCGCCTTCACACCTGGCCGGTGCCTGCAACGAATCGATTTAGGGTTTTCGATTTTAGGGTTTTCGATTTGGGGGTTTTGTTTGTGATGTTGTTGATGATGATGATTTGGGGTTCGATTTGATGATTTGGGGGTTCGATTTGGGGTCGGAGCAGGGGTTCCGAGGTGGAGGTGGTGGCGGAGCAGTGGCGGAGCAGTGTCGGAGGTGGAGGTGGTGGCGGAGCAGTGTCGGAGGTGGTGCCAAGAAGAGGTAAACCTCTGCTTGGAGAAGCTTACCTCTCATCACTTCCCCAAGAAGATGTTGGGGAGAGGTAAAAAGCACTTCTCGAAAAAAAAAAACAAACACTCTTCTGAGGCTAAACCTCTTCCCGCGTCTGCACGGTGCAGACAGAAGAGGCCAGGAAGCTCTTCTTCCAAAAAACAAACACCACCTTAATGGTTTAAAACCTCTGAATGAATAAGAGGTAACCTCAAGTCTGAATGGCTAAGAGGTAACATCTGAATGGTAAATCATCACATGTCACATTCTTCTACCTTCTCATTGGTAAAATTCTTAAGAGTAAACTGCAATTTTACACCCTGAGGTTAGGGGTCATTGGCATGTCTACCCCCCCTAACGAAATAATTGCAATTTTACTCCCCACTGTTCACTCTTATGTTGCAACCTTACCCCCTGTTAACAGTCAACGTAGTTTGACCCTTATAGGTGAGGGTATTTTGGTAATCTTACCCCATATTATTATTATTATTATTATTAAACTCCATATAACCTAAAGTTGGGGGGTAATTATAAGCGGAGAAAACGCAAAAAGATGAATCATTCAGATGGATTCGATGATAAGGTTTCCTTTCTTTTTATTTTTATTTTGTTTTTAGGGTTTACCTGTTTGTTAAATTTGCTTGCTGTAAACTTTGATTTTTGGGGAATTTGTAGCTGTGTAGATTGTATACACCAAAATTTTAGGGCTCTTTAGCTTTTTCAAGAAATTCAACTTTTTCGATTGACTTTAAAACATCTGATACCAAAATTTTAGAATTCTTCAGTCTCTTTAATTTTAGGAACAAAGAACTTCATTCTCGATAGAGGGTTTATCTGTTTGTAAAGTCAATTTGTTGAACTTGCTTGTTGTTTAGTTTGATTTTTGGGGAATTTGTATCCATGAAGCCATCAAGTTACTGAATACAGCAGCAGTTCATTCTTGGTTAAACGATTAAACAAGTTCATCATCATCAGCAGCAACACACAAACCCTAGCCACCACTCCAACTTCTACATCATCAAATAACCCAGATCTGGAATAGGAACCACTTTAGGCGGCTAGGGTTAGGGTTTGGAATAGGAAAGAGGTTGTGGCTGAGTTGATGGTGGCGGTGGTGAGAAAGGGGAAGGAGGTGGTGACTGAGTTGATGGTGGCGGTGGTCAGAAGAGGAGAAGGCGGTGGTGGTGGAGTTGATGGTGGCGGTGGTCAAGGCCAGAGATGCAGGCGGCGTTGCATCTCATTTACACCTCCGGCGGTGGTCAAAATATGATGATGATGAAGAATGAACTGCTACTGCTGATGATGATGAACTTGTTTCGTTGATTTTGTGATTTGTGTTGTGTTGTGGATTTGGATTTGTTGCTGCTGATGATGATGAAGAACTTGTTTCGTTGATTTTGTGATTTGTGTTGTGGATCTGGATTTGTTGCTACTGATCTGGGTTTGGAATGATGATGATGATGATGATGAATAATGAACTGATCTGGGTTTGGACTGCTGATGATGATGATCTGGGTTTGGAATGATGATGATGATGAAGAATGAACTGATCTGGCAAAAACGTTTGAATATGATGACGAAGAAGCACACAACGATTAAACGATTGAACTGCTGATGATGATGATGAAGAATGAAATGATCTGGGTTTGGAATGAACTGATGATGATGATGATGAAATTTTTTTTATTTTGTGTTGATTTTGATTTTTTATATAATTTTAATAAGACAGGGGCAAAAACGACTTTTCACACATTATAACAGTCAAAACAAACGTTGACTTGACAGAATCTGTTAACAGGGGGTAAGGTTGCAACATAAGAGTGAACAGTGGGGGTAAAATTGCATTTATTTCGTTAGGGGGGAGGGGGTAGACATGCCAATGACCCCTAACCTCAGGGTGTAAAATTGCAGTTTACTCAATTCTTAATGTTTCCATTAAGAGGTAGCCTCTTAATGACTATTCAGAGGCTACCAAACAGCCCCTTAGTGTTTCTCCGATATAACGGACGCTACATAACCCACGTTGTCTTGATTTTCCGTTCGGCTTGCCAACTAAATATTCTGTTCGTTATTGGTTTTGCCAAAAAATATTCAAATATGAGGATACTCGTCCTTTTGTTGATTATTATTTTATATATACGGAGCCTATATGAAATTATTTCATATAGTAGGTGAATAAAAGCAGATTTATTGCACGATCACTAATAGTATTATACTACAAGACCATGCGTAATCGTTAGTTGAATAATGCCCTCACCCTGTGACGTTTTCTGTCATGTGACAGTACAGTCAGTATGTGGCCATTATTGGGCGGTATTGCAAAAGTGGCGTAGTGGGAATAATGCCCAATAACGTCCCTCCAATCATTACACAATTATTTATTTTTTAAACCTTAAAACTTAAAATACTTCATTAATTTAAAAAAAAATTACAATACTAGAAAAAAAAAACGGAAATAAAAAAAAAAGATAAAGTTGAAAAAAAAGATGATGATCTAAAGTCCGTATTTTTCCCGAAGTTTTTGGCGATGCATTTGCGCAACGATCAACGCGTCGCCTTGGAGGTGGTCGATCGGTTTGGACAAAAACTCAATGTCCTTTTTCGTTTGCCTCGCTGCTTGCATCTCGTTAAACTTTTTGTTTTCGGCGACTCGTTCTTTCATAGTCTCCAAATGTTGGTGGCCGAGGTCTCGAATGTCTTGGAGATGACGGTTCATCTCCTCGAAATCTTCCTTCAACTCAAGATCGGAAGACGACTCCACCGGTTTTTTCCCGGTCCGCTTATCTTTTTCTTCTTGTCATACCCTCAAAATCCACAAGCGGAGTATTACCGCGAGGCGTGTGACTGACCAGGATCAAACCACCAATTATAATAAACATTAAGTAAAGTAAAGTAAAACCAAACGTCTAAAGTTTCACAACCCAAAGTCCAAAAACAAGTTTAACAGTCAGGGGAAGCATTTAAGTTCAAAACCAAAATATAAGTTTAAAATTTAATAAAGTTTTCAAGAACACGCAGCGGTTCGTGTACCACAACGACTCCTACTCCAATGCAAACTCCAACTAAAAACCTAACGACCTGCAAGGCATATAGTAACGAATCAACAACAAAGTTGAGCGAGTTCACAGTTGGGTGTTCGTTTTAAGTTGTTTCAAAAACATAGTTTTCCTTTAGCTGGCTTACTTGCCGTGGGGGTTACCCCATAGTTTAAAAACATGATTAATCCTTTCCTTTTACTTTGACTCCCAGCCGTGGGGGCTACCCCATGAATATCCCACTAGACCCGTTACCATATCGACTACTGACTGAAGTTATGTTGAGTGCCCTGCGTCAATGTCTATCATCATTGACGTGCCCAGATCCATTAGTCCACTCCCGTCCTCTGCGGCACGGTGTGAGGCTTGTTAAACCTAATAGCGCTATTTAACTAATGACCCGTTCGCCATTGGCCCGACGATTAAGTCAATATAAAAATGAAGGACTTAATGATAGAGTTTTTGGTCTAGTATCAATGTTGTCACCCTTCAGTTAAGAGGGTGGAGGTACGTATTCTAACCAAGGAGAATACGCAGGTTTACTTTCAATCAATTACCCATTCCCGACCACCGGGAATCCCATGCCTTGTAGAAAGTGTGAACTCACCTTTGCTTAGCTCGGCAGATAAAAGTCACTTAAGCTAATGTGGCCAACCACGTCCTATCATGGTTACCATATAAGTCAGGTTCGCAATCAGGCAATACACGTATTCAACAAGTGGTGTATAAGTAACAATTATTGTATAACACCTTAATGTATGTATACAAAATAAGCCATATATTACAGCTAACATGAATTAATAAGGAATAGTAAGAAGTGTGCGATCTTTTTGGGCTATTCTAGCGCGTGGCCCATTAGAATAAGGCCCATTAGTAATTAGGGTGCGGCCCCATTTGTCAATGTGCAGTCCATACAAGCAATGTTGTCAAAGACGCAAGGCGCAGGCGAGGCGCATCGGCCTCGCCCGGAGCCTAGGCGCAAGGCGCAAAAAAAGCGTGGTTTTTTTTAAGAAAAACGCACATAGAGAAAAAAATATAAAAAATATGTTATGCTTTGAAAATAAATAAGATTCCACATATAAAATTAAAAAAACTATTATATATGACATTTATGATCATGGAGCTAATAGTTAGTAGCAAAAGTTTAGGACTTATATGTTGTTAGTTTTGGGTGTGTGAATAAAAGTCTCAAAATGTGGTAAATACTTTGTCCCACATTGGTGTGGCAACAAAGTGAGTGGTTGTTTATAAGGTAAAGTCTTTACTACTCTATTGTAGCTTTATGACATGTTTTACTACAAGTCCTACCCGCGCGCAGGGGGGTGTAAAAATGAGTTTCTGAGCTGGAATTTGGTTGAACTAATGCGGACACGAATGCAGCTCCGAAAAATCCGGGCCCGCGTGAGGCAGTTTTTTATACTCACTCAGTTTTGTTTTTTCCTGTGTTTTTTTCGTTATTCCCTGTTTTTTGCGCTGCGCTTCAGACTTTTTGCGCGCCTTTCCTGTGCCTCAGACCACTTTTTTTCAAAAGAACCATTTTTGCGCCTAGGCTGCCACCAGGCGCTATAGGTGCGCCTCGCTGCGCCCGGGCGCCTAAGCGCGCGCTTTTTGCGCTTTTGACAACATAGCATACAAGAGTGTGCGACCACCTTGACAAGTGTGCTGTCAGACTTAAGTTGTGCGGTCCATTTTTGAGGTGTACGGCCCAAAGGGACTGTGCGGCCCACGCTGGAGTGCGCGGTCTGCCTAGCAAGTGTGCGGTCATGCTGTGGGTGTTGTACGATGTGCAGTATTTACGTGTACATACGGGGTGTGCGACATAGCTTACTTAAATCAGAAGAACATAAACAATCAACATTCCATTATGCATGGATCACTCAAATCCTATTCGAATCTTATCCACGTCAGGACCATATAGCAAATATTACTCTCTTTTGAATTATTATATAAAACGGATGGTGCCTAAAACATTTTAAACATGTTTTTAACTCTCATTTCTACCAAACCATGTATGATCTATAGTGCTTAAAAAAAAGAACCCCAAATCTAATAAAATCAACCGAGCATGTAAGACTTGTTTGAGGTCATTATTTGATCCTATTATCATCAACAATTAGTTATTAGTTTAATAATTTACCATTCAGTTTTAATATTTATGTTCATCTATAACAAATATTAAACTAATTAATGTTCAATACAGTAGAAACGCATATAACAAATATTTATGTTCAACATGAATGATAACATATTTTTTTGTATCAGCATGGTTTTTGGTGTTCAGAAACTTATCAACACTATTAATTTAGAACAATATGAAAACACACGGCCAATTAATTCAAACAACAAATAAACACAGCAACAAAATACAACTTCACCAATACATATCAGATTTTGATTTAGGAATCATAAAGAGTTTTAAAACAAACACTAGTGGCTTTAAACTACCTGCTGTCGTCGACTCCGCCACCAACACTTCTGCTGCAACCAGCCGCCACTGTTCTGCTCCGCCGTTGTGTCACCATCACCTACTCAGTTACAACTCGAACCGGAATTCGGAAACACGTGTATGTGAGCCGGAATAATCACTGTCGTCGTTTGACCAGAAACACCACTGTCGTCATGTTGCTGGCGCCGGCCGACAATCACCGCCGCCTCCGACGATCTGTCGCCAGAAGAAACGAACGGCCGATAAACGCGCAGCTGTTCTCTGCCGTCTTAACGGTCATCGTCGCCGTCTCCTCTCTCTCAGCTACTCTCTCTCTCTCTCATTCCTGCAGGTCCCTCTCTCTCTCTGTAACGTTCTTAGAAGTATGGGGGTGTGTGGGGTCCAAGGAGGGAAAGGAGTTTTGTGGGTGTGGGTGTATTTGCCGGAAATCGGTCAACAGGAAAGGGGCAGTGTCTGTGCGGCTGGGAATTGTCAAGTGTAGGGATAAGCAAAATGGACCCGGTACCGGTACCGAATTTACCGAACTGGGTACCTTTTCGGTACCGACTTTTGACATTTTCGGTACCGGTTCGGTACCGGTATTTACCGGTTTTTACCCTCAAATACCAGTACCGTACCGGTACCGAACCGTACCGTACCGGGTATATTCGGTACCGGTACCCACTTTTGAGGATTTTCGGTACCGGTACTTTCGGTTCCGGTACCGAGTTCATCCCTAGTCAAGTGGGCTTTAGGGTTTTAAAATGAGGGGTGAGGATACAAGTTTAGATTTATAGTAAGGTTTAGGTTTAGGGAGTTGGGTTAGGCCTGACCCATGGGTGTAAATCTCGCCCGTTAACATTAACAAATAATCGCGCGTTTTAAATTAAATATACCCGGTTCGGGTTATCAGTAAAACAACAAGTTCCCATTTCGCATGTTATTATTATTTAATAATAATAGTAATATTACAATTATGAAGATTACTAAAATGCCCTTCTCTCGGCGATGAGAGTACGGGTTGTCACACTTCTACCGGGCGGTCGAGCAAACTCTTCAACTTTCTCGTCAACGTCCACAACAACATTTAGATCGACGTTGCGGACATCGGAAGTTGGTGTTTCAGGGTCAACGGAGGATGACGTTTTCGAACGTTTAGCTCTACGTCTACTACTCGACGTCATGGTCGGTACGCCAGCCCACTTTGGACTTTTTCTTAGGAGGTCCCAACATTTATAGTAGGGGAAAACGTTTTTCGTCTTCTCGTACTCTTCCATAGCCTTCGTTAAAACCCCGACGTCACCTTCTCCGCTCGGCCGATGATCGTAGTTACATTGATAAACTTCTTGGAATACGTGACACTTGTTGTTGATGCCGGTCCATTTGCTTGAGATGGAATCCTTGTCACGATGTTCACCCTTACCTCACGTGCTATAAAAAGTGCACGAATCCTTTTCCAAAATTCGGGACCGGTTTGAAAGTTTGCTACAAATAGAAAAAAAAAGTTGTAAGTTAAAAATAAAATAATAAAATTGACGTGTAGGAAAAAAAAGTAAAAAAAAAATAAAACTTACCAACATTGGGGTCCTCCGAAACATCGACCCACGACCGAACCAACGTGTATTCCTCGTCCTTCGTCCAAATAACGTAAGTATGCTTTTGTCTGGTTAACGCGGCCAAAGCTCGGCGTTTTGGTCCGGTCAACTAACCCGTCAGACACCCGTCAGTCTTTTGTCTGGTTGACCGGACCAAAACGTCGCACTTTGACCACAGCTCGACACTGCAGGGTGTGCATATAAGACAAAAAACCTTTTTTTGGGTTGGCTATCTACACACTAGTGTGTAGATAGTAAATGCCTAGATTTATAAGAAGTATATAATACACGGGATCTTAAACTAGTTTATATATCCAGGTAGCCCTATATGTATTTATTTCATATGCTAGGTGAATAAAAAGCATATTTATTGCACAATCACTAATAGTACTATAAATATTTATTGCACAATCACTAATAATACTATGAATATTTTGCGTCTATATTTAAAAAGTTGGTGGTGATAAATTTTAATGTGTCTTGTCTTACTAATTATTTTCCCTTGTCTCGATTGTAACGAGGCCACTTGATTTTAGAGATGATAAAGTATCATCGTGCACAAACTTATAATTCGTGTGGAACAAGTAGATTAGAAATTTAATTAGAACATGTTAATCGCGACGTTTAAATGTGGCTGATACTAAACTTCTATTCATACCAGCTTAGTATGAAACGTGGTGTAGCCCAAAGGTGCAGGAACTAAACTGGTTTGGATCCGAAAACCGATAGCGAAACCTTCGGTGAAACCAGGTTAAAACCAATCCAGTCCGCTGGTTTATAACCAGTAATGATCTTGTAACCCCTAATTGTTATTAACGCATAAGGGCACGTGATATATCATCAAGATATGTTATTTGTATGTGTGATGAGATAATCGAGATAACCGCTTAATGTAAATTACAGATCATATTAAAGAGCTGAGATTTGCATTATCTTCTAGCATGTTTAAAACACTTGATTTCGAGGGACGATAAATAGTAACTTTATTTTTGTAATAATATATAATTTTTTATTATTTTAATATATTATAATAGTTTATTATTATATTTATTTTTAATAACATATTTTTCTTTTTTTTAACATCTATTTTCTTTACCTTTTTTTACTAAGAGTAAATTACATTTTTGGCCCTTGTTTACTATATTAGCCCAAAATAAAAAATTTTAACATATCTGCCCTCATGGTTTCTATAACTAACCATTTTGGCCCCTAAGTCTAGAGATCATGAGGGCCAAAATGGTTAGTTATAGAGACCATGGGGGCTAAAATGGTTAGACTTATAGGCTAAAATAGTTAGTTATAGAGACCATGGGGGCATATATGTTAAAAATTCTTATTTTGGCTAATACAGTAAAGAGTTAATTGCCAAAATCGTCCCTGAGGTTTGGGCAGGTTTGTTATTTTCGTCCAAAATGACACTTTTGTACCAAATTGCCCCCAACGTTTGTAACTTTTTGCCATTTTCATCCAAACTACTAACTTAGTTTATTTTTTCTGTTAAGTTGAGGATATTCGAATGTAACTAGCAAATATAAAACCACCGGGAGGATTTTGGCATTTACTCAAACTCTTTTAAATTTCTTTTATTTAATTAATTTTGTTACATATATAATAAAAAAGAATATACATGCAATTTTTATATGAAAAAAATAATAGCTTTATCACATAATTTTTATAATTTTTCATCCAACCATTAACTAAGTTAATTTTTCTATTAAGGTGAATGATGTTTATAAACTAAGACAAAATTTAATTTCTAATTTTTTATATAGATTAGTTTAATAAAAATAAAATCTACTTAAACCTCTAAATTTTATAAAACTAAAATGCTGGTGACCTTATTAAAAAATGTCAAATAAAAAAATCTTATCATATGGACCAAGTTTGTAATTTATTTTCTACTCTTTTAAATTCACACCTAAGGAAAAACAGAAGCCAGTCCCCCCTATCAGACAACGTATCGTTACCAAACCTTAAAATTACCCACCAAATTGTAATTATAATGCTATGAACCAAAAGTTTCTTTACTCAAGACACTCATAATAAGTATTAGTTAGTTTCACTCATAATCTTAATTAAATAAATATTTTATTTCTACCAAGATATTTCCTAGGTGCTCAACACATTTAAAAAATATGTAACGTTTTACAATTTTTTTCTATCTCTACAACTGATAAATACTAAAAGTTGTAATCGATTGTTATGTGTTGCACACCAATGACGTTTTCTCTTTATAAAACTGATTTATATAAAGAAGCTGAAAATTAATTTTTGTCATAATTTATAAAATTTAAAACATCCTTCACCTTAACAGAAAAAATAAACTGAGTTAGTGATTTGGATGAAAATTTATAAAAATTATGTGACAAAACTATTAAATTTTTTTTCTAAAAACTGTATATTCTTTTTTATTATATATGTAACAAAAAAAATTAAATAAAAGAAATTAAAAAGGGTTTGAGTAAATTGCAAAAATCGTCCCTGCGGTTTTATATTTGCCAGTTTCATCCAAATATCATCAACTTAACAGAAAAAATAAACTAAGTTAGTGGTTTGGATGAAAATGACAAAAAAGTTACAAACGTTGGGGACAATTTGGTACAAAAGTGTCATTTTGGACGAAAATGACAAACGTGCCCAAACCTCAGGGACGATTTTGGCAATTAACTCTATAGTAAAAGTGATATAACCACAGGGGCCAAAAATGTTATTTACTCTTTTAATAATCATTTTTTTCTTTTTTTAACATATATTAATTTATCGATTAATTTAATACTTCTTTAATAAGTTATGTTTATAATTTTTTTCTAAACTTAGGGGCTGTTTGGTAGCCTCTTAATGACCATTCAGATGCTACCTCTTAATGGTTTAAAACCTCTGAATGAATAAGAGGTAACATTAAGTCTGAATGGTTAAGAGGTAACATCTGAATGGTAAATCATCACATGTCACATTCTTCTACCTTCCCATTAGTAAAATTCTTAATGGTTCCATTAAGAGGTAGCCTCTTAATGACCATTCAGATGCTACCAAACAGCCCCTTAAGTACATAGTTGTGCTTGATTTCTTTCCCTGACATTCCGTTATAAGTTTTGTTAAAACGAGGTTATACTCAAAATAAAATATTTATTTGGTATAATAAAACGAAAGATGATAAACTAAATCGTTCTAACGGTTTGACTTTCTAAACAACATGTTTTATTTTCAAATCACGTTTGGTTTACATCATTATTTGATCGATTTCGTCGTAACGCGCAATACAAAAAACTAGTATGGGGTAACTTTATAAAATAGTAACCAAGTTTCCTACATGATATTAACGGGTACACTTTTAAACCATGAACTTTTAGTTACCTCCATGAATTCTTTTATCTTAGAAATTTTTTCAAAGTAGAATTATATGGATTATTCCTATGTTTCCATTTAACTTGTTTTCTTTCTCAATATAATATAGTGATTTTATTTAACCTTTGTACATGGAGTCTCTGGTATTTCTAGTTTTGTCGCTGCTTGCTTGCTGTAGGAGACTTCCTGGATAGGAAAAATAGCCTGCCGCTGGCCATGGCCGACCTTCATCTACAATTGTTGTTGTTGCTTGCTTGTTGTGTGTTAACTAGCTAGAGAGAGATAGGGTTTGCTTGAGATTTTAAAGGAAAACTGATTAGGCTAAAAGATTTTAAATGAATCGACACGTTCTCATCTTTTTCGCTTAGTCTTACATTTTATAGGTTTTTGTTGTTTTTAAATTAAAAAAAGAAAAATAATAATGATAAACAATGATTTCGAAACAATGTTAATCGGCAATATCATTCCACACGAAAAAGGGCAATTACAAAGCAATGGCAGGTAGTCGGACAACAAGTTGCGCCGCCACCCCCTTTTGAATAGAAAAACCAATTCTACTAAATATAAAGTTTGAAACCTTTAGCGACGAAGAATTACTATTAACGACTTTTTGAACTCGATTTGAAGTGACAAATATGCACAATCAAAAGTTGATAGTGGATCTTTCAAAATGCAAAGAGGCTAACATGTTTTATGAAAACCATGAAAAGGAATTTAAAACGATGGTTGAAACTTTAAGAAAAGATAAAACCGAACTGACAAAAATGGTGTCAAGAAAACAAACTGACATAAACCTTTATATCAATCGTCTTGAAAGCATGCAAAAAGAGTTAGCCTGCACAAAGTGTGAAAGTGAGGCGATCCGGCTTAAACTAGACAGTTATTCTAACTCTAGATACGTGCTGGATCACATCACTGGCACACAAAAAGAGAAAAAGGATGTCACGTGCATTGGATATAAGAAATGTCCACCACCTGTTATACAAAATTATGATACACTGCCTGATGAGGAGTATAGAACTCATTATGAAGAATCTGTTCCTTTAGACATTGAGGAATTTGCAACGGGACTTGGATACAAACCGGAAGTATCATCAGATTCGGATGTGTCAGCAGATACTTTTGTAACTGCTGAACAAAATCAGGATCCTCCAATCATTGTTGAGGATACTGATTCTTCAGATGATGAATCTAATGATACTGACTCAGCACAGTCAGATGCGGTAATCAAAGAAGAGGACATACCTCTCGAGAATCATATTATGTGTGATCCTCCCGCAAAACCTGCTACGACTGTTTTGACCGAGTCCACGTCTACTTCCTCACAAGAGTCTGAGAGTGTGAATTTGCTGTACACTCTTGTTGGTGATGATAAAATCTACTCTGACAAAGATTTTCCTATTAAGAATGTTAATCAATCTTTAATAAGTAAATTTTTTTAGGATTCAACAAGTAAGTTTTTGGGAAAGACAGGATCACACGTTGTGGTAACACAGTGTCCTCCTATCCCAAAGGCTGAAGTTAGAAAACAATGTGGCAATCAGAAATTACCAACAGTGAAAAAGCAGCAAAATCACACCAAACCTAAAAGTAACTCACCGACTCAATGGCAAAAGAAACAGACCAAGAAAAAGGACAAGAAAGTGAACTTTGTGAAATCGAAGGGAACAGATAAACTTGAAACATTTTCAAATAAATCTAACTTAGATCATGTCATTCAAGTTAATTCTTTGAAAAGAAACGAACCAAACAGTTCAAAACCTAGTACCTCGGGATCACAAAGTTCATCATCGACAAGACAATCACATGATACTACGGGGTTTGTAGAACGTAGATCATGTTTTTCATGTGGCACATTTGGACATATTATTCGAAATTATCCATATCTTCATAAACAAAAAGCCAAAGTTGATGATCCCCGTGACCATATTGACCACAAGCGATCTGTTTCATCAAAACCAGATCCCCGTCTTGTAAAAGAAAGGGAAAAGAAACAGAAACGCCAACAGGTCAAGAAAATTGAAAAAGCGATTAAAACCGATGTGGTTAACAAAACATCTGTTCCTGTCAAACCAGACAATTCAAAAACTTTAGATAATCATGAAGTTAAGATTTTAAACAATAACACTGGTAAAACAAAACAGACCTGGAAACCAAAAATGGTTACTGAATCAGGGGGAACATCACAATTTCCACAACATCGAGAAGTTCAAGGAACTTACGTTGATGAAAATGGAAGACCCAAGACCACAAAGGCTTGGGTCCCCATCTCCAACTAATCATGTGAGTACATGTGCAGGATGTTCCAGGAGGAACTTTCAGCAGTCATTGGATTGTTGATAGTGGGGCATCCAGGCACATGACAGGCGACATGAAGCTTCTCTACGACGTTAAATCTATTAGAGGAGGTTATGTTGCTTTTGCTGGAGATAAAGGCGGATATATTACTGGAGAAGGAATGGTATCCAACGGGGTTGTAAGTTTTGACAAGATCAACTTTGTACAACAACTTGATCACAATCTTCTCAGCGTTTCACAAATCTGTGATAAACAGTTTTCAGTACACTTTGATGCAAATGGATGTTACGTGCTGAAACCCGGCTTCAAGATTCCAAAAGAATGGATTCTCTTATCAGCTCCAAGGATAAACGATTTGTATGTCCTTGATATGAGCCAAGCTATAACAACGACTGCACAAGCAACTTGTTTCATTTCAAAAGCCACAGAAAAAGACTCAATCTCTTGGCACAGACGTATGGGTCACATTCACTTACGCAAAATGAATCATTTGGTGACGAATGAATTAGCGAATGGTGTTCTTCTTAAAAATTTCCATCTTCAAGACGTCTGTGTTTCATGCCAAAAAGGAAAGCAAACGAAGAAACGACATCTGACAAAGAAGATCAACACGGTGGCAGTTCCTCTTGAACGTTTGCACATGGATTTGTTTGGTCCTGCCAAGCACAAAAGCATCAGGAATGATCAATACTGCCTCGTGATAACGGATGATTATTCAAGATTTTCTTGGGTGGCGTTTATGGCTCACAAGAGTTCAACTTTCGGTATTATCAAAAACTTGATCATTCAGATTGAGAATTTGTATAAGTTGAAGGTTAGACGGATACGCAGCGACAATGGTACTGAATTTAAAAATCAAGCCATGGCGGAGTTTTGCACATCAAAAGGTATTCTTCACGAATTTAGTGCGGCTTATACTCCTCAACAGAACGGCGTCGCTGAACGTAAGAACCGTACATTGATCGAGACTGCTAGGACTATGTTGGTAGAGTCGCAGTTGCCCATTCCATTCTGGAGTGAAGCTGTGGCCTCCGCATGTTACACGATGAATCGAGTTCTTATAGTCAAAAGACACAACAAGACCTGCTTTGAGCTTCTTCAGAAACGGAAACCAGATTTGTCATATCTTGAACCGTTTGGAGCTCCTTGCACAATGATCGATCCTAATGGAAAGTTTGGGGCAAAAGCTATTGAAGGTCACTTTCTTGGTTATGCCACCCCGAACTTAAGAGTCTGGAATCTAGAGACTAAAAGGGTTGAAGAATTGTCTGAGGTCAGAGTACAAAGGCGCACATTGCCAGTCAGATGTCCTGGTCAACCATGGATGTTTGAATACGATGACTTTTTCAATTCGATCAATGTTGAAGCAGTTGAAGAAACTGCTGCGGCAAGGATGTTTTTTGAGAGTGACAACGCAACAGATTCACCGTTGGTTCGTCCAATTATTGTCAATCAAGAACCATCTTCAGTGAACAATAATGCTCTCGACAATGAGGATTTTCATGATGCAACCGAACTGAACGAATCTTCAGAGGATGAAGAATTTCTAGATGCAGACCAAGAAGCTCCTACATCAGCTGTTCATGGTACTTCAGAGGCTACACCTCCAGTGGACGCCCCTATAACAGCTGAAGCTACTGCATCATCCTCTTCGTCAGTTCCGGGTATTGAATTGGTTGTTGATCTAAATCTCAACAATCTGGGTACAAACATTCCAGTTCCGGAAAACCCTGAAACAAGAATTCACAATACCCATCCTCAACAAAACATCATAGGCAATGTACAAAGTGGCATACAAACAAGAAACATGTTGCAAAACAACAACAACGCAGGCTTGTATGCGGCGATTAGAGAATCTGGTCAACAAAACGATTGGTCTTTCGCGTGTTATGTCTCACAGGAAGAACCAAGAACTTGGAAAGACGCTTTGAAAGATAACTCTTGGGTTGAAGCTATGCAGGAAGAACTGCAACAATTCCAGAAACTTGGTGTCTGGAAACTCGTAGAGAAACCTGCTGGTTATAAGAAGATTGGTACCCGTTGGGTGTATAAATGCAAAAAGGACGACCGTGGAATCGTTATTCGCAACAAATCTAGATTGGTCGTTCAAGGTTTTCGTCAGATTGAAGGTATAGACTACAACGAAGTGTATGCACCTGTTGCACGTCTGGAAGCAATTCGGATCTTTCTGACTTATGCCTCATTCAAAGGATTCAAGGTTTACCAGATGGACGTCAAAAGTGCATTCTTACATGGTCTAGTGGAAGAAGAGGTGTATGTTGAACACCCTCCAGGTTTTGAAGATCCTATCCATCCCGATCGGGTTTGGTTGCTGAACAAAGCTCTCTATGATCTACATCAAGCACCGCGATCTTGGTACGCAACCTTATCTAATTATCTACTGGAGAATGGATTTCGCAGAGGTCTTATCGATTGCACTCTTTTCATAAAAGAACAAGATGGAGATCTTCTACTGGTTTAGGTATATGTGGATGATATTATATTTGGTTCTACTAACAATGTTATGTGTAGGGATTTCGAGCGTGTAATGCAGGATAAATTCGAGATGAGCGCTATGGGGGAGATGACTTTCTTTTTGGGATTGCAAGTGCAACAAACGAGGTCTGGGATTTTCATCCATCGGACTTAGTATGTCCAAGACATCTTGAGCCGATTCCAGATGTCCGACACATTGCCCATTGGTACCCCACTGTAGCAAAATCACGGAATCAATCCAGACTTGAAGGGTGAAGTTGTTAGTTCTTCATACTACCGCACGATGATTGGATCCCTTATGTACCTCACAGCATCAAGACCAGATATAATGTATCCAACATGCCTGCTAGCCAGATATCAAGTGAACCCGAAGGCCTCACATCTTACAGCTGTAAAAAGGATTTTTCGTTATTTGAAGGGTTGCCAAGACACCGGTCTATGGTACCCTAAGGATGATAACTTTGAATTAGTCGCTTTCAGTGATTCTGATTTTGGCGGATGCAAAATCGACGGCAAATCCACAACGGCTGGATGCCAGTTTTTAGGAACTCGCCTTGTAACGTGGCAGTGCAAGAAGCAGACTTGTGTCGCTACATCAACTTGTGAAGCCGAATACATTGCTGCCTCAAGTTGTTGCTCCCAAGTCCTGTGGATACAACAGCAAATGCGCGATTACGGTTTTGAATTCCTAACTACTCCTATTTATGTCGATAATTCTACTGCCTTATCTATCACTAAAAATCATGTGCAGCATTCAAAGACTAAGCACATCGAAATTAAATATCACTTCATACGTGATTGCTTTGATAAAAGGCTAATCGATGTTGCTTACGTCCACACTGATGACCAACGTGCCGACCTTTTTACCAAAGCATTTGATAAATCAAGATTTGACTTTTTATTATTGTTAAACGGCATTAAGGTCAAGCAAGAGTAATCCGCATCGGAAAATCATTTTTGTAAATATCTTTGTGTTTTTAAAATTCTTGTAAGTTTGTTGATTTTAGGGGGAGTAATTCAAAATTTGAAAATTCAAAAACATCGAAAAATTTCAAAACCCAAAAATAATAGAAAAACAAAAATGAGTTTCCTGGCGAGCAAAAGAGAAAATGATAGTACATCAGTGGTCTGTCTAATCCTCTTTAAACTAAAATGCAAAATGAAAAATGTTAAGCAGCTCTATATAAGATGTATCGGTAGGCTCACAATCATTTTAAAGTGTGCAGGGTGATATAAACCTTAAATCGACTGAAGACCATGTGGGAACCACTCATTGGCATATGGTCTTAGTACTGAAATTTCGTTTGAGAGATTGCCGAGGTTCTGAGATATGTGGTCTTTATGCTGTTTATCATCTAGGTATCATGGTTGTTTCTTTTACCGAAACAAACGGAGACGAAGTCTAGATCTTCCATGATATCATACATACGTGTACATACTGCATACGACCTCAATAAGTGATCAACAATCACATGTCCACAAAACAAGTGATAATATATCACATTTATCCGGGAGTCAAGTTCGTCTCTTTGTTGTACGAAAGTACTGACCTGTTCACGGACTTGCTCTTGTGCCCTTCATGCATCTGAAAATCAAGTTCCTCATCAATAAGTGATTCTATCACATAGGGCTTGTTTTCATCAAAATAAGTGAGTATCTCACATTTTCATATACGTCAAAACAGATGATAAATGGTATACTCACCCGTAAGATGAAATCCTCGTGCATACCTTGATACGGGAATGTGTCGTTATGTGGATGAACACCGGTCGGTAAGTATAAATCATACCTTAACGTATCCCCTCGCCATGATTACATATGATAAGTTGAGCTTATGTGGATAACAATACCGATAATCGTTATAGGATGTTTATCTAAATGTTAACAAAAAGAACAACAAGAGTGTTTTGGCATAACCGTACACTGATATGATTCTCTTACCCTCGAAACTCACAAAAAGGATGTTTGTATATATTTACTTTTCTTAGTTTCTGCAACTCTGTATATATTTATTTACTGCTTTCAGTCTTTAAGTTTGAAATATTCAAAATACCAAAAAGATTTTAGGTGTGTTTTAATATAAACTTTATAAAAGCCAAAAAGATTTTATTTCTGCTTTAGTTTTGATTAACCGATGTAGAAACTCAAGTCTTCATTGCCTGAAATCTGATTGAAAACCAAAACGACTGAATCTTCATAAACGGTCAGAGTTTGCAAGTTTTGAAAGTTAATAATCTAAATTGAAAAATCTGTTAACTTTTCAAACTAAACTGTCGGACGGTAGTTGAATAAGAATTGGTCACATGTGTGTCATTTGTTTAATGTTAACTATATTTTAAGCGGTTGTTCTCATTACGCGTTTAGCTTTCTTGCATTTGCAGATGCTAAAGGCGAGGAGAACATGTTCGATGACAAGCTTCGGAATGAAGACACGACGTGAAGGCACTCAAATGATAAAGATGATCGAGTTGCCGCTGATCAATCACCAACACCACAAGGATCTCAAGCATTGAAGTCAAAAGATTCCCAAGCATAATCAAAGGGGGAGTTTGTTAACACACTACCTAAATCAAAAGGGAGTTTGTTGATACACTTTCTACATGCAACACGTGAAGCCTTTGAAGATCCTTTCCGAGAGAATGAACCATCAAGAGATGGAGAACGAGATTACGAACCTCGCGAGCAGCATCCAAGGGGGAGTTTGTTGATACATATTGTGTGGATACGGCTCGGCTCGGTTCGACTCGGCTACGAAGTGAAGGCCGTAGTCAAGATATCCTCCTATCTTGACTCGGTATGCGTTTTTTTCGTAATGTTTGATGTAATTGCGATTGCGTTTGTGCAGTATGCAATTTAGATTAAGTTTGTGTTGTTTATATTTTGTTAGCTGGCCCAAAATGTCAAAGCCCAAGGCCAAGGCCCAATCACATCAAAGTGACGAAATCAAGTGATTTCGTCAAACACTTGTTGGTGAAATCACCTTTTTGGTGAAAACACCTTTGTGGTGAAAACCAAATAGGACGAAATCAGGTGATTTCGTCCATATCCTTGATTTCGTCCCATGTGATTTCGTGGGTTTCTGTTTTCGTTGACATGTGTAGTATATAAACACAGACAACAGACATAACACAGGGAGACGAAGTCTGAATAGATTTCTTTGAGAGAACACACACACACAACTGAGAGTTTATAGGTTTATCTTGTAAACATTGCTTTGTAACGGTTTCATACGAGTTAATACAATGGAGTGTTAATCGTTGTATCGTGTTTGTGATTACGTGTTCGTCACTTGGTTTAACTTACCCGTTTGGATTCCGCACTTTCGGGTTTGTCGGAACACAGGGAATAGAGGTTACTCGATCCTCCGGGTGGACCTACAGATGGTATCGGACCGGAATTACAATGAACTGGAGGTTGAATCGGTGACCCAACAGTTGGACCGGGAAACCGGCTGGTCGAACCGGTTTTTAAAGGGGTTGGACCGTTTTTATATTTTTTTCATATTTACCCCTATTAATTTTTATGATGTTTACGATACCTTCCAGTTCTTACGTTCTGTTCGACCGATCCAACTAGTCTGATCAGTGAACTGGTAAGGAGACCGGTTCAACGTCAGGTACAGTTCTAAAAACATTGCTCACAAGTGAAGTATATTCATTTATTGATTTATCTCTCACCTCATGGTTTTAGACCACCCACCATGGTGATCAAATTGTCCAATCGGTTGCAACGTGGATAGTAAGACCAAATTGGAAGAAATTATTTTAATCAAATAATTGACTTTAATGCACGACCAGGTTGTGATGGCAACCATTGTTTGCAACCAACTTTAATTCTTTTTTCTATTTTTTAACTTCTATTTCTTAAAAACATTTAATTCCTTTTCCTTTTTTTTATTATTTAACTTCTATTTCTTTATATAATAAAATATTAGTTTAGGTTGGGTTGTGAATGTGGGTGAAAAATTGGATTGGGTTGGGTTGTGTAGTGAAAGAGAGAGAAATTAGTATTTTAATTAAAGATTAGGTTGAGTTGAGTTGGGTTGCGTTGTGTAACACCCCGAAAACGGGTTTAGTAATTAGACCCCGTTAATACTAAACAGCGGGTATAATACCGTTAGCAGAAAGAATAAACCGGAAATTATAAGGATTTAAATAAATAAGCTTAATAATAAATAAAAGGAGGATAAACACTTTGAGAAAACAAAGTATATAGAAGGCCCGAGTTAACGGGACTTAAAATAAAACGGGTTCTGACTTCCCGAATCCATTAAATTAACTAGGAATAATTAACCTAGTTAGTCATATGTGATTAAGTTATAAATAGTGAATTATAGCTTAAAATGATCAAAATAAAACATAAGGGACCATTATTGCCAAGAGGGCAAACTAGTTTTATTTAAAAAAAAAGAGAAAACAAAACACACACTTGGTGTGTGTGTGTGGGTCGATCGACCAGGGCAGGAAAAAAAGGGCTCAAACCCTAATCTCTACAAAATCATCAAATTGAAGCTTGATTCAAGGTCAAAACCGATGCATGAATGCATAGAAACGATCACCTGGTCGCAAGGATCGTAAGGTATGTCAAAATTTTGATATTCATGAAGTTGGGATTCTTGACGAATTTATGAAGTTCGAAATTTAAGCTTGAATGATTGTTGTTTGGATGAAATTAGAGTGAAATAATGTCTAGGAACAAACCCTAGTTATTAGATTGTTGAAATTATGCTCAATGCTTGAGAATTTCATGATCACCATTGAAGGTGATAAGTGGGTTTTGACTAAATTCATGTATGAGATGTTTTTAGGGTTTTGATTGCATAAAAAATAGTGTTATGATATCAAGAACATGCTTAAATTGAAAGCTGAATTCAAACGGCTCTTGATCAAAATTTACAGCCGACTTGTATTGGCTGTAACCTAGACAAAACGTGATAAAAACATGTGTTTCTTGAGTCTAAAATGTAATTCCAGGAAATATCTTTAAAACCCCACTGGAATCGCATTTTTTTGACAAAAATTGAGCGTTTTATAAATTTTTCCGTATCAAAGGTTCAAGCTGCGTTTTCTGGCAGAATTTGCAGCCCATTACGAATGTCATAACTCAATTTAGGAATTGAGTTATGATCTCAAATTCTTATTGTAGAAATTTTTAAGTGATTAAAAGAATCGCCAATTGGAATTTCGTCAATCGGATAAACGAGGAATTTTAAATGAATTTTTCCGTAAGCTGCAGTCAGAAGTGACGAATCTGATTGCAGCTTAGTAAATGAATTTTTACGAGTTTTCGGTAAAGAGTTAGATCTTGAAATTTTAACACAAGGTCTAACCCTTCGAGAGGTACCCCACATTAAAAAATCATAATTTTTGAAGACTTGTAAACAGGTTAAACAGGTCATCAAAAACAGCCTATTTTCGGGGATACGAAACTTGATTGTTGATGTTATAAATTATGCCCACAATGTTCATATGTTGAAATTATGAATCAAACGCGTAGTTTCCTAGTTCGACTAATTACGCGTGATGTGGGGTAATACAAATTTTAATCATGAAGTCGATTTAGCTAATATGCACATATCATATAATTAAGGGTAGTTAACTTTTGAAGAGTTAAACTAACCATGGACGGAGTCGAATAGTAGTTTTGACATAGAAAATACGTAAGGTGGAATAGTCGTGGTTATAATGACTAATCTAACCACCTTGTGAATTATGATGATAGTTTGACTCTTGACAAGCTAGATGGAGGCTTGGGAATGAAGCGGGTCAAACGGAGCAAGTACGAAAATGAAAGCGTAATTTGGATGCGAAGTAAGTAAAAGCTTACACCCTTTTTTAGTATACATCAGTTGTGTGTATTGAAAATGAATAAAAGATGTTTATTAATTTTTATAGATATTTTTATAAAGTTGTTCGACAAGGTTTTCGCGGATGTTTTGTCAATAAATTATTTGTTGACAGCAACAGTTCCGCTACTTGCAGAAATTATTTCGAGTTCTTAACCATTGAGTTTTGACACGATATTTGACCAGAAGTTGGTTTACAACATAAAGGATGTTTAGTAATTTTTATAGATTTTTATAAAGTTTTTCGACAAGGTTTTCACGGATGTTTTGTCAATAAATTGGTTGTTGACAGCAACAGTTCCGTTACTTGCAGAAATTGTTTCGAGGTCTTAACCATTGAGTTTTGACACGATATTTGACCAGAAGTTGGTTTACAACATAAAGGATGTTTAGTAATTTTTATAGATTTTTATAAATTTATTCGACAAGGTTTTCGCGGATATTTTGTCAATAAATTAGTTGTTGACAGCAACAGTTCCGCTACTTACAGAAATTATTTCGAGGTCTTAACCATTGAGTTTTGATACGATATTTGACCAGAAGTTGGTTTACAACATAAAGGATGTTTAGTAATTTTTATAGATTTTTATAAAGTTTTTCGACAAGGTTTTCGCGGATATTTTGTCAATAAATTAGTTGTTGACAGCAACAGTTCCGCTATTTGCAGAAATTATTTCGACGTTTTAACCATTGAGTTTTGATACGATATTTGACCAGAAGTTGGTTTACAACATAAAGGATGTTTAGTAATTTTTATAGATTTTTATAAAGTTGTTCGACAAGGTTTTCGCGGATGTTTTGTCAATAAATTAGTTGTTGACAGCAATAGTTCCTTTACTTGCATAAATTATTTCGATGTCTTAACTATCGAGTTTTGACATGATACTTGGCCAGAAGTTGTTTAACAACATAAATGATGTTTGGTAAGTTTTATACATTTTAGACATAAGCCTTTTTGGGTCAAGTGCCTATAAACGAGTCTTTTCCGTAAAACAACCAACCGAAGTGTAGAATCCGGGAAAATTGGTCAATTATACTAAATCCACCACGAGTATAGTTGTGGTGAAATGTAAATAGATAATTCAAATTTGGGAAAATGATGGGTGAAAAGGATGAGCGAAATTTAAACTTAAAAGTTTAAATTCTCTAAACGGGTCAAAACGAATTACGCGCATAACTTGGGTATTGGTTGCGTAATTCACAAAAGTTACAAACGACAGACTTCGGAGCTGGCAAAATATATATATATATATTATAATACGTTCATTCTGAATTTCAGACTTGTTTAAACTCGTTATTTAACTACCAAAACTAACTTTTGAGTTGGTTTTGATTTTAGGTGAACATCAGAAATACCCGGATGAAGATCAAGCGGAGTACAAGAACCGAACACATGAAAAAGAAGCTTCCGCACATTGTTTTGTCGTTATTTTAAAACGACGAACTCAATTACATTATGTAGTATTATTCTAAGATTGTAAAAGTTTTAATTTACCCGTATTTTTCAACGTATATGTAAATCATAATTACTTGTTTATTTTCGTAAACTATACAAAAACTGTTAATTAATAGTAAGGGTCTTACACGTTGTGATAGTGGATAGTCTTATAAGAAAGAAACTTTCGTTATCTTGTCCACCATTGAATCCATATATGTACCACCAGGAAGAGTATGCTCTTAAATATTATGAATGTAACAAACTCTTATCCGCCATGTGTTACGGGACGTCGAAACGTAAAGTAATGCTAATTTATATTGTCTAATGAAAAAGTATTATGTTTGACCCGACTCATTTCCAAATAAAATTTACGTCAAAACGTAAACCAACTAAAAACGTAAATAAAATAAGCATCAAAACGTTTTATAAACTCAAATTTATTAATGAAAACGTATTATATTGACTCGACTCATTTCCAAAGAACTTTTACATCAAAACATAGATCAACTGAAAAGTATATAAAAATGTGTGCGAAAATGTATTATATTTTACCCAACAAAATTTACACCAAAACGTAAACCAACTTAAATTTATACCGACACGTACATATGAATACGGCTGCAAACAAACCAAACGTTCGGCGAAGAGTTCGTGAACCGTTCGGCGGGAAGTTCGTTTGTGTCCGTTCGTTTATTAAACAAATGGAGACGAACAAGAAATTGCTCGTTTAGTTAAATGAATGAAAATGAACAGAGGTAGCGTTCATTCGTTTATATTCGTGAATGTTCGGTTACGTATTCGTTTATGTTCGATTGTATTCAATGGTTCATTAGTGTTTTTATTTTTATATTTTATTTAAATATTTCAAAATTCCGACAAATCAAATATTTAGAGTAAACTGTCAAAATAGTCCTTGAGGTTTGGTCACTTTTGCCACTTTAGTCCAAACTCAAACCTTTTGAATCTAGGTCCTTGTGGTTTCAATTTTATTGCTATTTTCATCCAAAAGCAACATCTGGTCAAATTTTTTAGTTGACATCCAACTTTTTTGTCTTTTTCTCCCTTTTGATGAAGGGTAAAATTGTCAGATTTTTATAGTTTGTTATAATAAACCATTAAAAGACCATTTTGCCCTTCATTAAAAGGAAAGAAAAAAACATAAACAAAATTTGGATGTTAACTGAAAAATCTGACCAGATTTTGATTTTTGATGAAAATGGCAACAAAATTGAAACCACAGGGACCTTTGAGTTTTGGACTAAAGTAGCAAAAGTGACCAAACCCCAAGGACCATTTTGGCAGTTTAGTCAAATATTTAATAAGTGTCTTATACATGAACCCATGGTTGTGTTCGTTTGTTTCCATTTGTGTTAATGAACATTAGTTCGTGCTCGTTTGCGTCCGTCGTTTTCATTCGTTGCCTAAAATTAACAAACAAACACGAACAAGTTCATTTCCTTAACAAAGGAACGCGAACATAAAAACCCGTTCGGTAACTGTTCATGAACAGTTCGTGTACATATATATTTCTTAACAAACGAACACGAACATTCTTTTGTTTCGTTTAAAGCTCTACATATAAACAAATAAGCATTTAGAACGCTAGGGGGTTAAAACGACATTTCATAAAGTTTTTAGAAAGTTCACGGGGTGTAAATGTAAAAACTAAAAGTTAAAGGGTCAAGGTAAAAAAAGACAAAAAAAAAAAAAAAAATTAGGGCTGTTTGGTAGCCTCCTAATGACCATTCAGATGCTACCTCTTAGGTGTTGTTTGTTTTTTCTGCACGAAAACCTCTTCTGCTGCAGGCCACATCTACAGGCATCTGCAGGAGAAGAGGTGGACCAAATGTCTTCAGTCTGCAAGGAGAAGAGGGTTTGTTTTTTTTTTTTATATAAAACCTATTCTTCTAGGTTTAGAACACACACCACACAACAATCTGCACCTCCACTCTCTCTCTACTCTCTCTCTAGTCTACAATCTGCACCACCGCCATCATCACCACCGCCAGCACTTCACCACCGCCATCATCACCACCGCCATCATCACAACCACCGTCACCACATCCGCCTTCGCACCTCCACCTCCACCGCCATCATCACAACCACCGAGCCTGCAACGAATCGAACAAAACGACCGTCACCACCTTCGCCTTCACACCTGGCCGGTGCCTGCAACGAATCGATTTAGGGTTTTCGATTTTAGGGTTTTCGATTTGGGGGTTTTGTTTGTGATGTTGTTGATGATGATGATTTGGGGTTCGATTTGATGATTTGGGGGTTCGATTTGGGGTCGGAGCAGGGGTTCCGAGGTGGAGGTGGTGGCGGAGCAGTGGCGGAGCAGTGTCGGAGGTGGAGGTGGTGGCGGAGCAGTGTCGGAGGTGGTGCCAAGAAGAGGTAAACCTCTGCTTGGAGAAGCTTACCTCTCATCACTTCCCCAAGAAGATGTTGGGGAGAGGTAAAAAGCACTTCTCGAAAAAAAAAAACAAACACTCTTCTGAGGCTAAACCTCTTCCCGCGTCTGCACGGTGCAGACAGAAGAGGCCAGGAAGCTCTTCTTCCAAAAAACAAACACCACCTTAATGGTTTAAAACCTCTGAATGAATAAGAGGTAACCTCAAGTCTGAATGGCTAAGAGGTAACATCTGAATGGTAAATCATCACATGTCACATTCTTCTACCTTCTCATTGGTAAAATTCTTAAGAGTAAACTGCAATTTTACACCCTGAGGTTAGGGGTCATTGGCATGTCTACCCCCCCTAACGAAATAATTGCAATTTTACTCCCCACTGTTCACTCTTATGTTGCAACCTTACCCCCTGTTAACAGTCAACGTAGTTTGACCCTTATAGGTGAGGGTATTTTGGTAATCTTACCCCATATTATTATTATTATTATTATTATTATTATTATTATTATTAAACTCCATTTAACCTAAAGTTGGGGGGTAATTATAAGCGGAGAAAACGCAAAAAGATGAATCATTCAGATGGATTCGATGATAAGGTTTCCTTTCTTTTTATTTTTATTTTGTTTTTAGGGTTTACCTGTTTGTTAAATTTGCTTGCTGTAAACTTTGATTTTTGGGGAATTTGTAGCTGTGTAGATTGTATACACCAAAATTTTCGGGCTCTTTAGCTTTTTCAAGAAATTCAACTTTTTCGATTGACTTTAAAACATCTGATACCAAAATTTTAGAATTCTTCAGTCTCTTTAATTTTAGGAACAAAGAACTTCATTCTCGATAGAGGGTTTATCTGTTTGTAAAGTCAATTTGTTGAACTTGCTTGTTGTTTAGTTTGATTTTTGGGGAATTTGTATCCATGAAGCCATCAAGTTACTGAATACAGCAGCAGTTCATTCTTGGTTAAACGATTAAACAAGTTCATCATCATCAGCAGCAACACACAAACCCTAGCCACCACTCCAACTTCTACATCATCAAATAACCCAGATCTGGAATAGGAACCACTGTAGGCGGCTAGGGTTAGGGTTTGGAATAGGAAAGAGGTTGTGGCTGAGTTGATGGTGGCGGTGGTGAGAAAGGGGAAGGAGGTGGTGACTGAGTTGATGGTGGCGGTGGTCAGAAGAGGAGAAGGCGGTGGTGGTGGAGTTGATGGTGGCGGTGGTCAAGGCCGGAGATGCAGGCGGCGTTGCATCTCATTTACACCTCCGGCGGTGGTCAAAATATGATGATGATGAAGAATGAACTGCTACTGCTGATGATGATGAACTTGTTTCGTTGATTTTGTGATTTGTGTTGTGTTGTGTTGTGTTGTGGATTTGGATTTGTTGCTGCTGATGATGAAGAACTTGTTTCGTTGATTTTGTGATTTGTGTTGTGGATCTGGATTTGTTGCTACTGATCTGGGTTTGGAATGATGATGATGATGATGATGAATAATGAACTGATCTGGGTTTGGACTGCTGATGATGATGATGATGATGATGATGATCTGGGTTTGGAATGATGATGATGATGAAGAATGAACTGATCTGGCAAAAACGTTTGAATATGATGATGAAGAAGCACACAACGATTAAACGATTGAACTGCTGATGATGATGATGAAGAATGAAATGATCTGGGTTTGGAATGAACTGATGATGATGATGATGAAATTTTTTTTATTTTGTGTTGATTCTTGATTTTTTATATAATTTTAATAAGACAGGGGCAAAAACGACTTTTCACACATTATAACAGTCAAAACAAACGTTGACTTGACAGAATCTGTTAACAGGGGGTAAGGTTGCAACATAAGAGTGAACAGTGGGGGTAAAATTGCATTTATTTCGTTAGGGGGGAGGGGGTAGACATGCCAATGACCCCTAACCTCAGGGTGTAAAATTGCAGTTTACTCAATTCTTAATGTTTCCATTAAGAGGTAGCCTCTTAATGACTATTCAGAGGCTACCAAACAGCCCCTTAGTGTTTCTCCGATATAACGGACGCTACATAACCCACGTTGTCTTGATTTTCCGTTCGGCTTGCCAACTAAATATTCTGTTCGTTATTGGTTTTGCCAAAAAATATTCAAATATGAGGATACTCGTCCTTTTGTTGATTATTATTTTATATATACGGAGCCTATATGAAATTATTTCATATAGTAGGTGAATAAAAGCAGATTTATTGCACGATCACTAATAGTATTATACTACAAGACCATGCGTAATCGTTAGTTGAATAATGCCCTCACCCTGTGACGTTTTCTGTCATGTGACAGTACAGTCAGTATGTGGCCATTATTGGGCGGTATTGCAAAAGTGGCGTAGTGGGAATAATGCCCAATAACGTCCCTCCAATCATTACACAATTATTTATTTTTTAAACCTTAAAACTTAAAATACTTCATTAATTTAAAAAAAATTACAATACTAGAAAAAAAAACGGAAATAAAAAAAAAGATAAAGTTGAAAAAAAAGATGATGATCTAAAGTCCGTATTTTTCCCGAAGTTTTTGGCGATGCATTTGCGCAACGATCAACGCGTCGCCTTGGAGGTGGTCGATCGGTTTGGACAAAAACTCAATGTCCTTTTTCGTTTGCCTCGCTGCTTGCATCTCGTTAAACTTTTTGTTTTCGGCGACTCGTTCTTTCATAGTCTCCAAATGTTGGTGGCCGAGGTCTCGAATGTCTTGGAGATGACGGTTCATCTCCTCGAAATCTTCCTTCAACTCAAGATCGGAAGACGACTCCACCGGTTTTTTCCCGGTCCGCTTATCTTTTTCTTCTTGTCATACCCTCAAAATCCACAAGCGGAGTATTACCGCGAGGCGTGTGACTGACCAGGATCAAACCACCAATTATAATAAACATTAAGTAAAGTAAAGTAAAACCAAACGTCTAAAGTTTCACAACCCAAAGTCCAAAAACAAGTTTAACAGTCAGGGGAAGCATTTAAGTTCAAAACCAAAATATAAGTTTAAAATTTAATAAAGTTTTCAAGAACACGCAGCGGTTCGTGTACCACAACAACTCCTACTCCAATGCAAACTCCAACTAAAAACCTAACGACCTGCAAGGCATATAGTAACGAATCAACAACAAAGTTGAGCGAGTTCACAGTTGGGTGTTCGTTTTAAGTTGTTTCAAAAACATAGTTTTCCTTTAGCTGGCTTACTTGCAGTGGGGGTTACCCCATAGTTTAAAAACATGATTAATCCTTTCCTTTTACTCTGACTCCCAGCCGTGGGAGCTACCCCATGAATATCCCACTAGACCCGTTACCATATCGACTACTGACTGAAGTTATGTTGAGTGCCCTGCGTCAATGTCTATCATCATTGACGTGCCCAGATCCATTAGTCCACTCCCGTCCTCTGCGGCACGGTGTGAGGCTTGTTAAACCTAATAGCGCTATTTAAGTAATGACCCGTTCGCCATTGGCCCGACGATTAAGTCAATATAAAAATGAAGGACTTAATGATAGAGTTTTTGGTCTAGTATCAATGTTGTCACCCTTCAGTTAAGAGGGTGGAGGTACGTATTCTAACCAAGGAGAATACGTAGGTTTACTTTCAATCAATTACCCATTCCCGACCACCGGGAATCCCATGCCTTGTAGAAAGTGTGAACTCACCTTTGCTTAGCTCGGCAGATAAAAGTCACTTAAGCTAATGTGGCCAACCACGTCCTATCATGGTTACCATATAAGTCAGGTTCGCAATCAGGCAATACACGTATTCAACAAGTGGTGTATAAGTAACAATTATTGTATAACACCTTAATGTATGTATACAAAATAAGCCATATATAACAGCTAACATGAATTAATAAGGAACAGTAAGAAGTGTGCGATCTTTTTGGGCTATTCTAGCGCGTGGCCCATTAGAATAAGGCCCATCAGTAATTAGGGTGCGGCCCCATTTGTCAATGTGCAGTCCATACAAGCAATGTTGTCAAAGACGCAAGGCGCAGGCGAGGCGCATCGGCCTCGCCCGGAGCCTAGGCGCAAGGCGCAAAAAAAGCGTGGTTTTTTTTAAGAAAAACGCACATAGAGAAAAAAATATAAAAAATATGTTATGCTTTGAAAATAAATAAGATTCCACATATAAAATTAAAAAAACTATTATATATGACATTTATGATCATGGAGCTAATAGTTAGTAGCAAAAGTTTAGGACTTATATGTTGTTAGTTTTGGGTGTGTGAATAAAAGTCTCAAAATGTGGTAAATACTTTGTCCCACATTGGTGTGGCAACAAAGTGAGTGGTTGTTTATAAGGTAAAGTCTTTACTACTCTATTGTAGCTTTATGACATGTTTTACTACAAGTCCTACCCGCGCGCAGGGGGGTGCAAAAATGAGTTTCTGAGCTGGAATTTGGTTGAACTAATGCGGACACGAATGCAGCTCCGAAAAATCCGGGCCCGCGTGAGGCAGTTTTTTATACTCACTCAGTTTTGTTTTTTCCTGTGTTTTTTTCGTTATTCCCTGTTTTTTGCGCTGCGCTTCAGACTTTTTGCGCGCCTTTCCTGTGCCTCAGACCACTTTTTTCAAAAGAACCATTTTTGCGCCTAGGCTGCCACCAGGCGCTATAGGTGCGCCTCGCTGCGCCCGGGCGCCTAAGCGCGCGCTTTTTGCGCTTTTGACAACATAGCATACAAGAGTGTGCGACCACCTTGACAAGTGTGCTGTCAGACTTAAGTTGTGCGGTCCATTTTTGAGGTGTACGGCCCAAAGGGACTGTGCGGCCCACGCTGGAGTGCGCGGTCTGCCTAGCAAGTGTGCGGTCATGCTGTGGGTGTTGTACGATGTGCAGTATTTACGTGTACATACGGGGTGTGCGACATAGCTTACTTAAATCAGAAGAACATAAACAATCAACATTCCATTATGCATGGATCACTCAAATCCTATTCGAATCTTATCCACGTCAGGACCATATAGCAAATATTACTCTCTTTTGAATTATTATATAAAACGGATGGTGCCTAAAACATTTTAAACATGTTTTTAACTCTCATTTCTACCAAACCATGTATGATCTATAGTGCTTAAAAAAAAGAACCCCAAATCTAATAAAATCAACCGAGCATGTAAGACTTGTTTGAGGTCATTATTTGATCCTATTATCATCAACAATTAGTTATTAGTTTAATAATTTACCATTCAGTTTTAATATTTATGTTCATCTATAACAAATATTAAACTAATTAATGTTCAATACAGTAGAAACGCATATAACAAATATTTATGTTCAACATGAATGATAACATATTTTTTTGTATCAGCATGGTTTTTGGTGTTCAGAAACTTATCAACACTATTAATTTAGAACAATATGAAAACACACGGCCAATTAATTCAAACAACAAATAAACACAGCAACAAAATACAACTTCACCAATACATATCAGATTTTGATTTAGGAATCATAAAGAGTTTTAAAACAAACACTAGTGGCTTTAAACTACCTGCTGTCGTCGACTCCGCCACCAACACTTCTGCTGCAACCAGCCGCCACTGTTCTGCTCCGCCGTTGTGTCACCATCACCTACTCAGTTACAACTCGAACCGGAATTCGGAAACACGTGTATGTGAGCCGGAATAATCACTGTCGTCGTTTGACCAGAAACACCACTGTCGTCATGTTGCTGGCGCCGGCCGACAATCACCGCCGCCTCCGACGATCTGTCGCCAGAAGAACGAAGAAAAGGGGGGTGTTTGCAGAAGAAACGAACGGCCGATAAACGCGCAGCTGTTCTCTGCCGTCTTAACGGTCATCGTCGCCGTCTCCTCTCTCTCAGCTACTCTCTCTCTCTCTCATTCCTGCAGGTCCCTCTCTCTCTCTGTAACGTTCTTAGAAGTATGGGGGTGTGTGGGGTCCAAGGAGGGAAAGGAGTTTTGTGGGTGTGGGTGTATTTGCCGGAAATCGGTCAACAGGAAAGGGGCAGTGTCTGTGCGGCTGGGAATTGTCAAGTGTAGGGATAAGCAAAATGGACCCGGTACCGGTATCGAATTTACCGAACTGGGTACCTTTTCGGTACCAATTCGGTACCGACTTTTGACATTTTCGGTACCGGTTCGGTACCGGTATTTACCCTTAAATACCAGTACCGTACCGGTACCGAACCGTACCGTACCGGGTATATTCGGTACCGGTACCCACTTTTGAGGATTTTCGGTACCGGTACTTTCGGTTCCGGTACCGAGTTCATCCCTAGTCAAGTGGGCTTTAGGGTTTTAAAATGAGGGGTGAGGATACAAGTTTAGATTTATAGTAAGGCTTAGGTTTAGGGAGTTGGGTTAGGCCTGACCCATGGGTGTAAATCTCGCCCGTTAACATTAACAAATAATCGCGCGTTTTAAATTAAATATACCCGGTTCGGGTTATCAGTAAAACAACAAGTTCCCATTTCGCATGTTATTATTATTTAATAATAATAATAATAATAGTAATATTACAATTATGAAGATTACTAAAATGCCCTTCTCTCGGCGATGAGAGTACGGGTTGTCACACTTCTACCGGGCGGTCGAGCAAACTCTTCAACTTTCTCGTCAACGTCCACAACAACATTTAGATCGACGTTGCGGACATCGGAAGTTGGTGTTTCAGGGTCAACGGAGGATGACGTTTTCGAACGTTTAGCTCTACGTCTACTACTCGACGTCATGGTCGGTACGCCAGCCCACTTTGGACTTTTTCTTAGGAGGTCCCAACATTTATAGTAGGGGAAAACGTCTTTCGTCTTCTCGTACTCTTCCATAGCCTTCGTTAAAACCCCGACGTCACCTTCTCCGCTCGGCCGATGATCGTAGTTACATTGATAAACTTCTTGGAATACGTGACACTTGTTGTTGATGCCGGTCCATTTGCTTGAGATGGAATCCTTGTCACGATGTTCACCCTTACCTCACGTGCTATAAAAAGTGCACGAATCCTTTTCCAAAATTCGGGACCGGTTTGAAAGTTTGCTACAAATAGAAAAAAAAAGTTGTAAGTTAAAAATAAAATAATAAAATTGACGTGTAGGAAAAAAAAGTAAAAAAAAAATAAAACTTACCAACATTGGGGTCCTCCGAAACATCGACCCACGACCGAACCAACGTGTATTCCTCGTCCTTCGTCCAAATAACGTAAGTATGCTTTTGTCTGGTTAACGCGGCCAAAGCTCGGCGTTTTGGTCCGGTCAACTAACCCGTCAGACACCCGTCAGTCTTTTGTCTGGTTGACCGGACCAAAACGTCGCACTTTGACCACAGCTCGACACTGCAGGGTGTGCATATAAGACAAAAAACCTTTTTTTGGGTTGGCTATCTACACACTAGTGTGTAGATAGTAAATGCCTAGATTTATAAGAAGTATATAATACACGGGATCTTAAACTAGTTTATATATCCAGGTAGCCCTATATGTATTTATTTCATATGCTAGGTGAATAAAAAGCATATTTATTGCACAATCACTAATAGTACTATAAATATTTATTGCACAATCACTAATAATACTATGAATATTTTGCGTCTATATTTAAAAAGTTGGTGGTGATAAATTTTAATGTGTCTTGTCTTACTAATTATTTTCCCTTGTCTCGATTGTAACGAGGCCACTTGATTTTAGAGATGATAAAGTATCATCGTGCACAAACTTATAATTCGTGTGGAACAAGTAGATTAGAAATTTAATTAGAACATGTTAATCGCGACGTTTAAATGTGGCTGATACTAAACTTCTATTCATACCAGCTTAGTATGAAACGTGGTGTAGCCCAAAGGTGCAGGAACTAAACTGGTTTGGATCCGAAAACCGATAGCGAAACCTTCGGTGAAACCAGGTTAAAACCAATCCAGTCCGCTGGTTTATAACCAGTAATGATCTTGTAACCCCTAATTGTTATTAACGCATAAGGGCACGTGATATATCATCAAGATATGTTATTTGTATGTGTGATGAGATAATCGAGATAACCGCTTAATGTAAATTACAGATCATATTAAAGAGCTGAGATTTGCATTATCTTCTAGCATGTTTAAAACACTTGATTTTGAGGGACGATAAATAGTAACTTTATTTTTGTAATAATATATAGTTTTTTATTATTTTAATATATTATAATAGTTTATTATTATATTTATTTTTAATAACATATTTTTCTTTTTTTTTAAACATCTATTTTCTTTACCTTTTTTTACTAAGAGTAAATTACATTTTTGGCCCCTGTTTACTATATTAGCCCAAAATAAAAAATTTAACATATCTGCCCCCATGGTTTCTATAACTAACCATTTTGGCCCTAAGTCTAGAGATCATGAGGGCCAAAATGGTTAGTTATAGAGACCATGGGGGCTAAAATGGTTAGACTTATAGGCTAAAATGGTTAGTTATAGAGACCATGAGGGCATATATGTTAAAAATTCTTATTTTGGCTAATACAGTAAAGAGTTAATTGCCAAAATCGTCCCTGAGGTTTGGGCAGGTTTGTTATTTTCGTCCAAAATGACACTTTTGTACCAAATTGCCCCCAACGTTTGTAGCTTTTTGCCATTTTCATCCAAACTACTAACTTAGTTTATTTTTTCTGTTAAGTTGAGGATATTCGAATGTAACTAGCAAATATAAAACCACCGGGAGGATTTTGGCATTTACTCAAACTCTTTTAAATTTCTTTTATTTAATTAATTTTGTTACATATATAATAAAAAAGAATATACATGCAATTTTTATATGAAAAAAATAATAGCTTTATCACATAATTTTTATAATTTTTCATCCAACCATTAACTAAGTTAATTTTTCTATTAAGGCGAATGATGTTTATAAACTAAGACAAAATTTCATTTCTAATTTTTTATATAGATTAGTTTAATAAAAATAAAATCTACTTAAACCTCTAAATTTTTTAAAACTAAAATGCTGGTGACCTTATTGAAAAATGTCAAATAAAAAAATCTTATCATATGTACCAAGTTTGTAATTTATTTTCTACTCTTTTAAATTCACACCTAAGGAAAAACAGAAGCCAGTCCCCCCTATCAGACAACGTATCGTTACCAAACCTTAAAATTACCCACCAAATTGTAATTATAATGCTATGAACCAAAAGTTTCTTTACTCAAGACACTCATAATAAGTATTAGTTAGTTTCACTCATAATCTTAATTAAATAAATATTTTATTTCTACCAAGATATTTCCTAGGTGCTCAACACATTTAAAAAATATGTAACGTTTTACAATTTTTTTCTATCTCTACAACTGATAAATACTAAAAGTTGTAATCGATTGTTATGTGTTGCACACCAATGATGTTTTCTCTTTATAAAACTGATTTATATAAAGAAGCTGAAAATTAATTTTTGTCATAATTTATAAAATTTAAAACATCCTTCACCTTAACAGAAAAAATAAACTGAGTTAGTGATTTGGATGAAAATTTATAAAAATTATGTGACAAAACTATTAAATTTTTTTTTTCTAAAAACTGTATATTCTTTTTTATTATATATGTAACAAAAA
Organism: Helianthus tuberosus; assembly: GCA_030545235.1. Lineage (NCBI taxonomy): Eukaryota > Viridiplantae > Streptophyta > Magnoliopsida > Asterales > Asteraceae > Helianthus > Helianthus tuberosus. The sequence continues at coordinate 185,168,907 of CM060433.1, read as the reverse complement.
AAATTAAATAAAAGAAATTAAAAAGGGTTTGAGTAAATTGCAAAAATCGTCCCTGTGGTTTTATATTTGCCAGTTTCATCCAAATATCATCAACTTAACAGAAAAAATAAACTAAGTTAGTGGTTTGGATGAAAATGGCAAAAAGTTACAAACGTTGGGGACAATTTGGTACAAAAGTGTCATTTTGGACGAAAATGACAAACGTGCCCAAACCTCAGGGACGATTTTGGCAATTAACTCTATAGTAAAAGTGATATAACCACAGGGGCCAAAAATGTTATTTACTCTTTTAATAATCATTTTTTTCTTTTTTTAACATATATTAATTTATCGATTAATTTAATACTTCTTTAATAAGTTATGTTTATAATTTTTTTCTAAACTTAGGGGCTGTTTGGTAGCCTCTTAATGACCATTCAGATGCTACCTCTTAATGGTTTAAAACCTCTGAATGAATAAGAGGTAACATCAAGTCTGAATGGTTAAGAGGTAACATCTGAATGGTAAATCATCACATGTCACATTCTTCTACCTTCCCATTAGTAAAATTCTTAATGGTTCCATTAAGAGGTAGCCTCTTAATGACCATTCAGATGCTACCAAACAGCCCCTTAAGTACATAGTTGTGCTTGATTTCTTTCCCTGACATTCCGTTATAAGTTTTGTTAAAACGAGGTTATACTCAAAATAAAATATTTATTTGGTATAATAAAACGAAAGATGATAAACTAAATCGTTCTAACGGTTTGACTTTCTAAACAACATGTTTTATTTTCAAATCACGTTTGGTTTACATCATTATTTGATCGATTTCGTCGTAACGCGCAATACAAAAAACTAGTATGGGGTAACTTTATAAAATAGTAACCAAGTTTCCTACATGAGATTAACGGGTACACTTTTAAACCATGAACTTTTAGTTACCTCCATGAATTCTTTTATCTTAGAATTTTTTTCAAAGTAGAATTATATGGATTATTCCTATGTTTCCATTTAACTTGTTTTCTTTCTCAATATAATATAGTGATTTTATTTAACCTTTGTACATGGAGTCTCTGGTATTTCTAGTTTTGTCGCTGCTTGCTTGCTGTAGGAGACTTCCTGGATAGGAAAAATAGCCGGCCGCTGGCCATGGCCGACCTTCATCTACAATTGCTGTTGTTGCTTGCTTGTTGTGTGTTAACTAGCTAGAGAGAGATAGGGTTTGCTTGAGATTTTAAAGGAAAACTGATTAGGCTAAAAGATTTTAAATGAATCGACACGTTCTCATCTTTTTCGCTTAGTCTTACATTTTATAGGTTTTTGTTGTTTTTAAATTAAAAAAAGAAAAATAATAATGATAAACAATGATTTCGAAACAATGTTAATCGGCAATATCATTCCACACGAAAAAGGGCAATTACAAAGCAATGGCAGGTAGTCGGACAACAAGTTGCGCCGCCACCCCCTTTTGAATAGAAAAACCAATTCTACTAAATATAAAGTTTGAAACCTTTAGCGACGAAGAATTACTATTAACGACTTTTTGAACTCGATTCAAAAGTCGCACAGCGTCAGGAGCGAGACCACCAAAGGTAATGATTGGGGGAAGCTTTAAACTACCTCATCCATATTTTTTTTGAACGGCGAATCACTTTATATCTGAAATATAAAGAGCCAGCAAGCCGCTAGAAGGCATACAAAGAAAGAGGACACAAAAAGAACTACACCAGACTCGAAACATCAATTATGAGTTGGTTTAGCTTAAACACATAAAGTCTACAGCATTTTCGAAACTCGAGCAGCACGATATTTTACAATTATGAGCTATTTTACAATTATAAGCTAATCACATCATATTTAATACTCGTACATGACAATATATTATATGTAACCTAGCAACCAACTTGTCTCACAAGTGGGGGCAAGTTGTGCATTCTATATATTATTGTAAAAAACTTTATTGATACGTATAGCATATTTAAAAAGTCATAAATATATTTGTATAATTTTTTGTGTGATGATATATGTCTTCTTGTATATTTGGCAATTCTTTAAAATAAATCGAATGATACTTTGGGCGTGAATTCAACATTGGCCTGACATATGATTTTAATGAAACAAATAATTAATTAATTAACGATTGTTTTCAATCTTGAAACACAATTCTATTTTGTTTTTAGGATAGGGGTATGGAGGGTGTGGGTTGGGTCATGATTATCAAGTTGAGCATTCTATATATTATCGTAGAAAACTGTATCGTAGAAAACTGTATGGTAAGTATAACATATTTAAAAAGTCATAAATCTATATCTATACTATATAATAAAAGAAACCTGATTTGAGACACGTGTCATTCAATGAGGGCATTAATAATTTATAGATAAATTTAAAATTTAAAATTAAAAAGATTTAAATATGATTGTAAATCTAAAGTCTAATATAAATTTCGTAATAAAAAAAAAAAACAATACCAAAACTTAAGAAATTAAAAAAAATTAATGCTTAATGAAAGAAACTAATTTAGGACACATGTCAAGACACCTATTTGATGGGGCCCAGTTTGACGGATCAAGTTTTTCTACGGTATCCGGGTTTTAGTGAACCGTTTATTTGCAACAAACGTTAAACCACATATAGTGGGTGTTTGGCTTTGCTTCTATTTCAACTTATTGACTTATTGAAGAGTGAAAAGAGGTGAAAAGGACTTAGGTAGCGTTTGGTATGCAGGAATGAGGGGTGGAATGGAATGGACCATTACGAGGGAATGAAAAAAAGTGTGTTTGGTTGGTTAATGGAATGAAATCGCCCATTCCAAAATGCATTCCATTCCCACAAAATCATTCCATCCGCACCCCCTGTTTTTTTTCCATTCCATTCCCTCTTCTTCCTTCATTAAATACACCACAACCCACTATCGTTGCCACCACCCACCATTACCACCGCCGTCTACCGTCGTCACCCACCTCCGCCGCCACCTACCCACCACCGCCAGCCAGCTCCGACCACCACCGCCACCCGTGCCACCCACGACCCATCGATAACACCACCACCACCACCGCCCCCACCCGCCACTGTCGTTGCCTCCACTCACCTCCGTCCCCACCACTGCCACCTATTGTAACCACTGACACCTCCGATCACCGCCGCCACCCACCTCCGCCATCGTCGTCGCTGCCACTACTGATCACCGCCGCTACCCACATCCACCACCGCCATCCACCATTGCCACCTCCGATCACCGCCGCCACTCACCACCACCATCTTCGTCAACCACCACCGTCCCCACCCTCACCACCCACCGCTGTCCACCGCTGCCGCTACCACCCACCGTCGCCGCTGCCACCACCGTCGTCGCTGCCGCCACCCAACTCTGTCGTCACCCACCTCCGCCACTATTACCACCCGTCGCCTTCCACCGCCGCCAGTACAACTGCCACCTATCACCACCCACCATCATTGCCCACGACTGACCACTGCCATCCGATTTTATTCCTTCGTTTTTTCTTGCCAACCAAACAACAAATTGTAATGATTCATTTCATTCTCACATGGTAACCAAACAAGACATGGAATGGTAATGATCAATTCCATTACCTCATCCATTCCATTACCTCGTCGATTCCATTCTACCGTCTATTCCATTACCCCATACCAAACATACCCTTATTGAAGTGTTTAGGAAATGTGTGTATGTGAGGCAACAAGTCAATAAAGCAAGAAATTCTAGCTTATTGAACAGTGAAAATGACTTATTATAAGTCACAAATAAGCTAAGCCAAACACCCCCATAGAATACTCCTCTGCGTTTTACTTTACCCTTCTTCATTCCAAAACCCTAATGATATCTCCCGCATCTGATCTCCGTTTAACATATTGTTTGATACGCCTTCTCTCCGATTTTAACCATACGTTATTGGTAAGTGTTTTGTTAGGTATATTATTTTCTTTGATTTGATTTTTGTAAACCTAACACAAAATTGGTATCTCATCCCAAAACCAAAGATGAAAGATTGAAGGTTTGATTGATATCTCTTAATCAAAACATTATGTATTTCTCGAATTTTTTAGGTTTTAAATTAACATAAATAGGTAGATGGATTAGTAGTGATGGCAACATAAAACAATCTTATTCATCAATTAGCACCAACGAGCTCTCCATTCAGGTATCTCTTCAATCATCTAATCTCACACATAAGCATTAGTTATTAATTTGATGCATTGTTTGATATCTTTATTTTGTGAATTAATTATACAGGGAGCCTGCGCTGGATGATAGGGATCAGAAGTTTAATTATCTCGATTTTCGAGCAGGTACCATAGGTCATTAGAAATTGTTTTAGATGTTTATGTTTAGGCTTTTTTTTAATCTTTCATTGTACATATCAGCAGTTTTATGCAACAACCTTGGAGTAGGCAAACAAAAAAAATTTTATGATGGCAACTTTTTTACCTTATAGAATCTTAATTTCTGAACTACCTATATAAATAAGTAATCATGCCATTTGCAAAAAAAAAAAAAAAAAAAAAATGGTGTTTCATAGCATGTATCATTTTCAAGAGGAGAATTTTGATCAATAAGAAGTGAGGATTTTTGTTGTTTGATTTTCGAGTCAGATTTTGTAATTTCAAGTATGAACTGGTGCAGTGTCTATAGAAAAATATACAACAGATGAACCGGTAAATAAATTATCGTAATCATATCACACATTTATAAAATACTGTTTTTCCACGATATGCCTATTTTCCTTTCTTGATTAGGTGTAAACCAAAAGAGTGAAAATACTACTACTTTGCATTTGTCATGAGGTGATGATTAATATAACCATGTAATTGTCCAGAGTTGACTTTCATTGCGTTGTTACAGGTAAGGTGTGGTTGAAAGATTAATATGGTGGAGAAAAGAAAGGATGAAAAAAAGGAGGCTGTGACTAGGGAATACACCATTAACCTTCACAAAAGCCTCCCATGGCTGGTAACTCATTTGCTTTATGTTCTTCACTTTTCACTATAACTCTGATTTTTTTTTCCAATCTTACAAGATCAATCATTATATGAGTTATCTATATCATCAACTCAACTGTGACATTTTTCAATTTGTATCTTCCAACAAAAGTTTGATTATTAATTTTTGTGTTATAGCACAGTCAAGAAGAATGCACCCAAGGTATTGAAGGAGATCAAGAAGATTGCACAAAAGGATATGGGTACAATAAATGTGAGACTTGAGTAGCACGTAACAATGGTCGTCGGGTACTACATCTCCCTTGCATGTTTTCTCTTTCGTGTATATACATAGAATTGTGTTTATTGGAAATTAAATTTCTTTTATCTAAAATATTTGTTAGATGTTAGGATTGTGTTTATTGGAAATTAAATTTCTTTTATCGGAAAATAACCAACTTTTATCTAAAATATTTGTTAGATGTTAGGATTCGATTATTTGATGTTAAATTTAGAAGGTTTTGTTCATTTCTGCAGGATTTTGAGCTTTATTGATTCTCCATTTGAAAGAGAGCTAAGGATTTGCAGAGTTTGTGAGTTGATTAAATTGAGCAGTAAATGGTATGTTTTTTTAAACAACTGTTTTTTTAGTCTTATCAACTCCAGTTTTGGATTTGTTTCATGTGGCTGATTATTTTAGGTGTTTTTATTGATTATGATTTGAAGAAGGGGAATTGTGGTAATGGAAAGGCGAGATTGAATAGCTGAACTAACATGGCGCAGTAAGAAGATGTCGTACGGTTCATAGTGCGCAGATGATAAATAGAACATGCGCAACAGGTTCTCCATCAGCCCAGCTGCAGCAGGAGAAAACCTTGAGACCATTTTTTTCGTTTAAATGATAAATTGTATGTTTGTGAAAACCAAAATCGGTTAACGTTTGATTATTGTATATTATATAACTGTTGTTGAATACTTTGTTGTTTTATATGTGTGGTGCTCCTGAATAACTTTTGTTGGACGCCTGATGATATGTTGGTACCCTTTTGCCATGAAAATAGAAGAGTAAAATGTTGGGAGATCAATTGAGTACTTTCTTAGCATTTGATGTGTTTGTTTATGTTCTTCGTCTAGCCGTGGCTATGAGATACCGTGGTTGGAGAAGTTCCACTGACAAAGGCCGAAGGGAAACACAACGCTTAAATCGTTAACAAAAACCATGAAGCGAGGCGCAACGCGCGCGGGAAAACCCCTAGTTAATATTAGTTAATACACACTTGTCGTTACTTTTCTATATTTTGAACTTTCAAATTGCCAGACAAGATAGTTGTAATAAAAAAATATCTGACCTTAACTGATTAAATGTTCTGGTTGTGCTTTAAAAAAATCCGGTTGTATCACTAAATTAAGGGGTATGGTCCTAAATTCCGCACCGACCATACGAGTCAGCATCAGATCGCGCGCAAGACCATACCCAAATTAAGTCAAATGGTTAACTCCTCTGACCTCGCGCCGACTAAACATGTGTTTCAAGTCGCGCACGAGGTCATGGCCAAGACAAGATCAATTTTGACACTTAGCTACTTGGATAAAAACTTGCCTTCCTTGACCCTGCACCGACTGCACAGATTACACCCGGAGTAGTGCAGATAAACATCGGACAAGTACGAAAGGTACAAGTGGCATAGCAGCGGGCCAATAAGTGTCCAACAGGTTGTACCTGATTGTGCCGCACGATGGACAATCGTACAGGAGACAAAAAGGTACACAAGGACACATACGTGGCACCAATCAGCGTGCGCCGACCACTGCTCCACGATCTCCACTTAGCTGCTGATGACAAACCAGACAACAAGGATAATCGTCATGACACGTGGATCCATTTAGCGTGCGCCAGCTACCCTCTCGCCTGGAATTAGAGGTGCACAAAATAACCGGTTAATTAACCGTAACCGGTTATTAACCGAAACCGCAACCGGTTAATAACCGATTTAGGAATAACCGGTTAGTGATTATTTTTAACCGTAGGTTAGTAACCGGTTATAAGTGTTTAGTATAATAACCGGTTTTTTTAAACCGGTTTTTAACCGATAGACTGGTTAACTGAAAAATTCAAAAAAAGGCAAAAAAACCGGTTAATAACCGGTTAATTAACCGAACCGGTTAAAGTAATTAACCGGGCCAGTTAAAAAAATAACCGGTTAAAGTAATAACCGGTTAAAGCATTAACCGGTTAAAGTCAAAAAGTCAAATTAACCGGTATAACTGGTTAACCGAACCGGTTATTAAAATTAACCAGTTTGTGCACCTCTACCTGGAATCACTAACGGTCGTGGTAGAAGGGACAGAATGGATATTCCTTGTTGTTGTCTACAGGCGCAAGGCCCATCAAGCCCATCTCCTTCACAAACCACCTCGGCTATAAATAGAGAACTTCAACTCCAGGTTTAAGGACCGCTCTCTTGCTCTCTCACTCTATACACACACTATTATCCTCAAAACAGATACTTATTCTCACGCCGAATGGTGGTTACAAGGAGAACCCCCTATTCTCCTCCTTGTAACGAGCTTACGATGTGTTGATTGTTTTGCAGGATCTTCGTAGCTTTTTAGCCGAGACGAAAGAAGATTAACCTTTATTTGTAGAGGCAATAACCACAAACTAATCACCAGATTAATTTGGTGTTTTTCCACTAAACAAAGCCTTTTGTGTGTGTGAAAGATCACGAGTTGAATAATTTACGCTTTCAAATAACCACAAAAAACAAATCTAAGAGCTCAATTTCGGTCGGTTTTAAAGAAATTTGGCTCAACTTGGTTTAACCAAGTTTTTTAGTGCTACCTTCGATCTATGAACTGTTTGGCCAGACCTAACTCTATTATTTGATTGGTCGGTGTGTTCAATTCTTTTTAGGATATTTATACGTAGGTTGGTTATCTGAAATGGACTGTGACGGGAATTTATGAAGACAGACAATGCTCATCAAACTTGTTTTGCTTTTGAATGGTGGCCCATGAAACTCTTTTTGGAAATTGTATACACTTGGTTCGGCTACAAGTTATTCTATCTTTTTTAGAGCGTCTTTCGTCCTTTAAGACCTTTCCTTCCTTGTCACCTATACACTTTCACCATCTCGTTTGGGCACTTCCATCCTCTCAGCAACCTGTTACAAGTAAACTTAACCAACCATTTCAATAAAACAAGAAATTTGAATAATCTAAAAAGAAACGGGTCAAACAATTACCCAAAGGGTATGGCATTTATAATGCATAAAATCACTCAAATTGCTTTATTTAAAAATCATTTAATTTTTACTTTTTGTAAGCATATTTCATTATATATGTATCTGTGAGAAAATGTTAAAGATCTAAGATGTGTTTCAAGTCGCGCACGAGGTCAAGGCCAAGACAAGATCAATTTTGACACTTAGCTACTTGGATAAAAACTTGCCTTCTTGACCCTGCGCCGACTGTACATATTACACCCGGAGTCGCGCAGATAAACATCGAAAAAGTACGAAAGGTACAAGTGGCATAGCAGCGGGCCAATAAGTGTCCAACAGGTTGTACCTGATTGTGCCGCACGATAGACAATCGTACAGGAGACAAAAAGGTACACAAGGACGCATACGTGGCACCAATCAGCGTGCGCCGACCACTGCTCCACGATCTCCACTTAGCTGCTGGTGACAAACCAGACAACAAGGACAATCGTCAGGACACGTGGATCCATTCGTTAATATTTAATTCAATTTAGGCATCCCTGCATCATACTCCCCGTCTTAAAAAAAAACTCGTCCTCGAGTTTTGCCTTCGGACCAAAGCCACCTGGATCAAAAGGAACATCAACCCTGTCACACCCCGACCCACAGCGGAATGGTACGGGGCATGATGATTGCCCATAGCTCATGACAACTAATTATTGTTTCAATATTTTAAGCATATCCTTTTAAATAGTCACATAACATATAATAATCAAAATTGTTCATACATTGTTCAAAACAAACATATCAAGATTTCAATTTAATTTCCTAAGGCCTATGCTACGTGTCCACATCACTTGATCATCAACTTTGAAAACCTGCACTACGTTAGAAAAATATATTTTTGGGTCAACAAATATGTTGGTGAATAATTTCCTCCGTTTTATAGAAACCAGTTTTATATTTATTTCTTTAAAAAAATATTTTTAACATGCACCTCAAGGTTAGTGTGTAAATGGTCCCATATCATCAACATAGTCAACATATCCATAAATCCAAATTTACCAAACATGAATACACAATCAAATAACAACACAAACAACCAAAGGAAATAGACTCTTGATAATAGCGTGCATTAGGCTCAAGCCCCGAGGAGCGAGTCTAATACCGTTGGCGATACTAGGCTACAACCCATGGCCGTGGGGAACCTAGTCAGCCGTGGATCCACTAGACACAATAGCATGCACCTAAAGCAGACCCCAACTTCTGATCTCTCTCTCTCGTTCAGACACCGGTGACCGGAGTCTCTTCCGGCGTCGATCTCCGGCCAGCTACACACTCACCTCCATCCATTTCCTCCATCTCTCGATCTCACCCTCTCCCTCTGTAATTAAACATCCACAGCCAAACATCCCTCCCCACCTCTACTGCATTGAATGGCCGGCCACCACCATTTCGGTGGTGGCATACGACGGCGTGAACAGAGACGCGAAGAGAGAGGGAGACACGAAGAGAGAGAGAGAGAGAGAGAGAGAGAGAGACGCGAAGAGAGAGAAAGAGAGAGATGAGAGAGAGAAACAGCGGCGACAGAAACAGCGCCGCTCACGGCGGCGACGCACCAGTCGGCGGCGGCGGTTCGGTCAGTCTGGGTTCTCGATTCAGTTCCAGATTCGAGTTCGGTTCAGTCGTAACCCGGGTCATGTTCAGGTACGGGTTTTGATCCTTTTTGGTTCAGTGGCGATTTACTCGGTTCTCATTCGATTCACCTTAGTTCGGGTCACATTCTATTCCGATTCGATTCAGGTTTGACCTGGTTTGGGTTTGTTTCCGACAGCCGTAGTGGTGGCGATAGCATGACAGGGAGATGGTTTCATTCCGGTTCAGTTATGTTCGAGTTCGCAGCCGGTTTCGGTTCAGGTTCGGTTTGACTGGTCAAAGCTGATCAAACTGTGGGTTCGAGTGTCGGCAGAGTCCGGGTCAATTCTGGTAAACTATCAGTCAACCTCAACGCGAGACTCGGTAAAACTTTAAACAAAACAAGTTTCACTTATATTGTTTCGTATATTTATTTTTAGTAAATACTAATCGTGTTGAGCTGTTGTATATAGTTATATATTGTTTAACTTCGCCAACTTAACAAAATACTCGTATATAGTTTAACGTTCGCCAACTTTACAAAAAATACTCGTATGTTGTTATACATTATTGAATTTTTGCGTTTGACAAATATATTGACAACTCGTGTAGTAGGGATCGTCCAAAAACAGAGGAAACTCTGCCCGATTTTCGTAAAAATCTATAATTCAAAATGCGTTAAAATTATAAAACTAAACGTATCGGATTCAAATAATTTTTGACAACACTTCTAATGTATCCTTGATGGATTTAATTTAGATGTTTTACTTACACTATGTAAACTATATATATACATATATATCAATAAGTTATACTCTAAAATTCCACTTCAAATCCTTTGTCATCATTTCGTTTACTCATGCACCATCGTTTGCCCATATAGGGTGACCTCGGTGTTCCACCCTCCTAATCTCGTACGCTCCTCAGCAATGGATAATCTGAAGACTTAGCGATTTTGTGAGTATACTCGCAACCCCCTTTTTATGTTTACCACTTTTTGGGATGTAACATGTTACATTATTAAAAACACACTTAAACTTATTCTTTATGCAATGCACAAAACAATCCTTATACATGAATACTATGTTGTGATACTTGATGCTTACGTGGACCATACTTATGTGATATGTTTTAGTCATTGGCTTTCACGAGCCTCCATTTGACATGTATGGCGCTATAGGAGTAACACACCGCCCCCCTTAAACTTGTGGTCATGTCGAATTAACTAAACTTTCTTGCATAAACAGAGGATTGGCTAGAAATATTGCATGCCATGTTAGGTTGATCTTGTATAAAGTAAGTTGCCATGTGGATTCGTTTTTAAACTTTTAAACTTATACTTATACTTATTCTTAAACTTGTATACTCGCCTTTGCTTTTGTATTGAATTGTATTTTAAACATGTTACAGGATGATGATTGATGATGCTATGAAACGGACTAGCATTGATGCATAGATACTCACTTAGACGTCTTAGGCCAAATACGTTGTATAAATTTCATATTTGTTGTTGTATTGCTTTCTTGATTTAACATGTTGTATATTCAAATTTCATGTATTGTAACATTTATTTATGAATGAAATCAATTTATCTTTAATTCTTTTGTCACGATTAGCGTTATGTGTGATGAGCAATCTTTCTTCGTCTCACTCCGATGTTTCCGCCATCGGTTGGGGTGTGACAGATTGGTATCAGAGCCATAACTATAGGGAATTAGGAAAAGTAGGAATGCTTTAACCGTGTCTATAGTTTTAGAGATTTATTCTTACGTCTTGTTTGAAACTACTTGCATGCTACTCTATTTGCTTTTATTTATTCGCTTTGACGTTTTAAACATATATGTCGCTTGTGTGTTAATACTTGACGTGCTATTCTTATGTGACAATACTTGTCTTATTATGTGTCGATACTTGATCAATTGATCTATTCTTTGTGTGTTATTCTCGACATGCCTTTTATGTGCTTATACTTGTTCGTTATTTCCTTTAACATACGCCTTTTTCCAAGGCATTTTACTCGATTTTTGTTAAACACGAAAACACTCATATTATACAAACGAGACGAGTCTACCAAAATAGGCGTGAAACTCACAACTTGGTAAACGACTTTCATTCCGTTTGATTATATTTTTGCACGAAATTCACCAAAAGTTAGGAGTGAAATCCACATCTTAATGGAAATTTCAAATTTAAATTCGTCAAGTAGGGTACGAAGTCTTTAAGTTAGGGGTGAAACCCACACCTTGTTGACTAGTTCCGCTCATTGATTTTCAAAAATCCCGCCAAGTCTCGAATTTCCGATTGATTTGGAACACGTAATAACTAGAAGGGTGAATACCGTTAACCGAGATATCGGCAAGAGTATTCCACCTATTAGGCCAAAGCATGTTTCTCAAATTCAAAGGAATTTTCGACCACTTTGGTGAGTCAACGTTCCGTTTAGGAAGCATCCAAATTTCTTCTTATCAAGCTTACGCTTTATTATTTTCGATCTTTTATGATGAAACTCACTCTTGTCAACTTTGAACCATTTTTGAGTTTTCACTTTTGCGCATACATTATACTAATACTTTTCATACGATTATACATTACTAGCATGCATAATTTCACGAAATTTTATTTACACTTTTGTGACAACGAATGGAGACATATCATCGAGATAGGGGTAATTTCCTTACCTTGACGATTGACTCCGCTTCTTTTCTCATCTTACAACGACCTCACCAACGGATTAGGGGTGATTCCCTTACCTAGGTGATCGTTACCAATGTTTTCTTTTTATAGACTGTATTATCTAAACACGATCATGATTATATCTAAGTCGTTTAACATTAGTCAAATCTCTAATTATTTCAAAGGGTATTGTTTATATAAACGGAATTCTTATCGTACAATCTATTTTCATATAGCTCACACACATAAAATTTGTAACTTTTCCATAAACGCTTGTTCCTCGACTTTCAAAACTTCACGAAATGTTACTCACCAACTTAGTCGGTCTAATAAATTCATTGCTCACAAAATTTCGTATTCCACGTAATTACTAAAACGCACTCATCTCGCATCATTATACTAAAGATCGTTGTTTTTCAATTGATAAACAAACCAACTTTTCATATAAAGTATTACAAATATTATTTGATCGCCATCAAAAGTCTTTTCAGGATCAACGAAATACTTTTACCTTTCACGATCACTAAGTTCACATATCAAATTCTTTTTTCTAAGGATCAACTTTTTTACAAGAATCTGTAAATTTCCAAAATTTTCTAATACAAAGTTACTTAAGACGATGCAGACTTTTTAATCTCTAGAACTTTTCAAAACCTCACTCAATACGTCAATTAAATTCAAAACTCGTGGGCAAGGAAACTTCATAAGGACCGACAAATTTTCAACTTATGTAATCTCTTTTAAAACCGTGGTAGCATTCCATCCTTTTTACAAAGTACGTTTCACGTAACCAATAACTGTTTTATATTCGGTTTGACTGGTCAAAGCTGGTCAAACTCTGGGTTCGAGTCTCGGCAGAGTCCAGGTCAATTCTGGTCAACTATCAGTCAACCTCAACGCGAGACTCGGTAAAACTTTAAACAAAACAAGTTTCACTTATATTGATTCGTATATTTATTTTTAGTAAATACTAATCGAGTTGAGCCGTTGTATATAGTTATATATTGTTTAACTTCGCCAACTTAACAAAATATTCGTATATAGTTTAACATTCGCCCACTTTACAAAAAATACTCGTATGTTGTTATACATTATTGAATTGTTGCGTTTGACAAATATATTGACAACTCGTGTAGTAGGGATCGTCCAAAAACAGAGGAAACTCTGCCTGATTTTCGTAAAAATCTATAATTCAAAATGCGTTAAAATTATAAAACTAAACGTATCGGATTCAAATAATTTTTCTATAAAAATAAATATAAATGTATAGTAATTTTTGACAACATTTCTAATGTATCCTTGATGGATTTAATTTAGATGTTTTACTTACACTATGTAAACTATATATATACATATATATCAATAAGTTATACTCTAAAATTCTACTTCAAATCCTCTGTCATCATTTCGTTTACTCATGCACCATCGTTTGCCCATATAGGGTGACCTCGGTGTTCCACCCTCCTAATCTCGTACGCTCGTCAGCAATGGATAATCTGAAGACTTAGCGATTTTCTGAGTATACTCGCAACCCCCTTTTTATGTTTACCACTTTTTGGGATGTAACATGTTACATTATTAAAAATACACTTAAACTTATTCTTTATGCAATGCACAAAACAATCCTTATACATGAATACTATGTTGTGATACTTGATGCTTACGTGGACCATACTTATGTGATATGTTTTAGTCATTGGCTTTCACGAGCCTCCATTTGACATGTATAGCGCTATAGGTGTAACGCACCATGCCCCTTAAACTTGTGGTCATGTCGAATTAACTAAACTTTCTTGCGTAAACAGAGGATTGGCTAGAAATATTGCATGCCATGTTAGGTTGATCTTGTATAAACTAAGTTGTCATGTGGATTCGTTTTTAAACTTTTAAACTTATACTTATACTTATATTTATTCTTAAACTTGTATACTCACCTTTGCTTTTGCATTGAATTGTATTTTAAACATGTTACAGGTTGATGATTGATGATGCTATGAAACGGACTAGCATTGATGCCTAGATACTCACTTAGACGTCTTAGGCCAAATACGTTGTATAAATTTCATATTTGTTGTTGTATTGCTTTCTTGTATTTAACATGTTATATATTCAAATTTCATGTATTGTAACATTTATTTATGAATGAAATCAATTTATCTTTAATTCTTTTGTCACGATTAGCGTTATATGTGATGAGCAATCTTTCTTCGTCTCACTCCGATTTTTCCACCATCGGTTGGGGTGTGACATAAACGAAAGGATAACCTAATGATTTTAGGAAATTGGTTTCTCCTATTTGCGGACTTGGAAATATATATAATCATATTCGTTCAACAAAGAAATAACCAAAGCAATAGTTATATTTGTTTTAGAATTTTATTAAATCGGTAAAATTTTATTATTACCATTTTAATGGTTTTCAAATATTGACAAAGCCAATAATTAAATAAGTTCATGAACACATCTAGTTATCATATATAATAGATTTAATGATTTATTGATTGTCAAAATTTTAAATTTAAAAACAATAATTTTATAATGGGAATGATTTGTATAACAATTTCACCCATTATTAAATTGCATAATAGTTATCAAAAAGGAAAAATTACACTTTTCGTCCTTTATGTTTGTAGCTAGTTGCAATGGATAACCTTTAACTTTAATAATTACAGCCACAGTCCTTTATTTGGAAAACTCAGTACATCTTTCGTCCTTTAGCACTAACAAGGTTAAAAAATTCAGTTAAATCTAAACATTTGAATTGCACAAGAGGGTAAATTGGTAATTTCATTTGTTTATATAAAACTTATATCTTCTCTCATCAGTCTCCCTATCTATCTTTCTCTTTCTCCCTCTCTTCAACCAATCTCCATTACCACCACTAAATCCAGCTACCATCACCATATCCTAGCCACCACCACTGTATCCAGCAACCACCAACACCAAATCTGTACACCAAACCCCACCACCATCACATCGAATCCATCCAACACCAAGCTAAAGTTAGCACTTACCACACCACCGGAGAGGATGACGGTAAATTTCTTATCTTTTTTTTTCGTATTTGTAATGGGGTTTTAGATCTCTCTGGATCTCCACCACTGCTGCTTCCATACAACCCTACCCCCAATAATCTCACACAATCAAACCCCTGATCCCCACCTTCACAATCACCACTCTCCATTCCAATCAAATTGCTTCAAAAACCTCAATCAAATTGCTTCAGAAACCTCGATCTGATTCCTTACCATCATCCTTCAGTAGCGGCTGTAATTCATCTGTGTCTGAATGTGATTTTAGGGTTTATAAGTCTGTATATATAACATAATGAGAAGACAACGGCCGGAGTTCAGGCGGCCGGTTCGGCGGCGGTTTTCGAATGTGTTTTGGTTGACATTATGCGGATTGGCGGTTTTGATGTTGATTGTTTTGTTGAGTCGAGAGAGTACTTAACCTAGATCCAGATCTGTTTTGTCTAAGGTGATTTTAATCTTGAATTTATGTATATACAGTCGGTTTTTTTAATTAATTGCATGTTGTGAATTGAATAAAGTTGTAATAATTAGTTAATTTACTAAATTGTTGCTAATTTAGGCGATTAACACATGTTAATTGATGATTTTATAATTAGAGAAACATGTTGACAGTGAATTAGGTAGGTTTGCTGCTGATTAGTTGTTTACTTGTTAGGATTAAACATGGTGAACCTTCCAACGAGGTTTCGTGATTCCGGCGACGACTCCGATCTCCGACGAGTAGGCATAAGGGTTTTCCATAATTTCTTTTCGAGGGCAAGAGAGAAGAATCTTTGGGGAGATATGTTAAGCTGTTATTCTAATGATATACTTAGCCGAAAGTAACAAAGATTCTCCCAAAAAAAGTTGCAGGTCTGCTTATGAATTGGGGGAGAAAGAAGATATGTTATATGTGTAGTTTTCTATTTTATCTATTAAGAAAAATATAAATAAAAGCATGAAATGACCATGATACCCTTAAATGAATGGATTTAACTTAAATTTTTAACCTGGTTAGTGCTAAAGGACGAAAGATGTATTGAGTTTTCCAAATAAAGGACTGTGGCTGTAATTATTAAAGGTAAGGTCATCCATTGCAACTATCTATAAACATAAAGGACGAAAAGTGTAATTTTTCCTATCAAAAATTATAGAAATAATCTATAAGAATTATATAACAATGATACACCCTCTAAAATTCAGTAGGAATATTTATAAATTTTATGTGAGACAATCTTGTATTTTAAATAATTACAATATATATATATATATATAATATATATATAGGACAAAGATCAGTTAGGAACCACCCCTTATTGCGAGAACCGCGAGAACCAGTGTGAACACAAACAGTAATTCCTAAAAAAATCTAAAAAACACCAAAAATTTTTTTTTTATTTTTTTACTATTTTTTTTGAAAAAATCGCAATATTTTGTTAATAAAAAAAAATTAAAAAAAATTTCAAAAAAAAAAAAAAAAAAAAAAATTTCGAGTAACAGTTATCCATGCACATGTGCATATGTATCGTTTCTTTGTCAAATTCCGTAATTCATTACAAATAATAGTCAATTGCACTTTCATTTACACTACCACGTGTAATACACTACTTTTTACGTTAACAATGTTAGAAATGCACATGTGCATTTATATGTATTAACAGGAAATAAGGTGTTTTGGTACACTACTTTCTCTTTCATCTAACATTCCATCCATAATACACAAGCATGCACATGTGCATTTTTGTCATTTCTTTGACAAATTCCGTAATTCATTACACATATTAGACAATTGCACTTTATTTACACTACCATATGTAATACACTACTTTTTACATTACCAATATTAGAAATGCACATGTGCATTTTATATGTATCAACATTAAATAAGGTGTTTTGGTACACCACTTTGAATACACTTTCCTTTTTCATCTATCATACCATCCATAATACACTACCATTACCTTCTACCATCCATAATACAATACCATTACCTCCTACCATCCATAATACAATACCATTAACAATATTTTCACTTTAATACATGTATGTAAACACCATTTATACCATCCAATCAACATATTACATAAAAAATTGACAACTATAACCAAACCATCAACCACTAGATATAACTAACCAAAAAACATGTATATGAGCCTACTTCTCCATTCAAAATCACAAACTTTTTTGTAACAAAACACGTTATATCATGGTTATACCTAATTATGCACATGTGCATTTTGAATATTGGTAATGTAAAAAGTAGTGTATTACTAATGGTATTGTAAATTAAAGTGCAATTGTCTATTCCTGATAACGTATTACTGAATTTGTTGAAGTAATGATACATATGCACATGTGCATGGATAACTGTTACTCGAAAAAAAAAAGTTTTTCTTTTTTTTATGGTAACGAAATATAGCGATTTTTATTAAAAAAATATTAAAAAAAATAAAAAAAAAATTTGAGTGCTTTTTTGATTTTTTTTAGATTTTATTTTGTGTTCACATTGGTTCTCGCGGTTCTCGCATGAACCTTACCCTATATATATATATATATATATATATATATATATATAGGACAAAGATCCGTTAGGAACCACCTCTTATTGCGAGAACCGCAAGAAACAATGTGAACACAACAAAAAATGCCTAAAAATAGCTAAAAATCACACAAATGTTTTTTAATATTTTTTATAAAAAATCGCTACTTTTCGAAGGCAAAAAATAAATAAATAAATAAATAAAATTCAAATTTAAAAAAAAATAATTTTTTTGGATACTAAAAGTAGCGATTTTAACATAAAAATATTAAAAAAAATATAGATTTTTTTAAGTTTTTTGGGGGTTTAGTTTTTAGCATTTTAACTTTGGGGGGGGGGGGGGGGGGGTTAGGTTTTTTGAGGGTTTTAGTTTTTAGCATTTAGCTTGGGGGGGGGGGTTAGGTTTTTTTTTGGGGGGGGGGGGGGTGGGGGTTGGGTTTTTTTAGGTTTTTTAGCTATTTTAGGTTGTGTTCACATTGGTTCTCGCGGTTCTCGCAATAAGGGTGGTTCTCGCATGAACCTTACCCTATATGTATATATATCCATTTTATATTTGTGAATCCTTAAAAAATTAAGGAAAATTATATAAAAAAAATCCCCAATGTTTATATAATCTGAAATACCCAATAAATTATTTATTGAATTCATTTAAATATTATCTTGTATTTTTATTCGATTTATCTAGTGATTAAAACATAAATAATTCACCAAAATTCCAATTGATATCTAAAAATTTCCAAAATTTACACACAATACACTAGTATGATATATAACAATTTTATACTTTCAATTTCATTAAAACACAAGTCTAAATCTAAAAGCCCGAAATTCTATGCATGAAGAACCCTAATTTCAACTAAAATTAAATTCGTATAAATTAGCCTTCTATCACTGAAATTAATAGAGGGCTTTTGTAGAGCATGAAAAACTAAGCAAGTTGGGCTTTGGAATCACCTTAAAGGTTGAGAATTGAAGGAGATATCGTCTGCACAAGTTAAAAAGCCCTAGAATGTTCTTCGATTAAATTCGCGATGTAAAGGTGATGAAATGGAGAAATTTCAGTGGGGTTTTACATGGTTTGATCAGAAGATTGAAATAGTATGAGGTTTAGGGTTCAATTTTACGAGGATGATAAAACCCAAAAGATGAACATGAAGCTTCCAAGGTGGTATTGTTTTGATTTAATCACACATGGTTACGAGATGATTAAGAGTGACATCATATAATACTCATAGTTAATTGATGATTAAAGTCATTATTCGCATTCAATTAGTAATGAAAATGACGTTTCAGTGGGTTTGGTTACTCACATCTTCGGTTTCGCGGTACAGACAAAGAGGAAAGAAAAAGCTCGTTTTAGTGAGTGCATTAAAGAAAAATGGCACGAGATTATATCACCTTAAGGGCTGTAGATCAGTGGTTGCGCGTGTTAAGTAAAACACAAGGGAACCCGGGTTCGAAATTCATCCCAGCAAATTCTTATCTTTTTATTAAAACATTCCAACTTTTGGTTAAGTATTACATATCTCTAGTTATACCACAAGCATATGGGTAGTTCACTGGGGTGTAACTGTAAACAAGCCTAGAGGCTCGAGAGCTACTCGTGATCGGCTTGGTTAAAAGCTCGAACGAGCCGAGCCTTAACGAGCCCGTGCCCGAGCTCGAGCCTGAAATAGAGCTCGTTTTGTTATCGAGCCCGAGCCTGAAATACAAAGCTTGTTTAGGCTCGCGAGCCTAAACGAGCCCAAACAAAATTTTAATTTTTTTATATATAATATATTAATAATGATGATAACATTGATGAGCCGAGCTCGAGCCGAGCTTTGGCTTGTTTAAGCGATGTTGAAGTGAGCTCGAGCCGAGCTTTTAGCTCGTTTAAGGCTTTTCTCAAATAGTTCAAGTCGAGTCGAGCCGAGCTCGAGCTCTGGGTTTTACTCGCGAGCCTAGCTCTGGGTTTTACTCGCGAGCCGAGCTCGAGCTCAAAGAAGTAGGCTTGAAACGAGCCGAGCTCGAGCTCGAGCTTCATAAAAACCTAACGAGCCGAGCTCGACCCGGCTCGTTTACACCCCTAGTAGTTCATAAGGGTAATAAGGCCCCAAGAGGAAACCCTAATTAGTTGGTAATAAGGTCTATCAACAATTACCAACTAATTATTTAATAGGTTGTTATGTATTTTGATCTATATAATGTTAATGATTATAATGGCTACTAGATTAAATATAACATAATATATATTTAATCTTAAAGCTTCTTCTTTACAGTTTTTTCTATCTTATTTTTTTACTAAATGATGCTTTTTATCTTACTTTTAGACCACAGAAATCCCGTTAATTACGGTAAATGGGAGGAAGCTGAAGTTGGTGGCACCAAAAAGGTGCGAAAAGAGCTGGAAAAAGCAAAAAAAATAAAAATAAAAAAGAGAACAACACCTTGCTGAGCAAGCCTCACGCAGCGAGGTGTTTTGCTTCTTCAATTTTTGTGAATAGCAGGTTTTGTCCTTACCTTGTCTTGATCAATGTATGTATGTATACAGGAGGGTACACGAGCTCAGAAGAAGAAACAGTTTGGGTTAAGGAAGGGGGTTGCTACGACCTTCTTGGCTGGGCGTGGGCGTGGACGCGGGCGCGGGCGCAAGTAGGCCTGAAGGTATTCCTTTCTAGTTGTTTTTTTTTCCGTGTATGAATTAAACTGTTTCCAGACATATATGCTTTCTTGTTTAGAGATCTTTTGGATATTCATAACGTCGGAAGGATGGGGGTGGCGGAAAAGACTGCTCTTCAAGGCAACGTCTCAGTTGCGTGTTGGAGCTTATGGAATGCGAGGAACAAAACTGTGTTCTTGGGTGCCCAAGTCAAAATAGAAGTTAGATCTTCGAGTTTTCATTGGTTTAATCATAGATCAAAGTTTAAGTCTATTCTTTGGCTAGAGACCACTCCTTCACAAACTGAAATGGAACATCAACAGAGCTCATGATGTATCTACATAAAAACATACAAAGTTAGCTCAAAGAAAATATTACATAGAAAATCGAATACTTAATAAATCAAAAGTCAAGGACTAAACACACTCTAGATCAGAGCCGAAAACCATATCATCATAAAAACAATACAGCTCGACCCTAGCCAGGGGCTCTGCCCCTTGGACCCTTCTCCCAGGGGCGCTGCCCCCGGACCCTCGCCAAGATCGTAAAACCCAATAACTCAATTCAAAAACCTAGATCGTAAAAATGCAATTCAAAAATTTCTTACATAGATCGAAGCCGATTTTTTCAGATTTGTTCACCGATTGACGAAATTTGAATGTTAGAAATACTTATCAGCGATCGAGTCGAACGAATCGAGTGATTCGCTTCAAAATCACAGGGCAAAAATGAGATATTGTATGAAATTAAACTGAGTTTCTTCAAAAAAGTTGAAGAACACGTTGATTGGGTGTTTAAATCATTGATTGGTGACGAAAATCGGACTATAATGTAGTGATTATTGAGATAGAAAGTGAAGAAAATGTTGAAGATTGTGGGTTTTGAAAATTGAGGGTTTTGAAGTTACAGAGAGAAGAAGAAGGGAGAAGATTGACTAAAATCGACTAAAATACACTTCCTCTTTATTTTAAATTTTGCCACATGTCATAATCCTTTTGCTTCCTATCCTTGCTAGCCAAAATAAACTTCCTATTTGATACTCACCCTTATAAGTTTTCCAACAAATACATAGATCTAGGGTTTGAAATTGAGATTAAACTTATTATATAACCTAATGTTAAACATATCATCAGATCACATCATAAATACAACAGAAATTTTATCAGATTTAACAAATACGTAATCCGAAAAATCAATGTGAAGAAGGATAATGAGAACGAGAGGATTCCAGGGTTTGAAATTGTGATTGAACTGATTATATAGTGGAAGAAAAAGGATGTTTATTCTCAAATTAAACAAAAATTTAACAATGTATTTTCTTTTCGATATCATCATTTTGGAAAACCAAAAAAAAACTTATTAAAAAACTTGTTTGTTTAGTAGAAGAAGATAAGGATTGGTTGAAAGAACAGGAAGGTGTGGGAATGAATTTCGTTTGGATGAATTACTATTACTATATATAACATTTTGAGAAGTTCTAGCCTACAGTTTAAAAATAAGCCCCTATTTTAGATTTTATTACCAAAGTGCCACTTTATGTATCTCTTTGCACCATAGTACCACACAAAGAAGCACGGAGGTTGACTTCTTTTTTGTCTTTTTTGGATATTTTCTTGGTTTACATTTTCACTATTTCTATGTTTAATTTTGGGCAATGCAAGTTTTATTTTTTTATTTTGTCTTTAACTTAAAGTTTAATCACTATAAATTCAAGTTTGTCTACGTTATATACAAGCTCAAGCATAAGTCTGTGTTTGTCTTTACTTACATTTGATTTGGCATGCCGGTATAAATTCACGATTTTGTTTTACGATTCTTCCGGTTTTGATCATTGTTTGCTTACTATCTGACATGGTTTTACGACCTACGCCCTGCAACGTGGGGGTTAAACACTAGTAATATAAAAATTTTTGAAGGTTGTTAGGAACAATATAATGTTTGGACAATAAAAACATAATATTTACGGTTTTGCCGATTAGAACAATTATTAATGGAGGTGGGCATTTAAACCTTTCCCTGGGAACATGACTTTTGTGTCTCAAGTTTTCCCTTTAAATGTTTATTTATTTATTTTCTAAAATTTATTTTACTTTATTTAAAATATTGTCAAATATTTATATTCAAAAAAGTAAATATTAATACGTTTAACAAATAGATCCAACAAACTATAATGTACCATCGTATCGCTATTGTGTGAACAAAAAACTATGTTTTTTGTTTTTCTCATTTATTATCCAGGTAGTTTTTATTTTTTATTGGTTTTGTAATTTTTTGGCGAGTTATCTGCCATTTTCGTCCCTGTGGTTTGGTCACTTTGGCCATTTCAGTCCATTTTTCAAAAATGCGCCATTTTCCTCCCCGACGTTCTGGAAATGTGTCATTTCAGTCCAAAAATCATAACACAGTTAAGTTGGTTTGTAAATAAGGACTGATTGTGTAAATTTGTAACATAAAGGACCATTTAAGTAAAATGTATAAATATTAATATAATTATAAAATATATTAATCACCACTGCCGTCGCCTGCAACTCACCGGTGGTCACCACCACCGCCGCCGGAACCACCACCGCCACCGCCGGAACCACCACCTGCAACTCACCGGAAAAACGGCACCCCCACCATCGCCGGTTTTCTCTCCCGCCTCCTTCTCTCTCTCTCTCTCTCGTCGTTATCTTTCTCTCTCTCTCTCCGACTTTCTCCCTCTCTCGTCTGATCTGTGAGATGTGGAGGTGTGTGTGGTTAGTTTAGTTCGTGGGGGTGTGGGGTGTCGGAAAGATGGCCGGATTTACTCCGGTCACCGGAGTAGAGAGGTAAAGGTGATGGTGCTGGTGAAGGTCTGATGATGATGATGAAGATGATAACAGATGATGACGATGATGACGTTGATGGTGGTGGTTCCGGCGGCGGCGGTGGTGGTTCCGGCGGCGGCGGTGGTGATGAAGGTCTGATGATGATGATGAAGATCGCGATGATGATGATGAAGGTCTGATGATGATGATGAAGATGATAACAGATGATGACGTTGATGGTGGTGGTTCCAGCGGCGGCGGTGGTGATGAAGGTCTGATGATGATGATGATGAAGATCGCAATGATGATGATGGTCTGATGATGATGATGAAGATGATAGCAGATGATGACGATGATGACGTTGCAGGTGGTGGTTCCAGCGGCGGCGGCGGTGGTTCCGGCGGCGGCGGTGGTTCCGGCGGCGGCGGTGGTGACCACCGGTGAGTTGCAGGCGGCGACAGTGGTGATTAATATATTTTATAATTATATTAATATTTATACATTTTACTTAAATGGTCCTTTATGTTACAAATTTACACAATCAGTCCTTATTTACAAACCGACTTAACTGGGTTATGATTTTTGGACTGAAATGGCACCTTTCGAGAACGTCGGGGAGGAAAATGGCGCATTTTTTAAAAATGGACAGAAATGGCCAAAGTGACCAAACCACAGGGACGAAAATGGCAGTTAACTCTTTTTTGGCGAACCAAGCAATATCATCCGACAAAATTGGTATAGGTATTCGTTTATATCGTTTTTGTTTAACGTAAATCACGTGTCTATATGCTCTTTATTGCTATACTGAGTACTTGTATCATACCAGTGCTGTAATAACATGAACCATGGCTGACTGAAAGCCTACCATAACAGTTTGCTGATGTTATATATTAATTAGTTCGCCGTTGTTATATATTAACTAGGACATCAATATTGCAATTGGTACTATTTAATTATAGTTGGTTTATTGTAATTATTCTTATTTTCCTGGATAGATTATATACAATTTTGATCTTTTAACAATTTGTCGTTGTTATATATTAAATAGGACATCAATATTGCAATTGGTACTATTTATAGTTGGTTTATTGTATTTATTCTTATTTTTTATGTAATAATTTTCTTAAAGTTTAGAATATCATTGACGACTCTTAATAACGTACGGGTTTTGCAATGGTTTCAAGTTGAACCTGAAACGACCACTTTTATTGTTAAGTCAAGTTTTGAAAAAAATGGTTTACCACGTATTGCGGTACCGCAACGCGCACGGACTAAACACTAGTTTATATGGAATGAAGTAGAAGGGGGTGTAATAAATATTAAAATATTAAATATCTAGTTATATTTATTATTTAATATATAAATGTTGGTATGGGGGTTTCCGATAAAATCATACTTTTTCAATAGAGTAAACTGCCATTTTGGTCCTTGTGGTTTGGTCAATTTTGCCACTTTAGTCCAAATCTCAAACTTTTTGCAATTAGATCCCTGTGGTTTTAGTTTTGTTGCCATTTTGGTCCAAAAATGAAAACAGACCAGATTCTCCTAATTAAACCCTCAACTTTTGTCCTTTTCCTCATGGGTATTTTAGTCATTTACGTTTTATTATAACTGATTATCAATTAAAATTAATAAAACTAAATTATAAAAACTGAAACTCAGTCTCTTTCTCCTCTCTCTCTCTCTCTCTCTAAGCTCATCTCCCTCTCTAAACTCACCTCCCTCTCTAAACTCATATCCCTCTCTAAACTCACCTCTAATCGGACTGTTTCGGTGTATATCTGATCGAGTGTGAACATTTCTGTTGGTTTTAGATCACATACGGATTGATTCGATCAAGTTTCGATTTGTCTCGGTGTGTTTCAGTGTGTTTTTTATGAGTTTGATGTGATTTAACAAGTTTAAGCATGTTTCTTTGATTTTAAGCATGTTTCGATTTGTTTTGGTAAATCTGTTTCCTTGAATTTCATTGAAAAACACATCTCTAACTCATTGAAATCCAAGTACAACGAAACTGTTAGGAGTTTTTTTTTTCATTTCAAATCTGAATTGTAGCTTCAATCTCAGGCACTATTAAATCTGAGTTGGCGTTGTAACAATTTGTTTCAGAGATTTCGAGAAAAAAAACAAATTTAGATTTGTGTTTGAAACGTTCTAGATCTGAATTTGAAGATGCAGTTTTTGTTGTTAAATTGTAGAAGCTTTTCGTGTAGAAAATAAACGTAAAAGAAGATCGATTTTTTTAATAAGTGATTCAGGTTGTTGTTATTGGAGAAGAAGTCAGAGTGGGTGATAGAAAGAAAATTGCGACCGCAGATGTTCATTTGTTAGAAGAGAGTCGTGTTGGAGAAGAGATGATGATGATACTCTGTTTGATGATTATTTTGATGATTTGGGTGCCGGAACAAACTCGTGGGTTAGGGGCGGGTAGCTGTGGGAGGCAGGTGGTGGTGGAGCATGGTGGGTGTGGCGGAGAATGGGGTGGAAAAGATGATGGTTGCAGAGAATTGGGGTTTGGATTAGGGTTTGCTTGTGACTCTTTTGGGGAAGATGAAGTTTTTTTATTTAGTTTTATTATTAATTAATAATCAGTTATAATAAAATGATAATGACGAATTTACCCGTGAAGATAAGGACAAAAAAAAGGATTTAATTTGAGGAATATGAGCTGAATTCACTTTTGGATCAAAATTGCACAAAACTGAAACTATAGGGGCCAAAATGAAAGTTTTGGACTAAAGTGGCAAAACTACCCAAACCTCACGACCAAAATGATAGTTTACACATTTCAGTATTATTAAATATACTACATGATAAAACCTCACTTTTTATTCTTTTTACTTCAAACTTTTTTTTTCTATTAACAATACATACAGACGTTTGTTTTTTATGTTTTAAACGTTAATTTTTTTTTTGTTTTCTTAGCAACACATATATTTTTTGTTTTCTTAGCTACACATGTATTATTATTGTTGTTTATAACACCTACATATGTATTATTATTGTTATAACAATAATAATTATTATGTGTTATTATTATTGTTATGACAATCGAATCGAAACCCAATGGCTAAAACTCACCCGGAACATTTGGGATATGTTTGGGGTCAAGTAAGCATGTATGGGATTATTTTGTATCATTTTCATGGGTTTGAGATTTGATGGTATACTCATTTACCCCGTAACGTGTACTTGTTTACTCGATTAGATACCCGAAATAGTTCCCTTTTAATTTGTAAACTAGTGGGATGAACCCTGCGCTTCGCGGCGGGCTTTCGGTCATCATCGGTTCGATTCATTACAGTACTAGTTCGATACCTGCACTCGACAAAGCAATCAACACGTGTTTTGCGTCGGTTGAAAACCATTAAAACGAATATCGGTACCGGTGTTGTTCGGTCGGTATATGTTAGGTTTGTGACGATAAAAAAGACCAACTATATTTGACGTATTTGAATAGACATTTATCAAATCGTAAATCAACGTTGTTTTTAAACAATATATTGTTTGCATATTTAGTAAAAAAGATAAAAACATTTTGTGTTTCAAAATTAAAAGTTGTTTCACTTTTAAAATTAATATATGTGGTTTATATATGTATTGAAAAATTAATATTTGTTTTTGGCAATTTCATTTAGTCATTATTTTTTTAACATCAATATCTGAATATGATACAATAATTAATTATTGGTAGGAGATTTGTGTTTTTCAATGGAGATTCAAGTTCAATTCCTACTTGTGTCATATTGAGGTGGATATTGGGCAATGATCGTGACAAACCCACCGAGGGGGTTCGATCCTGAGCCACACTCCGGTTTTCATCCGGCTGTTACTTCAGCAAGGCTTCTCGTGTGGAGGTAGTACGGTTTCCGGGGGAACGCAGTAAGCAAGTCTGACCAACCCAGCACGGATCCGGTTAAGAAAACGTAGTCTGGGCAGATCTTGGCTAGGGCCGCCGTTTAGGCGGTTTAACATTGGGTCACTAAAAAAAAAGTCCCCGTTAAAAAAAATGTTAAATCGATGTTCATCACCCAAGTTAGAATATTAAAATGAGATGTTCATAATTTCCAAAATAATTAAATGTGGCCAATTAAATGCAACTAAATGAATTTCGATGTTTATCCAAATCAAAGCCCACATTTTCAAGTAAGCTCATCATCATGTCACTTTTCATCACCACTTAAAATTCATATGTATAATAATAACTAGTGATATTTCTCCGCGCTTCGCGGCGGGAATTCGATCGGTATCTGTTCAGTTCGTTATGCTATTGGCACTCGCTATAGTAATCGAAAGAAAAAAACCTTATATCGATCGAAAACAATAAAAACAATATCGGGACCAATGTTTTTTAGTTGATATCAGTATGGTTGGCTTACATTCTTTGCTTATTTTTTTAACATTGCCATATAAACTTTATTGAAAACGGCTATCGTGACACTATCTTACCAATCCAAATCAACAAAGACTGAGTTGTTTGGTACCATTATTTATTTTTATTTTGCTTTCAATTAGCTTAGATCCTATCACTACCATACCGTACCGAACCAAACAACATCGGTACATGTATGTATTATTTTTTATGATTTTTTGTTTGATAACAGATATCGTGCCGCTATCGTTGTGAACCGAACCAAAATCAAACGAACAACATCGGTTCGGTACCGATATATATTTTTACTAACTTTTCTGATAAACCGACACTGCATCGCTTGCGTACTATACCAAACAACATTTGTACCAATACGTGTATTCATTTTATGGTTTCGGTTTCAATTTTTTCATTTATACAACTCTGTCTTTGACGATAAATAAATATCGGTACCAGTACCGTGACAATTTGAGCTGATCGATACCGTTCGAACAACATGAGTGTCAGGACCAGTACTGGTGTTTGTTTTTATCGTTTCGGTCGATGTAAAACATGTGTTGACTTCTATACCTAGTGCACGAGTCGTCCCGATACTGTAATGAACCAAACCGATACCGAATTGATTGCTGAATAAAATACTATTAATAAACAATAAAAAATAAAAACAAATACCTAAAAATTATTAGTAATTATTTATTACTAAAAAACCAAACAATAATGAATAAAATATTAAAAAGCAAATACCTTAAATATACAATTACTATAATTCACAACTATGTATCCATATGTATATAGTGGATTTCCTCAGGCTTCGCGGAGGGTTAATTTTTGGTGGATATCGGTTTGGTTCATTAAGAAATGGGTACGATAAAGGCACTCGATGTCACAATCGAAAGAAAAAAAAATGAACGTATGGGTGAATTTCGTTTTCGACTAAACTTATACAGGTATGAGTATTAGCAACCGTCGACGATTTTACCGGAACCGATGTTATTCGGTCGGAAACGAAACGAATCGGTTCATCACTAAAACGGTAGGAACATCGAAAAAACATAAAAAAGAATACTGGTACCTATGTTGTTCGTACGGTATTATTCGATTCGTCACCATAAGGAAAAAAACAATTATACATATAACTTATTTATAATTGACCAAAAATATATAACTTGATTATATTTAATTTAAGTAAATGGTAAAAATAATTGGTTTAATATATATTCAATATTGAACACTCATTTGAAAATTAAAAAAAAAGTAAAATATGAAACCACTACTATTATTGAATGGTACTATTCATGAGGGAGGAGATAGTATTCATATAAAAAAACATAGGTAGCAGTACCGGTATTCATTTTTATGGTTTTCAGTTTCGAAGTTTTTTCATGTATACAACTCTGCTAAGTGCATGTATCGTACCGTTAGTGTAGTAAACCGAACCGATACATATCCAAGCTTGCGGTAACATACCGTCGAATGTTAAAAAATTAAACATTTTTAAGTAAGAATCAAAGAATCAAAAAACTATTAAAATTACTTTAAAAATTGGAGTTATTTTAAGTTCAAATAAAGTTAAATAATAATTAAAATACTATTAAAATTTAAAAAAACAAATACTTACAAAATTATAGTTTACTATTCATCATCAGTTTAGTTTAATATGTATAATATGTATAAGATATTAAAACTGAAACGAGTTATCCAGTTCTTGACCAAACAAGTTACTTATATAATTTATACAAGGTTATGGCCCCGTGTGTTACACGGGTTGATTAATGAAAACGATATAATTTATTATTTGTAAATACGTATTATTTTTAATCTACTCTTGATAGTTTTAATTGAACATACATGATAAATTCATAAGTTGTCATTAATAACATTGAATTTCATGGGACAAACTTCTAATAACAATGAATTTCATGAGATAAACATCCTAAAATAAAAAATAAAAAAACAAAGTCATCAAAATTCACACCAACAAAACTTGGGAAAAGTTAATTAAAGAAAGGAACATTAGATTTTAATAATCTAAACTATTCGTCGTTGGCCGCTATCAGTTCCAATTTCAAAAATAACCATTGGTCGTCCCAACTATTAACATATTAGCTTCCAATAGAACCTGACTAACAGAACCGTAACGTTGTTAGTATTCGATCGCCGGAAAAACGTTTTTAGCCAGAAAAAGGTTCTTAAAGGTCCGATATAAGGTTACAAAAAGGTTTGAGACGAAAATGTTGAGTTTTTTGGCCAAAAACTTAAGTTTTCCGGACAAAAAGCAGTTTTCTAGCGATGAAAGAATTTACGGCGACCTCAATAATTGGGGCTTTTAGTAGAAAAAGGTTCCTAAAATAAGTAATAAGGTTACAAAGATGTTTGAGACAAAAAATCGAGTTTTCCGGCCAAAAACGCTTTTTCGGCGAGCGGAGACTAACGACGTTAGGGTTCTGTTAGTCAGGGTCCATTGGAGGCCAATATGTTAATAGTTGGGACTGTCAGTGGTTACTTTTTAAGTTGAGACTATTGGCGGCCAACGACGAATAGTTGTTATTATTGAAATCCAATATTCCCTAAAGAAACATGCAACTATTTTGATTTTTTTACTCACTTTTACTATTTTGTGTGTGTTACTTATTGAAAAGAAAAGTCTTGGTATCAATACATGCATCTCAACCTAATGGAAAATGTTCCCATTTTATCTCTTTTATTATATAACCTTGTGTAGTGTACGGGTTGAATAAATGTAATTTTATATACCAAATAATAAAAAAGTTATATCTTTAAAAACCATATGTATTATATAAGTTGAATAAATGTAATTTTGTATATCATTAAAATTCCCCTGTGTATTGTTCATGTTGAATAAATCTAATTTTATATACCAAATAATAAAAATGTTATATCTTTAAAAACGTGTATTATAGGGATTGAATAAATGTAATTTTGTATAACAAATAATAATAAAAACTGTATCTTTAAAAAGCCTCGTGTATTACACGGGTTGAATAAATGTAATTTTAATTATTCTTTATTTGAATCTTATGAAAAATACCCAATTCATTTTGCGTTCTTAATAGAATAAATTGATTAAAATAATAAAAATTACAAAAAGTATATTAAACTGTTTTATTATTATAGTTTGTTTTATGCGATTAAAAGAATAAATTGATTAAAATAATAAAAACTACAAAAAGTATATTAAACCGTTTTATTATTATAAGTTTGTTTTATGCAACCAATCTATTTATTTAGGGTAAATGATAAAAAGATAAAATTTAGGGATTAAAATAATATATTTTTTATTTAACTCTTATTAACAAATGTTATCTATATCTATTTATTTAAGCGGGAAAAAATTATTGAGATCACCTTATAGAGTGCCATGTGTCTCCCATATGATTTACTTTATTATATGTATAGATTTTAATTCAAACAAATTTACAAAGCAAATAATTTCAAAATGGGATTTTAATTATATATATTTCTTTGTTTACTAAACATTTAGATTTTGGAGGATAAATTTTTAACTACAATTTTATTGGATTACTTATAAGGAATGCATCCTTGAAATATTTATAAACTAGGTGTTGACCCGCCCGCGTTGCGGGGCGATGGCCGAATAATTATCAATCAATTAAAAAAACACTACTATTATTTTGCTAGGAAAAAAACTAAAATGATGTTAAGACCGTATTTTCGGCTCTAGGCAAAACTACAATTTTTCAGGACTAATGATCAAGTGTTAGGCAGCTCCTAACACGGGAAAAAATTAAATCGGGTCAACCAATAAAAAAAAAGTTTTATACTTTTGCGAAAAAAAAAACTAAAACGATTGGAAAACGTAATTTTGAACTGAGGGCGAAATCATAATTTTTATTCAGGGATAAAATCGTAAACTAAATGGACCAATGGGGGAGTGACAGGCAGTTTTCGGCATGACTGTAAGTTTACACTTGGGGAAAATTGTAATTTAACCAGGAAAACAAACAAAAACGATGAAGAAAATGTAAATTTAATTTGAGGGCAAAATCGTAACGTGGATGTAACTATGTAAGAAAAAAAAAACTAATGACAAAACTGTAAATTTAAACAGGGCAAAATTGTAATTTTTAACCAAGGGCAAAATTGAAATTTTTAGCTGGGAGCGAAAGCGTAAATTTATTTTTAAGTGGGGGTAAAAGCATATTTTTTAACTGATGGCGAAATCGTAATTTTAAGGGGAAAAACTAATGGCAAAACTGTAAATTTAAACGGGACAAAGTCATAATTTTGAACCCAGGGCAAAGTCGAAATTTTTTAGCTGGGAGCAAAAGCGTAAATTTGTTTTTAAGTGGGGTAAAAACATAACATTAAACTGATGGCAAAATCGTAATTTTAAAACGGGATAAAATCGAGTGTCAGGCAGGTGCCAACCAATAACAAAACAAAACTATTTAGAAAGCAAAAAAGAAAAAAAAAGGAAGCTGGCCGCCCATTTGACCCAATCATTGGATAACACTATTACTCATCTTGAGAATGTATATATAGTAAATAGTAATAGGTTTTTTTTCCCCGCGCTACGTGGCAGGAGTTTAATCGTTTTTTTTCCCGTGGTACACAGCATGACTTTGGTCGTTATCGGCTCTAGTCGTCAGAAACCATAAAATCGAAGACCGACATCGGTTCCATATAATAAAAAAAGAGTAAACTTACGTTTTGCTCCATGTGGTTTGTGCGTTTTAATGGTTTTGCCCAAATCCTTTAAAAATATCATTTTACTCCCTGATGTTTCGGTTTTGTCATCAGTTTGTTCCACGGCCTTAACTCCATCCATATTGCATGTTAACTGAAAGGGTATTTTAGTAATTACAAATATAAAATAAGGGTACTTTGGTAATTTGTATTTAAATGTAAAGTATACACACAACAAATACACATCTCTCTACTCACACACACTCTCTCTCTACAAGATCTCTCTCTCTCTCTTCAACACTCACCACCCACCACCTGACATCACCGCTGTTGAACAGTCGGGTTTGAAACGCTCGTCTCCTTCGAACAAGCTACCCAAATCTCAATAAAAACCCTTGCCTATAAATTTACAGATCTAAACTAAACCAAAAACACACATACTTCAAATCTAAACAAAATTCACAAAAAAATCAGATAATCCAACAAATTAAGCTCGTAATCACCAAATCTAGAAGTGATTTCAGAAAATAAAAACTTTCTGCATCTCTCATACAGCAGACATACAGATCTACCAGATACATCGATCGATTCAATTTTCTGTCAACAAAACTAAACAAAAACACACATACATCAAATCTAACAAAATTAAAAAAAGAAAATCAGATTAATCAACGAATTAAACTTATAATAATCACCACATCTAGAAACATAATTTTTTCATTGCAATCTTTTTTTTTTGGTGAATTTCAACAACCTATTAAAATACCAAAGTAACAATTTACAAACAAGTGGCAAGTAAAACGGGCAACAAGCTGCGCCGCAATCCCCTTTTGAATTGCAAAACCAATCCCACTAAAGACGAAACGACCCTTAAAGGTTGAGAGATTACTATTCACAACCTGTTGGACCCTGTTTAGAAATTCCACAGCCTCTGGGGCTAGGGAACCAAATGTATCAAAAGCGAACGGGATAAACACATGTTGATTCTCTAAACAAGCCTTCTCGTGTTTAGCGACTTTGCTCAATAAACTAAACCAAAATCTCAATAAAAACCATTGCTACCATCAAATCGGAGCTCTTACACCACCGTTGCCTTTAAACCCCACCACCCCGATTGGCTAGGGTTCCAGATCTGTGAAAAACCATTAAAAGCCCCCATCCCACTTGTTTCATTTTCTTTGCACCTAAGCGTTTAGGTTTCAGGGTTAGAGAGAGTGTTGAGAGAGATAAAATTAACTTAGTGAGTACTCATATACGTGAATTGATGATTGAGATCTGTGAGGTTTCAGATCTGAGGTAGGGTTTCATGGGTTGAAGACTTCCGGTCAAAACGGTGAGGGTGGTTCTGGTGTCGGTGGCTGGAGCGGTGGTGGTGAGGCGTTTGGGTGGTGGCTGGAGTGGTGGTAGTGAAAGAGAGGGATTAGCATTAGGTCACAGTGGTGAGGTATTAGCGTTAGGGCACAGTGGGCTTAGAGAGAGGGGACGTTGAGACACAGAGAGGATAGTATTAAGAGAGACAGAGAGATTAAATGGGATAGGAAAAGACTAAAATGTCCCTCATGTGAGGGGCATGTGACCAGAATTTAACAGTTGAATTGGATGACTTTAGAGGCAAGGAGTGAAATAGAGATAAGCTTCATAGATTAGAGAGTAAAATGACTATTTTTAAAGCATTGAGACAAAACCGTTAAAACGACCAAACCACAGGGAGCAAAACAGAAGTTTACTCTAAAAAAATAGAAAAAGGTTTTTCCCTCGCGCTACGAGCTGATTGGCTTGAGTCATCGCAAACCATAAAAGTGAAGATCGATAAAAACGTATATCAATACCTATTCCGATAATACCCATAAAAAATACAAAACATTAAAAATCACTAGAAGCCAAAAATCATAAAAGACAAAAAAAAATTGGTACCATTCAGGACCATAATAAAAAAAAAATCCTTTTTAATTTCATTCTTGTTCTTCCACCATGATAAAATAATCTTCCCATTTTGGACATCGTTCACGCTTGTTCGGACACCTTTTTCTTGTCTCTTGTACCTTTGACATGCTTCATTATTTCCCATTTGGCTTGAATATAAAACACAACAGAAAACTTGAGTTCGAGCTCAATTATGCTCGGTTTAACAAAATTTGCTCGACTTG
Source organism: Helianthus tuberosus (assembly GCA_030545235.1). NCBI lineage: Eukaryota > Viridiplantae > Streptophyta > Magnoliopsida > Asterales > Asteraceae > Helianthus > Helianthus tuberosus. The sequence continues at coordinate 185,134,303 of CM060433.1, read as the reverse complement.
GTGTTGGATCGTTTTGACAGAATAACAACTTAAGATTGACTGTATTTAATTTACTTGAGCTATAGAATGTTAAAAGTTGAAGTTAATTTAAGACACAAGCAAGCCAACTTTGGGAAATATATAATGCTCGAGCTTGGCTCGTCTACAAGCCGAGCAGGGTTTAAGTGAGCTTTTCGACTTTTTTAGAGCTAGCTACGAGCTGTTTGGCCAGACATAACTCTTTTTATTTGGTTGTTCGGTCTGGTGCAATTTTTTTGGGAGGTTTATACGTCGGTTGGGGCGAAATTGGTTTTCTGAACCGGGCTGTAGCCTGTTACAGTATTAGCCTATTAGGTAAGGAATTTATGAGGAGAGACAAAACTCATCTAGGTTGCGGCTAATCGAACTAGTTTTGCTTTTGAATTTTGGCCCTCTAACTTAAACTTTGGTTTTTGTTAAGAAGCACGTTCCTTGATTTTAGACTTTAAGTTATGGGCCATGACCCATATTATGAAACCTAGGGGTGTGCACGGTTCGGTTCGGTTCGGTTATTAGCATTATCCGTAACCGTAACCGAAGTCATCGGTTCGGTTAATTCGATTAATTTGTCGGTTTTCGGTTCGGTTTTGTATAAGGAGACTTATGTAGAGGTTCTAAGGTTAGACACATAACCTAATTCTCATAACAATTAAATAATTAGTTGGTAAACTAATTATTTAATAAGTTGTTATATATTTTAATCTATGTTATGTAAATGATTATAATGGCTACTAGATTGAATATTAAAACATAATATATTTAATCTTACATCGTGACTTTGTATTTGGTTTTTCAAAAACCAAATTTTATAATTCAATTTGGATTTTAATGTGGATACCAACATAAAACGAACCAATTTGAATGGTACAAAAGCTTCTAAGCCTATGGACTGTCTCATGGACAACATACTAGTTGTCAGTTTGTCTTGATGATTGATTGTTTGTTTAAATAATGTTTGGAGAAAATGAACAAATTTTTATGATGTCCAGTGATCTTATGAATACCCAAATTGTTGATGCAACAAATAATAGACCAAGGATAGTAGCCGGGCCGGTTAGGAAAAAAGATTGAAGGGTGTGGTTTTGACTAACGCAGGTCGTGGGGTACCCCACGTTTGCAAGACGTGGAGAGATGTTCACTAGTTTGATTTTGTTGTTTGCTCGGGATCCTCCACTGAAATGTGCTCAGTCTCGGATGTGGGAGCAATAAGAATGTGTGTGTTGAATGTGATGGAGAGTGACTTGCATAGAACAAGTACTCAAGAACAATGACCAGAGATTCGCCTGTAATCAGAGCTGATGGAGGATGTCCTGATACTAAATGAAGTGTCACATTTATAGGGAGAGTCATGGCTCAAAGAGGAAGCTGTTGACTAGTGAACATGCTTGCAGTGGGGAACTTACCCTTTTTGGGGTGGAAGCCTTTTGACCTGCGGGTAAAAGACTGTACTCTGTGCATTCGCCTTACTTTTGCGGCTGGGGAAGTTGGTGAAGCAATCAGAGATGTGACCATTTACTGTTCACATGTTGCTTTATCTTGACTCCCGGATTTTCAACCTTTGAACCTTTTAACCTTTTGAGCATTCATGTATTTAAGTCACTTTATTTGGTCTTCGACTACCTCCGTCATCACAAATTATATGATATGAGCATCAATATATATAAACAGACATATACATGCTCTTATGGTCTTAAAAATAGTTGATTTGTGTTTCTAATCTCTTACAATTAATTTAATTATATGTATTTTTTTATAGTATTAGCCTATTAGGTAAGGAATTTATGAGGAGAGACAAAACTCATTTAGGTTGCTCATCGAACTAGTTTTGCTTTTGAATTTTGGCCCACTAACTTAAACTTTGGTTTTTGTTAAGATGCACGTTCCTTGATTTTAGACTTTAAGTTATGGGCCATGACCCATATTATGAAACAATATATAAGAAGGTCGGTCTTCTACTTATAAAACGCTATAAAGTTTATCTTTTCACCTACGTGATTTAGATTCCCACTTATTTTCCTATAATTTCTCAGTCTTAAACACCCAACTTGTAGACCAGTTTCTCTTATTTTAATCCCTTTTTATACGGTTTAATTCATTGCGAAACTCTCATATACATACCAGAAAAAAAATGATTATATTAACACCAGTTACATATAAATATTTATTTATAGCCATAATTAGTAAAAAATACATTTTCAGCTCATTCAAATACGCATCTTTTACATCAAATTTTGAACCGTATTACCAATTTACCTAATGAAACTAACCTAGAGAGGTGGTATCAATGGCGGAACTAAAAGATATATCCAGGGGTATCTCAATTTTTTTACTCTACATTTATAGAACGAAACTTTTTAACCTACATTACAGGACATGGTCGATCCTGAAATTTCAAGTGCCCTGGGCGAGCAAAAAAAAAAAGACCCTTAGGCCTTACCGAGTTAAATTTTATAAACTAGTTTTTTTCATGTCATTAGCATTTAGGTTAACGAATCAATATTGAGCATTTCACATTTGGGCTAGGTTTTATGAATTAATATTGACAATAGGTTTTTAGCTTTTAGATTGGGCTAGGTTTATTTTTAATTTTTATATCGGACTTGCATCAATATTATCATTATCAACATTCGGAGTTGTTTCATTCGGAATTGTTTCATCATCGCCAAAATTTTGAATAACCTAACAAAATTCAAAATATCGAAGCACAAACTAACCAAGAAATCAAACTATCAAAGCACAAGAAGAAAAGAATACTCACAAACGATTTACGAATTTTGATTAGTCGATGTTGGTTGGTTCGAATTTTGATCAGTTCTGTGACTGCACTTCTACTTCTGCTTGTTCGAAAATCAAAATTATGATCCGTTCTGCTTGTTTGATTTTTTGATCAGTCTCATACAGGTCACACTTTGACGAATTTTGATCAATTTATGCACTTTGTCGCTGCTGATGCTATGGACTTCAGATGCTTGTGCCTTGTACGATGTTTGGTTTCCACAAATTTGTTGTCGCGCCCCTGCCCCATATTCAAAGGGTTATTATTTGTTTTGGGCTAAAATATTAGTTGGGTTGGGACTTGGTCTTACATAACAATTAGGCTTACATTCAAAGGTTTATTATTTCTTTTGGAGTAAAGTATTTTTTTCGTCAGATGTATCCTCGTAGTTGTTTAAAGGTATCTTTTGTATAAAACCGACAAAAAAATTACACTACCGATACGAAGTTGAGTTGTAGCTTGTGCTATGGCTCGTTGAATGCTAGTTCCGCCCCCGGGTGGTATCAACTCCCTTACCTATAAATGGGTGACAGCTAAAGTGGAAATAAGTCGAAAGTTAACAAAAATAAATAGTATGAACAAATAAGTCGAAAGTTAACAAAAATAAATAGTATGAACAATGTGTAAAAAATAAGGAAATCGTGTGCCAAGTGCAGCTCAATGGAAGTAATACTATATACTATACTATAAAAGAAAACATGTAAAAAACAATACGATCTATCTTTTTATTTAAAAAGAAGACAGGCAAAAGTTGTTTGAAGTTAGAAAACACTAAATTTAAAGTTTGATAAAAATAAGGGTATGTCATATGAACATAAAAAAAGTGAAACCAATGTTTATAAGAGTTTATTAAGAGAAAAATGCTCGGATAATCTTTGTGGTTTGCCCATTTTTCACATTTGTATTATAAATTAATTACCACACTAACTCGGGTTTCTTGAACCTTCCTTGGGAAAATGCTACGTGTTAAGAAACGTGGTTATATTTGATGAAATTAAATTCTTCTTGGTGAACCATGAAGTGTTACCCGATACACAAGAATTAACCGGATAACCAAGTAGCTCTTGTCTCTTGAGATGGATGGTAATAAATCCGAGTATATCTATATCTATACTATATATAAAAGCATATTAGAAGGACTTCTTAAGGTCATTTAAATTTCCTTAAAACACCCCTAAAGTATGATGTACAAGTCTTTTAAGCACCATAAAACATCACTTTCCACTTATACCCTTCTACTCAAATAAACACGGGATACACATTACATCGATTAGGGTTTCAGAAACGATTTCAAAACATTTCAAAACGCCCGCTTCCCTGCTCCTCTCTCTCTGGCGATTCAGGAACGATTTCACCAGATCTATGAAGTTTCAACAGATCGATGAAGATTCTGACCTCCTGGTTCCATTTTCCGGTTTTTATTGGCATTTTGCAACATTCATCAAGGGTAAGTGACACTGTTCTTTTGATTCTGAACACTATAATAATATATGTTTAGGTAGAAAAAATTAGATCTGAGTTTTATGTAAGGAGCAGGATGTGGATGCTGCTGGTGATGGTGACATTGTAGTCATTGAAAACAATGGAGATATTTTAAAGCTTTTGCCCCTCACACATGTAGGTGGAGGCTACAAATCAGTTTTTAAAGGTGGTGATAGGGTTGTGGAGATTCCAATTGATGAGTCACACAGGTTCATTTATCAGCTCCCAGTTGTTCGTTTAACGGATGAACAAGATGGTCGATTGAGAGGGTTTTGGTGAGTCACACAGGTTCATTTTAAAGCTTTTGCCCCTCACACATGTAGGAAAGAGAAGTAAAACGATTCATTGAAGATCCACATTTGTTTGTTTGTACATTCATAGAAGGTAAAGAAATTATATTTATTATGTCATAAAGCATTTTTTGTATGTTGCTATATTTTTTATTATTATTCTGGTTTGTGACTTGTTTTGATACGAGGTGTGGGTTCTCAATCAAGTGATCTCAAGGTAACACTTTTTTTACTGATTAATGTTAAAAATTTGATTTTTTTCTTAATATGAAAGAATTTATGGCTTATATGAATATATAAATTGGGTGTTACAACTGAAAGCATTTTGAGTAAAAAACCGGTGTTCATAGTGTATACGTATGTATTACTGTTCATCAATTTTAAAATTCTTTTTTCGAACACTTTCAGGTAAAAAAGATATTCAGTTACACTCGGGACGAGTTAACTACCGAAGACGTGTTAATACTCGACTGTCACACTGAAATTTACGTGTGCGTAAGCCATAATTCAGTTGTCAAGTCAAAGCAACAGGCCCTTTCTATTGGCTTGGTATAATTTCTTTAACATCTTCATTTAATTTTGTTTATATTTGTTTTTTCTCTATAAATCTTTTTACGTATATTTATGACAGGCGTTCCTTGAAAAAGATGTTTTGGGGGAATGTTTATCCATAGATACTCCGATATACGTTGTTACAGAAGGGCATGAACCTTCGTTTTCACTCGCTTTTTTGACTGGGATGCTTCAAAGGCAAATATAAGTAAAGTTTGTTATGTTCTCCAACTCAATTTTGTATTATTTTTTTACGTTCTTGTAAATTGCAGTAAATCTTTTAAAGGTTGATACGCATTTGGACTTGTTTTTATCAACAGCACAAATTAAGTCACCATTAATTGCAAATTATTCTTAGTCAACAAGATTTGTAACCATTGCATAATTCTCTCCCTAGAAGATTTGTAACCATTGCATAATTCTCTCCCTAGAATCAAGTTTTTGTAATTATTGTATTCACTCTTGTACCACTATATATTGATTTGTAAATAATGAGAATAGCATCTTGATTCAATACAAACTTCTATTGTTTATATGGTATCAAGAGCCTAAAAGCTCCATTGAGCCATCTCCGATCCAAAACTCGACAGACACCTTCTGTCCGCTTCCCTTTTCTTTTCTTTCGATTCACCATGGCCAAACCAATCATCCACAACCGTCAACCCACTACTTATGACAATCTCCCAACACGCAACCTAAATCCACCCACAACTCGAAACCAATGGCCATCTAGAACTACCAATACCAACATTCGCCCGACTCGCAACAACAACACCTATTGCTACTATTGTAACATTCCCGGACATGACACCAAAGATTGGCGTCACGCCATGGATCTTGAATATAATGCCCTCATCCAAAACAACACATGGGAACTTGTACCTCACACCACCCAAACTCCCATTGGTTGCAAATGGGTGTTCCGCAGTAAACGTAAACCCGATGGCACTATCGACAAATACAAAGCACGTCTAGTGGCGAAAGGGTTTCACCAACAATTTGGAAAAGACTACCATGAAACTTTTAGCCCGGTTACTAAACCCGTTACCATTCGCACTGTCCTCTCCATTGCTCTTTCAAAAGGGTGGCCTTTACGCCAACTTGATGTTAACAATGCGTTTCTTCATGGGACCCTCCATGAAGATGTTTTTATGATACAACCTCCCGGGTTCACAAACACGGAATTCCCGCGTCACATTTGCAAACTAAAAAAATCCCTTTACGGTCTTAAACAAGCACCGCGTGCTTGGTACATAGAACTAACCAACTTTCTCGTTAGTTTTGGTTTTAAAAAATGTCTCTCTGATTCCTCCCTCTTTGTCTACAACTCCAAGGATATCACTTGCTACCTCCTTGTGTATGTTGATGACATTGTCCTTACAGGAAGTCACAATTCCTTCATGGATTCATTTGTTCAAGCCCTAAGCAAACAATTCTCTATCAAAGACTTAGGCCCTCTCCATCACTTCCTAGGAATCGAAGTCATATCTACGCCTCATGGTTTATTTCTTTCTCAACATCGCCACATTCAAGATGTTCTCACCACCTTTAAAATGGATGGTGCAAAAGAGGTTCTCACTCCTTTGAGCACGTCTGATCCGCTTTCTCCTAATGACTCCTCTCCTCCCGTTGACCCCACCCCTTACCGAAAACTAGTTGGTACTCTGTAGTACCTTGCCTTCACCCGTCCAGACATCTCATTTGCCATCAATAAATTATCTCAATTCATGCACTCACCCAAACAATCACAATGGCAAGCTCTCAAACGGGTACTCCGATACTTGAAAGGAACGGTACATCACGGGTTGTTCTTGAAACGCAACACCAACCTTAACTTGCAAGCCTTCTCGGACTCGGACTGGGTCGGCATTAATGATGGAGGTCGGTCAACCACATCATATCTTTTATACCTTGGGTCCAATATTATCTCTTGGAAATCTGCAAAACAAAAAACCGTCTCTAGATCCTCAACCGAAGCTGAGTACAAAGCCCTTGCTAATGCCGCTGCTGAACTGTTATGGGTTAAAAATTTACTCCATGAACTGGGTTTACCACCTGTGAGCACTCCCTCATTATACTGTGACAACACCAGGGCCACCTATGTATGTGCCAATCCAGTTTACCACTATGAAACACATAGCCTTGGACTATCACTTTGTATGGGAACAAGTCAACTCCAGGCAACTTAAAGTCCTTCACGTCAGCTCAAAGGATCAACTTGCGGATGTCCTCACCAAACCGCTTCCACGGGCACCTTTCATGTTTTTTCGGTCCAAGATTGGAGTCTCCAATGGATCCTCCATCTTGCGGGGGCGTATCAACACCACAAATTAAGTCACCATTAATTTCAAATTATTCTTAGTCAACAAGATTTGTAACAATTGCATAATTCTCTCTCTTGAAGATTTGTAACCATTGCATAATTCTCTCCCTTGAATCAAGTTCTTGTAATTATTGTATTCACTCTTGTACCACTATATATTGATTTGTAAATAATGAGAATAGCATCTTGATTCAATACAAACTTCTATTGTTTATAATTTTGGTAGATGCTAGGCAACTCATTCGAGCGAAAGCTGGCTATATTAAAAGGGCAGACACAGAAACTTGAAGTAAGCAACTCTTCGACATTATTAAAAAGTTAATTATTCTATTTATGCTAAAAGGTTCCATTTTAGGCGCCTTCAAGAAATTCACTGAATGTAACGCCAAACGGGATGAGAAGACCGTCGCCAACTCCAAACGGGTTGAGAAGACCGTCTCCTACTCCTAACGGGTTGAGAAGATGGCGGCAGCATATCAGATGCCACCACAGTTAGTATGGCTTACACTCGGGTTACAACACTCTGAAGATGGAGGCTTACCATCAATGGCTTCTCATGGAAGAGGTGACGGTGACAGTGGTTCGTCGGTGGGGCCAGAGGAGGTCGATTTTGACGGTGTGAGGTCAGATAACCAACAACAACGTTATGGATCTTCTCACTTGTTACATGATTTTGTAGCATGAGAGAACACTGGCGGGTGGCTTTATTCGAATCATCAAATGAACATTTTGTTAAACTTCTTGATCTATTATCAAGTAGTGTGAAGATAACAAGACGCGAAACAGAAACTAAATGTATAACTGTAAAGATAATGATTTCGGTGGATGGCATCAATATCGAGCTTTCAATCATTTTGGTGGATGGCATCATTTCGGTGGCTGAAGAAACTTTACTATATTAAGCTTCTGGTAAGCAAACCAATCTTCAGAAACTTTGATTTTATATGGTTTATAAATGGTATGAAGTTATTTGTTGATATTGATGGTTCCTCCTTTTCTATAGGTACCCATATAATAACGCTTTGCTGTTGAGTGGTGAAGCCACTTATTTAGTGGGTCAAAAAGCATGACAGGAAAGTTGGTCAAAAGAGGAAAAAGGAGAGGTGATCCGTTTTTCCCGGACCATGTTCTATGGCTTTTCATTTCCATTCAATCCTATATATGATTCTATATTGTATCTGTAAAACTTGTAACTCACATCCAAGAAATATGAATTCCTAGTTACCCGTGGACGTAGGTTGCAGTTGGCGACCGAACCACGTAAATCCTTGTGTCGTTTATTTTTCTATTTCTGCAGTTGAGTGTTCGTGAGTGTGTGTTGCTTCCGCGTGCGAATACCCCAACAACTGGTATCAGAGCTACGGCTCGGTTACACACGAAGAACACGGTTGAAGAAAGACAGAATACCTGAGATTGCGATTAGGTTGGTGTGTCGGTAGTTTGAAGCCGACTGGAATTGCCGGAGACCTGTGAATCGCTGGTTCTGTGGTTGTCTTGTGTTTGAAAGAAGAAAAAATAGAGTTTTTTTTCTCTCTGGTTCTTACCGTCAAAGAAGAAGGAGAAAAGTTGTTCCTTGTTGCTCGTTCAAATCAATATGAAGAAGAAAGAGTTTTTTTTTTTTTTTTTTTTGTAGAAAAGTGTTATCCCACAAAGTGTTGTCTACAACTTTCAAAAAGGGAACGAATCTTTTCTTTGGAAAAAGAGAGTGTGGTCAAAAAGATAAGCTTGACCAAGTTTTTTAAATTCTTTTTTCTTGTGGTCCAACAATAGAAAAATAAGGGGTATTTTTTTGTTGTGGGACTAGGTGATCGAGTGGTGATTTAGAGTTTGTGGTTGTCGATTAATTTGTTAGTCGACTGGAGCCGGGTAAACTCTCGGAGATCACCGGATTAATTTTTGATCGATTTGCGGATGAGGTGATCGAGGTTTGTACCAAATTAAAATATTATTTAGCCGTTTTTAATTCGATTGGAGCCGCTGGGATATTCAGCCGTTGGTCGAGTTTGGGTTGCGGGCTAAATATGGTTTGTGTTTCAAGTTCATGTTTTGACGTTTATTATCTACCGGAAAATTTGAGGAACCGAGGTTTGTGACGGTTTCGGGTTTCGGTTGATTGGGTTATCATGGGAACTTGGATGTGGTACTGGTCGATGGGTGAGAACTTGAAGAAAATGGAATCAACAGAGTTGTTGATGTTGACACAAGTGAAAAGAAAGTCAATTGCAAGTCATGGAACTATTGCTTGTTGGAAGCTCTATTGTAGTTATAATCGTTTGCCGGTTAGCTGGTCTGGAATTGTGGATGGTATTCCTTGTTCGGTGGTGATCAGCTGTTTGACATTTGAGTGGATCTTTGTACTGGTACTGGGTGAAGGGTTTCACAGAAATAGTACGAGTGAAGGTTCGGCTCATGGAGTGTCGTTTGGCATGGGTTGGGATAACTGTTGCAGTGGGAGCTGGGCATAGTTGACTCGTGGGCTGCATGAAGGTTCATACATCTTTTGGAGTCGATGTCATGAATATTTGAATTCTGCTTCTGAGAATGCGTCTGGGTTTGATGCATTGGGACTCAGTGGAAGGCAGTGAAGACTCTTGGGTCATGGATTCTGGTGCTTCGTTTCACGCCATGCACAGCGGGGAAACGATGGTGAATCTGAAAGAAGGAAACTTTGGAAAGGTACGATTAGCTAATGATCAAATTCTTTGTGTTACGGGCATGGGAGATGTTAATCTGGTTACTCCATTGGGTAAATGGAAGGTGATTAACGGGAATCTGGTTATTGCACGTGGAAAGAAGCGAGGATCATTGTATATGGCTAAGGTATCTGCTGAGGGAGTGACCATCCCGGTTAAGCAAGACAAAGTTTGGTTCGCTGAATCTAAGGGGCAAAAGAGGGTTCGTAGTGCAAGGGCGAAGCCTGGTGCCAAGGTGATTCAAGCTGAACGGGATCGGAGGTTTAAACTAGTCAGGAGTTTAGTGACAGTGGGAGCATGGGACGTGTTCCGGGTAAAGTCAGATAACTCCGTTGGGTTTTGAAGACTGGTATTCCGATTGATAAAATCTCTCCTGAGAAACACTTGCTGAATTTGGAGAGTGGTTTTGATTCTCGGTGTATCTCTGGATCCGGTGGAGTGTGCAAGCCGGTTGAGATAGAGAATGAGTCAGTGGCGGATTCAGTCACGGCTGGGTCTTGTAAGACTGTTGGGTTGGAGTTCGGGGGAGCTTCAGCTGGAGGCGGGGTAACTAGGAAGGTACTAAAGTTTCTTACAGAAATACAGATGCATAGTTGAAGCACAGTTGAAGATTGTTCTGTGGCTTCAAGTGGGAGATTGTTGAGTGGTGAAGCCACTTATTTAGTGGGTCAAAAAGCATGACAGGAAAGTTGGTCAAAAGAGGAAAAAGGAGAGGTGATCCGTTTTTCCCGGACCATGTTCTATGGCTTTTCATTTCCATTCAATCCTATATATGATTCTATATTGTATCTGTAAAACTTGTAACTCACATCCAAGAAATATGAATTCCTAGTTACCCGTGGACGTAGGTTGCAGTTGGCGACCGAACCACGTAAATCCTTGTGTCGTTTATTTTTCTATTTCTGCAGTTGAGTGTTCGTGAGTGTGTGTTGCTTCCGCGTGCGAATACCCCAACATTTGCATCATCATGGTAAGGGAACCATTGCAGTCACTGGTTTCTGTATTACTCTTTAGTTCATGACAGACTATATATGCTTATGCATTGATTTGTTGCAGCCTGCTGCAACAAAGAAAACCGGACGCTATGTTGGCAAGGGTGTGAAGATTTTAGATATGAGTAGCCTGAAACTTTCAGCGCTAAACCAAATTAAGGTAAATGGTTTTACAAAACTTTTTCATTGATGACCTCAACTATCCACAGCCCCTAAATCTTTTTCATTTTCTCTCTCAAAGATTCTGGATCTGCTCTTTTTCGGCGATTTAAATTTGTTATGGTGAAGAACGTTGAGCAATTTAGCAGCATCAAGCGATGGCGTGAGCAGATCGGTGATAACTGAGACGATATCTCGAGGTAGGTTTCGACAAGTCGGTTCCGATTTAGAGGCTGCATGTACGTTTTCCGGCACCGAGGTAAGTCCGTTAATACTAACTCTCACGATTGTGGCTTCGATTGTCTCGGTCAAAGCACCAAATGCTACTTAAACTCAAATATGGGAGCCTGCGGTTTCTTTATTATGTTTGAAATAGATTAACATTGATGCAACTTTTGTTTGATTCGACTATCTTATGTTACATGTGCTAGCGCAAAGCAATCCGATACATAATAATAATAATCCTAGACTTATTTATACATCTCTTCTATCTTTATTTTTTTTTTTCCAAAACGAGCAGTTGGTTTTCATTTTTCAATCAAACTTCTATATAATATAAAATCATTTTTCTTTATCATTGTAACATCGAATAACCACAAAGAAGCTACACAACCTACTATCTAATTAACGAATAAGTTTTCTTAATCATTGTCGGACTACTGGGTTCGCTCTAACAACTGGATATGACACAATAGATAGAAAAATACATGTAGCTCTCGAACGGCTCTCCAAGTGTAAAGTGTGTTTCCAAAGCACCAAGTTGTAGGCCTGTAAACGAACCAAACGTTTATGAACTGTTCGTGAACTTGTTCGACGGGAAGTTCGTTTATGTTCGTTTGTTTAATAAACGAACAAACACGAACAAAAAGTTTTGTTCGTTTAATTAAATGAATGAACATGAACACACATTGTGTTCGTTCATTTATGTTCGTGAACGTTCGTTTATGTTCGTTCATTTATGTTCATGAACTTTCGTGAAAATTTTATTAAATACGTAAATAGTTATATTTATATAAATATTAGGTTTTTAACTACTTATATAAATATAACTAATTAGTAATTGAGTTTTCTAGTAATAAAAAATGAAATTTTAAAACTTTTTTTAGATCATAACTGATCACTTACTTAATATTCATATATAAAAACTACTTAATTTTAGTATCTATGAACCTTAATTTAGATGTGTTTTCGAATAAATTGTAACATATTAGATTTGTTTGTTTGTGTTCGTTAATGTTAAATTGTGTTTGTTTGTATTTGTTCAATTACATTCATTTGTGTTCGTTTATGTTTGTTCAATGATGTTAATTTATGTTTATTCAAATATGTTCAGTTAGACTTTTTTTGTTTATGTTCGTGAATTGTTCGTTTGGGCTTTAAACGAATGAACATAAACGAACACGAACATGTCCGATTTCTTAATAAACGAACACAAACAAAAAAATGTGTTCGATAATATGTTCGTGTTCGGATAAAGTTAAATGAACGAACATGAACACGCCTATGTTCGTGTTCGTTCGGTTCATTTACAAGCCTACCAAGTTGTGCTCACGCTCCTTTGTCTAAGGAAACAATATATTTCCTCTAATTTTTGCAGCTCTAACGGTCTTAAACACACAACTTTGTACATCGATATCTCTTTTATTTTAGCTCATTTTAGGACATGGTTTGATTCGTTGCTAACCTCTCAGATAGTAGAACACATACCAAACAATAATTTTTATATTAACAGTTACATATCTATACTATATTATAATGCATGAGGCAAGGGCATTTTAATATACTCAAAAAATTAGAACTTTTCCCTTCCTTTATTTATAGAAAGACCCCTAAAATGAGGGTACTTTGGTCTTTTAACCACTATTTATTTTTTAGCCCCTAAATTTATTACATTTAAATCCCTAAGTTTTTATCTAAATTTTAGATAATTAGTTACAATTCACTCCTCCGTAACAAACATATATTTTTTTTTACTTATTCTTGACATATCTTATAAACTATAATGTTTAAAAAAAATCCAAAGATAACATGACGACCTACACATTTTTGTCGACGTTTCGGTAGTTGTCTTGTTCAATATCGACGCACGGATTAAAAAGTACAAGTAGTTAATGCATTAATGTACAAGTGATTTAAGAAAATAACAACAAATATAAAAATAGCCACCCGGTTAACAATTAAATATCTACTCTATCAGTCCCCAAAGATGTAAAAGATATAATGTTAGCACATGGTTCAATTAAAAATGTGATTAATCGAGTATAGGACATGCTTGGAACACAATCAAATGTCTAAAAATGTTCACTGATCGAATACAAAATACACAAAACATAACATATGGAACACAACAATTAGTGATTTAAGAAAATAACAATACATAATGTGTAGATAAAAATAGCCTCCATCTACTCTATAGTCCCCAAAGATGTAAAAGATGTAAGAACTTCAAAAGATATTACGGCACCTTTTCCACCAGATGTACAACTCCGAATTAGATCTACAAGTTCACTGTAATCCACCACTTAAACGGGCCTTAACGATCCTTTTCTGAAGAGCGCGCCAGTTTTGTTACACGTAGTCACGTAAATTTTGTCCTATTTCTGCCTCTAGCCATGAATTTAGTATGTCTTCAGCTGTCCAAACTGGCCTGTAATATCCCTGTTTAAGCCACTTAAGTGAACAAAATATATGAACATTCTCCAACAAACTGGCACACACGAACATTTTTTTCCATACAAATATCAATCTGAAATTAAACAATTCACTTAATTAGCAAGCCCAAAACATGATTCACCTCTCATTAAAACACAATAAAAACAATATTAAAAAACAAACTTATAAAATATACACTTTATAAAATATAAAACTGGGAAATTTATAATCTATTTTCTACATTGCAAAAGGTTCCGCTCATGTGTCATGTCTTAGTTAAAAATCCGGGGTCATTTTTTTCTAAAAAGCACAACTTTTATGTAGTTTTATTTATTTATGTAACATTTTACTTTTATTAGTATTATTGTTCATAAGTTTGGATACGTAACAAAATGTATAGTTAATTTTATCTGAAAATCACTATAATAGTTACTGAATAGAAATAATAAACTAAATATATTTATAGATGGTATAAATGGCATCATTTCGACTTGATCAATTACATGTTCCGATTGTAAATCTTGCATCAATTCTATAATTTAAAATTTAACCGCCCATGTTTCGAAAAAGAAGTAAAATCACTAAATAATAATGTGTTTATATAGATAGTTTATATTGTAACAGTCACAATAAAATATATAAAACACTACACTAGAATAACAAATAATACAACACTTTCATTAAATTTTGAAATTAAGTTAATACGAATTATAATATAATAAACCAATATGAAACATCAAGATGAATTCGTTAGTTTATAAAGTGTATATGTAAAATATAAAACTGACATTTCAGTAATAAAAATTGACAAAAACAACATATGTAAAATATAAAACTTACATATTGAGTGATTATTTTTTTAACATAAATGAAGATATTATGTGTCACATTTTAAATTATAGATATATAATATAAAAAAACTAAAAAATAACCACAACAAACTTCCGAAATAAAGGGGTGACATCTAGAATTAAACCCTAATGCTTACTACTATAAATACACATCATATTACCCCTATATCAATTGCTAAACAAGTTCAGAAATGGATCCAGTTCTGAATTCAAATGTTGTGGAAAACCAAGCATGTAAGATTGAAAATTCTAAGGTTAGTTTTTTTATATCGAAGCTGTGAATAAATGTTTTCTTTTGTTTACATTTATGTGAATGTTTAACTTATTTGGATCAGAATCAGTTGTATGACGGACAAGCTTCTAAGGTATTGATTTTGCTGGTTTTTTACTATTATTTTTGCATATATCTCTCATATTAACATGTTCGTTATCTATACTATATGTGTGTTTTATTGCAGGATCATGGTGATAAAAGTGTCGAAATAATTTCTCATGGTGCAATGTTTAGTCCTTATAAGTCTAATCTTCAACGTGAATTTAGCGAGGAGGTAATTTTAAAGTTAATTTGATTTTTTTTAGTTAATTACTGTTTTCGTCCCTGTGGTTTGTCAAAAATCACTATTTCAGTCCATTAGTTTAAAAATTGCGATTTCAGTCCCTGTGGTTTCACTTTCACAACCATTTCAGTCCCTGTGGTTTCACTTTTGTAACCATTTCAATCCATTTATTGTGTAAGTACAGGGACTGAAATGGTTACGAGGTGGACTGAAATGGTTACAAAAGTGAAACCACAGGGACTGAAATCGCAATTTTTAAACTAATGGACTGAAATAGTGATTTTTGACAAACCACAGGGACGAAAACAGTAATTAACTCTTTTTTTTAACTTTTGTATTCACTTTTTGTCCTTTTTAAGGATCGGAAGTATGAGTCTCAAAGGAAGAGATCCAAGAGACTCTCCAAATGGAAATGGAGTCAAGTTATCAATTTAGATGATTCTGAATATGACAAAGAAGAAGAACTAGAAGACACAGCCGATTCAAGCACAAAGAAGAAAACCGAATTAAAAATTCCTCAAGTGTCAATTCAAAAGAGGAATAGATTTCATTCAGTATAATATGAAATCTTTCAAGTGTTTTTTTTTCATTTTCAGTTATGTTTGATCTAGACAATTTCCTTTTCAGTTGTTTTGTTTTCATTTTCAGTTGTCATTTTCAGTGTTTTTAGAATTAATGCAGTCTAATAAAGTTTATTTTATATTTTAATTTTATTTTTGGTGTTAATATATTGCACTATTGACCATATTAATAAAGATATAAACTCTTAACATCCAATTTTTTTTATAAAAACAGTTCTGGAATTTTATAAAAATATAATTTTTTTTATATCTGTAAAAAAAACGAAATTTAAGAAATTAAGTTATAGGTCTTGAACATACTTACAAGTCAATGAAAATTTTATACTTAAAGTTTATTGGAGGAGTACTATATGGATATTTTAAAAAAAGTAATGAACTTTAAAGAAAATGTTATACTTTATACCTTAACCAATAAAATAAACATACTTTGCAATTATAACAACTTACCTTTTATTTTTTGTCTTTTGATTTTTTTTTAAAACAAAACTTTATTTCTTAAAAGAAAAGACTTTTTTTAAAAACAAAACTATATAAATACTAAATTTTGTTGCAAGGTTTTAGGGATTATAAGTTAACTATGTTCTTATAGGTTATATTTGTCAGTTTCAAAAAAACTCTTATATGTTGACTAGATACATTTTTATGGATTCTAAGTTATAAACAGATTGTATTTACATTTTTTCAGGGATTATTAGTTAAAATTAAACTCATATAGATAAGATTAGTTAGTTGAAACAAACTACAGGTTATTAAGAATTCGTTGGTTTAAAAGTGCTATATATACAGCTCATTTTCATTAGTTTTTTTACTTTAAAAAAAAGAGTAAATTTCAAAGTTCGTCCTTTATGTATGTCTAATATATCAAAGTATGTCATTTGTCTTTAATATCTTCAAGAAACATACTCGATGTTTGCAAAACCAATCAGGTTATGTCCTTTACCCTAAACCTAGTTTGTTTTCCCAGTTAAATCAGGTCATGTGAGAAGCACATGAGGGTATATTGGTCATTTTACCCTAAATACTAAAAAAATTATAAAAACACAATATCTCTCCATCTATCCATTCAAACACATCACCTGCCTCTCTCTCTCAATAATTCCGGTGACCGGAATGAATTCCGGCGTTCGCCGGCAGCCGCACACACACTCCTTCTAACCACCACCACTTCCCCCACCACCGCGCGACCAGCACGCTTCCGATTCATATCAGCACGCAACCAGACTTGAAATTTTCGGAACTTATGATGAAGCCCTAGATCTGTAATTGATGTTTGAGATCTATAATTGAAGCCTGAGATTTGTAATTGCATTTGATTTTGGAAAGAGAAAGGTAAGAGGTCGATTTAAAACTGGTTGAGGTTTGTGCAGCGGTGATTGTGGCGTCGGACAGTTGGTAGGGGCGTCAGAGTGGTGGCGGAGTGGTGGTGAACACCGGGTCGGACAGTTGGTAGGGGCAAAAGGGAAGGTGGTTGTGGCGTCTGAGTGGTGGCGGAGTGGTGGTGAACACCGGGTCTAGGCGGGACAGTGGGTGTGTGTGGCAGGGGTATTGTAGGTGGTGACGGTACATTGGGGTGGTAGTGCTGATTAGCAACGGTACAAGGTAGTTACCAGTGAGGTGGTTCGCGGCGGAGAGGAGTAACATCGTCGGCGGCGACGAGGTTCTAGGATTTCGGTAAGCTTGATTTCTCGTTTCTTGTTTACTCACAGATCTAAAATTCTATCAGATTCTCTTTTTGATTGAAGATGGATTTTGGCTTTAATGTCTTGATTTCTGCTTCTGGGTTTCAATTCCTGATTATGGATTTTGGATTTTGGTTCTAGTGATTCATGTCTAGATTTGGTTATAATGTCTTGATTTCTGCTTCTGGGTTTCAATTCCTGATTATGGATTTTGGCTTTAATGTTTTGATATCTGGATTTGGTTAGAATGGTGGCTGGTGGGGGTGTCTGGCGGTGGTCGTGGTGGTGGCTGGTGGGGGTGTCTGGCGGTGGTCGTGGTGGTGGCTGGTGGGGGTGTCTGGTGGATGTAATGGTGGTGGCTGGTGGAGGTGATGGCAGAGAGAGAGAGAGTGTTTGTGTCTGGTGGAGGAGATGAGGTATATTGTTTTATATAAATAAATGGTAAAATGTCCAAAATACCCTTATGTAGGATACACTTTGTCTGATTTAACCATGAAAAGTAACTGGATTAGGACTAAAGGACATAACCTGATTGGTTTTGCAAACATCGAGTATGTTTCTTGAAGATATTAAAGACAAAGGACATACTTTGATATATTAGACATACATAAAGGACGAACTTTGAAATTTACTCTAAAAAAAACTTTATTTCTTAAAAGAAAAGATATAAAAAAAGTTTGTAACAAGTAAAATGAATAATAATTTACGATCTTTACTATATAAATACTAAATTTTGTTGCAAGGTTGTTTCAAAAAAACTCTTATATGTTGACTAGATACATTTTTTATGGATTCTAAGTTATAACCAAATTGTGTTTACATTTTTTCAGAGATTATTAGTTAAAATTAAACTCATATAGATAAGATTAGTTAGTTGAAACAAACTACAGGTTATTAAGAATTAGTTGGTTTAAAAGTGCTGTATATACAGCTCATTTTCATTAGTTTTTGAGTAAATTTCAAAGTTCGTCCTTTATGTATGTCTAAAATATCAAAGTATGTCCTTTGTCTTTAATAACCTCAGAAAACATACTTAATGTTTGAAAAACCAATCAGGTTATGTCCTTTACCCTAAACCTAGTTTGTTTTCCTAGTTAATTCAGGTCATGTGAGAAGCACATGAGGGTATATTGGTCATTTTACCCTAAATACTAAAAAAATTATAAATCAACAAGAACACCACCGTGAAGAACAACAATGGCAAAGAGAAGCCTCACTCTCCGTCCCAATCTCACACTCCAACTTTCTTCTCTCTCTAACCCTAACAAGTTCTTCTCTTCAATCAACCAAAATGGTGTTGCAGAATCCACTGACCCACAAGAACAACTCACAAATCTTCAAACACTACTGCAAGAAGGCGACACCCAAACAGCCAAGAATCTAATCAAATCCCTAATAACTTCCAGCACCACACTCACCCCTCCTCTCTCTCTCTCGGATCGAAACCCTAGCCGCCGTCTTCCGGTTTAAATAAAGGGGCAGCTCGAAGATTTTATTAGGAATCCGACCTTCTAGATTATTACCACCGATCGAAAGGCGTTGAAGGAAAGAAATTTTTGAGATTTCTACAGAGATGGTGTCTGAGAGTTGGTTTTGCCCAAGATCTAACATCAAACTAGTTAAGTTTCTAATTTCTTGTAGGGTTCCAAGTGATTGAGGGATGTTTGCGCTCGATTCCAAGTGACCGGATCTGCGAGTGGGTTTAACACCCATGGATGTTTGGACTCGGTTCCAGGTTTCAGCAAAGATTCGAACTAGTCGGCGACATATCGGGCGGCGACAACCACATGGTTTCGTTCTTAGGTTAGATTTGTTGAATATGGTGGCTGATTCAGTCACCCCTTTTCGCGTGCCTATTGTTTGTGTTAGATCGAAGAAGTCAGATGGATATTGTAGGTGGTAAATTAGATTGTAGAAGAGAAAGATATAGTAATCTATTATAGTCAGATGGATATCGCGTGCCTATTGGTGGTGATGGCAGGTGGCAGGTGGCTGGTGGGTGGTGGTGGCGGTGGCAGGTGGGTTGTGGTTGTGGGGGTAGGATAATTAGAAAGAGAGAGAGAGGGAGAAGATATATACACACATATATAATATTTATTATAATATTTAGGATAAAATGACTAAAATACCCTTGTGTGGGATTAACTTAGTCAACTTTAACCATGAAAACTAATTGTGTTATGACTAAAGGACATAACCTGATTGGTTTTTCAAACATTAAGGATGTTTTCTGAGGTTATTGAAGACAAAGGACATACTTTGATATTTTAGACATACATAAAGGACGAACTTTGAAATTTACTCTTAGTTTTTATATAAAAAAAAAACTTTATTTCTTAAAAGAAAAGACTTTTAAAAAAAAAGTTTGTAACAAGTAAAATGAATAATAATTTACGATCTTTACTATATAAAAAATACTAAATGTTGTTGCAAGGTTTTAGGGATTATAAGTTAACTATGTTCTTATAGATTACATTAGCCAGTTTAAAAAAAAACTCCTAAATACATCTTTTATGGATTCTAACTTATAAATAGATTGTGTTTACATTTTTTAAGTGATTATTAGTTAAAATTAAACTCATAATAGATAAGATTAGTTATTTAAAACAAACTACAAGTTATTAAGAATTCGTTGGTTTAAAAGTACTATATATACAACTCATTTTCATTAGTTTTTTTTACTTCAAAAAATCTTGTTCTTCAGAATTCGTTGGTTTAGCAGGTAATCTTTATTTAAGTTTTTCTACAACAGTGACCTTTATTTAAGTTTTGTATACATCAATGACTTTTGTAAAAAAAATAATTTAAAAGTTCATCCTTTCAGTGGTTTTGGTTGATCGGTACATCCATTCAGATCTTACACAGGTATGGATTCTTCCAAAACATGAATATGATGTTTGTTTTTTGCTTTCATACTATTATGTTTTTAATATCATCTTTCTGTGTTCTGATAAAAATGTATGATGTTTATATCGTCATATTATGTTTAGCACATAAGTGAACTCAATTAAATATTTATTAAACTAAATGAAATGATTATAACCTCAAAATTAAACAACAGTGGAGTTTTGTAAAACAAATTATGCAATCAAATAAGTAACAATCCTATCTAATCCACATAAATAAACACAAAACTGAACTCAATCAATGATTCTATAAACCCAATAAAAAATTAGACAAATTGATATAAACATGGAAGAAATAAACCCATTTTCTTTACTTACATGAGCCGTAGGAACAGATGCAAATTATCCTTTTAAGAAAGAAGATGATGAGCTTGAACCAAACGAGAGGCCTTTGAAATCCCCAATCAAATTGAAACTAACAGTTGTCGCCATAATTCTGCAAAACAAATGTTGTTTTAAGATTCAATTACTGGTAGATTAGGTTAGGGTTAGGGTTTGGTGTTCTTACTGGGCGAGAATGAAGAAAAGTTATTCAGACAAAAACCTAAAAATGTTTGCCGTCTGAATCGAATAAAAAGATGAAACCCTAACATCATTATTCAGACAAAAGCCTAAAAACTCTGCCTTTATATGTGTGAGCATGTGAAACCCTAAACTTCAGTCTTTTAAACCCACTACTATGTATAGCCCAGGCCCAAAATAAATCAATCCAATCCCAGGCCCAACTTGGTGGACTTGCTTTAGTTTATTATATTTATTTACATAAAGTATTATTTTTATTAATACTAATTTTATTTCACCTACTAATTTTACTAACTTTATTTATTTAAAAAAAATCAAATACAAATTTTAATAATTTTTTTACATCAAAATCACATGATCATAAACGTATGGGCATGTTTACAGACCAACTTTTGATACAAATATTGGTAATGCAATTAAATACTTAAATTTTGGATTTTTACCAAGATACCCTTTGACTGCTTTGACTGAATATTTTTTTTCTTGAAAACTTGTTTTGTATAATATATAAACTACAGGGATTCTGTATCATAATGTGGCTGGAATTTTATTTTTATCGGAATTGTTTTGTTTCGTTATAAAACCGGTGAACTGAAAGATCTAGAGGAAAAGAAAGCAAAAAAAGAAAAAAAGAAAGTGGTATGGTTCTAGAACCAACTATAACTTTTTTATTTATTCGGTAATATTTTAAATAAAGGATGCAAATTATAGAAATAAATACTCTTAATAATATTAAAGTTTCACTCACAAATAATACTACTTAATAAAAAGATGGGGGAAAGTACACGTCATTTCGAAAAGCAGCTCTTGAGGTAGGTTTGATAGAAAATGATAATAGTCTATCACAATGTCTCACAGAAGCGTCTCTATTTCAGTTTCCTAATGCTCTTAGAAGGTTATTCGCAACAATAATGATTTTCTGCGAACCTGGTGATATTCGTAAGCTATGGAATGATCACTTTGATGCACTATCTGAAGATCACAGGTTACAATGTGAAAGTGTGGAACGCGTTCAAAATATGGTTCTTACTGACATCAGGGTCATCCTACAATCTATGGGTAAAAATATTGATGATTTCGATCTTCCGAAAATAACAGAACACAACTTACAATATCCAGTTCATCGTGAGGTGCAAGAGGCGTACGGGATAGTTGTGGAACCTCAACACTTATCTGCCATAGATGAACTTAATTCAGACCAAAGAAGAGTGTTTGATGAGATCATGTCACATGTGGATAATAATCGTCCAGGTGTGTTCTTTATAGATGGTCCGGGTGGAACGGGAAAAACATTTCTGTACAAAACTTTGCTTGCTCAAGTACGTTCACGTGGTCTTATTGCTCTTGCGACAGCTTCATCAGGTGTTGCCGCTAATAATATGCCAGGTGGGAGAACGACTCACTCGAGATTCAAGATTCCCATTTGTGTTAATAACAATTCGATGTGCAACATAAAAAAAACAAAGTGGGGTAGCTAAACTAATTAGCTCCTCAAGGTTAATCATATGGGATGAGGCATCGATGGCAAAACGTCAGGTGATAGAGGCAGTCGATCGAACATTGCAAGACATTACATGTGTTCGTATCCCATTTGGTGGAAAGATAATGGTTATGGGGGGAGATTTTAGACAAGTGTTGCCGGTTGTTAAACGCGGAACTAGAGCACAGATTGTAGACTCCAGCCTGCGGATGTCGCCTTTTTGGCATTTGACTAAAAAGACGCAGTTGGCGATAAACATGAGAGCGCTAAATGATCCATGGTATTCTGATTTTCTTTTAAGAGTCGGTGATGGGTCTGAAGAATCGATCGAAGGAAGCTATATTCGCATACCAGAAGACATGACAATTCCTTTCAGTAATCCAGAAAACTCTATAAAAGAATTGATCAATGTAGTCTTTCCGTCAATTCAAAGTAATGTATATTCTTCTGATTATATAATCTCTAGAGCAATATTGTCCACTAAAAATGACAGTGTTGACGAGATCAATGATCAAATGATTGACATGTTTCAAGGGGATGAAAAGGTTTACTATAGTTTCGATGAAGTCGAAGACGATTGCCACAACTTCTATCCGGTCGAGTTCTTAAACTCACTAACTGTTAGTGGTCTGCCGCCTCATAAACTTCGTTTAAAAATCGGTTGCCCTATAATATTGTTGCGGAATATCGATTCATCACATGGTTTTTGTAATGGCACAAGATTGATATGTAAAGGCTTCCAGCGTAATGTTATTGATGCAGAGATAGCTGTCGGGCAACATGCCGGAAAAAGAGTATTTTTGCCAAGAATCCCTTTGTGTCTTTCTGAAGACGACATGTTCCCGTTCAAGCTAAAAAGAAAACAATTCCCCATTCGACTTTGCTTTTCCATGACAATCAACAAAGCTCAAGGTCAAACAATTCCGCATGTTGGTGTTTATCTTCCGGATTCAGTATTTTCGCATGGACAACTTTATGTCGTTTTGTCAAGAGGGATATCACGTGCTAATACAAAGGTATTAGTACATCCTGCCAAAGACTTAAGACGAGACGGGGTATACACCTCAAATGTTGTCTATCGAGAGGTGTTACGTGACGAATGAAATACTTGTGAGTGAGAATGTGATGATTTTTTATGCATTTGGTGGTTTACGCAATTACATTCTAAATATAGTATAGATGATGTTATTATTTTACACACTTTGGTCTCTTTTACTCACTTATTTATTTTTCTCTTGCAGATTGATTAAGAATTTGTTATAGATAAGACAGAGAGCAAAATGGAAGATGTGTCAGGTATCTACCTATCTATCATATCTTATAACTGACAATTACATGATAAAACATATGTAACTAAAATACTTAACATTTCTTTCAGTTCCCCAAACTGCTCCAGCAGCAACTACTGATGTATCAGTAAAAGAGGAGATCAAAGAAGAAACTTATCCTCCAAAAGATGTAACAATCAAACAGGAAGATATACAAGAAATTCCAGAGGACGTTGATCTCGATGATGAGAAATGGTTGCGTGACAACATGGATGAGATCCTTGAGATGTTTAAGCCATATGATCACTAAATTTTTAACCTCGTGATGCAAGTACTTGACATTTGAGCTTTTAGTTTTCAACATTTATGTTTAAGACTTATATTTCCTTATTTGTGTGCTACTTTATATAACTTTTAATTATGTTTAAGATTATTTTTTCTTATTCGTGTGTTAATTTATTACACCAATGGTTTCTTGAATTACTTGATAATTAAAATTCTAGACATGTGTAACACTTATGACATATATCCACCACAATAATAAAAATATTATACGAATAAGAAAACTACCAGAAATGAGTGCCGCAATGCAAAGTGTCGCCCCCGCCGCATCGTGCGGACACCCTACTAGTAATAATTTATTCCCAAAGTTGGTGAAAAATACATGTTCTCCGCTCAGTGGAAAACTCATCTTTTTTCACCAATTTTTCAACTGTATTACCGATTTACCTAATGAAACTAACATTTTTCTTATTTTTGTACTTGTATAAATTACCATACGTACTAATAAAGGTTTATTAATTAATATGTAGCAAGTTTAATTTTTAGATAAAAAACTATTAACATGCGTTTAGATAACAAACTCTCCAAAAACAAAATGTTTACATTTCTTTGCCCTATTGAAATAATCAACAAAATTTCCTGGCCATAACATCTAGAAATAAAAAATAGAAAAAAAAAGTTGCATACTTTTGCCTCTTGGAAGAAAACAACCACCACAATGGACTTTTATGTATGCTTATTTTTTGAATGATCCATTTCGAATGTGAAAAAAATTTCTAGAATGGTTGAATAGAATAACGTCACACTCACTCAAATTAATGGCCTATTATCTGTAAATTGTAATACTTTCATAGCTCTCTCACTCTACAGTCGATATTACCCCATCTCTATAAATATGCTGTGGTTCACACTTCTGAGTACACCAACAACACAATACTTTATTCATTGTAAATCTGAATAAATTGTCCGTACAATGGACATAAACAAGGAGGAATTGGTTGAAACTTTAACTAGAGGTAGAAATTCTGCAAAGAAGTTGCAGAATTTACTTACCCAGAAAGTTTATGATGATGGGTTGGCTTCTGTTGATGATCTCGTAACTGAAATATCTCAATCTTTCTATGGTGGCCTTTTGGTGTTGAATTCTTCCAATTCTGGTGAGGTCAGTAGGGTTCCGGTGAGTTCTCATGCGATCAGTTCGGCTTGTTCCGGTGACAAGATACCGGAAGTTCACACCGGGAAGACACCGTCACCGGTTGCGAAGGGACGGAGAGGCTGTTACAAGAGAAGGTACACATAATATACTTACAACTTTTGTGTATATTGTTTATTAATTTTAAGTGGTTATGCATGGAGGAAATATGGACAGAAGGAGATTCTCAATTCTAACTTCCCAAGGTTAGAGAACAGTATATACATTTGTATGTCATTAATAAATGAGACATTGGATTTAAATAACCTAACTTTTCGTAAACTGGCAGATATCATCTTTAACTTTCGATTTGTACTACATCACTCCTAACTTTCAACTTATTAGTCAATAGCACTCTCAAATTAACCCAGTTTGTTGACATCAATTGGGACATCACCAAACTAGTGGCACATCAGCTATCACGTCATAAAAAAAGCAAGTCAGTTGCCACCTCAGCTGCCATGTCATCAAAAAACTACTAACTAGGTTAGGGTTTAATTATTTTGGGAATGTTATCGGCCAACAAGTTGAAAGTTAGGAGTGATGTGGTACAAATCAAAAGTTGAGAGTTATCGACCAATTGGTGAAAGTTGTGGATATTTAAATCCAATTTTCCTTGATAAATAAGACGGTTATATTATACATATGTAACCATCTACGATACTAGTTTTCTCTCTATCCAAATTAGTAAAAACATTACGTACAAATGTATTATGTATATGACTATGTTTATTATTAACATTGTCTTGGAAATTGTATTTTAAAACTTGTATTTTGATTGCAGATGTTATTTTAGGTGCACACACAAGCAAGTTTATGGGTGCAAAGCTTTAAAACAGGTTCAAAAGTTGGAAGATGGATCAAACATGTTCCATATCATTTATTTTGGCCATCACACTTGCCCACCTCCAAATAATACTTCCTCTCACCCTAGAAGAGGACTTGACCTTGATTGTAAAAACTCTAAGAACCATCACAGTTTGCCAAACAGCCCCTCTACTAGTACAAAAAGCCACATTGACCCCTCTGCAAAACAAGATGATCTAACTAACAAGGTTTCATCTGCCAATGGTGCACAATCATCCCCTGCTTTGGTTTGGAAAGAGATATTGCTAGATGAATTTGAATGCTTCAAGAATGATGGAAGTTTAAGTGACATGTCATTTGATGATATTGTTTTTTGTTAGTTTGTTTTGGTAGGTTGAATTAATTAACTTTGAGGCTAAGTTAAAATATATAACTTTTATTTGTAATCATTTCAAATTTTGTTATTATGATTTAGTACGGCTTAAGAAGTTAAAAAAATACTTTGTGGTTTTTACGGACAGGGTACAATGAACCCAATTATAGTGGTGATTTCAATCGTACACAGCGGCGGCTTTGATGGTGTGCGAGGAGGACTTTCGCACAAGGCTCGTGATTTCGAGGAGCATGCGATTTAAAAAAATCCGATACGTATATGTTATTTTTTTTAAATAGTAAACACATACCACTTTCAATATGTCTCCCATTTACAAATAATTTTTTATGGTTTAGAATTTAGCCCACTTGAAATTAGGTTTATTGTGCCCAATACTAATTTGATTTTTTTTTTAAATAATAACAAAACATAACGAAAGAGCACATTTCTTCAAGCTCGAACAAGATACGTGAATTACAGAGACGCCTCTGATCGTACAAATAAAAATATGGCAAAAATGTAAATTTAAATATTTTTATTTGATTAGTCCTATTGGGAATTCCTTTTCTGTGGTTTATTTCACTTTCAATCGACGTGTTATATTTTTTATCATGTCATGTTGCTTTATTTAACAACCGTGATGATCTATAAAAGTTGTGAGAAATGTATTTATAAAGTAAAAGTTAGCTCTTGGACTCTTTGGGACCATTTTGATAATCACATCCGGGAATAATTCAAAAAAATAGCACGACTTTGACTCATATCAACTAATATATGACTTTGACTCATCTTAGAAGGATTGAGACCCTACAAATATATACTTAAAGCTTTATATTTATATTTTTTAATAAAAAACTAGAATTGAGACCCGCTGCGATGCGGCGGGGATTCTTTAGTTATGACTAAGTCGATCTAGGACCCGCACGTTATGTTAAACCTGTCAAACGGGGAAAATAGACGATGTAAAAACGTTTACCCACACACGCAGTTGCGTCATGTTAACTCGCAAAATTTAGAACAAAACGTAAAAAAGTTAAACCAAAGACGCACGTTGCGATGTGTTAAGTCACAAAATTTAGAACCAAGCATAAAGCGAAAAATTTGCGGAAAATAAAAATTATAAAGGACCAAAGTTGAAAGTAAAAAAAAGTTATGAGAATAGATTGTAAAAGATAAAAAGTTTTGGGTTAAAAGTAAAAAAACGAATAGTTTTGGGTTAAATGTAACTTATGAAATACTTTTAAGTGAAAAGTAAAAAAAAATCAATTTTTTTTGGAAACCCCCAAAGACAAGGTTACGGCAACCATATGCATAACCATTTTTTCTTTGAAAAACCCCCAAAGCGCACGCCGCGTTGCGGCGGGGCGTAAAACGGTGTTAAATAGTACTAATGTCACACAACCGTTATCGACCACCAACACTTACTCGACCTAGGATCTGCGTGTTGCGACGAACCTGTCAAACATGATAAAATAGAGGTAAAAACGTTGAACCACACATGTACGTTGCGTCGTATTAACTTGCAAAATTTGAAACAAAACATAAAAAGTTGAACCACACTTGTACGTTGCGTCGTATTAACTCGAAAAATTAAGAACTATACGTAAACCGAAAATTTGCCAAAGATGAAAAGTATAATTGACAAAAGTTGTGAAGTTAAATTGCAAATAATGAAAAGTTTTGAGTTAAAGTTAAAAAAAACAAATTATGTAGGGTTAAAATTACAAAAGGTAAAAACCTTTGGGTTAAAAGTAATGAAAAGTTTGGGTTAAAGTTAAAAAAACAAATTATGTAGGGTTAAAATTGTAAAAGGTAAAAACCTTTGGGTTAAAACTAAAAAATCATGGTTTTTTTTTTTTTTTTTTGAAAAACTCTTAAAGCACAAATTACAAGTGCTTATGCACAAAAAGTTTGCTTATTTATATATGGAATATAATGTTAGCTATTTTAGTTTACACCAATTATACTATAATATTATTTTTTTCATGTTTAAACACGAGACCTCCCTAATGTTTAATTGGGGCTTTTGAATTAGAAGGGCTCCAATCAAATGGGGCTTCCGCCCATGCATGTGTATTTGTTCTATAAAAAGAATAGAACATGTAAATTTCAACATGTTTAAGATTTATTTGTAAAAAGATGTTATTGATAGCATTTTATCTAAATACATATATGCATATACGCTATATGTATGTGCATATGCATTTGTGAACTTTTTTATACTCTGGAGTAAAGTAGAGTTTTTGTCTTTGAGGTTTGGTGTAAATATCATGTTCACTACCCGATGTTTCAAATTTCAACATGTTTCGTTCCTAAAAGTAACGGGTGTTAACTTTTTTGTTAACTCACAACCATGTGACACACACGTGATGGGTAATATGGCCATTTCAGGTTCACATGTTATCTTAAAGAAACCCTGTCGCTCCCATCTTTCCCACTAGCGGTCTTCATCGTCATCTTCCATCTCAACCTTCAATTGGTGAACCTACCCCTGATACATCATCATATTCATGAAATTAGAGGTGCGAGAAAGATTATGGAGCATGATCGTACGACAACACATATCACTTGCCCTTCAATTCAGAAAATATAAAATAGCATAGTGTAGTTATCGGATATGGTTTTAAAAATAAAATAAAGAGTCACATTAGAATTTATTAAGTAAGCTATCTATCATATAAAAAAAACTGTAATCTATCATATGTTAGAAAAATATATAGAATTGCTACCCCTTTGGTGGGTTTCAATGTTCTGTGCTTTGTTAATTCGGATTGCATGGTAGATAGAAAAATCACAAGTGAAGTATGTGCATTTGTTGATTTAATTGTCCTATATATTAAAAAGATAACTAAATGAACAGTAAACATAATTTATTGAATGAATATAGTAATAAAAATTGAATTTAATGGATAGTAAAATCACTAATGAATGAGCTGGTATCGGGTACCAGTGTCGGTATCGAATTTACCAAACCTGGTATATTTTTGGTATCGGTTCGACATCGGTATTCATCTGTTTTTACCCTCAAATGCCGATGTCGTACCAGTACCGGTACCGATCCGTACCGTACCAGGTATATTCTGTACCGGTACCCACTTTTGGGGATTTCGGTAACGGTATTTTCCGTACCGGTTCGTACCGAGCTCATCAAATCCCGTAGCAATGCAAGTAATTGCATCGTTTATATTACTTTTCATATACACAGTAAGTAAACTGTATTTCGTTTGAATGAGGTTTTATATACACAACAACTTATTTTGCTTTATTTTTTGTCTTTTCTGTAATAAATGAATTGTAGCATGTAAAAAAATTATGATTTTCCCCTCGGTTCAAAATTACGTTTTACCCTCAATTCAAAATTACGTTTTCCCCCAGTTCAAAATAAAAATATGGTTTTCCCCTAGCTAAAAATTACGATTTTACCCCCGCTAAAAATTACGATCTTGTCATCGTTTTAGTTTTCCTTTCTAACAAAAATATAGTACTGTTTTTTTAATTGGTTGAAAATTATTTGGCCATCTCCCCGCAACGCAGACGGGGCATCAACTAGTTAACATTTATGAATGTAACAACCCCTTATCCGCCATGGGGAACATTTAAATACAGTTCAAATTTTGTGTTAACTGGTAAATTTCTCCCATGCGTTGCGAGACGTCGAAACGTAAAGTAACGCAAATTTATATTGTCTAATGAAAACGTATTATATTTGACCCGACTCATTTTCGAATAAAATTTACGTCAAAACGTAAACCAAGTAAAAGCGTACATAAAATAAGCATCAAAACGTTTTATAAACTCAAATTTATTAACGAAAACGTATTATATTGACCCAGCTCATTTCCAAAGAATTTTTACGTCAACACATAGACCAGTCAAAACATAGACCAACTGAAAACGTATATAAAAATGTGTGAGAAAATGTATTATATTTGACCCGACAAAATTTACACCAAGAATGTAAACCAACTTAAATTTATACCGACACGTACATATAAATACGCCTGCAAACGTTCGGCGAAGAGTTCGTGTACCGTTCGGCGGGAAGTTCGTTTGTGTCCGTTCGTTTATTAAACAACGAACACGAACAGGAAATTGCTCGTTTAGTTAAATGAACGAACATGAATAGAGGTCGTGTTGGTTTATATTCGTAAATGTTCGGTAACGTATTCGTTTATGTTCGATTGTATTCGATAGTTCATTAATGTTTTTATTTAAATATTTCAAAATTCCGACAAATAAAATATTTAATAAGTATCAATGTATTATACATGAACCCCTGTTTGTGTTCGTTTGTTTCCATTTGTACGTGTTAATGAACATTAGTTTGTGCTCGTTTGTGTTCATTGGCCCGACATATGGTTTTAATTAAACAGATCATTAATGAATAAATGATTGTTGTCAACCTCGAAACACAATTCTATTTTGATTTTAGGCTAAGGGGTATGGATCCGTGGGTTGGGTTATGTGATTGTCCACATAGAACTAGGGCTGCAAATGAACCAAACGTTCGGCGAACAGTTCGTGAACCGTTCGGCGGGAAGTTCGTTTGTGTTCGTTCGTTTATTAAACAAACGAACACGAACAAGAAATTTCGTTCGTTTAGTTAAGCGAACAAACATGATTATTGTTTTTAGTTTTTATATTTACTTAAATACTTCAAAATTCCGACAAATTAACTATTTAATAAGTGTCAGTGTATTATATATTTTGTTCATGAACGATTATTTGTGTTCATTTGTTTCCATTTGTGTTCATGAACATTAGTTTGTGCTCATTTGTGTTCGTCAACGTTTGTTTTTGTTCGTTGCCTAAAATTAACAAACAAACACAAACGAACACGAACTAGTTCATTTTCTTAACAAACGAACACGAACATAAAATCTCGTTCGATAAGTGTTCGTGAACGGTTCGCGAACACATATATTTTCTAACAAACGAACACAAACAATGTCTTGTTCGTGCGGTTCGTTTGTAGCCCTACATAGAACCATTATTCAAGCGCTATACCTCCCCCCCCCCCCAAATTAAGTCACGGTGGTATGTGCGGATTAAACCACGGCAACCACGAACTGAGTTCCAAACTTTGAGGAATTGGACCGTTGCACAGTGGTTACATTATTAAAAAAAACCTATTTTCTATATAAATAAAGAATCTCTTTCTTTTTGTTAACCCCAATAAATACCATTCTCTCTTCACATCTTTATATCTCTACAAAATTTTACTTTTTCTCCAAAAAAAAAAAAAAAAAAAAAAATACTACCATGGATCCAAACGACCCGAACAACCCGTCACAAATCCCCTTGTTATCGTTTTACTTATGTTGTGTTCGTTTTTATATTTTCTAGTTTTCAACTTTAAATATGTCGGTATCGTTTTTTATGTTTTCTAGTTTCCGTCTTTAAATTATGTATCTTTGTCTTTTTTTTTTTTTTGAGAATTACTGAAATTTCACTTTTATTTATTATTTTATTTAGTTTAGACAAAAGTAAATAAAAAAAAACAGAGTGGTTTGGATCATGATTACACCAAATAGGGTGTTGGTTTTGGATGATAGGATGTGTGTAGAGTGACATGGCTCTGACGTAGAGGATTATAGTGATGATGAAGGTTGTGACCATCATGACCATACCCTCTAGCCTTAGTATTTAGGGTTATTGGATTTTAATAATCTAAAGTTTCACCAGATAATAATTCTAACTTCAAAAATTCCCTACGACAATCCCACCTTTTAAGATTTGGCAATCCCCACACTTATCTTTTTTCGTCCCGAAAAAATTCTTTGCAATGGAATCACAATCAGAAACATTGGCGTTCAATATATTCAATTAATTATTTAACAAATCAAATCACACGTTAACCAAGATTGCGGGTATATGATCCACTTAAACCCAACCGCCAGCTTCCAAGCCCTTATTCACGATTCATTTAAGTTCAAATAATTTATAGTCATCTATGGATCTCACACTCAAAAGACCACACGCCACTTAATCCCGTTTCAAGCTTATGAGATTAAAAGATTATATCTAGCGTCTTATATAAAAAACTCTTATGCTATTCCGATTAAAATTATGATGGATAGATGGATGATATTGTGAGCTTCACATGCTTTTGTATATGATCAGTTTAGCTGGCATACCCCACACGAGTCACCATCTCCATGGTTAATGTCATAAACTTCACATATTTTTTTATAACTCCACCTAGAGAGTATGTACCGCATGAGTCACCATCCCCGCGGCAATACCATATGCTTCGTTTTTCTCTTTTTTTCTAACATGTGCTCAAATGAATTGATGGAATGTTTTTTTTCGGGCGCCACACTGTTTCGGATTTGTTTTCACAAAAAGAAACAGGTGTGCCAATTTAATCGGAAAAACTTTTAAGTTTTTTATTTATAACGTACCTCTCACACTTTCCACAATTTCAGCTTTGCCATAGCTCCTAAGGCGAGAACCCACAAGACTCCTAATTTAAGGTATCATTCCTAAGGAACCTTTTAGCTGGCTGGGCCTACCAACATATCCTAAGTTAGACGCATGACCGACCGTTTATTATCTCATATATATAGTAATTAAAAACCAACGATCTGATTATACATATCATTTTCCATTTATTGCAAAAACTTTCTGGAGGAATTTTCTATTTTTTCAATTTTTTTTAATTTTGATTTTTTTTTAAATTTTTACGACACGACACAACTAAGACACACTAGACACTAGTCTCCCCTCCCCACACTTAATTCCTACATTGTCCTCATGTGGAAGGAAACTACGACTCAAAGATAAAAGAAAAAAATATATGTACAAAAGATTGGAACAGACTCCCCTGGTTAAAGAAGCAGGATCCTCGTGAATATTCCAATGATACCGTATAGCATTTCTTTCGCGACCGCATTCAGTAAAAACTCGGGTTGCTCTCTACAAGTGATGTTCAAATCATCGCCGTCCAAATGGAGATTGAGTATGGATACTTCTGACTGAATCCTTATATGATAAGCTCTATCCATGTTTTGAATAATTCACATGTACACACTTAAACAGGACACCCAAAAGTAATACCGAACTAAACAAAATTAAATAACACAAAATAAAAGAAAATATTTTTGGGTTTTTGTTTTTTTTTATATTTTTTTGTTTGTTGTTATTTTTTATTTTTTTTGTATTTTTTTAGAAAACTAGAAAAACACTAAGCGCACTAATTCCCCGGCAACGAAGCCATTTTGATAACTATCGTTAGGGTCAATCAAAAATTTAAATAAGCTACGTAGATAGCGTAAGTAGGGTATCGTATCGACGGGGAATTTGTGGTTAGTGTTTAACTAGAGAATTATTATATATTAAAGAAAAACAACTCTCACCCAGAATCCCGATTGCAAATTTAACACAAAAAACCCATTTACAGATTCATAACACCACATAGGCATGACCTTGGAATTAATAACTTTGTTTAATTATTAGGGATAGTTTTTAACATTCACCATACAACCTAATAACCCGTTTAATTATACCAATTACCCACCAATTTACCAACCCGCTAACAACGAAAGTATGTTGCCAATACGCTTAATAAACAACAAACAATTCAAATATAATAAACGTTTCACAAAATCAAGACAAATGGTCAAGATTTACCGGTTAATAAGAATCAGAAAAACAAAGTTTAATGTGAAAATCTAGAAATCAATCATCCGGGGAAAGTCACATAAGATTCTAGGTTCACACTAAACTCAGTTTAATCATTAATTGGACACAACATAGACATGCTGCTGAAAAGTCGGCTAATTTAAGTGGTAATAAAAAACAGGTCTTTGTCATCAGATCTCTTATAGTTCAATTACCATATTTACTGATGTGAGTCAACCTAATCTATGTCACGCAACAAGCTACAAGGTCTACTCATCAACCGAGCAAGTTGTAAAGCAAGAACTCAAACACACGCAAATATAAATAAACCAACTCATCAAACTGTTCATACGACGTTGTCAATGTCAAAAACAAATCCAAACATGAATAAACTGAGAAAAGTATTAAACCCTACGAAAAGTTCACTTAGAGAAAGTCACCTAGACGCTCATGCCCTGAACCGTGTACGCAAATAGTATAAATAAACCAACTTTATTATTTGCGGACTTGGACAATGATTTGACACTCTCATCACCACCTCACCACCACCATCAGCCGCCACCACTACCGCCATCTACACCGCCCACCACCACTACCATCTCCACTAACACCGCCATCATCTCCATCACCACCGACCACCACCACTCACCAAAATCAATTCCAAATTTTAACGAAAACGCGTTCAATGGTCGGCTCAATCCAGACCCGTTTTAAACACAATTGACTATTAAAACTAGATCAACTCATCTATTGTGACCTTTTAGAACTCATCCGCACTTCCAATTTCTCTCTTGATCAATAGCTGTATGGTAAACTTGTTAACATCGGTTCTAGCATAATCAATTTGAACGATTATAGGATTAGGGCTCGATTGCATTCTGATTTGGGAATAGGATGAACTGTGGGTTTAATATAAATATTCTTATGCTCCCCATTCTTTCAAACCAGTGATGATCCGTTTCTTTTGATTCTAATTGGTGGTGGTGGGCAAGGGCGGACCCACATAGTGTGGGTCGGGGTCCCCGGACCTCAATTTAAAAAAAAAGTAGATCCAGTATATTAAATTTTATAAGGACCCCATAAATACAATTAGGTGAACATCATAAAAAGGAAAGGAAAGCTGGTGTAGTGGTAAACCTTCTTCTTTACTAACAAGAGGTCATGAGTTTAATCCTTATATAGAATGTTTTTATACTCTTTTTTTTAAATCTAATTTAAAACTCGCTCTGACCCGACCCGAACGAGGACCGAACCGAAAGTTTTAACGTTTTCTTATGAAAATTTTGAACACCAAAAAATGGACTCCATTGGTTTTAACGTTTTGTTATGAAAATTTTGAACACAAAAAAAATGGACCCCATTGGAAAAAATCCTGGGTCCACCATTGGTGGTGGGTGATAGTGGTGGTGGTTTGTTATAATAAACCAGACATGATACACGTCATAGGCATCCAACATTTGGTTTTTAAACACATAAGCGTCCACGTCATCTGGCACATCACATTTAACTAACCCACTTAGACAAGGATCGACGAGGGCCAAAATCTTACAAATTGAGACTGTTGTAGGGAAATTTTAAAGTTGAGATTATTATCGGCCAATTGATGAACTTGTGATTATTAAAATCCAATAACCGTGTATTTTGTTGTAAAACTAGCCTAATAGCAAACAATAAGAGAAAGAGATGTAGGAAGAAAGAGATATTTCATTGATCGATATATCATACAAGAGATACAATGGGAAGTATATATAGGAGAAGAAGCTAATCTATTTTTGGTGTTGATAACCATAATATTAATAATATATTTATAACACTCTCCCTTGGTTATCAACTTGATACGCTTGGAGATGCTGCCTCGTTAAAAACATTTCCAGGAAAACCCAGTGGGGCAAAACCTTAGCTAAGGGAAAAAGAGTGCAACGCGTATCGTCTCCCCTGATACTTCTGGATCATGTACGTTGCCTCATAAAAAACCTTACTAAGAAAACCCAATGGGATAAAACTTAGTGAAGGGAAAAAGAGTGCAACTTGTATAATACTCCCCCTCATTTGAACATGTATTCTTTAAGTGACTAGTGCCTTTTTTTTTGAAAGTTGCTCAAAGTTTTTGTAGTCAATGATTTGCCGCTTGATCCCTTAATGTGCAATTCTTGATGTTTGCAATGTTGTATATCTTAATATGAGCCTTCTAATGCCTCTTCTTTTAAATAAATATCATAAGATCCACAACTGTGATTTGTTACATTCCCTGCATTTACAAAAATAACCAAACTTGTTTTGATAGGTTAGTAAAATATAAATTCATCTCTTACATACCTTAGATGTATTGAAATAGATGTTTTCCCATTTCAATATTTTGTCGTTTAACACATGCTATATCAAATCGATAAATTCAATAAAGATATATAAAATCATGAATAGATAGCAAGAAATACTAATGCACAATTGCACTTAAAGATGGTACCTCTAGACCAAAAATTTCAATTTCTTTCATATGAAGCTACAACAACCATTTAATATATCAAGTAATTGAACAACCTTTAACGTAGTTAAAGGATAAACTTTGTCCATGGTAAAACGCATCAACCTCTAATATATATAGTTTGATTAATTACATATATACTCGAACTGCAGGTCGAGCAATAATTACAACGTGTCAAGGTCATTCAAAAATTCTCCCTCTA
This sequence comes from Helianthus tuberosus, assembly GCA_030545235.1. Classification (NCBI taxonomy): domain Eukaryota; kingdom Viridiplantae; phylum Streptophyta; class Magnoliopsida; order Asterales; family Asteraceae; genus Helianthus; species Helianthus tuberosus. The sequence goes on along the minus strand of CM060433.1, from coordinate 185,097,561 downwards.
AAAGCTCGACAGTTTCTCTCGATGGTACCTAGACATCATCACTGTAAACTACGATTATATTGAACTTTTAGGAGAGGACTTTTGATAAAGATAGATGATATTATCAAACTCATATTGCTCTTTATCAGAATATCTCAGGAGTTGTACAACACTCAATCCAACTATTTTATCCATACTATCTTTTTAAGTTTATAAAGATACATTCATGAGGTTTTTGAAATCAATGCTTCAGACATTTACAGTCATTCACTTACTTCTTTCCACTTTGAAAAACAATGTATGTGCATACACTCTTTAGGAGTTCTGTTACATAAACTTCCTTATTGATTTCTATATCATATGCAAGGATGTCTTGAACACTTGTTTCATTTGTATAATACATATTGTACCATACTTATACATTGTACATTTTGATACCATAATCACCAAGTACAGGTATTCTATGTATGTTTATTGGTGCACAAGCATTACATTGTTAAGATGTTTTAATTAACCTTTTAAGCACTCAGTTGCTTTAGAAACTCATCAGGAGTTTCAATTATATCCAACATGTAAAAACTCATAACCTATTCAAATCCGAATATGTATACAATGATCACATTGTTCTCGAGAACTTACTTTACATGACTTACATAATTTAATCCTTCGAGACTTTCATGTAAACTTTCAGTATCAAGTGATACATAATATTCATAAGACGCATATCAATTCTCTCTTTATGTTACCAGACTAATAAGATATCTGAAAGTTAGTGCATCCACCACTATAGAATACTTCTCCTCATAATCATAGGTCTTTGCGAAAATTCTTGTGCCACCAATTTTTCCTTATATTACTTGATTTGATTTTCAATTCATAATTCACATAAAAGACCTGTTTGTTTCCAACATGATTTACAACTTCAGTTGCATGGATTGTTGGGTCGAAAACTTTCCATTTCATTAGAGAATTCAACTCTACCTTATTCACGTCTTTTCGATTTTGGCCAATCATTTTTCATAGGCAGATCTTAAATTTTGATCCTCACCATTTTATCATTTCAAGCGCTATTTTATATACAAAAGTATAACGATGTCGATTTCAATTTGATTCCATATATATATATATATATATATATAATTAGACATGATATAAATTAACGAGATCTCTTTAATTTCAGGTACCTAAGGTTTTTCTTGAACCATCATGTCTATTGTCTCTTCAGGAGATCTTATTACTATAACCTCGACTTGACCATCTTAATTACTTGCTCCAATTTTCGAGGAATTTTATTATTGGAATCAACTAGTCTACCACGCTACAGGCGGGCAATAGACTCATTACAAACATGTGGTTGTTCTTCTAGGACACTCATCTTAATTGGAGCATTAGCAGTTGGTATATGTGACATAGTCACCTTTTTAAGGTCAGTGAATGCGTCTGGTAATAAATTCGCTAATCTTTGTAATTGAGTTATCCTTTGAACTTCTGGTTCACACTTTTAGTTTTGAGGATCAATGATAATTCATAACAACTCATTTCTTTTCCAACTGCTTTTTATCTCCCCCTGATGTTGGGAATGTTAATCCATTGAGATGGATATCAATTAATTGAGCCGTAAATAAATATCTCATGAAAGGCTCTATTTATTATCATATACTCCCAACCTGTAACATCCCAAAAACGGGTTTGGTAATCAAACCATGCTAATACTAAAAGACGGGTAAAGTACCGATAGTGGTAAAATTAACCCAGTGAATATTAGGATTTTAAATAAATAAACCTAATATTAAATAGAAATAGTATAAAGGCTTTTGATGAAATAAAGTTTATAAAAGGCCGAGTTAACGGGACTCAAAATAAACTGAGTCATAAATTCCCCGAACCCACTAAAGTTAACTAGGAATGTTTAACCTAGTTAATAAATGGGAGTATTGTTAGAAATAAGTAGGTTGTGGCCTACTTAATAACTAACCAGACATGAGGGGCTAAAGTGGACAACTTGGAAGTTGGTTTATTTAAATAAAACAAAACACAACACACACACACAAGTGTGTGTGCGTGATCGACCAGAGGAGAAGGCTCTAGAGCCAAAAATCCTAACTTCCAACAAATCCATCCGATTGAAGGGCCAAACGAAGCTCAAATTCACAACCGAACATGGATTAATGATCACCCGAGCTAGGGGATCATAAGGTATGTAAAAAATTTGATGATTTGTGAAGTTGTAAAATTTGTGTAATCATCATAATCGCGAATTATGTATGGATTAGAGAAGCTATGGCTAAATTAGTGATGTATTATTGCTTAGAAACAAAACCCTAAGTGAAAAGTTTACATAAGTTGCTATGATTTGAATAATTTGATGATTTGCTACACTTAGACAAGTGGGTTTTGATTATGTAGTGAAGATGATGATATACACATGTTTAAAATCACCATATTGTATAGTAGAAGCAAAGTACTTGAACAAATTGTAAGATTGAGTGTATGCTCATACAAGAAGTGAAAGGGGTTTTTAAATGTTATGATGAAATCGGTAATTTCATCCATGTAATATATGTATGTAATTATGTTATACACTAGTTCATAAGAAGAACTTGATTAGATAAGGTGTTCGAATGAATGCTAGTGGTATAATGAATCGGGTCTCACTTATAGAAGAGAACCCTTAGTTCTTGCGAAAATAAATAAGGATAAATTACATTTTCGTCCTTTATGTTTGTATCAGATTGCAATGGATAACCTTTAACTTTAATAATTACAGTCACAGTCCTTTATTTGTAAAACTCATTACACGCTAGGTCCTTTAACACTAACCAAGTTAAAATTTTCAGTTAGGTCTGGTCAGTTAAGGGTAATTTAGTCATTTTACTAACTTAATTAGTATTTAATATAGTTTTATTAAAAAAAACAAGTCAACAAACAAAATTCAGTCTCTAAAGTCAACACCCTCTTTCTCTTTAACCTAACCTAAACTTCACCTGCCATTCCAATCACCATTCGGTCACCACTGCCACCACCACCGCAACGCCTCACTGCCACCACCACTCTGGCCACCAACTAAACCCTCACCACCCATCTCTCTTCCTCCCAAATACCACCACCTATCACCATTAACAACCGACAAGGTTCTGCAACAATCGATTCGAATCATACAATTATGCAAAATGGTGAATCTGTGCGGTTAAGCTTACCTGAATCGGGAGTCAAATAAAGCTTTTGAGCATTGGGGGTCTGGATTTTTGTAGATCTGATCCAAGTGGTGGGGTTATTGGCGATGGTGGAGACGGATGACGCAAGAGGTGTTGGTGGGGTTATTGGTTGTAGATCTGGCCAACAGTGCTCATATAAGTGGTGGTGGTTTTTCAGTTTACAAAGAGGGGGATTAAAAGGAGAGATGTGGTGGTTACCGACAGAGGGTGGTGGTTATCGAGAGGCGGAGGTGGTTACCGGCAGGGGCTGGTGATTACCGGCAGGCGGCGATGGTGATGTCACAGGCGGTGGTGGTGGTGGTTTTAGTAGAGAGAGAGTTTAAAAAGGGGATTGTGATTTTAGTTTAGAGAGAGAGAGAGAGAGGGAGAGTTGAAGGAGACAGGAAACTCTGTAGTTTTATTATCAAGATTCTTTTTGTTTTATTATATATTGATATATATATTTATATATATATATTTTAAATAAATAGATAAAAGACAAATTTGCCCTCATGTGAGGTCCACATGCCTAGATTTAACTATGAAAATTAACTAGGTTAGGGACAAAGGACGTAGGGTGTAATGAGTTTTATAAATAAAGGATTGTGACTGTAATTATTAAAGTTAAAGGCTATCCATTGCAATCCAATACAAACATAAAGGACGAAAAGTGTAATTTACCCAATAAATAAATAAGTTAGATTTAATAATCGCTTGAACTAGATGAGATATTGAAAATATAATGGACCGGGTAAAAGATTTGCTAGACGGTGGCTTAAAAGACCGCCTACCGGCTAATTTTAGAATGCCTAAAATAGTCGATGAACTTGAATGTGCATTTTATATACTAATAGGCAATTGACTTTTTAAAAGTCAAACCGACCATTAATAAGATCGAACGATAATTTTGATAGAAAATACGTAAGATGGAATAGTCATTATTGGCAATGACTAAACTAACCATCTTACGAAATATGATGATAGTTTGACGCCTAACAAGCTAGGTGGAAGCTTGTGGATGAAGCGGGTCAAACGGAGCAAGTACGGAAAGAAAAGCGTGGCATGGATGCAAGGTAAGTGAAACTTACACCTTATTGTGGAATACGTATCTATTCTATAAGTTATAAATACAATAGAGATAATATTCGAAATATGGTTTCCGACGCGACGAGAAGCGATACGGGTCGGAACCAAAAACAAATGTTAAAAACCATAGTAATGGTAAAACGGGGTGGAACGGTAAATTAGTCACGAAAAGACTAAGATAAAATGAGCTTTCGAACGACTACTTTATAAGTAAGCCTAAACTAATAAAAAGAGTAAAATGGATCAAAGGGTGATATTGATACCATTTGACAATTAACGTCAAAAAAGTGTATGTCGAGTCTTGTGCTCGCAGGAATAAACGGCTGGTGAATTAGCGATGCTATGGAATAGAAAATAAATGAAGACAAGGTATTGAAACGGGTCAATAAGTTGACCCGAGCCAGGTACGCATAAATATGTTGTTAGTTAAGCATGCGATTTGGTCAAATAAGTAGTAAAGGTCCTTCGTCGTAAAAGAGGGACTAAAACTGACCAAAACGCCCTTGATGGGTAAATCGGATAAACAACCCTTAGAGTCGCTTAGAAACATGTATTATGATAAGGTAAAGTTAGTTAAGTGTTGAAGCATAGGCATAAATCCTTTCCGGATCAAATGCCTCAAAATAGTTTCTTGTCATAAAATAACAACCGAAAGGGGGTAAATTCGGAATAAACAATTGATATTCATTACCCACCATAAGGATAGTTGTGGTGGAAGTTCATTTGACAAGTAATATGAAAATATAATGCTAGAAATGATTGAGCGTGGTTTGTGTGTAAAAGCGCTTAAATACCCTTAACGGATCAAAATAAGCGCAAAATCATAGACGGGTTAATGATGCCTAATAACCCGTGATTTGAATCTTGTGTCATAGGAAACAACTGAAATATGATGTTCATAAGAATTTTGGTATAACAAACATGTTGGTTTAATGAATTATGAAATGGGTCAAAAGTGTTTAAAAGGAATTTCAAGCCGAGAGCTTGAAATTTGAATTTTTGAAGTAGTTGAATAATAGGTTTTAACTCCATAAGATGGAGAATTAAATTACAAACGCGTAGGAAAAAGAATCGCGCAAAACGGACATCTAGATCAAAAGTTATGAAGCTTTGAAGTTAGAATTTCGATCGAAAACGGAGCTGGGCAAATGCAGCAGCAAAGCTGCAACATTCTGTCGAAAATAGGGCGTGGCGTCGCGCGACGATCCTTAGCGTACGGCGATGCCCCTAAATTCCGAAAATTTTTGAATTTTGTTTATTTTGATCTCCGGTCTCGTTTAAACTTGTTTATAAGTTATCAAAACTAACTTTTTAGTTGGTTTTGATCATAGGTAAATGTCAAGGGTTCCTGGATGAAGATCAAGCTCGATGAAGAACCGAACACACGAGATTAAAGCTTTCACACGTTGTTTCGTCGTCATTTTAAACGACAAATCCGTACAGATTAAATTGTATTACTTTCAAATTGTAAAAGTTTTAATTTACCCGGATTATTCAACAATATGTGCATTTAGTTACATGATTATTTTTCGTAATTTATACGAAAATCGTTATTTAATAGTAAGGGTGTTACACAACCACTAGTTAAGGTCCCATCTTTATGCGTAGTGGTGGATTAATTTCAATATATACCGCACAACCAAAAATCTTAGAGGTATCTTTGGTTCCTGGCCAAAACCAACTATAATGGGGAGAAACTATTACAACATGTTGGCTTGATGTGAATTAATGTTATTGCATGTAAAATTACATGTACTCATATATAAAGATGAACTTGCTCTCATGATTATTGGTTTTGCTATCAATCGTATACGTTCAATGCTTGTCTTAACAAAAGGAATTCGTATCGTAGACGTTTAATGCTTGTCTTAACAAAAGCAATTCGTGTATGAACATAATCTACAAGAAGTTTAGCACTTATTCCACCAATCGTTTTGTAACATGGTCACTGTTATTACCAAAATAAAATACAAATCTGGAATAATACGCTTGCTTTCACAATAGCTAAGCCACAATCACACAAACCTCATGTTGTGGATTTGATAACCATTTAGACGATGCATCGATTTAAAAACACTAAATGGTATCATGTGTGGATAGATATATCCTTTATTCATTCCAGGTTATTTAGGGATTCACACCCTAATTAGACCGGTAAATATATAATTTCCCTTGAGAGCAAACATGACCTTTTAATTGTCAAGAAGAATCTTCTGGTTCTTCAATACATTTCACGTCATCAATACACGGCGTGGTTTAACCGCTCATGCCAACTAATCAAATGATTCGTAAGCTTCTAGTTTATGATCGTATATTTATTGCTTGCATGTATCCTATACAAGACGTAAAACACAAGAGAATTATTCATATCATTAGAAACTATCAAGTTATATCACCATCATTATTTCCACATATCATTCTCATATTACTACTCCATTATTTACCACTTATGGTGGTCAATCTCATTATTAACATAATCACCCTTGCATTTCTGATAGTCGAACTCATTATTAATATGACCATCATTAAATTCCCAAATGGGTCCATGATCATAACGGTCAATATATATATAGTTACATTCACTTCAAGAAATGGATTAAAACTAAACATGTTTCATAATATTCATTATTTTCTCAGACATGCGGATATAAAGTCACTTCAAACCTTTCATACTCTTTTAATAATATTGCTACCTCAAGAGCATATTTGAGTTGTGACAAATAAAGATTGTTTTATCCGACTTTCTCTTGAATTTAATATTCTCTTTGCAATTTTCACAATACCAATAGAGAAGTAATTAGATGTCCGAATCATATAACATTTATTGGTTTAACGTTTTATGACCTTTAATAACTTGGTAATGAGATTGAGTATGACACTTCAAGTGTAATCCCTAAACATATCTACACTCTTCATGAGATCAATAATTCTTTGATGATAAACCACAAGTTTAAGTTACTTGGTCTATTTAGTAGTATTTATATAAATGAATGGTAGCACATAAACTAACATGTCACAATATAAAACAACTTATACTAAAATTTTATGAAATAATATATTTTTTTTCAAGAATATATATAAATTATATATTAACCTACTATGGCATAACCAATCACATGAATGCCTTGTATTAAATAGTGTGTGTGCCAGGCTACCTTGATACATAAGACACAAATACATAAGATATGAAAGAAAGACCTATACAGAATCTCAAAATTTTGATGGTTATTGTTATATTATATAATTCTAGCAACACATGTTACAAAATAGTGTTATGCTTGTTTGATCAATCATATCATGCGAAGTATATATTATTGAAGTACAATGAAAATAAAATAGATTACTTAAAACCAATCTTTATAACGTAGCAATATCTTAGAACCGATTTTCATATGATAGTCACTTAATTTAATCTATTTAATTTGTTGAAAATTTGAGTAACAATAATAATTACAACTAAATCATACAGGATACATAACTTTTCAATTAAAGCAATTAAAATATTCATCTAGTGATACATAACATAATTTCAGTAAAGAATTCCAGAACACATGAATTATATCAAGATATCTATATGATTTTTGGAAGTTTATTATCGACATTTACCAATACTTGTCTTATATCAAGCAATTTACTTGGATTGTGGTATATAAATCTATAAGTGCTTGTTTAAAAAAAAATCATGTTTTTCAAATGGTAAACTAGATAATCAAGATCACTAATCCATACACATTTGTAAATATATATTATAGTTAAACCAAAATATTGCATAACAATACCTAAACCATAATTAAAGATTCAAAATATCATTCTTGTAACGCCCCAACCCGGCTCGGGCTGACGTGTTACTTATACAGTACATCAGAGGTCAGAATATCATTCCATAAATTATAAAACTTTTACATTATTTCAAAATTCGAAATATTGTACAAAACTGTTGGTACACTTTATGTGGACGCGACTCGACTCGGTTAGATTCGGTTCGGGTCGACTCGGTTAGGTCCGGCTCAAGCCCGAAGACACGACATTCCTCCGTCGTGTGCCCCAGAGTTCGACACGCGAGACACGGAACGCCGCAAGCTTTTCCCGCAAACACATCACCATGACATCACCTTAGTGATGTCATGATGATGTCACCATATTTGTCCTATGTTGAATATTAGTGAAAAGCTTCAACAGAAAGTGTCTGGGCCGTAATTCTCACATGTGGGCTGAAGACCTTGAAGTGGGCTTTGACTTCAGTTGGGCTCCTACACCAAACGACGAAACAGAGTGTTTCGTCGACTTTGATTTGTTTCGCCGTAGTTATTTCAGTTTCGTCATTTCTGGTCTGTGTTTTAGTATAAATACAGCTCTCTGTTTCTGTGTGAAACAGAGATGAGTGCAGAGAGATCAAAAAAATACTTGTAAAGAAACTCTGTCAAAATTCCGTCTGAACTGTGTTTGTATCAGTTGTAATCGGTTCTCATCCCGTTAATCAATAGAGTGTGTTTCATTGGTTAATCCGTGTTGTTATTATTGCTTTATATGTTTGGTTTGCACCGTCACGGGGATTCCGCACCCGTTACCGTGTTCGTGATAAACAAGGATAGGTGTTCGTTATCGATCCACCGGAAAAACGGACCTACAATTGGTATCAGAGCTTTGGCTCTTTTCCTTGTTTAAAATCAAACTTTGTCGTGTTTGAAACAAGTTGTTTTATAGTGTTTTTCAGATTTTTGTTCTTAAAAGGTTTCATATTTTTCTGGAAAATTGTTCAAAAATCTGTCAAAACCGTGTTGTTTTGCTATAAGTTTTAGTGAAAACCTTATTATTTTGCATTTCTACATATTTGTGTTCGGTTTTTATTGAAAGTTTAAGCAAAATCGTGTATCGGAAAATTTTTCGGTGACCGGAATCATCAAATCTTCATAGTGTTCTTCAGAAATATTCAAAGTGTTCTTAAATTGTTGTTGTTTGATCTGAATATTAGTTTGAGTTAAAATGTTAATTGATTATTAAAACATTTGTTTGACTTTTGTGATAATTTGATGATGTTTTGTTGAAAATTGTGAAGTCTTGAAAGTTGTAGTTGAAATTGTTGTCAACTTGTCAGACAAGATAAGGTCCAGCCGAAAACAAATATTTAACAACTTGGAAAATATCTAACAAATCAACACCTCTTTCAACGAAACACAAAGTCTTTTTGCCATAACACACTCGACGAAACAAACTTTTGTTTCGTCAACTTCTTGGGCCTTTTAGAATTCTGTTTCATCATCTTGTTTGGGCCTTTGTTTCGTCAAAGTGGAAGCCCAAAAGGTCACCTTTGTTTCGTCAAAGTGGAAGCCCAAAAGGTCACTTTTGTTTCGTCATTTTGGAAGCCCAAAAGCAACTAATCTGTTTCGTAACAAGTCAAGTGTTTCGCCAATATCAACATACAACATCTGTTTCGTCACAAGTATCAAACATATATCAGTGTTTCGTCGGACCAGATCTGTATTCTGTTTCGTAGCACATCAACAAATCAGTTTCGTCGACACATCACAGCTTAATCAGTTTCGTCAACCTGAACATAATTCGGTTTCGTCGGGTGGTCAACATCACAACTGTTTCGTCGATACTTGTATTATTTTAAACAGAAGACTTGCAATAGTGTCATAACAGTCTGTTTCAAGTGTGTGACCAGTTTTTTTTGAAATGTATTCTGGAGGAGGTTTTAGCCCGTTAGCTAGTTCCAGTTCAGCTCTCTGGAGGAGGTTTTATTCCTTTTATACCTCCAGTAAATACTACTCAACCTCAAGCTTATTCTGGAGGAGGTTTTGACCCGTCAGCTTATCTGCGACAACCAAAGTTACAAACGGCGTTTGTATCAAATACAAACTCTTCTCCGTTTCCTCAATCAGCTCCACCTCCTGTTTTCGATCCAGTTGTCAAGAATGTCAGTGATGGTGAATCTTCAGGAAGCTATTACAGTTCAGAATCAGACGTCAAGGAGGGAATGGATTCTGAAGCTGATAATTTGTCGAATGATGCTAACGAGAAATCTGACTTGATCAAGAAAGCTGATGCGACATCAAAAGAAATGGAGAAGATTCTCACTGAAGATGGATCTTTCTCTTCTCAGACTGCCTTTATGGCAAATGTCTCAGATTCTACAAGTCAGGTAAAATCTGAAATTCTTATCAACTGTAGAGATTGTGAGTATATGAAAAGTGAATTTGATAGAATAAAGCTTCACTGTGATTCGATTCATATTCACAATCAGAGTTTAGTTGTTGAAATGGCTAAATGCAAAGAATCGAATATGGCTTTAGTTCGAAACGAGAAAGAATTTAAATCTATGATTGAAACTCTAAAGAAAAATGTTTCCGAAGTGACAAAAACTGTTTATCATAAACAAGTTAGTATAAATGATTACATTAACATTGTTGAGGAAACTAAAAAGGAACTAGCCATTGCCAAATGTGAGCATGATGCAATCAAGCAAAAATTGGAGAGTTACTCTAATTCCCGATTTGTGCTCGATCACATTATTGATGTTCAACAACTAAAGGGAAACAAGAAAGGTGTTGGGTATAAGAAGTGTCCGCCCCCTTTGAGACATGATTATGCTTATATGCCCGATGAGGAGGAAATGCCTCGGTTTGAACCAACTGTTCCTCTTAATTATGAGGAGTTTACAACTGGCTTAGGGTTCAAAACGGACAATTCATCGGAGGGCTCATCTGGAACAACCGAAAATTCAGCATCTGTTGGTACGGAACAAAGTCCTCCCACAGTTGAGGACTATGATTCGTCAGATGATGAACCAGATGTGAGTGATGAGGATAAATCTCTTAAAAAGAACAAAGGAGTAGAAGTGCCTTTTGAGAATCACATTCTGTGTGATCCTCCTACTCCTGTTGTGCAATCATCTGCTGTTAAACAAGAGATAGATCCTATCACTAAAACAGTGTCTACTGTTAAAAGTGATAACGTGTTGTACACTTTAGTTGGTGATGACAAAATTTATTCAAATACAACTTTTCCAATTAAAAATGTCAATCAATCTTTGATTGATAAAGTGTTTGAAGATACTACCAGTAAGTTTTTGGAAAAGGGGATTCCGAGAGTTTCAGTAACTCAGTGTGATCCGATTCCAAAAGCTGAAGTTAGAAGAAAATTTGGAAATCAAAAATCACCAACAAAGCAACAACCTATCGCTTTTAAGGGTAAACAACAACAACGAGCTCAAAAACCTAAGGTTACACAACCAAAGGCTGAAACAAAAGGAGCTCGTCACAAGAAGAAAGCAAAAGACGTGAAGTTTGTGGCGTCCAAAGGTACTGATAAAGTGGAGACTTTTGGAAATAAGTCAAATACCGATTTTGTTCAAAAGGTTAACATTTTGAAACGTAATAATGATAACAATTACACTCAACACACAAATGGGTGTGAAGCTAGTACCTCTGGGTCTACAACTTCAACGTCAGGCCGTCGATCAAATTCTCCTAAGTTTGTTGAAAGGAGAACTTGTTTCAAATGTGGGAAGTTTGGGCATATCATTAAAGACTGCACAAACTCGCCCAAACCAAATTTTGTAGAAAGAGCACCACCTGAAAAGGTTCACCCACAACGTCGTCCTGTTTCACCAAAACATGATAAAAGAACTGTTAAAGAACAAGAAACAAAACAACGACGTCAAAACGTCAAAAAGGTTGAAAAGGCGTTAAAACCGGAGGTTGTCCTAACAAAATCTGTTGAATCAAATGTTAAATATGAAAAACAAAAACAGATTTGGATACCAAAATCGGTAAATGTTTCAGGGGGAGCTCATTCTATTCCGAATCATCGGGAAATGGATGTCACAATCCTCGATGATGACGGACGACCCAAGTCTGTGAAGGCTTGGGTCCCCCTCTCCAACTAATCTCTGAGTGAGTGTGTAGGATGTTCCAGGAGGAACTATCGATAGTCATTGGATTGTTGATAGTGGAGTGTCCATGCACAAGATAGGCAACTCAAAGCTCCAAGATATTGTTATTTCTAGGAGTGGTTGCATTTGATGGAGAGAAAAAGAAAAGAAGACAGAAGTGTCTGTCGAAAAAGATTGAAAGCTTCGACAAAATGAAAATCATTTCAAAATGTGATTGTTCAAGGCTTTGATCGGGTCCCCAGGGTAGATTCAAATCAAAATTGTGATTGAAGAAAATGTGTTTGTTGAACAAATCAACCGGGTGTGCGGATGCCTTGGCATGGTTTGAACAACCGCACACTACTTCTCAAGAGAAAGACAAAAACCTTCGCTGGTGCAATGTGGAAGACCAGCCGGACCCAAAGGTTTATGATCTTGTTGCTGTCAAGAGAATTCTCAGTAGCTACAAAATCGACTTTGAAATCCACACCGGGTGGATATCCAGTTTGGGAGAGCACTCAGATTCATTGCAATGCACGAAGCAGTTGCAGGATACGGTTTTAAATTTCTAATCTCTCCTATACTTGTCGATATTTAAGCTGCTTTATAAATTGTTATCCTCTCGTAGCACTCTTTGGCCAGACAATGTTGTCATGGTCCGCACCGCTTACCGACATGCCAACTCATTTTTCCAAAATTCGAGAAATCATTTCTGATTAAAATTAATTTTGGTAAACGGCATTGAGGTAAAACATGAGTTAACCAACATCGGGAAATCGTTTTTGTAAATATCTTTGTGTCTTTTAAATTTATCATAGTTTGTTGATTTTAGGGGGAGTAAATCCAAAATTTGAAAATTCAAAAACAGTGAAAAATTTCAAAACTCAAAAACATTGGAAAAACAAAAATGAGTTTCCTGGCGAGAAAAAGAGAAAATGATAGTAGATCAGTGGTCTGTCTAAACCTCTTCGAACTGAAATGCAAAATGAAATGCGATAAGCAGCTCTATATAAGATGTATCGGTAGGCTCACAATCATATTAAAGTGTGCAGGGTGATATAAACCTTAATCGACTGAAGACCAGGTGGGAACCACACATTGGCATATGGTCTTAGTACCGAAATCTCGTTTGAGAGATTGCCGAGATCTGAAATATTCGGTCTTTATGCTGCTTATCATCTGGGTATCATGGTTGTATCAAACCGTAAAAATAACGGAGACGAAGTCTAAGATCTTCCATGATACTATACATACGTGTACATATTGCATTCGACCTCAATAAGTGATCAACAATCACATGTCCAATCAAAATAAGTGATAAATTATCACAGATTCTTTGCGGGAGTCAAGTTCGTCTCTCTGCTGTACGAAAGTACTGACCTGTTCACGGACTTGCTCCTGTGCCCTCATGCATCTGAAAATCAAGTTCCTCATCAATAAGTGATTCTATCACATAGGGCTTGTTTTCAATCAAATAAGTGAGTCTCTCACATTTTTATACGGTCAAACAGATGATAAACGGTATACTCACTGGTAAGATGAATTCTCGTGCATACCTTGATACGGGAATGTGTCATGTGTGGATGAACACCGGTCGGTAAGTATAAATCATACCTTAACGTATCCCTTAAACATGATTACATCTGATAAGTTGAGCTTATGTGGACAACAATACCGATAATTGTTATAGGATGCTTATCTAAATGTTAACTAATTGAACAACAAGAGCGTTTTGGCGTGACCGTGCACTGATATGATTCTCTTACCCTCGAAACTCGCAAAAATAATGTTTGTAAATATTTATTTACTGTTTTCAGTTTATGCATCTTTGTATATATTTATTTATTGCTTTCCGTCTTTACTTTTGAAAAATGAAAATTCCAAAAAGATTTTAGGTGTGTTTTAATATAAACTTTATAAAATCCAAAAAGATTTAGCTTCTAGTTTATTTTTGATTGACTGATGTTGGAACTCGAGTCTATCCTACCCAAAATCCTGATCGTAAGCCGGAAAACAATTGCATCTTCATAAACAGTCGAAGTTAACAAGTTTTGAAAATTAAAGGATTAAAATTGATCATTTTCTAAACTTTCAAACTGTTGTCGGTTGGTGTTTGATTGAGATTTGATCTCATATGTGTCATTTGTTTAAATGTTAACTATATTCCAAGTGGTTATTCTCATTATGCGTTTAGCTTTCTTGCATGTGCAGATGCTAAAGGCAAGAAGAACATGTTCGATGACAAGCTTTGGAATGAAGACACGAAGTGGAGGCACTCAAAGGATAAAATGATCGAGTTGCCGCTGACCCTTCATCAACACCACAAGGATCTAAAGAATTGACGTTCAAAAGATTCACGAGCATAACTCAATGGAGAGTTCAATTTAAGGGGGAGTTTGTTAACACACTACCTAAATGAAAAGGGAGTTTGTTGATACACTTTCTACTTTCGACGCGTGAAGACTTTGAAGATCCTCCGACATGAAAGACACAGAAGACGAACCATCACAGAAGATGAACCTCACGAGTAGCGTCCAAGGGGGAGATTGTTGGTACACTTTATGTGGACGCGACTCGACTCGGTTAGATTCGGTTCGGGTCGACTCGGTTAGGTCCGGCTCAAGCCCGAAGACACGACATTCCTCCGTCGTGTGCCCCAGAGTTCGACACGCGAGACACGGAACGCCGCAAGCTTTTCCCGCAAACACATCACCATGACATCACCTTAGTGATGTCATGATGATGTCACCATATTTGTCCTATGTTGAATATTAGTGAAAAGCTTCAACAGAAAGTGTCTGGGCCGTAATTCTCACATGTGGGCTGAAGACCTTGAAGTGGGCTTTGACTTCAGTTGGGCTCCTACACCAAACGACGAAACAAGAATAGGAATTATATGTTTGTCGACGAAACAGAGTGTTTCGTCGACTTTGATTTGTTTCGCCGTAGTTATTTCAGTTTCGTCATTTCTGGTCTGTGTTTTAGTATAAATACAGCTCTCTGTTTCTGTGTGAAACAGAGATGAGTGCAGAGAGATCAAAAAAATACTTGTAAAGAAACTCTGTCAAAATTCCGTCTGAACTGTGTTTGTATCAGTTGTAATCAGTTCTCATCCCGTTAATCAATAGAGTGTGTTTCATTGGTTAATCCGTGTTGTTATTATTGCTTTATATGTTTGGTTTGCACCGTCACGGGGATTCCGCACCCGTTACCGTGTTCGTGATAAACAAGGATAGGTGTTCGTTATCGATCCACCGGAAAAACGGACCTACAAAAACAATTTAAACTTTTTTAAAAAAAGATCCATGTGCGTCTTTAATCCCTCGAACCATCCATCCAAGTCTTCCCGACAATCCTTGCAACCTAACGTACATAAGAAGGCAAATGTACGCCTGAGTAAACGAGGTTTACTCAGTGGGACAACACAATGTAATATACCTTTTTTAACAATATCTATATATCAAACAATATATATAACACATATTCAGTTAGTCACCTTCAGTGCGTCACATTCAGTAGTTCAGTGCGTAGTCAGTTCACATTCAACGCGTCACATAATCACATTCAATAGTTCACATTCAGTTTTTCAGCGCGTCACCTTTCGGTGCGACACAATCAGTAGTTCAGTGAGTCATAATAATATTTGCTAAAACAATATAACTATATATTTAAATATAATAGCACGAAATCTTGAAGATCACAAAAGCAAAAAATAACGAATCTAAATTTCCAACTACGAGGTAGTGGAAACCCAAATCCGTACACATATGTAGGGAGGGGTTCGTACCTTAAACGATGATCACATACTGAGATAACTAGCTGGATAATCACGGAGTCCTACAATATAATATGGTTATAATCTTATTTTCAAATCATGGAACTTTTGTTTAGTGCATTTATATTATATGTTTATTTTAATAATGAAGAAACACTGACCTTTCGGTAGGATTCGATGAAGACTTCAAATACCAATGATCCGAACCGGCAAACTACAAAACAGAAACACCGTTAGGACTCGTTACAGGAATGGGGTTATTCCTGTAACCACCCTCCGGCGTGAGAATAAGTCTCGAGTTTGGGAGTATGAAAGTATAAAGAGAAAAAGAAGATGTAGAGAGAATTCGATGATCTGTACCTTGCATGTTTACCTCTATATATAGTTTATGATTAGGGTTTCCCCTACTTGAATGCATTCCTATAAATCAGGGATTTGCATGATCTTCCCAGAAAGTTGGAGATTTAGTTATGTATCTTATCCATATCGAATGGAATATTCTAGAACCAATATTTATGATAGCTTATTTACAATAAAATAATAGGTAATGACCGGGTCGGGCTATCCGAATAGGGTCATACCTCGTCATGTCCCCCCAGTCCGAAGTTATGAAATGTAATTCATGAAATCGGACTAGAGAAAAAAGAAGAAAGTATATCCTATTTGAGGAAAACTTATGGTGCCATAAATGTGAAATGAGAAAATGGCGGCGATGTGATAGGATGTAGCAGTTAAAGCCATCATTAGGGTAACAACTTGGGTTACCCTGTTCTGACGCGTATGTCTGTACATTTTCCAATTTTGAATTTTGAAAAACTAGCATATAAATAGCGTCCTTGTGACAAGAGTTAGGTTCCAATTTCTAGAACATCTTCTTTCACTTCCCCTCTCTCGAACGAAATGGCCTC
The DNA here is from genome assembly GCA_030545235.1 of Helianthus tuberosus. Classification (NCBI taxonomy): domain Eukaryota; kingdom Viridiplantae; phylum Streptophyta; class Magnoliopsida; order Asterales; family Asteraceae; genus Helianthus; species Helianthus tuberosus. The sequence goes on along the minus strand of CM060433.1, from coordinate 185,080,743 downwards.
TAAGAACGTCGAATCTTCTTCCTCTGCCTCCGCGAGCTCCGAAACCTTTTTTTGCAAATGGGGGGTTGTATCTTACAACAACCTTGTGCAAGATTATGGCATCAGGGCTGAATGGAACCCCCTATTACCGTCGAAAACGGACACAGCCTTTCCGCTGAGGAAAGGAAAAATCACATTGTTCAGTGATTTTTTCAAATTCTGCAATTTCCGGTTGCCCATCACTAAATTTCTCAAATCCGTGATTGATTACTACCACATACATCTTTCTCAAATACATCCCCTAGGGTTAGTGAAGCTTCGCCAATTTGAATTTGCGTGTGTAACTTTAGGGCATATACCGGAACTCATCGTATTTAGGGCTTTTTTCGTTCTTGTGTGGAAATCTCCCTTTTTCACTTTTGATCGGAGAGACACTGAAGTTTCTTGTCTGAGGGAAATTCCTACCAGTTCTCGAGACAAAGATTGGAAAAAGAAATTTTTCTATATAGACAGTTCTGTAATTCCTGGCGATATGCATTGGAGAAACATGGGGCCAAAGGACAAAGTTAAGGACGACAGTCCTCCTGAAGATGCTTATATTGCAAATGCCCTATACACAAGATTGTGCAATCGCCCTTTCGAATGTACTGTGATTCCAGAAGGAGCCCTGGTAATGGCGGGAATGAGCCTATTATGGCATGATATCAAGCAGTATCCCTCGTTTCAAAGGATGATGAAGGTATGCCTGATACTTTGTTCATTTAATACAGTAATATTAAACTAAATATACCTTTTTCAGGAGAATGGAGCTTATTTGACTTTGTCGATCCCCCGCGGCATCTGGCATTGAGGGCCGCCGACGGCGTACTTAGCGAGCAAGAACCGGATGTGTTAAAAATTCATCTTGAACAATTTTTATTACCCGCCATTCCCGCGGATCCTAATGCTTATCTTGCCCTTGCTGCCGCCAGCGGGGGTACGAACGTTGCGAATCTGGAGAAGAAACCCCTCCGGGTCAAGATTACCGGGAGGAAATATATGGCGGCTGGAGTGACCACGTCTTCTGCTAGTGGAGCGGCTATTCCCAAAGGTGAAATGACTACTGCAGCTGAAGTTACCAGCCCCACCCATGTAGTGAAAAAACGAAAGACATTTCACGCTCCGAAACTACCCGCATTTGAGGCCGTGCAGGCCGCCTATGCCATACCAACAGGTATGTATTTTGTACTTTTGATTTATTAAGTAAACGCCTTATGCAACTGGAGTATGTTTTTATTACAGGGACTACGGGCACGATTCAGACTTCCCTCGTGACAGCCATGCCCATGTCATCTGTTGAGGTGGTACCTCCAACTGATAGCAAACAAAACGAACCCACCCCATCACTGAGTCCATCTCTATCCATTGACTGTGCGATGCCGCCGCCACCGTTTACCGCTGCTGTGACCGTAACGGCTATTCCTGTTGCCGCGTCTCTAACTACTAATGTCACAGTTTCCCCTGTGTCTATCTCGCCCTCGAATATTTATTCAGCTATTGGAAAAGAGAACCCAGCTACCTCCTCTACGCATGAAGCAACGAGTGCTGGGAATCGCACCGCTGGTGATACAGGCGGATCAAGCAGTGGCATTGCTGACGACGGGGCCCGCCTAGGGGATGATCTATACTTACCTACCATCAACTGGGATCCCAACAACCAAAACAAACGCTATCAACCTCAATGGAAGATTGCAGAGTCCTCCAGGCTAATCTTCCCCCCGGTGGTTCAACACTGGGTTGAACGAGCTTATCCTCCAGCGGAAGTGGCATATGTGGAAGGGCTAAACAATGAGAATCTGATAAATTCAGCTATCGTGGATTCTGTTAGTCAACCCAGGAGGCTTACGGAAATCCGTCGCCGGTGGATGCATGACAATCATGAACTCCACCGAGCCCAAGCCGTTATCGAGGAACTGAAGGATGAGAAATACCGTTTGGAGAGCCAACTACAAGCTGCTGGACTGAGAGAGAGTCGGTTTGTTTCTGAGAAAAACAAGGCCGAGGATGATTTAAAAAGGGTCACCGCCCATCTTGCCGAAGAGCGTCTTGTGTGGGCTCGGGACGTGGCGGAGAAGGACCGATTGATTGCCCATGCTAAAACCGTGCAGGAGGAGCTAGAACGGAAAGCTGTTAGCGAGGCTCAGAAGGTGAGATCCGAAATGACTGCTCTTGTGGATAAATTCCGAATTGACACTGATTTTGTGTCACAGGTTCAGGAACGCTACCAAGCGTTAACCGTTGAGGTGGAGGCCTCCAATGCCAAGGTCCAGGCGAAACAGGCGGAGTTGGAAGAGCGGGAAGGGCAACTGAGAGAACTCCAACAGCGTTGTGATGCCCTTTTACTTGAACGAAATACTCTTGATCAATCTTCTACCGCACGCCTAAAAGAGGTGGAAAGCGCTTTAGATCAAGCAAACGCTGAGGTAGAAGGATTAACCAGTCAACTGGCGGCTTTACGGGGTGACAGGAATTGGCTAATAACCAATGGGCTTGTAGGGGCGTTTGAGTATTGTCGCCAATCGGCGCCCTTCACTTCTCTAATAGACCGTCTTTCCGCTGCTGCCTATAAGTCCGGCCACCACAACGGTATTTACCAAGGATACTTTGATTGTAAACAATCAGATAGGATGTCTTCTGACTTTCACACGGCTAGGGGTAAGTTTGAAGGTGAAATGGCTGATGCGCTGGAGGCGGTATACAACGAGCCGCTATCTGTGTATGCTGACTTAGTAGATAAGGTAAATGAGGAAGGCACTGAATCTCTGCGTTTGATGCTGGACCCCGCGGAAGAGTCCGAGGAAGCATAAAAATTTATATTTTGTGCGTATGTGCTAAACATTTATGGTTTTTGTAATGACACTATTTAGCCTTGGTATTTGTGAACATATCTACGTAATCTTGTCAGGCATTAAATACGAACTCATGATTGTAGCCACCTTTCTTGTGAAATACGGCGATTTGACCTGTAATGATCACTTGCCATTAATACTGCTATCGTCATCTATGTCAAATCCACTTGCCCCCTTATAAATTGTGTTTCATTTTACTAAATTTAGTAACTTAATAATATGAGTCGTAGGAGCTATAAACAGAGGCTCTCCGACATTTTCCGTCGACTAGATGCTGCCGATGGTTTGGTTCAACTGCGAATTCTAGTGCCGAAATCGACGACTCGGAGAAGAAGAGGACCCGACATCGTTCCTACCCGGGCCAATCGTGCATGTCGGAGTATTGTGCATGAAGATATTATCCCAGCTGATGTCGATACGACACCATTAGCGGCTGATGACCTGGTGCAACTTATCTCAGTCAACCGTGTTCCTCACTGCCCTTTGGTGTACGAGCGTCGTCGTAGTGGCCGTGTTGGAAAAAAATATTGCTGATGAACAGGGAGTTGTGTCCCCACCGGCGATTGGAGGATCAGCTGATGCCTTGACTATCGATCCCCCTGTGCCAGGTTGTAGTAAGGTGCACCATACCCCTGCAGAAGTGATGGCGACCTGTTCCCACAAGTAGGTGTTTGAACATGTTCCTTTTTTGGTTCCCTTATGTTGGTTTTTCAACGATAGGGACAAGTACTTGGTTTTTTGTAAGATAGTTTGTATGTTTTGTTAAAACTCCTATCTTTTGATAGCGGTTATCGTATCTATTACCAAGATACCCGCTTTTAGCGCTGTATATTACGACCCCATAACTTATGAAGATATTTTCGTGTTTAAGGGCATTGTTGTTTATAGTTTTGTGCGATTTGTTTGCAACGGCAACTTTTACTATACTCTTTCATAACAAAAAGAAAGGAAACAACTTTTATTGATCTCAAAACTAAATGAAAAGAAGCGACATCGCTGTGGATGGATTACACTTGTTTATTAAAAAAGAAAAAGGGAAAAATTGACCTTGCTGTTAGGAGCAGGGCGGTTACAGGTAACATTTTTTTAACTGAGCGAGATTCCAGCTACGGGGTATAGCGGTTCCGTCTAACCTGGTCAATCTATAGGCCCCTTTACCCAGGTCCTCTGGGATGACATAGGGACCCTCCCAGTTGGGCCCTAGCTTTCCTGTGGGCTCCGCCCTACTGGCTTCATTGTCTCTCATGACATAATCCCCCTTTTTGAACGTATGATGTGCCACGCGTTTGTTGTAATATTTTTCCAACATCTTTTTGTATTTTGCTTCGTTGATGGCGGCGGATTCACGTCTCTGCTCGAGTGTATCTAGACCCTCTCTTAGCAATCTGTCGTTATCCTGCGCGGTGAGGCGACGAAGTGACGGTAGCCCCACCTCGGCAGGTATCATTGCTTCCATACCATAGGTCAGGCTAAAGGGTGTTTCATTGTTACTGGTCTTGGGCATTGTTCGGTGTGCCCATAGGACGTTTGGCAGTTCGTCAACCCAAGAGCTGCCCTCGGAGTCCAATCTCCTTTTCATGCCATCTAGCAAACTTCTATTCGCCCGTTCTACTTGACCGTTCCCTTGAGGATGCGCCACAGACGTGAAAATTTGCTGTATATGGAGTTCCACGCACCATTCTTGCAAAACTCGATCAGTGAACTGTGTACCGTTGTCGCTTACCAAATACAGCGGCAACCCAAACTGGCATACTATGTGTTCCCAAAGGAACTTTTTGGCATTGTCTGCCGTGATTTTAGCCAAAGGTTTGGCCTCCACCCACTTAGTGAAGTAATCGATTGCCACAATTAGGTACTTCAATCTCCCAGGTACCAGTGGGAATGGTCCCACTATATCCACCGCCCATTTCTGGAAAGGCCAAGCCGCGGTGACTGGGATCAGGTTGTTTTTGGGCCTGAGCGTTTGGGGAGCAAATTTCTGGCAGCTGCGACACTTCCTGAGTTCCTGCACTGCGTCTTCATGCTTCCCGGGCCAGTAGTACCCGGCGCTATGGATTTTTGCTACGACTGCCCTGGGACCGGCGTGGATGCCGCATATGCCCGCGTGGATTTCTTGAATCAAATACTTGGCTTCTCTCGGGGAAACACATCGCAGAAGCGGGCCCAAATATGACTTCCGGTATAGTATGCCATCATTGACTTCATATTGCAACGCCTTTGTTTGTATTTTCTGAGCCTCGCCTTTACCAGGGGGCAACTCCCCCTTAGTAAGGAATTTTACCAATGGAGTATACCAACAGGATTCCTCCGCAGTGACTGCAGAGATGTTCCGTGGTTCGATTGAAGGAATTAGTAACGTCTCTATTTTCACTTCCTTTTCCATGCATGAAGTGGCAAGCTTGCTTAAAGCATCTGCTATCTGGTTTATTCCCCGGTGAACGTGGTTGAGCGTGACATTTTCGAAAGAAGCCATGAGCTCCTTCGTTTTTGCTAGGTATTTGGCCATCGATTCATCCTTAGCTTCATACGTTTCATTAACCTGGTTATTAACCAGCAAGGAGTCCACATACGCCTCGACCCGTGAAGCTCCCATAGATTGAGCCATCCTTAAACCGGCGAGCAGCGCCTCATATTCTGCCTCATTGTTGGAGCATTCAAAGTCAAAACGTAGAGCGTACATTAGTCTGATCTCGTCAGGGCTTATCAACATTAAACCCGCCCCAGAACCTTTCTCGCTTGATGACCCGTCAGTATAAAGCTTCCAGGTTTGTCTGGCTGTGCTAGATTCCGGGATGTCCTGGACGGATGGATCTAATATGGCTTCCCCTTCGGGGATTTCTACTAAAAAGTCTGCGATAACCTGCCCTTTAACTGCTGTCCGCTTCCGGTATTCAATATCTAAAGCACCTAGCTCGATCGCCCATTTGGCCAACCTTCCCGAGATTTCAGGCTTGTGGAGGATTTGCTGTAACGGATAATTCGTCAGAACTTGCACGCGATGTGCTTGAAAATATCTTCTCAATCGCCTGGTGGCGTGTACCAGAGCTAGGACTAATTTTTCCAAGGTTGGGTACCTTGTTTCTGGTCCCGCCAGTACTCGACTTATGTAATAAATGGGAGTTTGCTTCCCATCCCTTTCCACCATGAGCACCGCGCTTACTGCAGTATGAGCCGCTGCTAAGTACATTTTCAATACCTCATTGGGAGATGGCGCTGTAAGCGTAGGTAACTTTTCGATAAAGCGCTTCATATCTTGCAGGGCTTCTTCAGCTTCACCAGTCCATTTGAAATTCTTTTTGTTGAGGCAATCTTTTAATGTTTTGATGAACGGTAAAGATCTTTCTGCGTGTCTTGCTAAAAAGCGGTTAATCGCCACTAAGCGCCCATTTAGCGCTTGTGCTTCCTTTAACGTTCTAGGGGAGGGCATTCGCTTGATAGCGGCTACCTTTTCCGGATTAGCTTTGAAGCCTTCCCGGGTAACAATCACACCCAAAAACTTTCCTTCTTCCACCCCGAATGAGCACTTCTTGGGGTTGAGCTTTATGTTGTATTCTCTGAGCTTCTGGAAGGTTTCTTCAATGTCTTCCAACATTTGCTTCTCTTCCCTACTCTTGATTACGAGATCGTCTACATACACTTCCAGATTTCTGCCGATCTGGGCCTCAAAAGCTTTGTCCATGAGACGCTGATATGTTGCTCCAGCGTTTCGTAGACCAAAAGGCATCTTGGTATAACAAAAAATGCCCACATCGGTATGAAACGCCGTCTTTTCTTCGTCTTCCTTAGACATCTTGATTTGGTGATATCCCTTATAGGCGTCAAGAAAACACTTATACCTATAGGGGACCAGGGAATCGACCTTGAAGTCCATTTCTGGCAAAGGATACGCGTCCTTGGGGCATGCTTTATTCAAGTCTTTGAAATCAATGCACATTCGCCATGTACCATCTGGCTTTTTTACCATCACCGGGTTTGACACCCATGTGTGGTACTGTGTTTCTCGTAGGATTCCGGCTTCCACCAACTTCCGTACCTCTTTAACGACTGCCGCTTTCCGATCCGGGGCCATACTGCGTTTACCTTGCGCGATTGGCTTAACTCCTGGGAGTGTTGCTAGCTTATGTTCTGCCTTATCGCGGGGAACTCCTGTCATGTCGGAATGTTCGAAGGCAAAAACATCAGCATTTCTTCTTAATAGTGCTTTCAAATCATTTTTAACTTATGGGGAGAGGCTGTCTCCAATGGTCACTGTTTGGTCCGGGTGGCGGGTGCTCAACACCCACCTTTCTGGACCGATAGCTCCGGTGGGGCCTTGGCGACACTTCTTGGTGTTTAGTACTTCCCCTATCTTGTCTCGATACACTGTTGCAATACCTCGCGGAGTGGGGAACTTCATGAAACCTCGCGCCGTGGAGACTATAGCGTCTAATTTACCCAAAGTGAACCTACCAATGATCACATTGTGGTATGACTCAGCACGTACCACCAGGAATGTCAGGAGTATGGTTCTTTCCCGGGGCTCCTGTCCGAATGTGACTGGGAAGGTGATTTGCCCAATAGGGTCTACTTTTTCCCCGGTGAAACCTTTTATGGGAGCGTGCACAGATTCTAGCAACCGCTGGTCTTCTAACTGCATTCTATTGAAACAGTGTTCGTAGATGATGTCTTCTGAACTTCCGGTGTCTACCAAGATTCGTCTCATGCGGTAATCTCCCCCTGCGGCGGATATGATTAAGGCATCCGTAGTGAGGTGCAGGTTTTCAACGCGTGGTTCGATGGTCATAGTGGCGAGCATCCAAGGTTCGAGCGTGGAGAAACTCCGTTTTGCCCCTTTTCCTTTGCCATTGTGTACCATATTCAACTCTCGCGGTCTTTTGCCCGCCGCTTTATCATTTTCTTCTTTGACGACTGGTGGACCCTGCTTGATGTCCCTTACCAAGTGCGCCAACTTACCTGCTTTCACAAAATATTCGATCTGCTTCTTCAACTGAAAACAATCGTTTGTGTCATGCCCGCTCCCTTTGTGGTATTCACAGTATTTACTTGTGTCTTTGTTTGGATTGTCTTTTAACGGCGAGGATTAAACTTGAGGTTTTCTGAGGCTAGAATTTCCGCCGGGGTTTTGCTCAGGTTAGGATAATCAGATCGAGGTCTTGAGGACTCGTTCCTTGAGTAGGTGTTTCTTGACCTATCGTAACGTGAATCCGTTTTGTCATTCCTCTGGAATCGATCTCCTCTGCCCCGGCCTTTGGCATTCCGCTGTTCCCTATCTTCTTGGTGTTTGAGGGCCTCTTTCTTCCTATTAGCTGCATGACTAGCGGCTACGGCCTTTTCTTGTATGACATATACCTTGGCAATTCGCAGTATTTCATCAATAGTGGGTGGCACGCCATCCCGCCCATGGAGGGTTCTTAACAACTCGTCATCATTTACTCCTTGTAGGAAAGCTCCACAAGCCAAATCATTTGTCACGCCGGGGATTGCTAAACTTTCCTTGTTGAATCTAACGATGAAGTTTTCCACCGTCTCATTGTCTCGCCGGCGAATATGGAGGAGCTCATTCCTATCTTTAGTGTGCCTACGTTGCTGGCTGAACTGTAAGATGAACTTGGCTTCCAAATCTTCAAAACTGTCTATTTCTCCTGTGGGTAAACTATCCCACCACACCCTGGCTGCCCCCATCAGTGTTTGCACAAACATCTTGCACCATAGGGGCATAGGCCAACACGCTACTTCCCCCGCGCTCTTAAATAGGTTAAGATGGTCATCGGGGTCCCCTAGACCATCATATTTACCTACTGTTTGAGGCATTTTAGGTTTTTCCTTGATAGGAGCTTCCGCTATCCTTCTAGTAAATTTGGACTTGAACGTTGCATCTACTGGCTTGTATGGTCGAGTAAGCTCGTCTTCTTCCACATTGACAGGTTGTATTGGAGGAACAACTCCGCTTTGGCTTATACCTGGAGTGGGAGTGAGTAGCGCTGAAGTGTTGTTTAGCACAGAACTGGGGCCTCTTCCCGGGGAAAGTCTGGGTCTGGACACGTTCCCTCTGTCATAGGCGGGTTCTACTGTTGGCTGAACTGGGGCGTAGGCCGGTTGTGAAGTGGGAAAGCTCCACCATGGTGGCATATAAGCTGCGTACGGCGACTGCTGAACATGACTCTGTGTGGTTCCCTGAGGGGTGTATGCTGCGTTGCCATACGGAGGTAAATATCCATATGGGGGTGCGTAATAGTATCCAGGAAAATACGGTTGATTTCCTGGTGTGACTGGGGCATTCAGTATTCCTGTCGGCATAACCACCGGCTGGTGAGGTGGAGTGGACAGTGCAGCTGTAAGTGCGGCTGTGTACAAAGGTGGCATGGCGTACGTAGCAGATGGTTGATAATAGTGAGGCATGCTCGCCTGCGGCGCAATGGTACTCGGACTTGCTGATGTAATAACTGGCATAGAACCATAGCGTGAGGCTTGTGCCCCAGTTGTTACCACGGGGGTGAACATGTTGACGCCTGCTAATCCCGGCTCCACAGACTGTAACCGCAGGGAGGTGTAGGGAAGTACGTTTACCCCAGTTGTTCCCTGGGCAGTAACTACATTCCCCGAAAAACCAGGGGGTGGTCCCTCTGCCTCGAATTCTAGATCAAGCGATCTGGTGACAACCGGTGAAACCGGGGTATTGGTGATGGGACCTGTCCCTGTCACCGGAGTGTTATTCGTGGCTGCTTGGCTTGGGGTTGCTGCTGCGTTCAGATCACCGGCCATGGGGCTCGAACTAATTGTTACCGAAAAAGGTCCCACGGATGGCGCCAATGAAGAAATACTGACCTTTCGGTAGGATTCGATGAAGACTTCAAATACCAATGATCCGAACCGGCAAACTACAAAACAGAAACACCGTTAGGACTCGTTACAGGAATGGGGTTATTCCTGTAACCACCCTCCGGCGTGAGAATAAGTCTCGAGTTTGGGAGTATGAAAGTATAAAGAGAAAAAGAAGATGTAGAGAGAATTCGATGATCTGTACCTTGCATGTTTACCTCTATATATAGTTTATGATTAGGGTTTCCCCTACTTGAATGCATTCCTATAAATCAGGGATTTGCATGATCTTCCCAGAAAGTTGAAGATTTAGTTATGTATCTTATCCATATCGAATGGAATATTCTAGAACCAATATTTATGATAGCTTATTTACAATAAAATAATAGGTAATGACCGGGTCGGGCTATCCGAATAGGGTCATACCTCGTCAAATAATAACTATATGAAAATCTAAACTTTTAAATATTAATAGGTTAAAAACTGAATTTATATATACTCGTATTATTTCAACTTATTACAATTAAGTATTTAAAAAGAAAATATTCTTTATTATGCATAAATATTTCGTGAATAGCTTCATCATCATCATCATACTCAGTATATCCCACCAATAGCAAAGCTAAGGTAGGGTCTGAGGAGGGTGAGATGTAGACAGCCTTACCTCTACCCCGTAGGAATAGAGAGGCTGCTTCCAATGAGACCCCCGGCTCGAATAGCTTATATGTTCAAATTTTTGAACAATCAAAATTATTTCCTTTACAAAACAACTTATTCATGTATATCTTAAAACTGAATTTAGTATAAAATATTAAGAAACATAAGTTAACAATGTTAACTAATAATCATTAATAATATTCCAAAAGTTTATTTTGGCATAAATTTAATAAATGGATGGTGACAACACTTTCATAAATAAAATAAACTAGGTATTTGCCCGTGCCGCGTTGCGGCGCATGTCAAACAACTCAAAAAAATTAACCGAAAATGAACCCTTCAAAGTTAACATCGTATATTACATATACATGCATAAATCAGTGATGAAGCACACGTATCCGAACAAACCAAAAGGTCAAACCTAAAACCTTACAAATGACTCACTATTTCAGTATTTCTACAGCATCCATGGAGCATATTCTAAGAAAATTAAAAGATCTTTGCTAAAGAAGGCTTATTTATTTATTTTAAAAAACTCCTCGATTAGTTTGATAAACTAAAATAGAAAGAAAGCTGTAACAAACAAAAACAATTGAAGCTGTTATTTGAGGTGTATCTGTAGGTGTTGATTTTATTGATATTGGGTTTTCATTTCCAGATGTATTTAACCTGCAAGTTGAGGGATAAGCTACATCAATTGGGAAGTCTTTAATTTATAAAACAAATACAAACAACAAAACAAACCTGGCGCTCGAGTTCTCACCTTCGGTCCCTTCTGATTTTTGCGTAACAAATCACATCCGCCAATGATTTAAAACCTGATCCTAATTATTATGCAGTGAGGTGCTCCACCGACAATAATATCTACTTTGGCACCTACCTGTGTTCCAAAACAGAATCATTCAAATATAACAATTGCCAATAATTGTGTATTGATAGATATTATTAATATGTCATAGTTCATAGTTATAAAAGTATATTTATAGGATTTGAAGGTGAAATTATAACTTTGACAAACAATTTTCTGGTTTATTAAATTTAATCAGTCAGAAACAATATTGTAATCTCTTTAAATAGTAAAACAAATTTGAATAAAATTACTAATCTAATAATATAGTTGGAACAATTTAAACTTGCATTAGTATCACTGGTACACTTGTATTGGTAAGTTGAGTAGAAACTGAAACAACTGACTCGTTTCCAATCTTGATAATCCAGCTGAATTTTAGACAAAGCCAGCCTCTCATCTGTGTTAAAAGCATAAACGATTTCATGTTTGCCTGTTTAATAAAAACTACTTAATAACTGGATAATAAAGAAGATAAGACTATTAAAGTAAAACAATCACTCCGGGAAAAAAGTATTCTCAATCTGTTGATGCCATTAACAACAAATTATATTTTAATCAAAATATATTGGCAAAGAAATTATGTTCACCTTGTATTCTGATTGCAGCTCGGGTTGCTCCTGTTCTTACTATTGGCGAGACGATTCACGACGCCGAAAGATAGACATAGTGACCAACAACGCAACTACAATTTTTTTTCTTTTAAGTTATCAAAAGAGTAAACAAAAACGCAATGCCCAATGGGAGTAAGCCAGGCTAAACTGGCAGATCACGTCAAATTAGGTATTGGGTTCAGGTCAGAACACATTCAAACCAAAATGGGTTCCGGTCATTTTAGAACAATATCACCAAAGCATTAATATATCAGTTTTCTTGGCCTACCAAGTGATGCTATGTACCAAGCTAATCTAACCAGGCTCAAACCGACCTGACCCAACCAAACCATTTTGCCAGGCTTAGTGTGTACCCACCATATCTAACTTAACCCAACTCAATTACGAAAACATACATTAACAAAAGCAACACCATAGATGTATCAGTTATCAAATCAATACAAATAATGTGAGCCCAAATTTGATAACAAAACAAATCTGAAAGTAAAAGACCAGCAAAGCAAATCTTCTTCCTACCTAACTTTACTCTTATAAAAAGCCCTAATTCTGACAGACACCAATCAAGTAATTGATAACCTAACTTATCCCACCAAAGCCCAAATTCAAAGAATTCATCACATCACTACAATAAAATCTACACAAAAAAAAACTTCAAAATAACATATAAAAACAAATCAACAGATCTTAACCATCACTAATAACAAACACAAAAAGCATCTCAATTTCAAACAAACACAAACTAACTACTAACATGTGAACAAAAAGATCAAAATGTACGAAATACGCATTGATATATGCTTCAAATTGAGTCGAAAGAGGTTGAAAAGTCCGCTGCTGCCAGGTTCAACAGCCGCCACCGCCCTTTGTCGCGAACTACGACCACTATTCATCAGCGTCGTTCCGACTATATCTAAGGTCGACGGTCAGGGAGGCTGGCGGAACGCCTGACCACCTTTTATCTCGAAAACCCTCTTTTGAGCTCAGAGATATGACTGAAGCTGCAGAAAAGATGAAAAGATGAAGAGTCGGGTCATGTAATAGACTAATAGCCCGGTGGAGATGCATGTTTTTTTTAACGTTGTTGACACGTGGGGAATCAAAACACAACACCTGAATAAATTAGAAGAAATCAAACTGTATAATTAATCAGTAACGATCACATATCATATAGCAGAAAACGAACAATCACCTGAATAAATTAGAACAAATGAAACTGTATAATTAATCAGTAACGATACCTGATCGTGTTTAGGCCTCTTTACGATCGAATCATTAGGCGCCGACATGCCGATTTCAACTTCCTTTATCGTACACCGTGATCAAAATAAAACCCTAATTTATAAAATTTACAGGTAGATTGGAAGAGGATGAAACGGTGTCGTCGAGAAAGAGATGCATGACGCCTATGGTTTCTTCGATCCTAGGGTTTCCAGAAGAGAAAGAAAAAGCATGACGTATGCATTGGAGGAGGAGGTGGAGGAGTCGCCGACGTCGGTGGTGATCAGAAGTTTACTGATGGAGGAGGGCCGGAAGTAGTCGTCGGCGACGGTTGATGCGTGAATCGCCACCGTGCTTGCTGAAGTCGTTTCCGACATTTTCTTTCTGGTTACGTTTGCCTTGGGCCTCTTCAGTCTTCAACAAAGGTCACGTATGGTGTTTTTGGCGAAAGTGTTAGTGGGGAAAGGGTTAAAGGAGTGTGGAGTGGTGGCCGGATATGGTGGTGCCGGAGATGGATGGTGGAGCGGGGCTCAAAAAGGGAAAGTGGAAAACAGGGATCGAACAGGTGCCTTTTGTATCAAAAGGGCCTATACTAACCACTTTACCAAATGCACAAGTGTATGAAATTATGAAACATAACATGTATATATACAATAACACTATCGAGTAGTCACTGTTGGTTGTTACTATTCATTGACTTCTCTTTTTAATATATAGGGTAATGATAAAATAATTAAATTACCTCACATCTTTCTAAACATAGTGGCTGGATGTAGTAAGATATATAAAAGAATATTGAGATTAAGAATGGTTTTGAGGGTATCTAAAATATGGAGGTAAAAATCATGATTTTATAGAAAGTTTGGCTTGTCAAGAAAGAAAAAGAATTGATGAGGTAACTAAATTCTTTACGTGGCATGTTTAAAACAAGAATGGCAAACTAAACGTATAGTTTGATGCCATGTAGCTTTAAGGATATGGATTGTTGACTATATATTTATGTATTATCTTTTTCTCCTTATCATATTTTGGTTAAATCCTTTTACGTTTGTTAAAGAAATTTATTATGTTTCATTTGGTTTATTTTATTTTCTAATACGTTATACTATATGGGTTTAGATATGTTAAATACTTATAACGAAGCTTAGTTTTTTTTAACTATTAACATGTTGCTTAATATAAGTAGCATTTAGTAATATCAAAATTCAGGTATTACAATTCTCATGGAAAACTAAAACTGAATAATTATTGCTGACAGAGTACCAACAACATTACAAAATATTAAATACAATATAATGAATTGTTTAGCCATAAGTACAATTTAATGTACTTTATGTTACGTAGATTATATAAAATCTATATTAACCCATTAATGTTTAAACAGTTAATGAGTAAATAAATTAAAATAAAAGAAAACAATATTTTGGTCAGGAGTTTTGGTATGACAGAATTTTCAGGTGAAGGATATATATTAGTCACAAATATTCAACTAAAAGATTAGATCAATTATGTAACACCCTAACCCGGAACGGGCTGACGTGTTACTTTTACAGAGTCAGATCAAAAACATAATTCCATTAATACTTAAATGTATTGCAAGACTTTACAACTTAATGAAGGATATCTAATCCAGTACAATTAATTCTACGGTCTTTTCCAAACACTCGAGCACTCTTCTATATCCAGTCCCAGTAATCTTGATAACCTGACGTAAAGATGAAAACACAAAAACGTACGTCTGAGCAAAATTTGAAAGTTTTGCCCAGTGCGCGGATAGAGAGAAACAAAAAGGCTTATTTTATTTGAGAAAAAGGCTAAGTTCTTCAGAAATCATTTGTTTTAGCAAAAACGCTAAGTTTTCATAATTCAAAATATATTAAATAAGTATAACAAAATTATCATAATTTGATATACAGATTTACCCGAAGTCCAGAAAGTTCATTTTATTACAGAAGTTGATACAGGGTAGCTAGCCCATGTATCCAGACATGAATGGAGTGTGGGCAAATCACACCGGCCATTCACCAGATATCATACTTTATTTACTTTTTCCTAGGATCGATCCATACGCCTCTAAACAGAAGTCCATAGACTAAAACAGAAGAGACGACGTGAACTCGACTCACCGTCACGGATGGTGCCACATCATTTTATGCCACAATGATGGGTCTGTGGTCATCCTCACAGAAAAGGGACCGACTTGGGTAACATAATACATGTACATAACCTTAAACTTGTACATTTATAAATGGGTAACATAATACATGTACATAACCTTAAACTTGTACATTTATAAACACGTAACTTTATAAACTCGTAACATTTTTATAATATAAACTTATTGCATAATTTAAAAATCAGGAATCAGATGCCCGAAGGTCAAATAACATGTGTTAAAGGAAGGGATTCTATCCGTACCTTTAACGATGATCACAATATTGAAATAAATCTTATATTTCGACAAGACACTTCTCAAAATCCTACAATGTCGTTATATGTAAATTTAGACATGTTAAATAATAACCAATACTTTGTTTTGTTTATTTGAAAGTTTGGAATTTTAGATTATCACTTGTATTCTAGTGACTTGCTCAACATCAATAAATAAATAAAATTACATATATAAATATACTTGTTATTTATTGTTGTAGCTCAACAAAATAAAGTTTAGATACACTTCTTTAAGTTTAGACGTCACTTATGGCTGTTTATTATAATTATTATAATATTAATATAATTATAGTATTATGAATTTACTAACGATCATGAATTTAATCATTAAGATTTAATCATGATTGTTGTATAAAACTTTAAAAGACAAGATTTTATAATAATTATCATAAACAGTTAATTAATAAAAAATAAATTAGCTGTAGATATGATATAAATCTATGACTTCAAAATTTTAATGTATAAAATAGCTAATTAAACTTATACTTTCCATTTCAGTTACCAATATAGTAAAAAAAATGTTAATTTACAATAATAATATATAGATTTACTAGGTTATAACCCCGTGTATTACACGGGTTAAGTAAATAAAAAATCAAATAGTTAATAACGAAGATTTAACAATTAGAAAACGATATTTTTAAGACATGTTTTTGATATCCAAACAAAATTTTGTGTCATGTGAACATACATTTAATAACCCAAGTTTTATTTAAATAATAGCGGTCTTAATTTTAATAACCCAAGTTTTATTTAAATAATAGCGGTCTTAATTTATTAGTTCTAAAAAAATGTTGAAATGTCCAGTTTAGGCATATAGATAAACAATTAGCCAAATAGATAAACTTATAGCTACAAAATAATATTTAAATTTAAATTAATCAGATAAGTATAAATTATCGGTAATTATTAAATTATATAGCTTTAAAATTTAATATTTTATGAAACTTTATCCATAATTTTTTAAATATTTGAAACAAATATTAAATTTAATAATTTAAATTAAATAATAATTATCTACCATTAATGATGGTCAAGAATAATAACAAATGTCCTTTTTATTGGTTTCTTTTATTATATAGTATAAATAGATTAACTTATTTAAAACAAAGGTATATGTAAACTCAAGAATAATCATTTTAAATTCAAAGCCTGTTTATGTAAGTTTCTATCCATATCTCTTGAAACGTTATTTATCAAAACTTTATTAAAAATAACAATCTCTTTTATAGATAAACTATTACGATTAAATGATTTAATATATAAAAATTAGCTTAACATTTTTTTAACAATATTTGAATCATATATTAAATTTAATAAATTAAATAATAATTATCTACAATTGATGATGGTCTAGAATAATGACAAGTGTCCTTTTATTGGTTTCTATCTGATGCTTTTTTTATTAAACATATATATGAGTTTCTTTCTAAAAATAATACTTGAGATATAAGATTTAAAACAAAACCATAATGCAAAATATTGTTTAAATTTAATTTTATAATTATCTTTTAATTGATATTAATTAATTATCTAAAAAAAATAGATGCCCTCATTGAATGACATGTGTCCCAAATCAGGTTTCTTTTATTATATAGTATATTATTAGTTCTAAAAAAATGTTGAAATGTCCAGTTTAGGCATATAGATAAACAATTCGCCAAATAGATAAACTTATAGCTACAAAATAATATTTAAATTTAAATTAATCAGATAAGTATAAATTATCGGTAATTATTAAATTATATAGCTTTAAAATTTAATATTTTATGAAACTTTATCCGTAATTTTTTAAATATTTGAAACAAATATTAAATTTAATAATTTAAATTAAATAATAATTATCTACCATTAATGATGGTCTAGAATAATAACAAATGTCATTTTTATTGGTTCCTTTTATTATATAGTATAAATAGATTAACTTATTTAAAACAAAGGTATATGTAAACTCAAGAATAATCATTATAAATTCAAAGCCTGTTTATGTAAGTTTCTATCCATATCTCTTGAAACGTTATTTATCAAAACTTTATTAAAAATAACAACCTCTTTTATAGATAAACTATTACGATTAAATGATTTAATATATAAAAATTAGCTTAACATTTTTTTAACAATATTTGAATCATATATTAAATTTAATAAATTAAATAATAATTATCTACAATTGATGATGGTCTATAATAATGACAAGTGTCCTTTTATTGGTTTCTATAATATTTTATGAAACTTTATCCGTAATTTTTTAAATATTTGAAACAAATATTAAATTTAATAATTTAAATTAAATAATAATTATCTACCATTAATGATGGTCTAGAATAATAACAAATGTCATTTTTATTGGTTCCTTTTATTATATAGTATAAATAGATTAACTTATTTAAAACAAAGGTATATGTAAACTCAAGAATAATCAT
The DNA here is from genome assembly GCA_030545235.1 of Helianthus tuberosus. NCBI lineage: Eukaryota > Viridiplantae > Streptophyta > Magnoliopsida > Asterales > Asteraceae > Helianthus > Helianthus tuberosus. The sequence goes on along the minus strand of CM060433.1, from coordinate 185,062,847 downwards.
TATAAATTCAAAGCCTGTTTATGTAAGTTTCTATCCATATCTCTTGAAACGTTATTTATCAAAACTTTATTAAAAATAACAACCTCTTTTATAGATAAACTATTACGATTAAATGATTTAATATATAAAAATTAGCTTAACAATTTTTTAACAATATTTGAATCATATATTAAATTTAATAAATTAAATAATAATTATCTACAATTGATGATGGTTTAGAATAATGACAAGTGTCCTTTTATTGGTTTCTATCTGATGCTTTTTTTTACTAAACATATATATGAGTTTCTTTCTAAAAATAATACGTGAGATGTAAGATTTAAAACAAAACCATAATGCAAAATATTGTTTAAATTTAATTTTATAATTATCTTTTAATTGATATTAATTAATTATCTAAAAAAAATAGATGCCCTCATTGAATGACATGTGTCCCAAATCAGGTTTCTTTTATTATATAGTATAGATATAGATATGTTACAGAACTTTTGATAATATAAATGTAAAATAATTAAGAAATGTCTATTTTTAACAAACTCATGCTTATCGGAATAAATTAATTTTGTTTAAGAAAGTGAGTTAAACTTAAGTGGCCAGGTTAAAAGTAAAAAAAAAATATTAATTAAGTCATCGTTTTCATTTGAAAAGGTAAGAATACATGTTTCCATTTTATCCTTCTGGTCTTAACCAGTCCACCAGAATTTTTTTCTTATTCTAGTAGAAACTTATTATTTAGTATTTATAAATAATCATACATGTAAGAAATCATGAGTACTAAAATTAATTTAATACCTTTCTGAAGTAAGATGAATGTTGATCGATGATACAAGAGTTGCCGGAAAATTATGAATCTTGCCGGAAAATTCTTTTTAGAGTGTAAGGGATCAGAAACTAGAAAAGTTTGAAGGGAAATATGTTATGGTTGAGAGGGTCCTAGATGGGTTTTTTTTTTTTTTTTTGAACGGCAACACACTATTTATATAAATAAATAGAGCCAGCAAGGGGCTGAAAAACACACAGACAAAAAACAAACAAACAAAACAAGGGAAAACAGAAAAAACAAGCGATTACAAAAGATCCGACACGTCAAAAACCACCCACTTATCCCAATCCAACCTCGGGAGCTTAGTGCGGTTAGAAATCCAGAGATAGACGTCTTCTTTTATCAGGTCGACCATTCTCCGAGTAGAAACAAACTGCCCCTCGAACACTTTGATATTTCTGGCATGCCATATCCGCCAGACCGTGGCCATAATGACCGTGTAGACAACTCTCCTCCATCTTGCCGACCCAATGTTGCCAGTTAACTCGTTCACAATATCATTTAAACTTCCCAAATTAATCGGAGGGGGAATCCGCATCCAAACCGCGATCTGCCACCACACACTTCGAGCCCAGATGCAATTAGCAAACACGTGATTAGTATCCTCAGTCCCGTACCCGCATCTATCACACAAAAGGTTCTGTAAAGTAACACCTCTTTTATCTAAATTTATTTTATCCGCCACTTTCCTTTTTAACACCCTCCACATCAAATAATTACTCTTTAACGGAGCCCAATAGTTCCATCTAAACGGAGCCTCACTAATCGTATCATTGTCGTCCGCAATTTCAGCCCGCACACACTTTATAGAGAACCTGTCACCAACTTTGTTTTCCCACTGCCATGTGTCCATTTTATTTTCTTTAATACTGACCGATTGGAGAAGACCCGATAGACGATGAAACTGATCCCATTCCTCCAATGTATTAGGACTTCTTATCCAGTCCCACTTCCAAACAAAATCCAGCCCCACCTTCCCAGAATAGCTCCTCACCATACCGTCTTTATCTTTCGCGAGTTTGAACAGATCAGGAAAGGACCACATCAGCCTGTCTTCACGGAGCCATCGGTCCTTCCAGAATCGAACCTTCGACCCGTTACCAATATTGACAGACAATTTCTCATCTATATTAATACCCAGCTTCAATAAACTTCTATCTACTGCCCCGATATCCTTCCAAACGCCTGGGATTGATTTTTTAACCGGAATCAATTTCGTGTCCACTTTATTTTTATGTATAGCACATATTACCGCAGCCCAAAGCTGAGTGGGATTGTCTTTATATCTCCACCACCATTTCGACATCATCGCAAGATTAAAGTCCGACAACTTACCAATCCCAAGACCACCTTTGGTTTTGGGTTTAGACATCACGTCCCATTTAACCCATCTCATCTTATTAACGTTACCTTTTCTACCCCAAACGAAATCCCTTCTAATGCCTTCAATCTTCTTTAAAACCGACTTAGGAGCCGAAAACAAAGAGAGGTAATAAGATGGCATACTACCCAAAACAGATTTTGCCAACGTCACCCGTCCAGCAAAAGACAGCGTGTTGGCCTTCCAACCCGAAAGCTTGCGCTGAATTTTATCTATCACCACTTTCCAATTCTTGACCAGTTTCATGTTGGCGCCTGTCATGTTGGCGCCTAGATGGGTTTTTATAGTCAAGGTTTTGCAAGTGAATTGAAGATGAAGATGAGGTAAATGACTAGAGCAAGCAGGTGAGTAGCCATCTATACGTGTCTATTTTCTATTTGGTGTCCAAGTAATTTGGAGAGTTAAAAGACACGTTTATGACAAAGGCGACGTGGCTTCATTTTGCTAGATGATTCATCCTTTCTTCCTGCCCAAGCTTTTCAAGATTTTTTTTTACACAATTCTTTCACTAGGCTTTTATATTTTTTTTTTTCATATTCGATTAATAATTGAACGTTTAAATTTATATAAAAATGTGACTTTAAGTTTATTAAATTTTCTCAAAACCCCTACCAATATTATATAAATTCCTACCAATATTATATCCATGATATTTAATACGTAGTTTTGTTTAAAAGAAATCGGGTGTTACAAATTATAATATGAATAATTCAAATTATTGTTTATAGCACAACGTAATAAATGATCACGTATGATCTTTTCGTGATAATAATTCACTATAAATAATTAAACATAAACAATTTGATTTTTCGAACAACATATGATGCATAAACATGTTAAAAACAATATATAGATATCGATGTAACCCATAATTATATAAATTATAATACGGATTAAAAGATCTTTTAACTCAACCAAATATTGTATGAATTACAATATGGTTTATTTTGAGAGATTGAAGAACAATGATAGGTAAAAGATTACCTACCTTAACTTACTAACAAATAGAAAGAATTTATAAACACGTACCTTAAATATCATTCGAATAAAGGAGGTAATCGGAAGCACCGGAGAAGCGACAATCGGAAGCACCGGAGAAGCGACAAACCTCTATCTTTTCTTTCCATGACTTATGATGGTGCTGATAACGTGTTGTGAAACTAGCCTAATAGCAAACAATAAGAGAAAGAGATGTAGGGAGAAAGAGATATTTCATTGATCGATATATCATACAAGAGATGCAATGGGAAGTATATATATAGGGGAAGAAAACTTGGAGAAGAAGCTAATCTATTTTTGGTGTTGATAACCATAATATTAATAATGAGTAAATTACAAGTTTTGTCCTTTATGTATGTCCAAAATTGCAGGCGCTGTCCTTTGTCTTTAAAATTGACGAGTTTTGTCCTTAATGTTTGCAAATCTTGCACGTTATGTCCTTTAGGGCAAACCCAGTTAGATTTTTTTGGTTAAATCATATTACACAAGGGTAATTTGGTCCTTTTACCTAGTTTTTTATATTATTTAATAAAATTAAAAAAAATGATATATTCAACTCAACCCCTCTCTCTCTACTCTCTCTCTCACTCACAGACTTCACCCCTCTCTCTCCACCCCACCCCACCATTGCCGGACTGAACTACCACCACCCCCACCAACCGACCACCACCAATTCCATCACACCACCTCCACCTATCGATCAAAACTACCGCACTGCACCCACCATCACCGCCGCACCCAAATCATCACCATAACCCAAATCACTACGGCACCCACTCTTTCGATAAGATCGCAACCAATTCACACCACTTCATCGATCAAACCCTAACAAACCTTCATCACCTCCCCAAATCCCCCACAAATCACACCAAAATGACCGATTCAACCGAAAAATTATCATACTTACAAGCAATCACAGGCGTAGAAGACATCGATTTATGCACAGAAATCCACCACTTCTGCCGCCAGTTCCGCCACCGCCACCGCCACAGGTAACATCGATTTATGCACAGAAATCAACCACTTCTGTCGCCTTCACCACCACCATTCAAACCCATCTCATCATTTTTTTAAGATCTGAAAACAAGAGATATGTTAGGGTTTCAAAAGATGGTTAAGAGATATGCTCAGATCTGGTGGTGGCGGCGGTTCTTGAACTAGTACACCCTTGGAGCGGTGGTTGGGAGTGGGGCGGTGGGTGGTGGTTGGGAGTGGTGCAGTGGTGAACAGTGATGGTGTGGGTGATGTTGAGAGTTGTGGTGATGTTGAGAGAGAAAGACAGACATGGTAGAACCAGAGAGAGAGAGATATGAGCTCTATGATATAAATATACAAATGTTATATTTATGTATATAATATATTAAATTATATCAGATGTTTAAATTTTTTTATTGTTAATTAAATATTTATGTATATACATGGTAAAAAGACCAAATTACCCTTGTGTAATATGATTTAACCAAAAAAATCTAACTGGGTTTGCCCTAAAGGACATAACGTGCAAGATTTGCAAACATTAAGGACAAAACTCGTCAATTTTAAAGACAAAGGACAGCGCCTGCAATTTTGAACATACATAAAGGACAAAACTTGTAATTTACTCTATTAATAATATATTTATAACACTATATTATTGAGATTTTAAAATTTTCATGGTGCTAGTTGTTTTTTGTTTGTGTGTGCTTTTTTAATTCTACTTTGAGACGTGGTAATGAGCAAATATCCAAACATTATTGACTAGAAAGCGAAGTAGAATTGAAGTTCTAGGAGGAAATTGGAAAGGGACAGGACAATATGTGGTAATAAAAGTAGTAAATGGTAAAAGACAAAAACCATACGCTTTTGTTATTAAACTAGTTTATGCCCCGCTCGTGTTGCGGAACGATAAGTGGAATATTTCTCAGTTTGATAACATGTATTTATGTGTTTCAGTTGCTTGAATATACTACTCATAACACGATCTCAAAAAAAATTACATCGAGACATAGGTAAAAATACGCTCGTCATAGAGTAACTTTAATAAAGTCCAACAGTAGTAACATTTGTCTACCAATAGCAAACGACCACTATTCCCACGGGTTGGTTCGTCATGGTAGCAAAGGGAAAAAGCTAAAAGATAAAATACTAAAATGAATAAAAGTAAAGGAACAAAACATGTACACTACAAAAGTTAAAGAAGAGTGATTAAACACGCATATAAACAAAGTTAAACAATAAAAATAAAGTTTTTTTTTAAAGAGAGGGTCTAAACATATATATTAGCGAAGTTGAATGTTTAAAAGCAAAAATACAAAAAACCACGATCAGTTACTAAAAGGAATAAAAATAGAAGGATTAAACATGTACAATGCTAAAGTTAAAGCAGATGGACTAAACAAGCATATAAACAAAGTTAAAAATAAAAAGTTTTTTTAAACAAATAGGCTAAACTCATATATTAGCGAAGTTAAATGTTTGAAATTAAAATATAAAAAGCAACGACCAATTAGTGGGTGCCAGGCAGCTCCCTGACACTATTCCCCTCATTTAGGGCTGTAAACGAACCGAACGAACACGGACAAAACCATGTTCGTGTTCGTTCGTTAAGGAAATTAACATGTTCGCGAACTGTTCACGAACGCATACCGAACATAAGTTTATATTCGTGTTCGTTCGTTAAGGAAATTCAGTTGTTCATGAACAGTTCGTGAACACTGGTCTCGAGCACAAACAAACGCAAGCAAATAAAAATGACGCAAACGAACATTTAACTTGAAAATAAAAAAAAAATTGTTATCCTTAAACATTGGATATAAGTAGTTAAATACAAGACAAAATTGCAGAAAACAACCTTTATGTTTGCCCCATACTGCACTTTATACCTTTCACTATGAAATCGGCAAAAACCAACCTTTATGTTCATGTTTTGCAACAGGTTCAACCTTTAACATAAATGACGTTTATTTTTCTTGTTAAACCCCCCTCACATGCAATGCATGTGAGGGTATTATTGTCATTTCAGTTTTGTCTTTTTATCACTAAATTAAATTAAAATTAATGTAGTCCACCATCTTCATCATCTTGCCTGCAACATCAATATTTCATCATCTTCTTCTCTGCATCCATACATCCCAAACACAATTGTCAAACAGAGAGAAGAAAATTAAGATACTTTGGGGATGGTGACTGTTTAATTTCATCTGGGTGTTGTTAGTTTGAGCTAAAGGTATATGGGTTCTTGTGTTAGGGTTAGGGTTTTGTTGTTTGTTGTGATTTTGGGGTCTGAAATTGTTTAATTTTATCTAGGTGTTGTTTTGAGCTAAAATTTTGTGGGTTGTTGTCAATTTATGTTCTAGATGATAGATTTGGTGAGGTGATTTTAGGGTTTACTGATTCTAGTGAAAATGGGGGTTTGTTAATTTAGGGTTTGTTTTGGGTTGATTTGATTTAAGGGTGGTTAATTTGGTGTACCGTGATATGGGATCATCTGGGTTTTTTACGATACCAGTTCCTCTAGCTCCATATCCAACTCCTGCACCATTTACACCCCCTGCAACTGGTATTTTAGTGTTGTTTTAATCTTTATTTCTTTTTTTTAATTTCTGTTTTAAGAAGATTGTAAGTTCAGTTTTATTGTAATTGGATAGATTGAAAAACTAATAGTCAAACTTACTACTTTTTAAATGTTGAATTAGTATTAATATCTTTTCTTTTGTAGCTCATAAAGATTAACCCGTGAAAGCTTTTTATAGCACATAAATCTATGGATTCTTTTTCTGTAATATGATATAAATCTTGCAGATAATTGAAAACTAATCAAGAATCAAGTTGACTTTTGAAAAAAGTCAGTGGTAGTAAACAGAGTACTCTGTTTTTTTCTTTGAACGGGTTCAGAAAGACAATTAGTATGTTCATGATGTCAAAATCTTCTTCTTTATCCGGTAGGAGCCACCTCGGTTTGTAGAAACCTCGGATTCGTTCTCCGGGTTGCTGTTGTTTGTGGTTGGGATCTTGTTGTTCATGGTGGCATTTGTGAATGATAGGGATTTTTAAAACACCACCGGTCATCACCGTTTTATCCATCACCGGTAACCATCTCCGGTCATCTCTCTCTCTCATTCTTCCGACTCTCTCTACATCTCTCAAACTAGCCATTTCTCTCTCTAAGTGTGTAGTGTGTGAGTTGTTTTCGGGAAGAAGAACATAGATACATGGGTATTAGTAACAGGTGTAATCAATGGAATATTTAAAAAAACAAAAAACTATTAAAAAGATAACTAAAATGACCAAAAAGCCCTCACATGCAAAGCATGTGAGGTAACTTAACCAGAAAAATAAACGTCATTTGTGTTAAAGGTTGAACATGTAGTAAAACATGAACATAAAGGTTGGTTTTTGCGGATTTCATAGTGAAAGGTATAAAGTGCAGTTTTGGGCAAACATAAAGGTTGTTTTGTGAAATTTTGTCTAAATACAATCATGATAAATCAAAACACAAGAAGTCTACTACACCAACAAACCACCAAATGATGAATCAAGTTTAATTAACTTAGACATAATTATCCCCAAAAATGTCTTAGAATGTCCAACTTTTAGCTAACTTAGAAAAAAATAGGGTTTCAAGTTTTCAATATGTTTAGATAAAAGGTTTATTATTTATTATTATTTTTAATATAATCAAACGAACACGAACACGAACACGAATGAACGTAAACGAAAGTAACCGAACATATTACCGAACGTTCACGAACGCAGTCGAACGAACGAAACTTGTGTTCATGTTCGTTCTCTAAGCTAATCGAACGAAATTTTTTGTTCGTGTTCGTTCGTTAAGCTAATCGAACGAACATAAATGAACTTCCCGACGAACGGATCACGAACTGTTCGTTGAACATTCGGTTCGTTTAAAGCCCAACGGCCTCATTGGAAATGTATGTATGTATAGTGATCAAGTAAATAAACATATAAGTGATTCAAACATAATATAATATAATTTTAGAGTTTTCAATACTCTAATGAATCTAAACAATTCATGATCAACAAAAATCAGTATATAAATCATAAATGTGATTAAAACTTGGATTAGGCTTGGCCGACAATGCATTTGGCTCTGTCGTATTCTGAATAGCATATAACCTAAAAGTTTTACAAATCGGTGAACGATATTAAACATACTAGCTTTAGTGTCTTTTGTTGAAAGTTTTGGGTGTGAATGAAAGTCTCAATTGGCAAAACACTTTGTCCCACATTGGTGTGGGAACAAAGGGAAGGGTTATTTATAAGGTAAAACCTTAACCAAAAAATTGTAGTCTTATGACATGTTTTATCACAAGTCATACCCCCACGCGCGTAGAGGGGGTGCAAAAATTGAGTTTCAGAACTTGAATTTGGTTGAACTCGTGCGTGCCCGCACGTCCTGCGGACACGAATGCAGCTCAAAAAACCCACGCCCGCGTGAGGCCGGTTTTTGCACTGATTCGTAACTGTTATTCGTTTTAATCATCATTATTTTTAAGTTTTTAAATTGTTATGATTACGTTACTGACACAATAATTTCATTAATGACCATTATTCTGGTTTTAATTTGTTGCAATGATGATTATAATTCAGTTATGGTTTTATGACTATAAAACCAAACGAACCAGTTTAAACACACCACAACATCTTCTCCTCTATCAATCTCTGCAACATCTCTTCTGTTTCTTTTTAGGCAAGTGTTCAAGTCCGGCAGTGCGCTGTTACTGCTTAGAACCGGCGTACCCTGGGAACAGACGACGAATTTGTTTAAGGGAATTGTGTCAAACACAAGCCTGGTTCACTGTTACTGTTTCTTTTTGCCTTCCTGTTTTTTCTGTTTTAGATTTTCGAGTTCATATCAGCGGTTACTAATAAACAAAAACAGATTATATTACTAATTGTTCCTGCATTGTTTCTTTTCAGAATTGAATCCCAGCCCATGAACACTATTGTTTCTGCGATCATGACTTTTGCTGTTGCTCTCACAACCAGTTTGGTTGCACCACTGCCTAATGCAGTGACTTCGCATGCTGAGATGTTCTTTTATCTGACCACGTTGAACCTAGCAAGGTTCTTGACTGAAACTATTCCCGATGTTGTTGAAGGCGATATGGATGCTCAACCAGTGAGCACGGTTCATGCTCGGAATCATTCGGATTTCTTGTGCCGCAATTATATCTTGAATGGTATGGTTGATATGCTTTACAATGTGTATTGCAAAGCCAAGACTGCCAAAGAATTATGAGAGTCTTTGGATCGCAAATACAAAACAGAAGATACGGGCACTAAGAAATTTGTGGTGGCTAAGTTCTTGGACTTCAAAATGATACACTCTAAAACTGTCATTAGCCAAGTCCAAGAATGTCACACCCTGGCTTTTGCGAAGCGTGGTTTATTTGGTGTGACTTCTTAATACCATAGCAACAATCATAACATTGCTATATGGTAAAAACATGAGATGTTTATCCATTAATAAAGTTTAGAAAATACCACATTACCATTGTCTGAAAACATCAATACCAAATTAACTTACAATCATGACGTGTTTAAATGAGTTCCCAAAGACTCAACAAAAGTACTTAAATAAAACCTGAGTTTAGAATCATGTATCCCGTCCAGGGAAGGAATACACCCTCTAAACTCAACAACCCTGGATAACATCTTTTATTCAAACGCAGCTTGACACATGCATACCCCGCCAGATCCACTAGTTCCCTGAAATACATTTAGTTTGAAAAATCAACAATAGTTGAGCGAGTTCATGTGTATGTGAGTATGTAATAACCTTTGTAAACAGTATATGTATGTATGTCCCGGTATGATTGCAAACAAGGAAAAGATCACCAATGGTTTGCAAGACCACTGATATGTGTGACGGTGTAGGAAGACTCAAACCTAGCAAAGTTGTACCGGGCTCCCGGCTGGAAGACATAGTCACCACTATGGGCCGCCCCGGCCTCATGGGTGTGGGCTCGCTATGTCACACCCCCAAAATACTACCTAGGAAAGTCCCTTTTAGGCGTGTGACGTACCAACAATGAGCCACCAATTACATTGAACACATACAAGTTAATAGATAAAAATCTTCAAATAATAAAATACCATCAATAAGTATAAATGAAAACCAATATGTTCAGCGGAAGCAAATAGTAAACCAATGTTAAACAGTTTCAGAACCAATGTTAGTATCAATAAATCAATCACGTGAATCCCTCCAGTCGACCCATGACCACTCCAGCTACTCCAGACAACATGTTCCCAAATCCAAGATATCTAACGACCTGTGAGCATGCAACAAGTTTATCAGACAACGCTGGTGAGTTCATAGTTTTACGAAAACGTTGGTTACCAAGTGTTTAGTTAATCCATTGAATTTAATTCCGAAAGTAATGTTGATAATATCTCGATACTGAACAAGACGGCTCCTGATGTATGTTTTGCCCGTTCCCCAGTGCTCCTATCAAAGCACTGGGCCCGACTGGGTCATTAGTTCACACCCGCCCTCTCTCAGGAACGGGGTGAGGGTTCCAAACCTAAGTAGCGCTACCAACTAATACCCCGCTACCACCCACGATAGCAAAAGATGGGACTTAAGAGATAGAGAGTGAGAATATTATCCAACATCCCAGTTTTACCCAAAAGATTTATCCCTCCCCGGGATACACACTGACTGTCCCAAACCACCGGGACGCATGCTCAAAAGTAATGAACTCACCTTAGATGTGCTCGGTATTTAACAAGTTACTTTACCCGCTCCAAGTTGGTCAACCAAACCCTACCGTGGTTACCAAAGACAGTTAGTTTAGTATTCACACGCATCACGTATTCTACATACACGTCACTTAAGTAACATACAAGTGCAACACTTATCCTTATGCAAGTCGTAATCGTTAATCATGCAACACACCGATTCATGGCATTTATCATAAAGTCACATCGCAGGCGTATGGAATTCAGGTACAAGTACATTAGGTAACAATATACTCATTTTAGAATGCTGCTCGCAACCTATATCATGGCAGTCAACACATACTTACATATTCAAGATCCAACAATGTATTCGTTCAAAGTGTGTGGTCCTATCTATGGCCCGTTAGGAGTGTGTGCGACTAAACAAAAGTGTGCAATTATGAGGGGAGTGTACGGTCCATCCGGCGTGTGCAAATCTAAACAATGTCGGCCCATTAGTTTGGGGTGTAGCCCATGAAGTGTACGAGTGGACCCGGGTTGTGCGACCGGCTCTAATCTTGTGCGATTCATACATGTTCTCGGCCCAATAAGGTTACGCAACTGGGCTGTGGGTTTGCGAGTTGCACTTGTGCGACTGACCGAGCCCACTATTTCCGAGTTTTCCGTAAGCGTAACCCCCAACAGTTTCAATCCCATTATTAGTTCCAATTAGTTATTTAATGTAAACCCCTAAACTTCCTCTAACAGTTTAATCACCATACTCATTTTACAAATTAGGTTACTTATCATACTTGTACCTATCATCATACAAATCCTAGCTTTCATGCACCACTACACAACAATAGCAGCAATAGCCATATATTTGCTCATGACCATTATCACAGTTACAAAATTCACAACTTCCCATAACTTTCACATGGCACCCTATTGGACTAATCATGCTTATTACCTAGTTTATTTGTCACCAACAATCATTCGGCTCATATGACATATAGGCACATAATTCAACCTCAACAACAAGACATCATCACAACATTTGATTTTCATGACATTAATATCTTTGATTAATCTGACAATGCACATGGCCGCCAATTTCCTTGTTCAAGATTACATACCATTCTATTGGACCAATTATGCCACTAACTTTATTAATTTCATAAGGCATTAGTTTGTTTTCTACTTCACATTCTAAGTCATAATTTGTAGCACAACCCTAGCACATAAACAATTCACCACATAACATATTCGAATTCTTTACACAACTTTATTTAACAATCTGTTATTTCATTACTTTAACACTATTAACCAATCCCTGAATAAGAACCAACCCCACAACCGATCCCTCTCCCTTAGCACATATTATGAAACATCAACATGATCTCTCAACTATATACAATTCACGAACCCACATTATGATTACCAGGGTGTTTCGGGTGTGTACAAAATCATAGTAACAACTATATCACAAATCAAGAATCACAATCCTCCCTAACACTTAATCAATCAAGAGATCATACTTGTTCGCATATAAACAAAACAGTCTACAAGATTAAGCGAGCATAAGGTAATACTAACCGAAAGAATTATGGTGATGGTGATCACGACCTGGGGGAAAGGGGTCTCCTGTTGTCGTACTTTGTAATAGGGGATAAGGGTGTTTAGGGTTTACCAAAACTTGTAACTAATAAATTACGTATCATATAAAGTATATAATATACACATGATTCCTTGGATTGGTTTGGGCCGAAGTATAATGAACAGGTTCTAATCGCAGGCCCAAGTGTATAACCGGCCCCAAGTACTAACTATCTAGATGGGCTTGGTTAACTAAGTACGATTATCACAATTATAAGTGTGTGTGCAAGCTTGGTTTGGGCCTCATGCCCAAATGTATAAAGGAGTGATAAACGAGCACAAGATAAATAAATGAACACAGAGACACACGGTTTGAGGAATTTCAAAGAGTGTTGACCTTAAAGATTCGGGTTGTCACATCATCCCCAACTTGAAAGAAATTTCGTCCCGAAATTTGACAAGTAATCACAGGGAAGTGGAGTGATAAATCAAGATCGTTGCGGATTTTCCTCAGGTGCCACATCATCCCCAGCTTGAAATGGAATTTCGTCCCGAAATTCACCAGTTTTACCAGAATTAGATTGGTCATCAGGAAAAAGTTGAGGGTATTTAAGTTCCATCTGATCCTCGCGTTCCCACGTGAACTCCGGTCCACGTCTTGAGTTCCAACGAACACTCACGATTGGAATTCGACTAAGTTAACGAACCATGACTTCCTAGTCCATGTGTTCGATAAATTCCTCCAGTAAAGGTATCACACGTGTTTCATCAGACAACCACTGCCTTAGATCCGAAACGTAAATGACGTCGCGTACATTACCCGATTCGTCGGGTAACTCGAGTTTGTAGGTTACGCTACTAATTCCTCCCAGACTGTTGAATGGTCCCTCGTGATGTCAGTTAAGTTCGCCATGCTTCCCAAGTATCCCACACCCTCCTAGGGTGAGACTCTCAACATGATACGATCGCCTACAACGATTTTCCAGCGCTTCCCAAGTTTATCAGCTTTCCTGACGGTCACGCGTTGTAAGGACTCTCAAAAATGTCCTAAACTGACCCACAAGTGAAAACCCGGACCCCTGAAACCATACTGTGCACTAAAAATCAAGAAAACAAGAATTATGGGTTTCAGGCGGGCCGCGTAAGCCTTAAGGAAAGCTTACGCGGGCCGCGTCAAGACGAGGTTTGACCGGATAAGTATCCGGGCCACGTATAACCCATCTGGCAACCCTAACCCATGACCCATCAAACCTACGCGTAGAGTAGGCGGCTAGGCGGGCCGCGTAAAGGTAAGCCGAAGGCTTACGCGGGCCGCGTGAGGCCTCAATTTTAGCTATAAATAGCTAGGCACCTGAGCAGTCCACTGTTGTCGAAATCAAATATCAAAAACAAAGTTAGGCTGCTCCAAAGTCGAAATTACTTTCAATTTTAGTGGGGTGCTGCTACGATACCGGGTATTAACTCGATCGCTGCTACGATTGAATGTCCGATTGATTAAAACTATCCCATGGATGTTTAAGTGCAGCCCACATTAGGGTTATGCTTTGTCATTTGTAGTAAATAAGATGGATGTTTAAGTATCGCACTTTGTCATTCGTTGTGAAGGTTTTAATCTCGTGAGTTATCGTAAATGTTGTATTAGTTAATGACCTAGTTCGTGTGCATGTTATTAATTTAGGTTCCAAGGCTAAACAGTAGGCTTAAACTCTGCCGTTAAATTTGCAATGTGAGTCATTCTCTTTTTATCAAAATACTTTACAAAACTCTACTTGTTTCAAGGTTATAATTACAGGGATTAAGTCTTTGTAATCACCAAATTACAGCCGGTATATGGGGTTTTGTATACATTACTTGATAACCGTCACCATTAGATAACGGGGTAGCCAAGGGGTGATATGACCATAGTCACAGACACCATTGGACAATGAGGTTATCAATGGATGGTCGAGTGACAAATACTGTGGGTAGTTGGTTGATATATGGAAACATTGTAATCGCTCTTAATACTGTAAATTATAACAACGTGTCGTTTTAGTAAAAAGAATGATTCACCAGTATTTCCCTGCTGACAAAACCTTTTTCAAACATGTTTCAGGTAATCTGTTGTGATCCAGGAAAAGTGTCGTGAAGCACTACATGCTTAAGAAAGTGGCTCAATGTAAATAAAGATACATGTTTTATGAAATAAAGATTTCCCAGTGAAATCACCTTATTGTAAATTACCGGGATTTTATCCCGAATTATGAATAATCAGGCGTTTTCAGTTTTAAAAAGATCCTGTTAAAATATTCCGCTGTCAACTCAATTAAATAAATACCACGGGATTTTCTATCCCGCGACTCCTAAACCGGGTCAAACCGGGGTTGGGGTCGTGACACGCGTTGTCGCCAATCGAATCCCAATCCAAACAACCTTCCCAAAAGTTTCAAGTACCATTCCTGGACCAGTAATTAAGTTGTCAACCATCACAGTCTAACAAGAAGGTTGGCATTATTGTCTATGTAATGCCTCAACAGAGCTGTCTGGTTACCAAGATGATAACTGCCGCAGTGGTACTCAACCATAGGTAAAAGTCCTTCCAATATGCACCAAATCCAGCCACACACATGCTCGCAGCATGTCTTCGAGTGCCAGGAGAGTTCGTTTTCTCTGATCGTTTGCCCAACGGCGATAAGCATTGCTCTGATCCTGACGTGAGCCAGGGGTGTTGTGTATTGCCTGACGTAAATCATACGTAGATCAATTTCAGAGGTAATAGGAGTTGGCACCTCTTGCCTAAAAGCCGCCTCCCTCAGAGGAGTATTCACAAGTTGTGACGACTCGTCAGTTTTCTTGATTGCAAGAAAGGGTGCTGGTAACTTGAGTCCATCAATGATCACCCAAGTGATAATGTTTCCATTTCAAGTTGTAAGTAGACTAGTGGCCAATCCATGGCAGTCTGTTCTCTTTTCCATACATGTGTTTCTAGGTGTTAATATCCCACCTTGACTTTCCCACAAGTCAAACATCGTTCTCATGCGTTGCTATGTGGGCCTTCAGGCCCGGTCACTCGTACATGGTCTTCAGGTTTTAATACATCCTATCAAAACTCAGATGGATATGATATTGAGACCCGTGTGCTCCGCCTGCACCAGTTCCCTAAGGTTGCTGTATAGTGAGGTCCATATTCGTTCCATGAAGTAGCAAATATCGTCCGACCTGCCAAGGGTTGCTTCCCCATGCCCCGCATGGGTCAATCTTGAGAACTCTCTTCCTTCAGTTCTTCAGTTTGAACAAGGCGAGTCTGATCAGGTATGATAGAGTCGATAGCAAGCTGCAAAGCTCGTGCACGTCCAGGTTTCTCGGTCGTATTCATTCAAAAGTTCCGTCCAGCGTTGCCATCGCATGTTTAGCTCTCTTGAAACAAGGGTACACGGGAGGCCCTTGCGATCGGTCTAAGTCGTGCATTCGGTACCGTCCAAGTAATGCCTCCAACTCAAATTTAAGATCGTGGCTTCCACCCTAGGTTGTAAGTCGTGCAACTCTTCCTGTTAATCCACCACACAAGCCATTTCCTTCTCGTGTTGCATCGCTGTGTAACTGGGACTCTGATTTGAACCATCATAATATACTACTAGATCGCCCATACCCTTAGGTAAAGACAATACTCAGTGCATTGTAGAGTTGAGTTTCAGAAGCTGAGAAGACGTTCTCCTATTTCGGTTCCCATGAGTTCACAGCTCCCCGCTGTGCTAAAGAGGTTAAGGTTGCGCAATCTTCGAAAATTCTGTGATGAAGCTACGATAGTATCCAGCGAAACCAAGAAATCACTGCATCCCCGAAGGAACCCCTGGTGTCGATCAGTTTCTAGCAAAATGGATCCTAGCAAGATCTACGTGTATTCCCACTTCGTTGGTTACATGATCAAATGCACCTCTCGAATCTAGATGTTACACTAAACAAGACTTCGCACGTAATGGCTCCTCCCTCAGGAGCCCTAAAATAAGATACAGATGTCGTCTATGATGTTCCTTCCTCCTGGAATGATTCAACACATTGTCAATAAGCATAGCCGATTCATGTGATCCATGCAGCTGCCGGTGTGATGATTAGCCCAGAGGTTTTGGAATACGGCATCGCAATGGTCGCCCTGCGTCTTGATATGCCGTTGTAGAAACATTCTCCCCTCTGGACTCCCATCTGATGATAGTTCATTCGTTAGTCATTCCTCGAATGGAAGCTTTACCCTCGCAGTGGTAGACAGGTTACCAATACATGATCGAGGCAACCGGTTCTTAACTGTCTCCTCGTTAAGTTCCGGATAATCAGTACACATACGAAAAGTCTTATCTTCACGGATATAACTGGGGCTCCCCAAAGCGAAAAGCTAGGTCCGACAAGCTCCCGTCCAGTATTTCCTGTAATTGATTAAACAGTTCTTGCAACCCTCCTGAGCAAGATGGTACAATGTGCTAGTATTCAGAGCTGCCTCTGTCGTGAGATCAACTGAGATTCCGTCTAACAGTTGTGAATGTAAACCTGAAAGTTCCTCGAGTAGCTCACCGAGGGGAGTCACGAACAATTGGTGGATCCCCGATCCTATTTTCCTTAGCCTGACAATCAGAAACGGTTGCTAACACAGCGGGGTAATTCGAGGACGAAACCTCTTTAAGGGGGGTAGACTTGTAACACCCCGAAAACGGGTTTGGTAATCAAACTCTGTTAATACTAAAAGACGGGTAAAGTACCGTTAGTAGTAAAAATAACCCGGTAAAGATTTGGATTTAAATAAGAAATCCTAATAATTAATTACAAACGAATCAAAGAATTAAGGAATTTAGTTTATAAGAGCCCGAGCCAACGGGACTTAAAATAAAACGGGTTTTAACTCCCGGAACCCACTAAGTTAACTAGGTAAAAAAATTAACCTAGTTAGTAATGGGTAATTAAATAATAAACTATGAGTTACAGTTTCATTTATGAATCTCTAAACATGAGGGACTAATATGGACAAGTGGGAAACTTGTTTTATTAAAACAAAACAAAAAAAAATATAAAATACACACACACGCATTGTGTGCGTGTTCTGAACGACCAGGAGAAGCTCCATGGGAGCTCAAACCCTAACTTCAACAAATCAACAAAATTGAAGGTCAAATCTAGCCCGAATCGGATGCATGAACACGTATTAATGATCACCTAGTCGTGGGGATCACAAGGTATGTTGAAATTTATGATTTAGTGATACTTTGAGATTATGATGAACAATCATAATCGAAATTCTGGAATGAATATTGAATCAATGAGTGTTATTGTGATTATATCTTGGTTTAGAAACAAACCCTAGTAGAGAATTTGATGAATTGTTGTCAAAACTAGGGATTTGGTAATTACCCTATTATGTGTCAAATGGGTTTATTGACAATATGATGAACACTCGGATTAGGGTGTTAAATTGATGAATATTGGTTGCTATGATATAAGTTCTTGATGTAGTTCATGAACACTAGACATAGAGGTTTGATTATTATGTTAATCTTGGTAAAAATAACTAGTTATGAACTAGCTTGTAAACGTGTAAAAGTATGCCCACTAGGTGTTTGTTAAAATGCCTAAACGAAGCTAAAATGTTGAAATTCCATGTGAAGTGTGCATTTGGATATGTCGATAGGTCAATTGACTTTTAGGAAGTCAAACTAACCAATGATTTAATCGAGTGATAAAGTCGACATAAGACCCGTTAGATGGAGTAGTCATAATTGATAATGACTAATCTAACCATCTTATGAATTATGATGATAGTTTGACGCTTAACGAGCTAGGTGGAAGCTTGATGAGTGAGCGGGTCAAACGAATCAAGTGAGAAGAAAGGCGTATTCGGGATGCGAGGTAAGTTAAAACGTACACCTTTTATTTAATATCTATTGGCTTTATAGATTTTGAATAATCAAAAGTCACATTTGACTTATGATGTTTCGACCCGACGTGCGAGGTCCGGAAAAAAAGACAATAATGATAAACCATGTTAAATGGTTAAAAAGAGCTAATAAGGTCATTTAGTTATGTAATGACTAATAAATAACGAGTTTTGAATAATTTACCTTATAAGGTAAATCAATACATTTAATAAAGGTAAGACGGAAATGTGGTCACTCGTTGACGATAACCGCTAGTTTTGAAGAACACTTCATGGCGTAAGATATAAATAGGTCAAAGTAATCAAGAAATAGATTTATAAGTAAATCGACCGTACGGTGTAAACCGGTACAAGTTATGTAGACGAGATGATAATAAATCCATCTCGCAAAAGTAAATGGTCATATAGACCAAACGGGTCAAAAGGTGAAAATATCACCCTTTGACAATATCGGCTAATGTTTTGTCGAGTTGCATGATTACAGGAATAAATATCGATTGAATGTTGTCATCCCTATTACTTAGCGGCTACTAAGGCAAGGTATCAAAACGGGTCAATATATTGATTCAAGCCAGGTATGTATAATTGGTCAATTCATCATTAGAACTTGAAGTTCAATGAGGGCTAAACAAGTTAAAATGGACATTGGGTTATCTTTTAAGTATACCGAATGATTTAAGTTATTGTCATTGTGTGTTAAAAACATGATGGCTATATAAACAAGATCCTAGTTTAAAAAGTGGAATTTTGGTCAATTACGACAAGAAAAGTCCTTTGTTGTAAAGAAAGGGTTTAAGATGACCAAAACGCCCTCGTAAGCAAAATCGAGTAAATGAACCTTAAGAGTCGTTTAAAAACAACTTATATGATCAAGCAAATACTTTGAATAAGTATAAATAATGAAAAGGGTAAATCTTGGGTCAAATGACTCAATATGGGTCTTTGCCGTAAAATGATAGTCCGAGGGATAAAACTCGGAATATATGTATCTCCACATTAAATTCACCACAAATATAGTTGTGGTGGAAGACTACTTGGTAAGAAATGTGGAAATATAAAGTTAGATACAAATGAAAGCGATTTTAGGCTTGAAAGTGCTTAAATACCCTTAACGGGTCAAAATACGCATACGAGCGAAAACGGATTTAAACGGTGTAATAAACCTATGATTAGAACCTAAAATAGTAGGTAACTTTAATTTGAAGAAGTGTATGAGATATAGGAATCAAATAAATACGTTTGTTTGATAAAATGCATAAACGGGTTAAAATTCGGTAAAAAGGTAACGAGTCGAGGACTTAGAAATCTCAAAACTTCTTATGTTGGATGTAGTATTTTAACTCCATAAGATGGAGGATTAAATTAAGGACGCGTAGGAAAAAGAATCGGGTAAAACGGATCAATAGCGAAGAAGTTATGGCCGTTTCCGTGAAATCAGATCATGCTGGGAATATGCAGCAACCTGCTGCAACAATCTGGTGGATTAAGGCCGTGGCGTAGCGCAACTGGCAGTGGCGCTACGCGAGCACGAGCCAGTTTTGAGAAAAATGATTATTTTAAATTATTTTGCATTGCAAACCCGTTTTAATACGTTTTAAGCTACGTAGGACTAATCCAACTCATGTTTTATGAGTTTCAGGTAAATTTTAGCACCGGAGGACGATCAAGCGACGAGCAAGAGCCGAACACGATCACGAAATAAGCTTCCGCACTATGCATCGTTATTATGTTAAACGACGAACGTACACATGATATGTTGTATACTTTTTAAATTGTAAAAAGTTTTTATAAACCCGTAATTTCCAATGCATATGTAATCTTAATTACATGACTGTTTTTCGTAAATGATACGTTAAACCTTAATTTATAAGAACGGGCGTTACAAGTTGGTAATCAGAGCTCATGGTTAAAGAGTAAAGTGTGTTCGGTTCGAGGCTTGATCGCAAATCCGGTAAGTACATGTATATTAATGGTTTGGTATGTGTTGAAATGTTGTAAACAACACATAGGGTTATCGTGTGATACACGTTACCTCAATTAAATGATAAATATAGTTGACAAAATTGCGCGTGTTGACGCGTATAGTAGAAAAGCCTTGTATTATAATACGGGCGATCATTGAAGTTGATATTACTAATTCTTGTAAATGTTTTAATTGAAGGACACTCGCATCTGAAGATAGCGAGAGTTTAACAAATTGCAGATATGATGATGGAACGGTCAGAGATGTGACAAGAAGAGCATACTCATTAAGGACCTAAATCGCGTAACGATCGCAAATAAGAAATGGCAAGGAATGCCCGTCGGGGCAAGCATTACCAGGTGCACATTTTAAACTTATAGTACAAACAGTAATATGCAACAAATACATAGTGAATGACAGTTGCATATAGAATATGAAACTTGGAAAACCTGGAATGGTTACCTATCCAGGATGACGTTTCCATGAGAAATTCAGTAGAGAATATGTATTATTCACAAATTGTGAATAACAAGACAATAACAGAATTCGGTTTATATAGAAACTTGGACGAGAGTGATCATCCAAGTAAGTATTCTCAATATAAATCCTATTGAGAAAAGTAATGATCACATCAACGAATGTGAATAAATGTTTATAAAAAGGGACATTTTACATGTTCAAGGATAAACGACTAAAACTAATAATTGTTAACTAACAATTAAATAAAGTTTTACCAAATGAAATCATAAATATGGAAATAATTTGAGGAGTTACTTACATGGGACGTGATGTGGTAATTATAATAAGGTCACGCGTACCATGTGTTGATCGCTTACTCTGGCCAAGTAAGTAGTGAACACATGATAGCATGAGCTTCTTATAATGAGCACAGTTATGTCCGATGTAGTAAGGTCAAGATGAATGAAAATTTAAAGGATCCTTAGGGTCAAGAGATCTTATGGGCATACTCGTATAAATGGTTTTCGCGGGAACCATAAAAACGATGTATGGCGCACATAGAAATAAATGACCCACGGAAATTCGTGACATAAGTCATTTTGGACGAAACAACCATGGTAGACAAAAAGGGCATTGTAAAACCAAAGTATAAATGACCCGCGGGGTCATAGAAACAAAGGTATTGCCCACATGGGAAAAAAAACGATCAAAGTCGTTGACTTTGGTCGTAGTAAAGAAATGATGATGATGATAATCATCATTCATAGTTTATAAGACTGTCAATGATGGTCAAATAAAGAATAAAGGTTTGGTTGAATAAAAGCGATGGATTTCGCTAAGACAACCAAACAAATTAAAACGAAATCTTGATGTATACCAGAATGCTTGCACTAATAATGACTTCGGTAAAGTACCCGGTTAATGGGTAAGGATTTAAACACATGCGTAAACCGAGAA
The DNA here is from genome assembly GCA_030545235.1 of Helianthus tuberosus. Taxonomy (NCBI): domain Eukaryota; kingdom Viridiplantae; phylum Streptophyta; class Magnoliopsida; order Asterales; family Asteraceae; genus Helianthus; species Helianthus tuberosus. The sequence continues at coordinate 185,041,108 of CM060433.1, read as the reverse complement.
ACGGGAACACGAATTTAAAGTCAAAAGACTCGGATTATGAGTTATGACTAAAAGACCATAAAATTTCACAAACAGAAATTTTGATAATTATATTCAACTATTTTGAGGTTGAACGGGTTGAATAAAGTATAATGCTTGATGGCATAAGTAAGCGCAAGCCGGATAACGGTAAGCTTGAGACAAACCGATGCTTAATTGACGTGAGAAGTCATAGAGTCGGAAGAATTATCCGAAAGAAAACGATTGTAGACACGAACTACAGTCAAAATTTAACGGATTTCAAGCATGAAAACAAATGATTTTCAAACATAAAAAGAGTGCTTTGACACCAAATATATATTTTAATAAAGACACGAGTAAAAAGAATGATCTACGGGATCATCATAACCTTCGAGTTATAAACAGTGTAAAGGTCTACGGGACCAAAATGACCTACGGGTCATGAATAAAAAGGAAAAAGGATCATTAAGGACTCGCCTTAAAGAGGTGAGAGCCTAAAGAAATAGCCTACGAGGCTAAGTGAATGAACCTATGGGTTATCTAGACATAGCGAGGGAACTGGTTGAGAATCCCCGCGTAAAATAAGAATGAAAAAGAATAAATTCTTAATTGTCAATTTCTTGATATGAGTAATTGACGAAAGTTAAAGAGAAGACGTTAAATTAAACTTCAGTTTTAGTGAGAAACAACGTTTTAACAAATATGAATACTACAAGACGAATTTGGAAATAACAAATATCAAAGAGTATGGGTCTTAACATCGATAGGTGCAAGACGATATATTCGAAAAAGTGGTATTTTCGAAAATGAAAGGTTGATATAAATTAAACATGACGTGACACGATCACGGTCAAGAAATGCAATGTGAAGTGGAATCACATTATCACCAGGCGAGCGGTAAAAAGCAACTGGACTAATGAGTCTAGTTAGTGAGACCGGTTAAGGTCATTTAAGTAAGTTGGTTGCTTGTAAGCGGTGGATTCGGTATAACTGAACCGAATAAATGAATTTGAAAACAAAAGAAATTGTTGCTAAAGGTGAAAGATTTCACTAAAGACCTTTAAACGGGTCAAAGTAACGGATTCATAATGAAATTCGATAGTATATGAAAGCGATGGATATCGCTAAGTTAACTAAACTAGTGGAAATAATGAGATTACGTTATTTCGAAGTTGCACTATGTCGTATGAGATATGTAGACAATTAGTAACAAAAAAAAGATGTTACCGTACTTTTCGGGTAGTACTAACGATTGGTTAAAAAGTATAAGTAATGTTTAAAATATTTCTCGGATCGAATACATTGAGTTTAAACTCAATGAATTATGTAAGAAAAGGTTTCGAGGACGAAACCTCTTTAAGGGGGGTAGACTTGTAACACCCCAAAAACGGGTTTGGTAATCAAACTCCGTTAATACTAAAAGACGGGTAAAGTACCGTTAGTAGTAAAAATAACCCGGTAAATATTTGGATTTAAATAAGAAATCCTAATAATTAATTACAAACGAATCAAAGAATTAAGGAATTTAGTTTATAAGAGCCCGAGTCAACGGGACTTAAAATAAAACGGGTTTTCACTCCCAGAACCCACTAAGTTAACTAGGTAAAAAATTAACCTAGTTAGTAATGGGTAATTAAATAATAAACTATGAGTTATAGTTTCATTTATGAATCTCTAAACATGAGGGACTAATATGGACAAGTGGGAAACTTGTTTTATTAAAACAAAACAAAAAAAATATAAAATACACACACACGCATTGTGTGCGTGTTCTGAACGACCAGGAGAAGCTCCATGGGAGCTCAAACCCTAACTTCAACAAATCAACAAAATTGAAGGTCAAATCTAGCCCGAATCGGATGCATGAACACGTATTAATGATCACCTAGTCGTGGGGATCACAAGGTATGTTGAAATTTATGATTTAGTGATACTTTGAGATTATGATGAACAATCATAATCGAAATTATGGAATGAATATTGAATCAATGAGTGTTATTGTGATTATATCTTGGTTTAGAAACAAACCCTAGTAGAGAATTTGATGAATTGTTGTCAAAACTAGGGATTTGGTAATTACCCTATTATGTGTCAAATGGGTTTATTGACAATATGATGAACACTCGGATTAGGGTGTTAAATTGATGAATATTGGTTGCTATGATATAAGTTCTTGATGTAGTTCATGAACACTAGACATAGAGGTTTGATTATTATGTTAATCTTGGTAAAAATAACTAGTTAAGAACTAGCTTGTAAACGTGTAAAAGTATGCCCACTAGGTGTTTGTTAAAATGCCTAAACGAAGCTAAAATGTTGAAATTCCATGTGAAGTGTGCATTTGGATATGTCGATAGGTCAATTGACTTTTAGGAAGTCAAACTAACCAATGATTTAATCGAGTGATAAAGTCAACATAAGACCCGTTAGATGGAGTAGTCATAATTGATAATGACTAATCTAACCATCTTATGAATTATGATGATAGTTTGACGCTTAACGAGCTAGGTGGAAGCTTGATGAGTGAGCGGGTCAAACGAATCAAGTGAGAAGAAAGGCGTATTCGGGATGCGAGGTAAGTTAAAACTTACACCTTTTATTTAATATCTATTGGCTTTATAGATTTGGAATAATCAAAAGTCACATTTGACTTATGATGTTTCGACCAGACGTGCGAGGTCCGGAACAAAAGACAATAATGATAAACCATGTTAAATGGTTAAAAAGAGCTAATAAGGTCATTTAGTTATGTAATGACTAATAAATAACGAGTTTTGAATAATTTACCTTATAAGGTAAATCAATACATTTAATAAAGGTAAGACGGCAATGTGGTCACTCGTTGACGATAACCGCTAGTTTTGAAGAACACTTTATGGCGTAAGATATAAATAGGTCAAAGTAATCAAGAAATAGATTTATAAGTAAATCGACCGTACGGTGTAAACCGATACAAGTTATGTAGACGAGATGATAATAAATCCATCTCGCAAAAGTAAATGGTCATATAGACCAAACGGGTCAAAAGGTGAAAATATCACCCTTTGACAATATCGGCTAATGTTTTGTCGAGTTGCATGATTACAGGAATAAATATCGATTGAATGTTCTCATCCCTATTACTTAGCGGCTACTAAGGCAAGGTATCAAAACGGGTCAATATATTGATTCGAGCCAGGTATGTATAATTGGTCAATTCATCATTAGAACTTGAAGTTCAATGAGGGCTAAACAAGTTAAAATGGACATTGGGTTATCTTTTAAGTATACCGAATGATTTAAGTTATTGTCATTGTGTGTTAAAAACATGATGGCTATATAAACAAGATCCTAGTTTAAAAAGTGGAATTTTGGTCAATTACGACATGAAAAGTCCTTTGTTGTAAAGAAAGGGTTTAAGATGACCAAAACGCCCTCGTAAGCAAAATTGAGTAAATGAACCTTAAGATTCGTTTAAAAACAAGTTATATGATCAAGCAAATACTTTGAATAAGTATAAAGAATGAAAAGGGTAAATCTTGGGTCAAATGACTCAATATGGGTCTTTGCCGTAAAATGATAGTCCGAGGGATAAAACTCGGAATATATGTATCTCCACATTAAATTCACCACAAATATAGTTGTGGTGGAAGACTACTTGGTAAGAAATGTGGAAATATAAAGTTAGATACAAATGAAAGCGATTTTAGGCTTGAAAGTGCTTAAATACCCTTAACGGGTCAAAATACGCATACGAGCGAAAACGGATTTAAACGGTGTAATAAACCTATGATTAGAACCTAAAATAGTAGGTAACTTTAATTTGAAGAAGTGTATGAGATATAGGAATCAAATAAATACGTTTGTTTGATAAAATGCATAAACGGGTTAAAATTCGGTAAAAAGGTAACGAGTCGAGGGCTTAGAAATCTCAAAACTTCTTATGTTGGATGTAGTATTTTAACTCCATAAGATGGAGGATTAAATTAAGGACGCGTAGGAAAAAGAATCGGGTAAAACGGATCAATAGCGAAGAAGTTATGGCCGTTTCCGTGAAATCAGATCATGCTGGGAATATGCAGCAACCAGCTGCAACAATCTGGTGGATTAAGGCCGTGGCGTAGCGCAACTGGCAGTGGCGCTACGCGAGCACGAGCCAGTTTTGAGAAAAATGATTATTTTAAATTATTTTGCATTGCAAACCCGTTTTAATACGTTTTAAGCTACGTAGGACTAATCCAACTCATGTTTTATGAGTTTCAGGTAAATTTTAGCACCGGAGGACGATCAAGCGACGAGCAAGAGCCGAACACGATCACGAAATAAGCTTCCGCACTATGCATCGTTATTATGTTAAACGACGAACGTACACATGATATGTTGTATACTTATTAAATTGTAAAAAGTTTTTATAAACCCGTAATTTCCAATGCATATGTAATCTTAATTACATGACTGCTTTTCGTAAATGATACGTTAAACCATAATTTATAAGAACGGGCGTTACAACGCTACACCCAAATAGATCTATCACTCATGCCCCTCGGTCCTGCTTCGATGATTGATGGTCCCAAGTATCCGCCTATCCTATCACATGATCTATGGTTCTTTCCTAGGCTAATCATACCAATAGTATTGAAAGTATCCCTTTATAACATGTATTTCACCCCCGAAGTAAATAAACAAAACAGTTTAAGAAAAGGGGGACATGAACTCACTGTAGTGCGTCTCCTGCTCGTAACTCAGACTCTGTCAGCAATACAATGACCTAGAACGTACTAATGTCTATTAGACGAACGGGCCGTGCCTTAGCTTAGTATTAATGTTCTTGAGTTACGTTTCTTCGGAATTATTCCAAGTTATAACTTCTTGTTAATATAATAAATTAATAATAATTATTTTAACTTAAATTATATTTTTAGGTTTTGGAATACTAGTTAGACAACTATTTCGTATTCATACTTCTCAAGTATTTTATATGCGTATTTCCTTCCCAAGGATGGGGGTACTTTATACATGTATTTTTGTGATTTAAAGTCTTGACATTATATATTCCTAAGTCCCACTTTAGAAAAATATATAATAACTTATTTTTTTTAAATAAAGGTTCATAAAATATGTATTTTATAGCTACGTTTTTTTTACACATCAAAATGCACTTTACATTAATATCGCAGGTAAGCGAGCAACAAGCTGCGCCGCTACCCCTTTCTGAATAGCAAACCCTAGCCTATTAAAGACAAACCCTAGCCTATTGCTGTGGACAACCTGTTGGACCCTAGTCAGCAAACGGATAACTTCTGGAGCTAGGGATCCAAAGGTGTCGAAGGCGAAGGGGACAAATGCATGTTGGTTATCAGCACATGCTTTAGCGTGTTTATCCACGTTTTTTTGATTCCGCTTTCCTTACAACTTGTCCTGCTACAAACCCGTTTTCCCTTAAACCAGCTAAGGGGGAGACTCCTGTGAGATCTACACAAGCATGTTTGCCTCCCGCACAGCCAAAGACGAGCAGGTCCGCTGGTCTCAATGTAGATCTCCCTTCCATGGGGTCTGTAAGGAAATTCATAGGGGCCTCATTCTTGGCAGAAATCCCCATTCTCCTCAAGATGTCCCCCAAAACATCCCTCACCCAGTCATGCCGGTATTTGAAACCAGGGAGCTCCTTGCAATGAACAGCATGCTCCCCGCATTTATCCATGCAGGCTTTACGGCAGATTGGGCAGGTTTCGTCTTCTGGATACATAGGGATCATCAGCCGGTATTTGAGGATAGCCCTGTACTCAACAGCCGACATGCATTGCCCCAGCCCATCGATCGGGATAACAGTAAAAAA